>CM060923.1:664302808-665552808 GCA_030737875.1 Allium sativum
GCCAATTCGCTCAAATGCAGATTTTGCATTTGAATGGTTCTCATGGTTCATCTTTAATCTAAAGGCCCTAGATGGTTCCTACACTTGACTTCTTCCCCAAGACATGCTTTGATGGCTTGGATTGAATCTAGGTTTAATCCTATGGCCTAAAACACTTGCCTAATCTATAAATAAGACCCTAACCTACCCTAAATCATCATTATTCATTCATACAACTAAACTATGGCAAAATCAATCCTCTCATGGCCTCCATTCTCTTCATAAAATTCCTAAATAAATTCCTAAGTGATTTTCCATGCATACAAGTGTTTTCAAACTTGTATGAGCATCATTAGCTTGCATTCAAGTCAAGTTTATATATTTGCATCATAAAGAAAGAGTCTTGATCATTTTGGCTCAAGGGTTTTGCTTGCATTTTGGGTTTAATTGATTTCATAAGGGCTTTGTCATATTTTTGTGACTTCTTAAGCATTGTAAGCCCTATTCTACTTTCATACTTAAACTCTAAAGTTAAATGTATGATATGCAAGTTTATCATGTTGTGATATGCAAGTTTATATGCAAGTTTATCATGTTGTGATATGCAAGTTTATATGCAAGTATGCCAAGTTATGTTATGCAAGTTTGGGTTGAACATTTTGTTCATGCTATCATGTTATGCAAGCTTATTTTGGGTTTATGAACATAAAGCTTTAAGCTTTATGCCAAAGGTTGCATTTTAGCAACATGTAAGTTATCATATCTCTTATAATAAATTGCATGTGAGGCTAAATGCGAACTTATGGCCATCTCTACATGTCATTTAGCACCATGTATCACCAATATGCTAAGTTTGGTTTTATGCATGCTTTTGAGGCCTAAAAATGTAATATGCAAGTGTATGAACATATGAACATTTCATATGCCACCATGTTAAGCTTGTGGCTTCAATACCTTTATGTCATGATTATGCCAAGTTCCCTCTTTCTATCCTTTATGCGCTATTGCGATATGTAAGCGATGGGATTGCGTTTGGAGTTGGGTAAACTTAAAAGACATAAAACATAAGCTTGGGAATTTACCTATTAAGTTAGGTCTACCCATTGGGAATTTACCTATTAAGTTAGGTCTACCCAATTGCTTGAAAACTTGTAACATGTTTTGGAAACATGATGGACATGACACTTAGAAAAGATAAGTGTGGCCAACTCGAGATTGGGTTGAGTTTGTAGCGTAAACCTACCCGGAACCGACCGGCTTAACTAGTTGCTACAAACAATAGGACCCAATGTGAGAAGTTGGTCATGTTGTACCTTGAACCCGAGGTTAGACCAAGTTGTGGTGTAAAGCTACCCGGACCCGCCCGGCTTAACTAGTAACCACAACAAGGTCTAATGTGAGAGGTTAAGGCGCATTAAATTAATTAATGCCTCGTGATTAGGGTTAAGTCATGGTCCACTTAATACTTAACCAATTTGGGCTTGGTAGATTAATCGGGGTTAAGTCGTGAACTCATCGTTACACTTAACCAAGTTAATCCAGGATTAGCAAGAGGGTTAAACCGTACTTAACCCACTAGAAAAATCCTAGCAATGGGGGCCCACTCCAGCAGTAATCCCAAGTTAGTATCATCATGACCCTAGGGACTAGGCTAGGGGGGGGGGCACGATTACTGGACTGGAGGTAAGTGACCAAAAGCGACGGCAGAGGGTACGCCGGTGTAGTTCCGGGCGGACTCTGGTCGTGCACATAGTCCGTAGCCGGAGAAAACATGCACGGGTACCAGTAGATCGGGACTGTGCACTCATGTTCATGGTGTTCAGGGGTTGACACCCTAGGGCTTGATACACCCGAAGGGTGGACCCGGCACAGTTCGACTACAATTATGATTGGGCCGTATTGACACCAACACGTGACGAGTTAGGCTTAGGGAGCCGATCGACTAGACCGTTTGGTTGGACCTTGTATTAGGGTCATTTCATGTTATTGGGCCAAAGCTTGGGCCAAGGGATCAATACTTGTTTATTCAAGTCATGTTAGTTTGCTAGTACACCTGTGGTGCAAAACCTTAATCCTGATTATGCGATGACACCTTTATCTACCTTGTTAGTTAATCATCATGCTAGTATATTGTTATCCTTATGTTCATCCCTGCTGCTCATGCCAGTTAACTTTATCAGTTTACATTGATTGTAGTAGGGCTTACTCAGTCTTTTTGACTGACCTGTTTTCTTTCGCCTCTTTTCTTCCGTTTCCCCCCCAGGTTCTCAGGGAGGGAATACTGGAGCTTAGCTTGGATTTCGGATTGCTTGCTTGTGGGATTTCAGCTCATGTACGGTTTCGACCTGAAGCTAGCTATGGTTACCACTTAATTGGGGATAGCACTTATTTATTTCAGTTTTTCAGTTGATGTTGTTTTACCTAGACTTGTTTATTTGGAAAGCTATGTTGTACCAGACTTGTTTTGAAATGTTTTGAAATCTTCCGCTGTTTTATCTATGTTATTTACTCTGTTTACATATATACATATGTTCTTGTTCTGCCTTGATATATCATTATGCATGTTTACCTGATTCAAACGCCCCTCCAAAGTCAGAGTGCTTGCAAGAGCCACCCTGGTGGAGGTGGGGTGTTACATAAAGGCTATCATCCAGACCATTCAGAATATAGTTTTTGCACATGAAATCTGAATTTGTCCAGATATTAAGTGCCTCTACTTTAGTAGCGTCAGGTTCGAGTTTGTCAACCACAGGAGCCTCTTCAGTCAGAAACTTTGCAAGGCTTAATGTTGTTAAATAAAACAACATTTTCTGTTGCCAGCGCTTGAAATTGATTCCATTGAACTTCTCTGGCCTTTCGCCATGAGACAGAGCCATTGTTGGAAGCACTGGCGCTGGCTGAGCAGTTTTCACTGTCTGAATCGGTGCAGAATTAGTGTTGCTATTTTTCGTCATCTGCAGCAAAATATTGTTTCAAGATGTAAGAACTTTTGTAATTACACAATTGTATTACAAACAGACAGAACCAAAAATCAACGTTAATCAATTATGCCACAATTGTCACATCAAACTGTGTTTACAATAATCACAGAAAGCGTAACTGATTTGTGCGCAAGATAGAAGATATACAGAAAGTATTCTGTTTCACTAATGTCCGAGTCCAGATATTTTCTATTTCCTTGAAACAATATTGCCGTCGTATGCACCAATCGACGTAGTTGCAATTTGTTACCCAGGATAAAACGGACCAACTCCATTGCGTAGTGCCAGCAAACGAAGCTCTGATGAACTGAAGTTGATTACAGAAACTAGATCACAGAATTACTTTGAAGAAGAAGAAGCAATGCAAGCAGAAAAGTGAATTCTGTCTTGTTTTGGGCAGTGTATATATAGGCAAGGAGGAGTGCCTGTTCGCATGCATCAGTAACCGTCAGAATAGGAAAGGTTGCGACCCTTTAACCGCTCGGTTATTAATATGCATACGCTGAGAATTCAAATGGTTGTACTCGTTCATTTAACAGACATTCCTTTCGAATTCTGGACTGAGCGGACACACCTTTTAAAGTTCTGAGAAAAAATATTCTCATGTCAGTGCACTAGCCCAATCAGCAACGTCGGCCATATCCAATTAGGAGACCCCAAGAGCCCCAAGGCCCAAGGCCCTTATCTTTGACTTTTTAATGTATTTAATATGGCCAAGTCCACATCCTTTTATCATCCCTCTCTTTTTTATTTTACATAAGCCTATTTGGCTTCTAATATATAAGGAGAGATTGTGCTAATATTTCTATGATGTGGGACTTTAAATGTTGCTATCCCTTCTTCTTCCCTATCTCTTCTTCTTTGTTTGCTCATTCATTTTCCTACAATCCCCCACATGAATGAGTAATCGATCTTAGTTTCACGAACCATTTATCGCATCGGTTAAAGTAGCACAAGGGCTTTGAACTTTCGTAGTGATTACCTATTTGTATCACAGGCGAATCAGTAGACATAGACTGTCCTTGAACTGCAAGCCTTTTGTGTAATTCCAAAGTATTGTAATTCCAAAGTAGATAACACACGATATATGTTTCTTATAACCCTTCGTTCTCTGCATGTGTTCGTTTTTGCCTTGAACACCTGCCTGGTCTCATAAGTGCTTAGAGAATTTGGCCTCATAATTCTCTTTGAAGCGACGCCTTCGCACTTACGTAGGTGATTCTTTAAAGGGTATTCTCTAATTCCTCAAATACAGACATCATTAAAAATACTAATACTTATCCTTATTCAACATATAATGCACTGACTTATCATAAGAATGGTTTGTGTATAACAGTGCCATCAAGTTTCTCTAAAACTTCGTTGTCCCTTTGAACCTAGATCTTGGGATCTCCAGTCAACTAGGTGGGGTTTCCATTTTAGAAAAACCTTTAGTCTATAGGCCTTAGCCCCATTCCCTTCGATAAGGTTTGAACTTTCTCTCTTGGAAAGCCTTTTGTAAGTGGATCCGTTAAGTTATCCTTAGATCGAATGTAATCTATTGTGATAACCCCGTTAGAGAGAAGTTGTGTTATCGTTTTATGTCTATGACGAATATGCCTAGATTTACCATTGTATAGTGTTCTATTAGCTCTTCCAATAGCTGATTGACTGTCACAATGTATACATATTGGAGGCATAGGTTTGCTCCAAATAGGAATGTCTTCCAAGAAGCTTCGAACCCATTCTGCTTCTTCTGCAGTCTTATCTAGTGCAATAAACTCTGATTCCATCGTAGATCTATCGATACAAGTCTGTTTGGATGATTTCCATGAAATTGCTCCATTTCCTAATGTGAACACGTATCGACTTGTAGACTTTGTATCATTTGATCCAGTGAACCAATTAGCATCACTGTATCCTTCGACTATTGGAGGATAGTTTGTATAGTATAGACCATAACTCTGTGTATACTTTAGATATCCTAGAACTCTGATTATCGCTTTCCAATGATGTTTTCCAGGATTGCTGGTAAATCTACTTATTTTGCTTACAACATATGCGATATCAGGCCAGTACAGTTCGTAACATACATGATACTTCCTAGTATACGAGAGTATTCCAATTGGTAAATACCATCACCAGTGTTTTTTTACCCAATTTTGGTTCATATCTACTGGTGATTTTGCAAAAGTTACATTATATTGCTTGAATTTCTCAAGTATTTTGGTGATGTAATGCGATTGGGATAATCCATATCCATGTGGTGTTCTCAGAATTTTTACACCCAACATCGCATCAGCCAGTCCTAGGTCTTTCATATCGAATGTAGAGGATAAAATATCCTTTGTAGATCTTATTATGGCCTTGTTGTTGCCTAGGATCAATAGGTCATCAACATAAAGACAAACATTGACATATCCAATGTGTGTATGTTTTATGTACACACATTTATCTGATTCATTTATCGTGAATCCATTTGATAACATAGTATTATCAAACTTCTCATGCCACTGTTTTGGAGCTTGCTTAAGGCCATAAAGTGATTTTACCAGTTTGCAAGTTTTATGATCAGTTTCTGAGCTTAGAAATCCTTCAGGTTGTTTCATATAGATTTCCTCCTCTAGTTCACTATTCAAGAATGCAGTTTTGACATCCATTTGATGTATTTCCAAGTCATGTACGGATGCAATTGCAATGAGAATTCTAATTGACGTTATCCTCGTTACAGGTGAATATGTATCGAAATAGTCCATGTCTTCCTTTTGTCTTAATCCTTGGACTACCAGACGAGCTTTGTACTTGTCTATTGAACCAACATGTTTCAATTTCTTTTTAAATATCCATTTATTACCTAAGGCCCTACATCCTTGAGGTAAATCAACCAATTCCCATGTATGATTCGACATAATGGATTCAATTTCATTGTTAATTGCCTCCTGCCAATAAGGGGCATCGCTGGAAGACATAGCTTGTTTGTATGTCAATGGATCATCTTCTAACACAAATGTATAGAAGTCCGGTCCAAAGGTTTTCAAAGTCCTTAACCTTTTACTTTTTCTTGGTTCCTCCACTTGCTGCTCAACACTACTTTGCTGAGTGTTATTTTGTTCAGCATCCTCAATAGAGTAAGGAACTTCATTTTCCCTTGGTCTCTTAGGTGCACGATTTTCAGTGCCATGTTTCAAGGGAAATACATGTTGGAAAAATCTAGTATTTCTCGACTCGATGATGGTATTTTCATGAATATCATCAATTTCATATTTTTGTACCAAAAATCGATATGCAGCACTGTTTTGTGCATATCCAATGAATACACAATCAATTGTTTTTGGTCCAATTTTGACCTTCTTTGGTTTTGGTACCTCTACTTTGGCAAGACACCCCCACACTTTTAGGTATTTGTAGGATGGTGGTCTTTTTTACCAAAGTTCATAAGGAGATTTAGGTATTTTCTTTCGGGGTATTTTATTTAAAATATGATTTGCCGAAAGAATAGCTTCTCCCCAATAGTTATCTGGCAATCCAGAGCTAATTAGTAAGGCATTCATCATTTCTTTAAGAGTTCTATTTTTCCGTTCGGCTATACCGTTGGATTGTGGTGAATACGGGGCTGTAGTTTGATGTATAATTCCATGTTCAGCACAGAATTCCTCAAATGAGACTCGTATTCTCCTCCTCTATCACTTCTTAAAGATTTTATTTTCTTGTTGATTTGATTCTCAACTTCTGCCTTATACTGTTTAAACATTTCGAATGCTTCGTCCTTACTTCTAAGGAGATATATATGACAGTATCTGGTACAATCATCAGTGAATGTAATAAAGTACCTTTTTCCACCTCTAGTTCGACACATTTTCAAATCGCATACATCAGTATGTATTACATCTAGAGGTTCTGTCACTCGTTCAACATGATGGAACGAGGTTCTTGTCAATTTTGCTTCTGCACAAACTTGAAATTTATAGTTGGAATCTATATTGCATTTTGGTATAAATTCTAGATTAATCAATTTTCGCAATGTATCAAAGTTTACATGCCCTAATCTAGAATGCCATATGTTAGAAGATTCAACAATATAAGAGGAAGATTCACTTTCATTCATTTCAGTGCGTGGTACAATAGTGGTTACATTTGCTTTAAATAAACCATCACACACATACCCTCTTCCATCATACACCCCATTCTTTGAAAGAACAAAATTGTCAGCTTCAAAGATCAATTTGAAGCCATGCTTGCCCAGAAGTGTTCCTGAAATCAGGTTCCTGCGAATTTCTGGAACATGGAGAACATCATTTAAAGTCAGTTCCTTTCCAGAAGTCAGTTTCAGCACAACTTTTCCTTTGCCTTCGACCTTTGAAGTGGAAGAATTGCCCATAAAAAGTTGTTCAGCATCAGTTGCAGTTTTATAGGTTGTAAACATCCACTTGTTAGCACATATGTGTCGAGTGGCTCCAGTGTCTACAAACCATTCCTTTGAGTTACCAATATGGTTGCATTCTGACATTTCTGCATATAAATCAAGATCAGAAATGCCTTTCGAAACATCAGCCGTATTTGCTTCCAACTTCTTCCTTTTAGGCGCATGACATTCGGCTGCTTTGTGCCCCTTCTTCCCACAATTGTGGCAAGAACCCAGAAATTTCTTTGACTTCTTAGGAGCATTCTCCCTTTTTCTTTTGTTAGTTTTGTCTGACTCAACAACATTTGCTTTGGCAGCAATATTCTGAGAAATCTTTTTCTCAGAATTTCTGTTATCTTCCACAATGCGTAGCCGAACTATGAGATCTTCCATTGTCATTTCCTTACGCTTGTGCTTAAGGTAATTTTTAAAGTCCTTCCAAGAAGGAGGCAATTTCTCAATAGTTGCAGCAACTTTAAAAGTCTCTCTAAGAGTCATCTTTTCATCTTCTAATTGACGGATGATAAGTTGCAGTTCTTGAGCTTGACTTATCTCCGTATTTGAGTCAACCATTTTGAAGTCTAGAAATTTTCCAGTAATGAATTTCTTCATGCCTGCATCTTCAGTTTTGTACTTCTTTTCCAGAGCCAACCAGAGTTGTTTGGACGTTGCAAAAGTACAATAGACATTGTAGAGGCTATCATCCAGACCATTCAGAATATAGTTTTTGCACATGAAATCTGAATTTGTCCAGATATTAAGTGCCTCTACTTTAGTAGCGTTAGGTTCGAGTTCGTCTACCACAGGAGCCTCTTCAGTCAGAAACTTTGCAAGGCTTAATGTTGTTAAATAAAACAACATTTTCTTTTGCCAGCGCTTGAAATTGATTCCATTGAACTTATCTGGCCTTTCGCCATGAGACAGAGCCATTGTTGGAAGCACTGGCGCAGGCTGAGCAGTTTTCACCGTCTGAATCGTTGTAGAATCAGTGTTGCTGTTTTTCGTCATCTGCGGCAAAATATTGTTTCAAGATGTTAGAACTTTTGTAATTACACAATTGTATTACAAACAGACAACAACAAAAATCAACGTTAATCAATTATGCCAGAATTGTCACATCAAACTGTGTTTACAATAATCACAGAAAGCGTAACCGATTTGTGCGCAAGATAGAAGATAAACAGAAAGTATTTTGTTTCACTAATGTCCGAGTCCAGATATTTTCGGTTTCCTTGAAACAATATTGCCGTCGTATGCACCAATCGACGTAGCTGCAATTTGTTTCCCAGGATAAAACGGACCAACTCCGTTGCATAGTGCCAACAAACGGAGCTCTGATGAACTGAAGTTGATTACAGAAACTAGATCAGAGAATTACTTTGAAGAAGAAGAAGCAATGCAAGCAGAAAAGTGAATTCTGTCTTGTTTTCGGCAGTGTATATATAGGCAAGGAGGAGTGCCTGTTCTCCTGCATCAGTAACCGTCAGAATAGGAAAGGTTGCGACCCTTTAACTGCTCCGTTATTAATGTGCATACGCTGAGAATTCAAATGGTTGTACTCGTTCAGTTAACAGACATTCCTTTCGAATTCTGGACTGAACAAACTCACCTTTTAAATTTCTGAGAAAAAATATTCTCATGTCAGTGCACTAGCCCAATCAGCTACGTCGGCCATATCCAATCAGGAGGCCCCAAGAGCCCCAAGGCCCAAGGCCCTTATATTTGACTTTTTAATGTATTTAATATGGCCAAGTCCACATCCTTTTATCATCCCTCTCTTTTTTATTTTATATAAGCCTACTTGGCTTCTAATATATAAGGAGAGATTGTGCTAATATTTCTATTACGTGGGACATTAAATGTTGCTATCCCTTCTTCTTCCCTATCTCTTCTTCTTTCTTTGCTCATTCATTTTCCAACAATCCCCCACATGAATGAGCAATCGATCTTAGTTTCACGAACCATTTATCGCATCGGTTAAAGCAGCACCAGGGCTTTGAACTTTCCTAGTGATTACCTATTTGTATCACAGGCGAATCAGTAGACATAGACTATCCTTGAACTGTAAGCCTTTTATGTAATTCCAAAGTAGATAACACACGATAAATGTTTCTTGTATCCCTTCGTTCTCTGTATGTGTTCGTTTTTGCCTTGAACACCTGCCTGGTCTCATATGTGCTTAGAGAATTTGGCCTCATAATTCTCTTTGAAGTGGCGCCTTCGCACTTATGTAGGTGATTCTGTAAAGGGTGTTCTCTAATTCCTCAAATACAGACAACATTAAAAGTACTAATACTTATCCTTATTCAACATATAATGCACTGACTTATCATAGGAATGGTTTGTGCATAACAGTGCCATCAAGTTTCTCTAAAACTTCGTTGTCCCTTTGAACCTAGATCTTGGGATCTCCAGTCAACTAGGTGGGGTTTCCATTTTAGAAAAACCTTTAGTCTATAGGCCTTAGCCCTATTCCCTTCGATAAGGTTTGAACTTTCTCTCTTGGCAAGCCTTTTATAGGTGGATCCACTAAGTTATCTTTAGATCGAATGTAATCTATTGTGATAACCCCATTAGAGAGAAGTTGTCTTATCGTTTTATGTCTACGACGAATATGCCTAGATTTACCATTGTATAGTGTACTATTAGCTCTTCCAAAAGCTGATTGACTATCACAATGTATACATATTGGAGGCATAGGTTTGCTTCAATTAGGAATGTCTTCCAAGAAGCTTCAAATCCATTCTTCTTCTTCTGCAGTCTTATCTAGTGCAATAAACTCTGACTCCATCGTAGATCTAGCGATACAAGTCTGTTTGGATGATTTCCATGAAATTGCTCCATTTCCTAATGTGAACACGTATCCACTTGTAGACTTTGTATCATTTGATGCAGTGATCCAATTAGCATCACTGTACCCTTCCACTATTGAAGGATAGTTTGTATAGTATAGACCATAACTCTGTGTATACTTTAGATATCCTAGAACTCGGATTATCGCATTCCAATGATGTTTACCAGGATTGCTGGTAAATCTACTTAGTTTTCTTACAACATATGCGATATCAGGCCTAGTACAGTACATAACATGCATGATACTTCCTAGTACACGAGAGTATTCCAATTGGTAAATACCATCACCAGTGTTTTTTACCCAATTTTGGTTCATATCTACTGGTGATTTTGCAATAGTTACATTATATTGCTTGAATTTCACAAGTATTTTGGTGATGTAATGCGATTGGGATAATGCATATCCCTGTGGTGTTCTCAGAATTTTTACACCCAATATCACATCAGCCAGTCCTAGGTCTTTCATATCGAATCTAGAGGATAACATATCCTTTGTAGATGTTATTATGGCCTTGTTGTTGCCTAGGATCAATAGGTCATCAACATAAAGACAAACAATGACATATCCAATGAGTGTTTGTTTTAAGTACACACATTTATCTGATTCATTAATCGTGAATCCATTTGATAACATAGTATTATCAAACTTCTCATGCCACTGTTTTGGAGCTTGCTTAAGGCCATAATGTGATTTTACCAGTTTGCAAACTTTATGCTCATTTTCTGAGCTTAGAAATCCTTCAGGTTGTTTCATATAGATTTCCTCCTCTAGTTCACCATTCAAGAATGCAGTTTTAACATCCATTTGATGTATTTCCAAGTCATGTACGGATGCAATTGCAATGAGCATTCTAATTGACGTTATCCTCGTTACAGGTGAATATGCATCGAAATAGTCCAAGTCTTTCTTTTGTCTGAATCCTTGGACTACCAGATGAGCTTTATACTTGTCTATTGAACCATCAGGTTTCAATTTCTTTTTAAATATCCATTTATTACCTAAGGCCTTACATCCTTGAGGTAAATCAACCAATTCCCATGTATGATTCGACATAATGGATTCAATTTCATTGTTAATTGCCTCCTTCCAATAAGGGGCATCGCTGGAAGATATAGCTTGTTTGTATGTCAATGGATCATCTTTTAACATAAATGTATAGAAGTTCGGTCCAAAGGTTTTCAAAGTCCTTGACCTTTTACTTTTTCTTGGTTCCTCCACTTGCTGCTCAACACTACTTTGCTGAGTGTTATTTTGTTCAGCATCCTCAATAGAGTAAGGAACTTCATTTTCCCTTGGTCTCTTAGGTGCATGATTTTCAGTACCATGTTTCAAGGGAAATACATGTTCGAAAAATCTAGCATTTCTCGACTCGATGATGGTATTTTCATGAATATCATCAATTTCAGATTTGTGTACCAAAAATCGATATACAGCACTGTTTTGTGCATATCCAATGAATACACAATCAATTTTTTTGGGTCCAATTTTGACCTTCTTTGGTTTTGGTACCTCTACTTTGGCAAGACACCCCCACACTTTTAGTTATTTGTAGGATGGTGGTCTGTTTTTGTAACACCCCATAATTCTGTTAATACAAATATTCACAAATTAAAGAATAACTAATCTCAGACGTGAGAATTGTGGGAAACGGGTTGCGCCATTGTGTACGTCTCGGAATTCTGTTTGAAATAGAGTCCGAGTTTGCATGATTTGGACTTCGTATGAAGGAGATATGGCCATCGGAAGTTTCAGAAATTTCAAAATTCAAAATTCGAAGTCAAACAGGCCAGGCGGGAAATTTCCCGCCCAACACCCAGGTCGACTGGGGAGTCGACACCCCCAGGACCAGGTCGACTGCGCAGTCGACTTGGGTGTCGACCTGGTCCAGTCGGCCAGGTTTTGGTAGAGCCCAATCTTGAGCTGCTGATGTGTCTTTAGGGCTGAGTTGGCTAATTTAACGGTTCAGGTTAGTTCTGAGTTGATATGACGGTCTAAATAAATCCTAAACTCTATATATACCTAGGTAGTCTCTCACTCTAAATTCACATGAAAAATAGAATAGCCGCCGTCATGCCGTCGCTATGGAACTCAGTGTAGCCGCCGCCAACTAAGAAGGAAGAAAGCTAATCAAAACTCTAATTCTACTCAACTCTAAAGCAAATCAAGACTCTCTTTCTTTTCTAATTGTGAGTATGATGATCTTAATAAGATTATTAGCAAACTAATTAGATTAAGATGTGATATGGATCATAAGAAAATGATGTGAATTGTCATATATGTTGTTGTAAACCTTATGCTATCATGTATGTTGTAAATCCTATGTTATCTGATGATGATATCCTACATGTTGTAAATCATGCTATGATGATATTATATATGTTGCAAGTTTCTATGCTAAGTTGTGATGTTACAAAGCCATGATGTTATTATGTTGTAGTTAGCTTATGAATCATGATGTTGATTATATATATTTGGGCTATGAGGATTCACATGATAAATCACATGTACCAATGCAAGTATAGATTTATTAGTATGTATAATCTCACATATTGTATGAAATCTATTTAGATCTAGAATTATGACATCTATTTAGATCTAGAATTATGCTATGACATGTGTGAGTTCTATGTGTTAGATGCTAGTTCACACCATCATTATGTTGCATAAACCACATATGCAAGTTTATACATGAACTTGAGTTATGATCATATTATGTAAGTTGTGACCTTTAACCAAACAAGTTGACAGCTTTAGATCCATGACATGTGTAGTTTTATGCAATTTTCACCCCTATTATGATTAGATCTATTTTATTTGTCTATATGCTGTGATAATTTATCTTTGTGCTATGAGTTAGACTATTCGAGTCTAACATATATTTTGCGTTGAATAAGCGAACATATAACGTGGGGTAGGGGTAATATTAAGAATTTAATATTAAGAAATTGGGGTGCAATTGGTATGATTTTGCATACCGTAAGTGGATGATCATAATTGAGTCAATTATGGACATCATTAAAATTGGAATTAATTAATGATTTGAATAGGGATATATTTAAAACTGGGGTAAAAGATTATAAGTGTTAATAAATGCTTAGGACACGAGGTTGGACTCGTTTGTGACGTAAAACTGCCCGGACCCGCCCGGCGAATCCAGTAGTCACAAATGTCAGCCCAATGTGAGAGGTCCTAGGCCCAAATTAAAGCATAACAGTTGTAAAGACACGAGGTTAGACTCTTTTATGGTGTAAGACTGCCCGGACCCGCTCGGCGAATCCAGCTGCCATAAATGCCAGTCTAATGTGAGAGGTCTTTATGAGGTTATGGCCTGAATGAATTAAGAAATACTTAACCAGATAAACATGTGAAGTGGGACATGGGGGTTAAGTAGGTGCCTTGGGTGGCATGAGGAATCTAGTGGGTGCCTTTAGTGGCATTTGAAATACGATTAGTAAGACTTAACCAAACACATGTAAATGAACATGACTAAGAAGAGGGTTAAGTGGGATATACTAGTGGGGACAAGCTTAGGTGGATAGCTTGTGGTAAGTAATTGGGGGCCCATTTCAACCAGTAACCCAAACGTATCTTTGTGGGCTCGACCCAAGTCGAGGACGGGACACGCATACTGGGCTTGACTATAAGAGGCCAAACGGGTTAGCGGTGGCAACGCAAGTCCAACGGGTTTCATATGCGTGTGTGGACCCGGGCTGGTAGGTAAGACATTGTTGCATCGTGTAGGTATAAGCCGTGCATCCTTAAGTTGTATCGGGTTGCCACTTTAGGGGAGTGATACACCCCACTGCGGGACCAGCACGGGTATCTACGAGTAGGGAGCCGATCGAAAGTGGGTAGTGGGGTACACCTAGCGGAGATAGGGGCAGGCGACACCTATGTAGTCAGCTAGGGGTACACGAAGTTATTTATAAAATTTCTAAGTGAAGCAAGTGGGATCAACCTTTAGGGTGACTGGTGTGGTGCAGTGTAGTAATTATCCGTTAGTATTAGGTGTGCCTTTAACGTTATCTTTATCTGCTCTTCTATACCCAATAGTTCATAGACATTTCCTTGTGTTCCAGCTTATGCCTTAGTCTAGTTATTTTGATAATAGTATTGTTAGAATTATCATACTCGCCAGACTTTATGTCTGACCCCCTCTATTTCTATCTTTTCCCCCTCCAGGTCCGTAGGGTGGGCCCAGCTCTAGTGGAGCTTGATTGGATTGCTTTATCTCTCTTTTGGAAAGCTTGGACCGTTGAAGTAAAGTCTAGCTTGTTATCTTCTTTAATGGCTATTTATGTAATGGGATTATGTATTTTGTTTTATCAAGATGGATATTGTAATTGACTCTGATTTATGGTTTTATGATGTAACAAACATGTTTAATTTCCGCTGCAATGAAATAAGGTTTTAGATTTTCAAGTACTACTTATTATCTGTCTTGTTGTAATTTTTCTGTTCTATATTCACTTAAAACCTCCATGGAAGTTAATGCATTCCCTTTGTGAGTGACATTAATGGACGTGGGGTGTTACACGTGGTATCAGAGCTTAAGGTTACCAGAACAGATAATTTTTTTAGAAAAACTATTTTTCTAAAGTATTTTTGGAAGAAGTGTTTTCAAAAACATGTCTTGATGAGTAATTTAAAGAGGAAAGTTTTTTTGAAAAACATAATCCCCAATATCCATATATCTTTATCTTTCGAATTCTCCATTTTGAATCTTTCCTTTTTCGTTTCAGCATGGTTGAAGATCTTAACCTTCCGGATGGTGTAACGATACCAGGATGGTATATGAGGTTATTAGAGGCTAGGGCCGCTGCAGGTCCAGCCAATGTTCCTCCACCACCAGTTACACCCGCTCCACCTCCTCCCCCTCCTCGCGCTGATACTTTTGCAAAGACATGCAAGGAATTTAAGGCTATGGGTGGAAAACCTTTTCAAGGGTCAGAAACGTTGGTGGAAGCTAGAGATTGGCTTAAGGAGGTGGAAGAATTGCTAGAAATCTTTGAAGTAGAAGAAGGGAGGAAAGTCAAATTAGCAGCTTGGTTAATGAAGGGAGAGGCCTGATTTTGGTGGGAGTTCACTAATGGGGAGCGTCCTGTTGATTCTTGGGCGGATTTCAGACGTAGGTTTGAGGCAAAGTTTCTCTCAAGGGCAGAAGAGAATCTATACATGGAAAGGTTCTTGACATTGAAGCAGGAAAATCTATTAGTGAAAGAGTACATCAACAAATTTAACCAATTGGCAAGGTTTAGCTTAGATTTGGTGAACACACAGGAGAAGAAGGCTCTGAGGTTCGTTAATGGCTTGAATGAGCCATTGCAGGGGTTGGCTATGACCCACATACCTATGGGGGCCACCTTTGAGAAGCTAGTAGACATGGCACTCATGCACGAGGAGAAAGGCGCTAATGCTAATAAGGCACCCGAGAAGAAAGGGGATCAGAAGAAACCACAACAGCAAAACAAGAAGGGTGGTAAAGACAATAATGGCAAAGGAAAGAAAAGATGCTTTAACTGTGGGACACCAGGCCATCTCAGCAAGGATTGCAGAAAGAAAAAGAAGACTGGATGTTTTCACTGTGGTGAAGCGGGACATCTAGTGAAGGACTGCCCAAAGAAGGGGCAAAGGGCAGGGTCTACCTCGGGAGGACAAGTACAGGCTCTTATGGCACCAGGGCAGGCAAGGGGACAAGTTCAGGCTCTCGCGGTCCCACCGCTGCAAGAACGAGGTAGAACCATTTCTGTTGAAAGCTTGGTTTTTCTGTTTGATCATCCTGTCCGTACCTTATTCAATTCGGGCGCATCGCATTCGTTTATCTCTACATCATTAGTTGAATCACTGCACTTAAACACCAGTTTAGTAGAGGATCCCTTAGTTGTTTCGAATCTAATTGGGGGCTCAGCTTATTTGTCCATGATGTGTTTGGATTTGAAAATTTCTATACTTAGCGTTGAGTTTAGATGTGATGCTTATGTTTTGGGCTTCATGGGCTATGGGCTAATTTTAGGAATGGATTGGTTATCCAGAAATGGGGTCATTCTTTATTGTGAAAGGAGAATAGTTAGGCTCATGACTCGCCTTGGCAACACTCTCGAAATCTTTTGTAATCCCATAAATTCCGTTATGCTAAGTTATCTAGAATCACTTGACGCGTCTGTGGAGAATCCACGATCTGTTAGAGTGGTCCGAGAATACTCGGATGTGTTTGAGGAGGTGAAGGGCTTGCCTCCGAAGCGGGAGATAGATTTTCGAATATATCTTGTGGATAATGCAAAACCAGTATCTTTGCCAGTACGCCACATGGCTCCTCGTGAAAGGAGGGAACTCAATAAGCAAGTGAAGGAGTTGCTTGAGAAGGGGTTCATAAGACGTAGTATATCGGAGTGGGGTGCTCCAGTAGTGTTTGCCACGAAGGCAGATGGGTCCCTTAGACATTGTGTGGATTATAGAGAACTTAATAAACTTACTAAGAAAAACAGACACCCACTACCGAGGATTGACGATCTCTTTGATCAGTTAGTTGGCGCCTCAATGTTTTCGCAGTTGGACTTAGCCACTAGATTCCATCAGTTGAGAGTGGCAGAGGATAGCATAGACAAAACTGCCTTTAGGACTCCGGACGGTTTCTATGAATGGCTAGTGATGCCCTTCGGTTTGACAAACGCCCCTGCATACTTTGTTGATTTGATGAGTAGGGTGTTTAGGGAGTACCTTAATAAATTCATGGTGGTCTTTGTAGATGACATCTTGATCTTTTCTAAGAATGAAGAAGAGCATGCCCTACATCTTAGGGAAGTGTTGGAGACTCTACGAGCGCATAACCTTAAAGCTAAATTTACTAAGTGTCACTTCTGGAGAGAGGAAGTGCGATTCTTAGGGCACATGGTTTCCAAAGAAGGGATAGCTGTGGATCCCGCGAAGGTGGTAGCCATCCAAGATTGGAAGGTCCCTAAAAATGCTACCGAAGTAAGGAGTTTCTTGGGGTTGGCTGGCTACTATAGGAAGTTTATCAAAGACTTCGCAAAAATATCAGCTCCATTGACACGTTTGACGAAGAAGAACCTAGTTTTCACATGGGACGTAGATTGTGATGATGCGTTCCAACGTTTAAAGAGAGCTTTGACCATAGCCCCAGTCTTAGTGTTGCCTGATGGGAGTAAGCCATTTACTGTTTATACCGATGCTTGTGGGACAGGTCTAGGCGCAGTCTTAATGCAAGAGGGAAGGGTAATAGCCTATAGGGGAAGACAGTTGAGAGCGCATGAGAAAATTAACCTACACATGACCTAGAGTTGACCGCTATTGTTTTCGCGCTTAAGTCTTGGCGCCATTATCTTCTTGGGGAGAAATTCGAATTGTTCACTAACCACAAATCGCTAAAATGCTTGTTCTCTCAGAAGGACTTGAACTTAAGGCAGCAAAGGTGGATGGAGTTCTTAGCGTCCTACGATTTCGAAATAACATATACCCCTGGCAAGGGTAACGTGGTGGCAGATGCCTTAAGTAGAAAAAGTTGTCCTTGAGTCTGTTGTTTGTTGAGCGGCGAAGCTTAGAATTCATTTCGATGTTTGACTTTAGACCTTCCATTGACTTTATACCCGGTTTGCTATCATCCTTAGAGGTCAGACCTACACTTTTGGGACGGATTGGTGAGGCACAGCGAGACGACCCACAGTTGGTTGAGTTAGTAGAAAAGCTCAAAAGAGGGGAGTCATCAAGCCATCTCCGTAGGTATACCCTGGATGATAAGGGATGGTTACGTAGGGATAGTAGACTTTGTGTACCTCGAGGCGAAGGTTTGAGGAAGGCTATTCTTGACGAAGCACATCATTCGAAGATGACCATTCACCCCGGTGGGGACAAGATGTACAAAGACATGACGCGAGTTTTCTTTTGGGCCGGTATGAAGAGGGATGTGGCCGAGTATGTTGCTAGATGCTTGGTGTGCCAACAAGTAAAAGCGGAGCAAAAGAAACCCGGTGGGTTGCTTCGCCCATTGGAGGTTCCACTATGGAAGTGGGAAAGTGTCTCGATGGACTTTGTGGATGGATTACCAAGATCAAGGAAGGGTAATACGGGGATTTGGGTTATAGTAGACAGACTTACTAAAAGTGCCCATTTTATTCCCGTGAAGAGTAAAAGGACTGCTCCATGGTTAGCTTCTGTATACGTCCGAGAGATAGTTCGTTTGCATGGTGTTCCTTCTAGCATAGTAAGCGACCGCGATCCTATCTTCACTAGCGAATTTTGGAGGAGCTTACAAGAAGCGGTAGGGACTCAGTTATGTTTGAGCACCGCATATCATCCTCAGACGGACGACCAAACCGAGAGTGTGAATCGTATTCTAGAGGATCTTTTGAGGCTATGTATCCTAGACTTTGGGGGTACATGGGAAGAGCATCTTCCGTTGGTAGAGTTCGCATATAATAACAGCTTTCAATCTAGCATTGGCATGGCACCTTTCGAAGCTCTTTATGGACGACCTTGTCGTTCACCTAAATGTTGGTGGGAATCTATGGATAAGATCTTACTTGGGCCCGATATGATTATAGAGACTTCGGAAAAGATCGACTTGATTCGAAGGAGGATGAAGACAGCGCAAGATAGGCAGAAATCTTACGCGGATAAGAGGAGGACAGATCTTGATTTTGATGTTGGGGACATGGTCTTTATCAAAGTGTCTCCATTACGTAACGTTGTTCGCTTTGGGTCCATTTGGAAATTAGCACCAAGGTTTGTAGGGCCGTTTCCTATTAAGGAGAAGATTGGACAGATGGCGTATAGAGTGGAGTTGCCTGAGAGACTTAGTGGTGTACACGACGTATTCCATGTGTCACATTTGAGGAAGTGATTGCACGAGACCGCGGAAGTGGTAGAGCTGAGCTTGCTTAGAGAGGTGGAAATAGAGCATGATGCGACGATTCGACGAGCTCCTACATGCATTCTTGGGTCGGAGATCAAGAAGTTGAGGAATCGAGAGGTCAGACTAGTCAAAGTGCAATGGGGAGATGATGAGAGCAACGCTACTTGGGAGACAGAAGCGAAGATGCGTTCGTTGTACCCTTTTCTTTTTGAGGGTATGTCTTTTAATTTCTCCTTTATCGCTTAGCTTGTACTTATCTTATCTTTAGTATGTCCTCTCGCTAGTATCTTTGACCTTTAGTTAGGATAATCCTATGGTTGAAACATGTGTTTGAGACATGTTATGTATGATGGATGCAAAGTGGATGCAAGTGTTTGCTAGTGGTTGCTCGTGGACGGATATACACACACTATTAGGCACTAGATCGGCTCAGTCACTTCATATTGCATATTGCATATACATGGATGTATTTAGTAAAATGGATGCATGAGGATTTTTTTATCATATGGATGCTGCATTCAAATGATGATTGTGCATGCATATAGAGATAATATGTAGCATTAAGGAACTTTTGCATACATAATGGACGCATGACACTATCATGATTTGCATTAAGGAAGTCAACTGAATCAGTGGACCGCCTGATTTTGCATTAGATATGGACATATACACACACTGTGCATTTAAACATGAAAGCATTAGAAGTCTATAAGGACAATGGATGCCTGTGTTTGACGGTTGAGTAGATGGACGATTGGATGTTAGGATATACATTCTTCTTGACTTGAAGATTTCGGGGTCGAAATCCTTTAAGGAGGGGAGAATGTAACACCCCGTAATTCTGTTAATATAAATATTCACAAATTAAAGAATAACTAATCTCAGACATGAGAATTGGGGGAAACGGGTTGCGCCATTGTGTTCGTCTCGGAATTATGGTTGAAATAGAGTCCAAGTTTGCGTGATTTGGACTTCGTATGTAGGAGATATGGCCATCGGAAGTTTCAGAAAATTCAAAATTCAAAATTCGAAGTCAAACAGGCCAGGCGGGAAATTTCCCGCCTAGCACCCAGGTCGACTGGGGAGTTGACTGGGCAGTCGACACCCCCAGGACCAGGTCGACTGCGCAGTCGACTTGGGTGTCGACCTGGTCCAGTCGGCCAGGTTTTGGCAGAGCCCAATCTTGAGCTGTTGATGTGTCTTTAGGGCTGAGTTGGCTAATTTAATGGTTCAGGTTAGTTCTGAGTTGATCTGACGGTCTAAATATATCCTAAACTCTATATATACCTAGGTAGTCTCTCACTCTAAATTCACATGAAAAATAGAATAGCCGCCGTCATGCCATCGCCATGGAACTCAGTGTAGCCGCCGCCAACTAAGAAGGAAGAAAGCTAATCAAAACTCTAATTCTACTCAACTCTAAAGCAAATCAAGACTCCCTTTCTTTTCTAATTGTGAGTATGATGATCTTAATAAGATTATTAGCAAACTAATTAGATTAAGATGTGATATGGATCATAAGAAAATGATGTGAATTGTCATATATGTTGTTGTAAACCTTATGCTATCATGTATGTTGTAAATCCCATGTTATGTGATGATGATATCCTATATGTTGTAAATCATGCTATGATGATATTATATATGTTGCAAGTTTCTATGCTAAGTTGTGATGTTACAAAGCCATGATGTTATTATGTTGTAGTTAGCTTATGAATCATGATGTTGATTATATATATTTGGGCTATGAGGATTCACATGATAAATCACATGTACCTATGCAAGTTTAGATTTATTAGTATGTATAATCTCACATATTGTATGACATCTATTTAGATCTAGAATTATGACATCTATTTAGATCTAGAATTATGCTATGACATGTGTGAGTTCTATGTGTTAGATGCTAGTTCACACCATCATTATGTTGCATAAACCAGATATGCAAGTTTATACATGAACTTGAGTTATGATCATATTATGTAAGTTGTGACATTTAACCAAACAAGTTGACACCTTTAGATCCATGACATGTGTAGTTTTATGCAAGTTTCACCCCTATTATGATTAGATCTATTTTATTTGTCTATATGTTGTGATAATTTATCTTTGTGCTATGAGTTAGACTATTCGAGTCTAACATATATTTTGCGTTGAATAAGCGAACATATAACGTGGGGTAGGGGTAATATTAAGGATTTAATATTAAGAAATTGGGGTGCAATTGATATGATTTTGCATACCGTAAGTGGATGACCATAATTGAGTCAATTATGGACATCATTAAAATTGGAATTAATTAATGATTTGAATAGGGATATATTTAAAACTAGGGTAAAAGATTATATGTGTTAATAAATGCTTAGGACACGAGGTTGGACTCGTTTATGACGTAAAACTGTCCGGACCCGCCCGGCGAATCCAGTAGTCACAAATGTCAGCCCAATGTGAGAGGTCCTAGGCCCAAATTAAAGCATAATAGTTGTAAAGACACGAGGTTAGACTCTTTATGGTGTAAGACTGCCCGGGCCCGCCCGGCGAATCCAGCTGCCATAAATGCCAGTCTAATGTGAGAGGTCTTTATGAGGTTATGGCCTGAATGAATTAAGAAATACTTAACCAGATAAACATGTGAAGTGGGACATGGGGGTTAAGTAGTTGCCTTGGGTGGCATGAGGAATCTAGTGGGTGCCTTTAGTGGCATTTGAAGTACGATTAGTAAGACTTAACCAAACACACATGTAAATGAACATGACTAAGAAGAGGGTTAAGTGGGATATACTAGTGGGGACAAGCTTAGGTGGATAGCTTGTGGTAAGTAATTGGGGGCCCATTTCAACCAGTAACCCAAACGTATCTTTGTGGGCTCGACCCAAGTCGAGGACGAGACACGCATACTGGGCTTGACTATAAGAGGCCAAACGGGTTAGCGGTGGCAACGCAAGTCCAACGGGTTTCATATGCGTATGTGGACCCGGGCTGGTAGGTAAGACGTTGTTGCATCGTGTAGGTATAAGCCGTGCATCCTTAAGTTGTATCGGGTTGCCACTTTAGGGGAGTGATACACCCCACTGCGGGACCAGCACGGGTATCTACGAGTAGGGAGCCGATCGAAAGTGGGTAGTGGGGTACACCTAGCGGAGATAGGGGCAGGCGACACCTATGTAGTCAGCTAGGGGTACACGAAGTTATTTATAAAATTTCTAAGTGAAGCAAGTGGGATCAACCTTTAGGGTGACTGTTGTGGTGCAGTGTAGTAATTATTGGTTAGTATTAGGTGTGCCTTTAACGTTATCTTTATCTGCTCTTCCATACCCAATAGTTCATAGACATTTCCTTGTGTTCCAGCTTATGCCTTAGTCTAGTTATTTTGATAATAGTATTGTTAGAATTATTATACTCGCCAGACTTTATGTCTGACCCCCTCTATTTCTATCTTTTCCCCCCTCCAGGTCCGCAGGGTAGGCCCAGCTCTAGTGGAGCTTGATTGGATTGCTTTATCTCTCTTTTGGAAAGCTTGGACCGTTGAAGTAAAGTCCAGCTTGTTATCTTCTTTAATGGCTATTTATGTAATGGGATTATGTATTTTGTTTTATCAAGATGGATATTGTACTTGACTCTGATTTATGGTTTTATGATGTAACAAACATGTTTAATTTCCGCTGCAATGAAATAAGGTTTTAGATTTACAAGTACTACTTATTATCTATCTTGTTGTAATTTTTTTGTTCTATATTCACTTAAAACCTCCATGCGAGTGACATTAATGGACGTGGGGTGTTACAGTTTTTCCAAAGTTCATAAGGAGATTTAGATATTTTCTTTCGGGGTATTTTACTTAAAATATGATTTGCCAAAAGAATAGCTTCTCTCCAATAGTTATCTGGCAAGCCAGAGCTAATTAGTAAGGCATTCATCATTTCTTTAAAAGTTCTATTTTTCCATTCGGCTATATCGTTGGATTGAGGTGAATAGGAAGCTGTAGTTTGATGTATAATTCCATGTTCAACACAGAATTCCTCAAATGGAGACTCGCATTCTCCTCCTCTATCACTTCTTAAAGATTTTATTTTCTTGTTGAGTTGATACTCAACTTCTGCCTTATACTGTTTAAACATTTCGAATGCTTCATCCTTACTTCTAAGGAGATATACATGTCAGTATCTAGTACAATCATCAATGAATGTAATAAAGTACCTTTTTCCACCTCTAGTTTGACACATTTTCAAATCGCATACATCAGTATGTATCAAGTCTAGAGGTTCTGTCACTCGTTTAACATGATGAAACGAGGTTCTTGTCAATTTTGCTTCTGCACAAACTTGACATTTATAGTTGGAATCTATATTGCATTTTGGTATAAATTCTAGATTAATCAATTTTCGCAATGTATCAAAGTTTACATGCCCTAATCTAGAATGCCATATGTTAGAAGATTCAACAATATAAGCAGAAGATTCACTTTCATTCATTTTAGTGCGTGCTACAATAGTGGTTACATTTGCTTTAAATAAACCATCACACACATATCCTCTTCCAACATACACCCCATTCTTGGAAAGAACAAATTTGTCAGCTTCAAAGTTCAATTTGAAACCATGCTTCTCAGCAATGATCCTGAAATCAGGTTATTGCGAATTTCTGGAACATGGTGAACATCATTTAAAGTCAGTTCCTTTCCAGAAGTCAGTTTCAGCACAACTTTTCCTTTGCCTCCGACCTTTGAAGTGGAAGAATTGCCCACAAAAAGTTGTTCAGCATCAGTTGCACTTTTATAGGTTGTAAACATCCACTTGTTAGCACAAATGTGTTGAGTGGCTCCAGTGTCTACAAACCATTCCTTTGAGTTACCAATAAGGTTGCATTCTGACATTACTGTGCATAAATCAAGATCAGAAATGCCTTTCGAAACATCATCCGTATTTGCTTCCAACTTCTTCCTTTTAGGCGCACGACATTCGGCTGCTTTGTGCCCCTTCTTTCCACAGTTGTGGCAAGAACCCAGAAATTTCTTTGATTTCTTAGGAGCATTCTCCCTTTTTATTTTGTTTGTTTTGTCTAACTCAACAACATTTGGTTTGGCAGCAATATTCTGAGAAATCTTTTTCTCAGAATTTTTGTTATCTTACTCAATGCGTAGCCGAACTATGAGATCTTCCATTGTCATTTCCTTACGCTAGTGCTTAAGGTAATTTTTAAAGTCCTTCCAAGAAGGAGGCAATTTCTCAATAGTTGCGGCAACTTGAAAAGTCTCGCTAAGAGTCATCTTTTCATCTTCTAATTGACGGACGATAAGTTGCAGTTCTTGAGCTTGGCTTATCACCGTCTTTGAGTCAACCATTTTGAAGTCTAGAAATTTTCCAGCAATGAATTTCTTCATACCTGCATCTTCAGTTTTGTACTTCTTTTCCAGAGCCAACCAGAGTTGTTTGGACGTTGCAAAAGTACAATAGACATTGTAGAGGCTATCATCCAGACCATTCAGAATATAGTTTCTGCACATGAAATCTGAATTTGTCCAGATATTAAATGCCTCTACTTTAGAAGCGTCAGGTTCGAGTTCGTCTACTACAGGAGCCTCTTCAGTCAGAAACTTTACAAGGCTTAATGTTGTTAAATAAAACAATATTTTCTGTTGCCAGCGCTTGAAATTGATTCCATTGAACTTCTCTGGCCTTTCGCCGTGAGACAGAGCCATTGTTGGAAGCACTGGAACTGGCTGAGCAGTTTTCACCGTCTGAATTGGTGCAGAATCAGTGTTGTTGTTTTTCGTCATCTGTAGCAAATATTGTTTCAAGATGTTAGAACTTTTGTAATTACACAATTGTATTACAAACAGACAGCAACAAAAATCAACGTTAATCAATTATGCCACAATTGTCATATCAAACTGTATTTACAATAATCACAGAAAGCGTAACCGATTTGTGCGCAAGATAGAAGATAAACAAAAAGTATTCTGTTTCACTAATGTCCGAGTCCAGATATTTTCTGTTTCCTTGAAACAATATTTCCGTCGTATGCACCAATCGACATAGTTGCAATTTGTTTCCAGGATAAAACGGACCAACTCCGTTGCGTAGTGCCAGCAAATGGAGCTCTGATGAACTGAAGTTGATTACAGAAACTAGATCAGAGAATTACTTTGAAGAAGAAGAAGCAATGCAAGAAGAAAAGTGAATTCTGTCTTGTTTTGGGCAGTGTATATATAGGCAAGGAGGAGTGCCTGTTCGCATGCATCAGTAACCGTCAGAATAGGAGAGGTTGCGACCCTTTAACCGCTCGGTTATTAATATGCATACACTGAGAATTCAAATGGTTGTACTCGTTCAGTTAACAGACATTCCTTTCGAATTCTGGACTGAAGAGACACACCTTTTAAAATTCTGAGAAATAATATTCTCATGTCAGTGCACTAGCCCAATCAGCAACGTCGGCCATATCCAATCAGGAGACCCCAAGAGCCCCAAGGCCCAAGGCCCTTATCTTTGACTTTTTAATGTATTTAATATGGCCAAGTCCACATCCTTTTATCATCCCTCTTTTTTTTTTACATAAGCCTATTTGGCTTCTAATATATAAGGAGAGATTGTGCTAATATTTCTATGATGTGGGACTTTAAATGTTGCTATCCCTTATTCTTCCCTATCTCTTCTTCTTTCTTTGCTCATTCATTTTCCAACAATCCCCCACAGGAATGAGCAATCGATCTTAGTTTCATGAAACATTTATCGCATTGGTTAAAGTAGCCTAAGGGCTTTGAACTTTCCTAGTGATTACCTATTTGTATCACAAGCGAATCAGTAGACATAGACTGTCCTTGAACTGTAAGCCTTTTGTGTAATTCCAAAGTAGATAACACACGATAAATGTTTTTTATAACCCTTAGTTCTCTGTATGTGTTCGTTTTTTCCTTGAACACCTGCCTGGTCTCATAAGTGCTTAGAGAATTTGGCCTCATAATTCTATTTGAAGCGGCGCCTTCGCACTTACATAGGTGATTCTGTAAAGGGTATTCTCTAATTCCTCAAATACAGACATCATTAAAAGTACTAATACTTACCCTTATTCAACATATAATGCACTGACTTATCATAGGAATGGTTTTTGTATAACAGTGCCGTCAAGTTTCTCTAAATCTTCGTTGTCACTTTGAACCTAGATCTTGGGATCTCCAGTCAACTAGGTGGGGTTTCCATTTTAGAAAAACATTTAGTCTATAGGCCTTAGCCCCATTCCCTTCGATAAGGTTTGAACTTTCTCTCTTGGCAAGCCCTTTGTAAGTGGATCCGCTAAGTTATCTTTAGATCGAATGTAATCTACTGTGATAACCCCATTAGAGAGAAGTTGTCTTATCGTTTTATGTCTATGACGAATATGCCTACATTTACCATTGTATAGTGTACTATTAGCTCTTCCAACAGCTGATTGAATATCACAATGTATACATATTGGAGGCATTGGTTTGCTCCAATTAGGATTGTCTTCCAAGAAGCTTCGAATCCATTCTGCTTCTTCTGTAGTCTTATCTAGTGCAATAAAGTCTGATTCCATCGTAGATCTAGCGATACAAGTCTGTTTGGATGATTTCCATGAAATTGCTCCATTTCCTATGTGAACACGTATCCACTTGTAGACTTTGTATCATTTGATCCAGTGATCCAATTAGAATCACAGTATCCTTCCACTATTGAAGGGTAGTTTGTATAGTATAGACCATAACTCTGTGTATACTTTAGATATCCTAAAACTCTGATTATCGCTTTCCAATGATGTTTACCAGGATTGCTGGTAAATCTACTTAGTTTGCTTACAACATATGCGATATCAAGCCTAGTACAGTTCATAACAAACATGATACTTCCTAGTATACGAGAGTATTCCAATTGGTAAATACCATCACCAGTGTCTTTTACCCAATTTTGGTTCATATCTACGGTGATTTTGTAATAGTTACATTATATTGCTTAAATTTCTCAAGTATTTTGGTGATGTAATGCGATTGGGATAATGCATATCCTTGTGGTATTCTCAGAATTTTTACACCCAATATCACATCAGCCAGTCCTAGGTCTTTCATATCGAATCTAGAGGATAACATATCCTTTGTAGATGTTATTATGGCCTTGTTGTTGCCTAGGATTAATAGGTCATCAACATAAAGACAAACAATGACATATCCAATGTGTGTATGTTTTATGTACACACATTTATCTAATTCATTTTACGTGAATCCATTTGATAACATTGTATTATCAAACTTCTCATGCCACTGTTTTGGAGCTTGCTTAAGGCCATAAAGTGATTTTACCAGTTTGCAAACTTTATACTCATTTTCTGAGCTTAGAAATCCTTCAGGTTGTTTCATATAGATTTTCTCCTCTAGTTCACCATTCAAGAATGCAGTTTTAACATCCATTTGATGTATTTCCAAGTCATGTACGGATGCAATTGCAATGAGCATTCTAATTGACGTTATCCTCGTTATAGGTGAATATGTATCGAAATAGTCCAAGTCTTCCTTTTGTCTGAATTCTTGGACTACCAGACGAGCTTTGTACTTGTCTATTGAACCATCAGGTTTCAATTTCTTCTTAAATATCCATTTATTACCTAAGGCCTTAAATCCTTGAGGTAAATCAACCAATTCCCATGTATGATACGACATAATGGATTCAATTTCATTGTTAATTGCCTCCTTCCAATAAGGGGCATCGCTGGAAGACATAGCTTGTTTGTATGTCAATGGATCATCTTCTAACATAAATGTATAGAAGTCCGGTCCAAAGGTTTTCAAAGTCCTTGACCTTTTACTTTTTCTTGGTTCCTCCACTTGCTGCTCAACACTACTTTGCTGAGTGTTATTTTGTTCAGCATCCTCAATAGAGTAAGGAACTTCATTTTCCCTTGGTCTCTTAGGTGCATGATTTTCAGTACCATGTTGCAAGGGAAATACATGTTCGAAAAATCTAGCATTTCTCGACTCGATGATGGTATTTTCGTGAATATCATCAATTTCAGATTTGTGTACAAAAAATCGATATGCAGCACTGTTTTGTGCATATCCAATGAATACACAATCAATTGTTTTTGGTCCAATTTTGACCTTCTTTGGTTTTGGTACCTCTACTTTGGCAAGACACCCCCACACTTTTAGGTATTTGTAGGATGGTGGTCTGTTCTTCCAAAGTTCATAAGGAGATTTAGATATTTTCTTTCAGGGTATTTTATTTAAAATATGATTTGCCGAAAGAATAGCTTCTCCCCAATAGTTATCTGGCAAGCCAGAGCTAATCAGTAAGGCATTCATCATTTCTTTAAGAGTTCTATTTTTCCGTTCGGCTATACCATTGGATTGAGGTGAATACAGGGCTGTAGTTTGATGTATAATTCCATGTTCAGCACAGAGTTCCTGAAATGGAGACTCATATTCTCATCCTCTATCACTTCTTAAAGATTTTATTTTCTTGTTGAGTTGATTCTCAACTTCTGCCTTATACTGTTTAAACATTTCGAATGCTTCGTCCTTACTTCTAAGGAGATATACATGACAGTATCTGGTACAATCATTAATGAATGTAATAAAGTATCTTTTTCCACCTCTAGTTTGACACATTTTCAAATCGCATACATCGGTATGTATTAAGTCTAGAGGTTCTGTCACTCATTCAACAAGATGAAACGAGGTTCTTGTCAATTTTGCTTCTGCACAAACTTGACATTTATAGTTGGAATCTATATTGCATTTGGTATAAATTCTAGATTAATCAATTTTTGCAATGTATCAAAGTTTACATGCCCTAATCTAGAATGCCATATGTTAGAAGATTCAATATTATAAGCAGAAGATTCACTTTCATTCATTTCAGTGCGTGGTACAATAGTGGTTACATTTGCTTTAAATAAACCATCACACACATATCCTCTTCCAACATACACCCCATTCTTGGAAAGAACAAATTTGCAGCTTTAAAGTTCAATTTGAAGCCATGCTTGCTCAGCAACGATCCTGAAATCAGGTTCTTGCGAATTTCTGGAACATGGAGAACATCATTTAAAGTCAGTTCCTTTCCAGAAGTCAGTTTCAGCACAACTTTTCCTTTGCCTTCGACCTTTGAAGTGGAAGAATTGCCCATAAAAAGTTGTTCAGCATCAGTTGCAAATTTATTGGTTGTAAACATCCACTTGTTAGCACATATGTGTCGAGTGGCTCTAGTGTCTACAAACCATTCCTTTGAGTTACCAATAAGGTTGCATTCTGATATTACTGCACATAAATCAAGATCAGAAATGCCTTTCGAAACATCGGCCGTATTTCCTTCCAACTTTTTCCTTTCAGGCGCACGACATTCGGCTGCTTTGTGCCCCTTCATTCCACAGTTGTGGCAAGAACCCAGAAATTTCTTTGACTTCTTAGGAGCATTCTCCCTTTTTCTTTTCTTCGTTTAGTCTGACTCAACAACATTTGCTTTGGCAGCAATATTCTGAGAAAATTTTCTCTCAGAATTTCTGTTATCTTCCTCAATGCGTAGACGAACTATGAGTTCTTCCATTGTCATTTCCTTACGCTTGTGCTTAAGGTAATTTTTAAAGTCCTTTCCAGAAGGAGGAAATTTCTCAATAGTTGCAGCAACTTGAAAAGTCTCACTAAGAGTCATCTTTTCATCTTCTAATTGACAGATGATAAGTTGCAGTTCTTGAGCTTGACTTATCACCGTCTTTGAGTCAACCATTTTGAAGTCTAGAAATTTTCCAGCAATGAATTTCTTCATGCCTGCATCTTCAGTTTTGTACTTCTTTTCCAGAGCCAACCAGAGTTGTTTGGACATTGCAAAAGTACAATAGACATTGTAGAGGCTATCATCCAGACCATTCAGAATATAGTTTTTGCACATGAAATCTGAATTTGTCCAGATATTAAGTGCCTCTACTTTAGTAGCATCAGGTTCGAGTTCGTCTACCACAGGAGCCTCTTCAGTCAGAAACTTTGCAAGGCTTAATGTTGTTAAATAAAACAATATTTTCTATTTCCAGCGCTTGAAATTTATTCCATTGAACTTCTCTGGCCTTTCGCCATGGGACAGAGCCATTGTTGGAAGCACTGGCGCTGGCTGAGCAGTTTTCACCGTCTGAATCGGTGCAGAATCAGTGTTGCAGTTTTTCGTCATCTACAGCAAAATATTGTTTCAAGATGTTAGAACTTTTGTAATTACACAATTGTATTACAAATAGACAGCAATAAAAATCAACATTAATCAATTATGCCACAATTATCACGTCAAATTGTGTTTACAATAATCACAGAAAGCGTAACTGATTTGTGCGCAAGATAGAAGATAAACAGAAAGTATTCTATTTCACTAATGTCCGAGTCCAGATATTTTATGTTTCCTTGAAACAATATTGCCGTCGTATTCACCAATCGACGTAGTTGCAATTTGTTTCCCACGATAAACCGGACCAACTCCGTTGCGTAGTGCCAGCAAACGGAGCTCTGATGAACTGAAGTTGATTACAGAAACTAGATCAGAGAATTACTTTGAAGAAGAAGAAGCAATGCAAGCAGAAAAGTGAATTCTGTCTTGTTTTGGGCAGTGTATATATAGGCAAGGAGGAGTGCCTGTTCGCATGCATCAGTAACCGTCAGAATATGAAATTTTGCGACCCTTTAACCACTCGGTTATTAATATGCATACGCTGAGAATTAAATGGTTGTACTCGTTCAGTTAACAAACATTCCTTTCGAATTCTGGACTGATAGACACACCTTTTAAATTTCTAAGAAAAAATATTCTCATGTCAGTGTACTAGCCCAATCAGCAACGTCGGCCATATCCAATCAGGAGACCCCAAGAGCCCCAAGGCCCAAGGCCCTTATCTTTGACTTTTTAATGTATTTAATATGGCCAAGTTCACATCCTTTTATCATCCCTCTCTTTTTTATTTTACATAAGCCTATTTGGCTTCTAATATATAAGGAGAGATTGTGCTAATATTTCTATGAAGTGGGACTTTAATTGTTGCTATCCCTTCTTCTTCCCTATCCATTCTTCTTTATTTGCTCATTCATTTTCCTATAATCCCCCACATGAATGAGCAATCGATCTTAGTTTCACGAACAATTTATCGCATCGGTTAAAGTAGCACAAGGGCTTTGAACTTTCCTAGTGATTACCTATGTGTATCACAAGCGAATCAGTAGACATAGACTGTCCTTGAATTGTAAGCCTTTTGTGTAATTCCAAAGTAGATAACACACGATAAATGTTTCTTATAACCCTTCGTTCTCTGTATGTGTTCGTTTTTGCCTTGAACACCTGCCTGGTCTCATAAGTGCTTAGAGAATTTGGCCTCATAATTCTCTTTGAAGGGGCGCCTTCGCACTTACGTAGGTGATTCTGTAAAGGGTATTCTCTAATTCCTCAAATACAGACATCATTAAAAGTACTAATACTTATCCTTATTCAACATATAATGCACAGACTTACCATGGGAATGGTTTGTGTATAATAGTGCAATCAAGTTTCTCTAAAACTTCGTTGTCCCTTTGAACCTAGATCTTGGGATCTCCAGTCAACTAGGTGGGGTTTCCATTTTAGAAAAACCTTTAGTCTATAGGCCTTAGCCCCATTCCCTTCGATAAGGTTTGAACTTTCTCTCTTGGCAAGCCTTTTGTAAGTGGATCCGCTAAGTTATCTTTAGATCGAATGTAATCTATTGTGATAACCCCATTAGAGAGAAGTTGTCTTATCGTTTTATGTCTACGACGAATATGCCTACATTTACCATTGTATAGTGTACTATTAGCTCTTCCAATAGCTAATTGACTATCACAATGTATACATATTGGAGGCATAGGTTTGCTCCAATTAGGAATGTCTTCCAAGAAGCTTCGAATCCATTCTGCTTCTTCTGTAGTCTTATCTAGTGAAATAAACTCTGATTCCATCGTAGATCTAACGATACAAGTCTGTTTGGATGACTTCCATGAAATTACTCCATTTCCTAATGTGGACACGTATCCACTTGTAGACTTTGTATCATTTGATCCAGTGATCCAATTAGCATCACTGTTTCCTTCCACTATTGAAGGATAGTTTGCATAGTATTTACCATAACTCTGTGTATACTTTAGATATCCTAGAACTCTGATTATCGCTTTCCAATGATGTTTACCAGGATTGCTGGTAAATATACTTAGTTTGCTTACAGCATATGCGATATCAGGCCTAGTACAGTTCATAACATACATGATGCTTCCTAGTATACGAGAGTATTCCAATTGGTAAATACCATCACCAGTGTTTTTTACCCAATTTTGGTTCATATCTACTGGTGATTTTGCAATAGTTACATTATATTGCTTAAATTTCTCAAGTATTTTGGTGTTGTAATGCAATTGGGATAATGCATATCCCTGTGGTGTTCTCAGAATTTTTGCACCCAATATCACATCAGCCAGTCCTAGGTCTTTCATATCGAATCTAGAGGATAACATATCCTTTGTAGATGTTATTATGGTCTTGTTGTTGCCTAGGATCAATATGTCATCAACATAAAGACAAACAATGACATATCCAAGGTGTGTATGTTTTATGTACACACATTTATCTTATTCATTTATCGTGAATCCATTTGATAACATAGCATTATCAAACTTCTCATGCCACTGTTTTGGAGCTTGCTTAAGGCCATAAAGTGATTTTACTAGGTTGCAAACTTTATGCTCATTTTCTGAGCTTAGAAATCCTTCAGGTTGTTTCATATAGATTTCCTCCTCTAGTTCACCATTCAAGAATGCAGTTTTAACATCCATTTGATGTATTTCCAAGTCATGTACGGATGCAATTGCAATGAGCATTCTAATGGATGTTATCCTCGTTACAGGTGAATATGTATCGAAATAGTCCAAGTCTTCCTTTTGTCTGAATCCTTGGACTACCAGACGAGCTTTGTACTTGTCTATTGAACCATCAGGTTTCAATTTCTTTTTAAATATCCATTTATTACCTAAGGCCTTACATCCTTGAGGTAAATCAACCAATTCTCATGTATGATTCGACATAATGGATTCAATTTCATTATTAATTTCCTCCTTCCAATATGGGGCATCGCTGGAAGACATAGCTTGTTTGTATGTCAATGGATCATCTTCTAACATAAATGTATAGAAGTCCGGTCCAAAGGTTTTCAAAGTCCTTGACCTTTTACTTTATCTTGATTCCTCCACTTGCTGCTTAACACTACTTTGCTGAGTGTTATTTTTTTCAGCATCCTCAATAGAGTAAGGAAATTCATTTTCCCTTGGTCTCTTAGGTGCATGATTTTCAGTACCATGTTTCAAGGGAAATACATGTTCGAAAAATCTAGCATTTCTCGACTCCATGATGGTATTTTCATGAATATCATCAATTTCAGATTTGTGTACCAAAAATCGATATGCAGCACTGTTTTGTGCATATCCAATGAATACACAATCAATTGTTTTTGGTCTAAATTTGACCTTCTTTGGTTTTGGTACCTCTACTTTGGCAAGACACCCCCACACTTTTAGGTATTTGTAGGATGGTGGTCTGTTTTTCCAATGTTCATAAGGAGATTTAGATATTTTCTTTCAGGGTATTTTATTTAAAATATGATTTGCCGAAAGAATAACTTCTCCCCAATAGTTATCTGTCAAGCCAGAGCTAATTAGTAAGGCATTCATCATTTCTTTAAGAGTTCTATTTTTCCGTTCAGCTATACCGTTGGATTGAGGTGAATACGGGGCTGTAGTTTGTTGTATAATTCCATGTTCAGCACAGAATTCCTCAAATGGAGACTCATATTCTTCTTCTCTATCACTTCTTAAAGATTTTATTTTCTTGTTGAGTTGATTCTCAACTTCTGCCTTATATTGTTTAAACATTTTGAATGCTTCGTCCTTACTTCTAAGGAGATATACATGACAGTATATGGTACAATCATCAATGAATGAAATAAAGTACCTTTTTCCACCTCTAGTTTGACACATTTTCAAATCACATACATCAGTATGTATTATGTCTAGAGGTTCTGTCACTCGTTCAACATGATGAAATGAGGTTCTTGCCAATTTTGCTTCTGCACAAACTTGACATTTATAGTTGGAATCTATATTGCATTTTGATATAAATTCTAGATTAATCAATTTTCGCAATGTATCAAAGTTTCCATGCCCTAATCTAGAATGCCGTATGTTAGAAGATTCAACAATATAAGCAGAAGATTCACTTTCATTCATTTCAGTGCGTGGTACAATCAGGTTCTTGCGAATTTTTGGAACATGGAGAACATCATTTAAGGTCAGTTCCTTTCCAGAAGTCAGTTTCAGCACAACTTTTCCCTTGCCTTCGACCTTTAGTGGAAGAATTGCCCATAAAAAGTTGTTCAGCATTAGTTGCAGTTCTATAGGTTGTGAACATCCACTTGTTAGCACATATGTGTCGAGTGGCTCCAGTGTCTACAAACCATTCCTTTGAGTTACCAATAAGGTTGCATTCTGATATTACTGCACATAAATTAAGATTAGAAATGCCCTTCGAAACATCAGCCGTATTTGCTTCCAACTTCTTCCTTTTAGGCGCACGACATTCGACTGCTTTGTGCCCCCTTCTTTCCACAGTTGTAGCAAGAACCCAGAAATTTCTTTGACTTCTTAGGAGCATTCTCCCATTTTCTTTTGTTAGTTTTGTCTGAATCAACAACATTTGCTTTGGCAGCAATATTTTGAGAAATCTTTTTCTCAGAACTTCTGTTATCTTCCTCAATGCATAGCCGAACTATGAGATCTTCCATTGTCATTTCCTTACGCTCGTGCTTAAGGTTAATTTTAAAGTCCTTCCAAGAAGGAGGCAATTTCTCAATAGTTGCAGCAACTTGAAAAGTCTCGCTAAGAGTCATCTTTTCATCTTCTAATTGGCGGATGATAAGTTGTAGTTCTTGAGCTTGACTTATCACCGTCTTTATGTCTAGAAATTTTCCAGCAATGAATTTCTTCATTCCTGCAACTTCAGTTTTGTACTTCTTTTCCAGAGCCAACCAGAGTTGTTTGGACGTTGCAAAAGTACAATAGACATTGTAGAGGCTATCATCCAGACCATTCAGAATATAGTTTTTGCACATGAAATCTGAATTTACCCAGATATTAAGTGCCTCTACTTTAGTAGCGTCTGGTTCGAGTTCGTCTATCACATGAGCCTCTTCAGTCAGAAACTTTGCAAGGCTTAATGTTGTTAAATAAAACAACATTTTATGTTGCCAGTGCTTGATATTGATTCCATTGAACTTCTCTGGCCTTTCGCCATGAGACAGAGCCATTGTTGGAAGCACTGGCGATGGCTGAGCAGTTTTCACCGTCTAAATCGGTGCAGAATCAGTGTTGCTGTTTTTCGTCATCTGCAGCAAAATATTGTTTCAAGATGTTAGAACTTTTGTAATTACACAATTGTATTACAAACAGACATCAACAAAAATCAACGTTAATCAATTATGCCATAATTATCACGTCAAACTGTGTTTACAATAATCACAGAAAGCGTAACCGATTTGTGCGTAAGATAGAAGATAAACAGAAAGTATTCATTTTCACTAATGTCCGAGTCCAATTATTTTCTATTTCCTTGAAACAATGTTGTCGTTGTATGCACCAATCGACGTAGTTGCAATTTGTTTCCCAGGATAAAACGGACCAACTCCGTTGCGTAGTGCCAGCAAACGGAGCTCTGATGAACTGAAGTTGATTACAGAAACTAGATCAGAGAATTACTTTGAAGAAGAAGAAGCAATGCAAGCAGAAAAGTGAATTCTGTCTTGTTTTGGGCAGTGTATATATAGGCAAGGAGGAGTGCCTGTTCGCATGCATCGGTAACCGTCAGAATAGGAAAAGTTGCGACCCTTTAACCGCTCGGTTATTAATATGCATACGCTGAGAATTCAAATGGTTGTACTCGTTCAGTTAACAGATTGTGACGATCCCAAAATCCGAGGGGCGATATTAAGGATAATCATTAGGAAATAACACATTAATCATCTTAGCAAAGTACAGATAATAGCAGAAACAATAAATACAATAATTTTACATGGATATGACAGCGGAATCACAACATGTAGGAATATCAGAATAGCATAACGTGGGATATAACTTAGTGAATAAAAGGAAAGTGATCAGTCATCATCGCCAGAGGCGGAATACATACATGCAGTGAGACATAATAAGAGTATCAGTCTACATCGCCGAAGGCGGAATACATATAGTGAGAAATACGGAAAGTAAATCAGTCTGCATCGCCAGTGGCGGAATCATAATATAAGTACAGTAATGGCGGAAAATGTCAAAGTCATCCCTGTGAAGTCAGCCTCGCCATGAGCCAAAAATGCACTCTATGCCGCAGTGCAGAGCCAAAAACAACCTGTCACCTGTGTACTAGGCTGCCCGTGTGAAAATAAGGGCACCCGCGTTTGCAAAGTGAAACAAACAACGAGTCAGTCATGGGGACTGGTATGAGGAATCTACTTAACAGTTAAACAACAGTAAATAGCAAATCATAGGACCACGCCACTTTCGCGGAACGGGTTTACTCCAGTGATTGCTAGTGCATTTAAAACAAAGTAAATTCTTTTAAAACAACGCAATGCTTTTAGAAAGAATGAAGCCATTATAAGACTCAGGTCCCATCACACAATGCAACGCAAGCCGGAGGATAGAGTTTTACCTTATAATAGCCAAATATGCTTGATACGTATAAAGCAAAATCATTTGATATTATTACTAGTGCATATATGTTTCAAAAATGAATAGCATCATAAATATCAATCATAGACGGCATAAGTGCCCCATACCACTATGTCGCCATACTAGTTCTACAATCAAGTCCGTTATTTCGTATTGGAAATTGGATTTCCGTCATGAGTCGAGGCAAGGGGCAAGCTCCTCTCCGCTTCGAGACACTCTAGCAAATGCCTCAGGACTACACACTCTGGGTAACCCTTGGATCGGCTGGGCCGGTCCTCTCTTACGTTTGAGTATTATTTATTCCTAAACACACGTTTCCCGGTCCTTACAGACCTATAATCGAGGCGCCTCGCATTCCAACAACCACATAGGTGAAAATAGATATATATGTCAGGGCTGGTAAGTCACTGACACCACCATAGCTAGAAAGAAACGTCGTGCTCTCCCAGCGGCCCGTATCCCATTTTTAACTCATACCGGGGTGTGAGGTTCGCGAATCTACGAAATACACAAAGCTAGGCTACGTAGACCTTGCTTTGATCATCATCCACAAGACTTTGCTTTGGAACAGAAGCCTTGATCACAGCATCTTGGCATGCCACATAGGCAGTCCACTCCATACGATTGATTTCCATCGATATATAACCTCTGAGCTCGTACGTCTCAGAGAAGGGCGTTAAGCAAAAGAATAAATTCTCCGCTGCCAAACAGATATATATTTAACAGAGATCAATCAGTATAGAACAAAATCCAATGTCAGACACACAGTCCATCTACAAGTCCGTCCTGGGTCTGAACGAAACCGGAGGCGTCAAATTCCTCGTATATCCGTCCAATCAACACATACGTTTAGACGGTTACTACTTCCGTCCCTTTCAGGTAGCTACTCCGGTTAGGAACCTCAGTAGCGCCCATCCAACCGATACGAATATCGTCGGTCTTGAATCGTCTTTGCATTTTCCAATTCGAATCGCTCGATAAATTATTTGAAATGAGGGTTAGCTCGGCCTTTTCAAATAATTCACGTCCTTAGAATTTAAATCGATTCATTTTATGGTTATATTATTCGACATCCATCTTTCGGTTCTTTAGTGTTATTTTCATGTCATACACAAACAACCATCAAATATCAAACAATTCAAGCCCATTTGTTTTATTCTCAATCAATATTGCTTATAATATTTTATAATGATTTTTCGCCATTTTTATTTATTTAAAAATGGCCATATTTAATTAAACGACGTTTCAGGTCGTCTCGTGGCGCTGTTTTTCTCCTAATTTGTTTTACACATATCGGAGAATCTAACCGTTGGATTTCTACAAAGTCTATATCAGTGGGAAGATATTCCCAAAGCGAACCCAACGGTTCTAGTTTCGTGAGAATCCGACGGTCGGATCTTCCACACTAGTCGTTTGAAGTTACGGTTTCAAAATTCGAACTGCAGCGTCGTTATTCGATTTAATTTGATTATATTTATATTTATATATAAATATAAACGATTCTGGCGCTGTTTTTCTTCAGATTTGAATTAAACATTCCGGACAATCCAACCGTTGGATTTTAACAAGGTTGGTGCCCTTGGAAAGATATTTCCAAGGCAAACCCAGCGGTTGCGGTTTCGGGAAAATCCGATGGTCGGATTTCCCGTACTAATCGTTTCAAATTACGATTCCGAAACACGAACTGCACGACCTCTATTCCTTTTAATTATATTTATATTTATATATATAAATATAGTTCATCCTAAAATTTCAACTATAGTTCATTTTATATTTTCCACTTCGTTTTCACTTCAAATATTTCACTAACGCCTTAATATTTCGAAAAATTTCGCCATAACCTCCTTTGTACAGGGAGGGGTTTGGAAATTTATTGGGCCATATTAGGTACCCAATAAATCCTAAAAAGCATTCACATATTTATAGTGATATATTCTGGTGTTTACGGGGGATCATGTACTGATAATCACTTCAGAGAATAAATTCCCGTCACCCCGTTTCCGTGTGGAAATAAATAGTCCATGTGTCGTATCTAATAACTAGAGCGACGTGATTATTGTCAACTCCAGACCAGTGTGGGGTTTTTATTAATCTGGCAATTTATCGTTATAATTTATATAGTCCATATCAGTCATCAGTTCAACCTGTAGTACATAGTCATCGCCATACAAGCCTCTTGCTTATATGGTAAATCTTCCACCTCGTCACACAAGCTCCAATTGCTTATGTGGAATATGATGAAGTATGTCTATCGTCAAGAAGTATGCCATGTAGTGTAGTTCAAAATTAATTGTTACTATCCTATGGCGTTATTTATTATTTCACACAGAATAACCAGCACTCCGCATCCAATGGCATTCACAGGAGTTGATATATAAATAAAATTGCGCAGCCAACTCATCAAGGTTTACCTATTTGTCGGGCACGCAAATAATTTCTTTACTCTACAGCTAATCCATTTTTCCTGTTCAACACATGTATATATATGCAGAACAAAGCTAATAATAATATTTCTAGCAAACTATTATTTATTTCAACACGTGTGTATTTTTAACTAAGCGTATACATGATAAAAGAAGTATTTTTATCATCAAAAATATTTATTCGACACATGTGTATTTTTAACTAAGCGTATACATGATAAAAGGAATATTTTTATCATCAAAAATATTTATTCGACACATGTGTATTTTTAACATTTCATATTCACTATAAAAATATAGTTTTCATTGTCGATTCATTTTATTTTTAAAAGATGATAACATTCAACACATGAATTTCAACTCAACGAATGAATTGCAATTCAACACATGAATATTCTATATCGTTTGTATATTTTATAAAAATGTGATTCTTATCGCTAAAGCCATTTATTTAAATTCAAATAATATTCAACACATGAATTTCAACTCAACGAATGAATTGCAACTCAACACATGAATATTCGATATAGTTTGTATATATATAAAAATGTGATTTTTATCGCTAAAGTCATTTGTTTAAATTCAAATAATATTCAACACATGAATTTCAACTCAACGAATGAATTGCAACTCAACACATGAATATTCTATATAGTTTGTATATATATAAAAATGTGATTTTTATTGCTAAAGCCATTTGTTTAAATTCAAATAATATTCAACACATGAATTTCAACTCAACGAATGAATTGCAATTCAACACATGAATATTCTATATCGTTTGTATATTTTATAAAAATGTGATTCTTATTGCTAAAGCCATTTGTTTAAATTAAAATAATATTCAACACATGAATTTCAACTCAACGAATGAATTGCAACTCAACACATGAATATTCGATATAGTTTATGTAATTTATTTCAACGAATGAAAATTATTCTAACACATAAATATTTCAGAAAATTTCGGCAGCATAACGGCAGGGTAGTTAAAACCGGGACCGTCCCTAGTACGGCTCCTCGCTCTACCTTAAAACCTCGCGGTTTTTGACAATGGGGATCATGCATCTAGTTCGCACGCAGGCGACATGTTTTATTTTCAATTCCACAATCCTATTCTATTTTGTTTTAACCACAAGAGGGTATTTTTCAACCACAATATCAACCACAAACAATTATTTCCAACCATTCGTCATACCATATAACATCACGTCAATCACAAGCAATAAATATCGTCCATGGTCTGTGGACGAGGGGAGTATATATATATATATAATATAATAATTCACTTGCATTTCATCACAATTCAAAGCATATATGTTTCATTCAACGTTTGTATAATTTATACATCGCTAATATAACTTATACAACACATGTACATGAGGTATACAATGCGTATATAATTTACACTTCGCTTATATAATTTATACAACGCGATTTCATTCACACAAATAGTTTAGATTCCTCACATTGGTTATTGCAGTGCTAAAAATCGTAGGAAGGTCAGAAAAATCCGCGGCTCCTTCTAGAATGTAGAGAGCCTCCTTGCTGTCATGGTGTCTCCTGTTTCATCGAATTTCGTTAAAGAACGAAAAAGATATTATCTTTCAAAGTTTTGCAACACTTAAAAGTGTTATTTTCATTTCACAATTTACATCAGTAAAGTTTTTAAAACCTTCGAAACTAGGTCACAAATTTTCAGTCAATCCGTACCTCGATGCTTCGATCAGGCTATGCTGCGTCAAAGAGCTACGAACCACCTCCAGATCGGCGGTGGTGGCGAAAGGTTCGGTGGCCTGTGCGCGTCACGGCGGCGCCCTGAAGGTCGTGACTTCCTCGTCGATTTCCGACGCCGATGGTCGATGTCAGGGGTCATGGGTTAGTCGGATGTGGAGAGGAGGTGAAGGCGGTCAGAAATCTCAACTGGCGGCGGCGGTGAAATCGCCTGAGGCGGCGGCTAAATGGACGAGAATATTCGAGCACTGTGCGTCGTCCAATCGTCTCTGGCGGCTAGGGTTTCGGATTTTATATTTTTTTTTAATGAAAAATTCCTATTGGTCCATGCTTTATAGGAAATTTTAAATAGTGTTTTTGCAAACGGACTCCTTTTTAAACCCAACGACTGTCGCCCCTAGCTAAATACCCCCATTCCGGACACAATGGGATATGTTTCGTTGGCCATTTCGACTGTTACAGTCAGTTATTTTTCAAATTAAAATATAAAACATTCGATATTTAATTTAAACGTACATTTCAATTTTCCAGGGCCACAAACTGAATCGAAAAATTCCAGAAAAATAAATCTAGCTTTGTTTTGACGATACGGTCCTAACAAAACCAGTTTCGTCAAATTCTGAGCTCGTTTGAAAAACGGCCATTTTTAGGTCGACCCATTTTAACAGAATTTGACCAAACACATTTTCTTTTGCCCCGCTCACATACTAGCTTCAAAAATTACGAAATTTGAAACTTAGTAATAATTTGACATCCCGGACCCAACAAAAGTGGTTTCGTCGAATTCCGAGGTCGTATGCAAAATCTCAATTTTCAAGGGCTATATATACTATATAGCGACCTTTCTGAAAATTCATTTGGCCATAACTTTTGATTTCCGTTATGAAATTTCGATTTTTCAGATTCGTTAGAAAGGTATTGATAAACATATTTAAATATTTTCAGTTTCGTTAAAATCCGTTATATTTTCCACCCGGTACAGTCAGACAAAGTTTGTATTCAAAATTCCAAACTGCCACACCCTACCAAATTCTATATTTTATAGAAATATTCTATTTCAAATATTCAAATTCGTGGTAATAACGTAATTTAAAATTTTTAAACTGGTTCACATTTTCTGGGTTATTATAATCTCCCCCACTTAAAACTTTTCGTCCTCGAAAAGGAAATAACAGCTAAGTAGGAAACAAAATGTAAATGCAAAGTATTGTAAAAGTACCTTGCACCGGAGTTAGTCAGAGATGTCCACTCTGCATTTGGGATAAGCTTGTTTAATGCTTTCCTCAGTTTCCCAAGTACAGTCTCTAGGATCACTACTCCACTGCACTTTGACTAAACGAATCTTTTTCCTCCTCAGCTCTCTAGTTTCTTTGCCAACTATCTTTAATGGCTCTCTCTTGAGTGCTAATTCTGGAGTTATGTCAATATCATGTTGTGCTGCTTCTTCCACAATAAGGTCGGGATCATGAACATGTTTTTTGAGTTGAGATACGTGGAACACATCATGTATACCAGGCAACCAATTAGGTAATGAAACCCTATATGCAAGAGTTCCAATCCGTTCAAGTATAGGAAAGGGACCAATAAATCTCGGTGCCAACTTCCCAGTCTTGCCAAATCTGATTACTCCTCGCATTGGAGAAACTCTTAAATAAACATAATCGCCAAAGGCAAACGATATATCCCTTCTTCTCGCATCAGCATAACTTTTCTGTCGGCTCTGTGCGGTTTTTAATCGCTTCTTAATGAAATCGACTTTATCCGATGCTTCTCGAATCATATCGGGCCCTAACACAAGTCTGTTGCCAGGTTCTACCCAACAAGCGGGAGATCTGCATGGTCAACCGTATAATGCTTCAAATGGAGACATTCCCAAACTTGCTTGGTAGCTATTGTTGTAAGAGAATTCTGCTAAATGTAAGTGATCTTCCCATGAGCCTCCAAAATCGATAACGCAAGCCCGCAACAAATCTTCTAAAATTCTATTCACCCGCTCAGTTTGGCCATCTGTCTGAGGGAGATAAGCGGTGCTTAGATTCAATTTGGTTCCCAACTCTTCCTGGAATGCTTCCCAGAATTTGCTAGTAAATAGGGGATCTCTATCGCTGACTATATTGAGCGGCACTCCATGTAGTTTAACTATTTCTTTGAAGTAAATCTGTGCTAGACTTTGAGCCGTTCTGTTGGATCAGACAGGTATAAAATGGGCAGTCTTCGTGAAGCGATCTACGATTACCCATATACTGTCGTTTCTTTTCTTAGTTCGAGGCAAGCCATCGATGAAGTCCATCGAGATTTGTTCCCACTTCCATCCTGGAATTTCTAAGGGTTGTAATAGTCCAGCCAATTTCTGCTGATCACTCTTGACTAGCTGGCAAGTGGGGCATCTGCTAACATATAATGAGATATCTCTTTTCATCGCCTTCCATCAGAATGTGCGCTTGATATCATTATACATTTTGCTCACACCGGGTTGGATACTTAATTTGGATTTGTGGCATTCATCAAGTATTTCTCTTTTTAGCTCGGAGATGTCGGGAACACAAATTCTTCCTTTTAATCTCAAAACCCCCTCACTATCCACTTGGAAGCTGGAGTCTATGCCTTCATTGATTCTTTTGATCATTACTTTCACAAAATTATCCTCCTTTTGAAGGGTCGAGATCCTGTCTATTAATGAAGACGTGATGACAAAACTGGCAATGATCTCATTTTTTCTGCTGAGCGCATCTGCTACAACATTGGCTTTCCCTGGAGTGTATAGAATTTCAAAATCGTATGCTGCAAGGAATTCTAACCAACGCTGTTGTCTCAAGTTTAGATCTTTCTGAGTGAACAGATATTTCAAGGATTGATGATCAGTGTATAGTTCAAACTTCTCGCCCAGTAAATAATGCCTCCAGATTCTTAAAGCGAACACGATAGCTAATAACTCAAGATCATGAGTTGCATAGTTTCTTTCATACGGCTTTAGTTGACGGCTGGCATAAGCGATCACTTGGCCTTTTTGCATTAACACTGCGCCTAGCCCTCTAATAGAAGCATCTGTCCATACAGTCAAGTCTTGGTTACCTTCTATAATGGTCAATACTGGAGCAGTCATCAACTTCAGTTTCAACTCCTAGAAAGCTTCTTCACATTCGGGAGTCCATTTGAATTTCTCATGTTTCTTTGTAAGCTTTGTCAATACACCAGATATCTTTGAAAAATCCTGAACGAATTTCCGATAGTAACTAGCTAATCCAAGGAAACTTCGAACTTCTGTGGGAGTAGTAGGTTGTTTCCAGTTCTGAATCGCTGTAATTTTGCTTGGATCTACAGCAATTCCTTCTTTTGATACGACATGGCCTAGGAATTTAACTTCATTCTGCCAGAAGTCACACTTAGAAAATTTAGCTTTCAAGACATTTCTCCTAAGAATTTTCAACACTTGTTCTAAATGTTTTGCATGTTCGTCTTCCGACTTGGAGTAGATTAAAATATCATCGATGAAGACTAGAACAAATATATTCAATACACCACGGAACACTCTGTTCATAAGATCGACGAAGTATGCCGGAGCGTTACACAAGCCGAACGGCATTACTAACCATTCGTAGAATAAATCGGGACCCCTGAAGGCTGTCAAAGGAACACAGTCTTCAGCTATACGTAATTGGTGGAAACCTGTAGCTAGGTCCATTCTGGAGAATACTGTTGCTCCATTTAATTGATCTAACAGATCATCTATTCGGGGCAAGGGATATTTGTTCTTCAGTGTCTGCTTATTGAGATCTCGGTAATCAACGCAAAGTCTTAGAGTACAGTCTGATTTCGGGACAAATACTACTGCTGCTCCCCAAGCTGAAAAGCTCGGTCTGATTAGACCTTTCCAAAGCAATTCTCGGGTTTGACTACTTAACTCTTCTTTTTCTTTCGGGGCCATTCTTCTTATTGGATGTACTACTGGTCGGGCGTTAGGAATTAGATCTATCCTAAATTCAATTTCTCTTTGCGGCGGTAAGTTTTCTACTTCTTCAAACACATCCGCATAGTTTTTAACGACCGGTATCTTTTCTATTGAAGGGGGAGTAACTTCTAAAGAAGACCAAAATTCTATCCTATTATTTTCTGAACCGAGACACGGTATAGTGATATGCCCCGATTTTGTTTCAACTTTCACGATTCTTTCGGCACATCTAACTTCGGCCTTATACTTTGTCAGCCAATCTAGCCCCAGTATAATATCAAATTCGGAAAGGTCCATGACAATCACTTTAAAGGAGAACTGGTATCGAGAGAAGGAAATAGGTACTTTACAATATGTACTGAGACTAACAGAACCTCCTATCGGGTTTTGAACTTTAATTGGTTCTTTAAGTTTTCCTCGTTTCAATTTTAATTTGTGAACAAGGTTACCAGAAATGAAGCTACGTGATGCACCAGTATCAAAAAGTACATAAACAGGAATATTTTTAATGGTAAGGGTACCTCCCAAGACGTCGGGTTTACCTGATCCATCGGTGGTAGCTGGCGGGGTCTTCCCGTCATAGACATGAGCCACTTGTGCATTCTGCTTCAGAGGACAATTCCTGCTATAGTGCCCCTTCTTATGGCAGTTGTAGCATTCGGCTGAGTCATTTGCCTTTGGCTTCCTCGGGGCTTTGCATACATTAGAAAAGTGACCTGGCTTCCCGCAGTTGTAGCAATTTCCTTTCGGGATCTTTGCAGGTTTCTGAGTAGCGGCCGCGGTAATGCTAGATTCGGGTTGATCTGTTGAAGCCTTGCGCTTATTTCCAGCTTGGCTTTTGGCGCGGTCTTGGCTAGCATGCCTCTCATCCATGTCTTCGTAATTGCAAGCCATCTCTACTAGTTCTATAAAGGAGAGTTTGATGTTGCTCATAGCTCTATCATGGTACTTGCGCTTCAGCCCAAATATGAATCTCTTGTTCTTTGCTTTGTTGGTCGTAATCAGCTCTGGAGCATAGCGCAACAATTGGGTGAACTTATTAAGGTAGCCCTGAATAGAGAGATCTCCCTGCTGGAGATTAGCAAACTGCTCTCGCATCCTCTCTAGAGCCTGTTCCGGTACAAACTTCTCATTAAACATAGCTTTGAATTGCTCCCAAGTTCTAACAGTACCAGCTGCATCCTCTGAGGTAATGGCATCCCACCACAGCTCCGCTTCCTCTTGAAGGAGCCAAATGCCAAGTCGGTCTTTGTTGTTGGTTCCCATACCCATGCCTTCAAAGATTTTCTCACAGGTTTTCAGCCAAGCTATAGCCTCGGTCACTGTACCAGTGCCAGTAAAAGGTTTTCCCCCAAGATTTCTGTACCTCTTCGCTACTTTATCTAGCTCAAAGTCTTCCAGTGCCGGTGGCTGAACAATAGGGCCTTCTACTACTACGGGGATATTCCCCCGTCCTCCTGCTGCATCTCCTCGGCCTCCACGGCCTCCTCTAGCTGCTGCTGCTCGTGTAGCCATCTAAGAGTACTGTATAAGCAAGAAAAGAGTCAAGCTCACAGATTTGATAATTTTGATAAATGATAAAGCAAGGGAATACAAGGAAAGATAATGATAATGTACTGATCAAATTGTTTTGCTAATCTGCTTAGCTCATTCTAGGACATTGCTAATCCTATCTCTAATGAGCTACTCGCATTAGAACACTACTGATTCTATTCTGACGAGGTGTTTAATGTGTTAGATCCCGGAAATAAGGTTAACCAAAGCTCTGATACCAACTGTGACGATCCCAAAATCCGAGGGGCGGTATTAAGGATAATCATTAGGAAATAACACATTAATCATCATAGCAGAGTACAGATAATAGCAGAAACAATAAATACAATAATTTTACATGGATATGACAGCGGAATCACAACATGTAGGAATATCAGAATAGCATAACGTGGGATATAACTTAGTGAATAAAAGGAAAGTGATCAGTCATCATCGCCAGAGGCGGAATACATACATGCAGTGAGACATAATAAGAGTATCAGTCTACATCGCCGAAGGCGGAATACATATACATATAGTGAGAAATACGGAAAGTAAATCAGTCTGCATCGTTAGTGGCGGAATCATAATATAAGTACAGTAATGGCAGAAAATGTCAAAGTCATCCCTGTGAAGTCAGCCTCGCCATGAGCCAAAAATGCACTCTATGCCGCAGTGCAGAGCCAAAAACAACCTGTCACCTGTGTACTAGGCTGCCCGTGTGAAAATAAGGGCACCCGCGTTTGCAAAGTGAAACAAACAACGAGTCAGTCATGGGGACTGGTATGAGGAATCTACTTAACAGTTAAACAACAGTAAATAGCAAATCATAGGACCACGCCACTTTCGCGGAACGGGTTTACTCCAGTGATTGCTAGTGCATTTAAAACAAAGTAAATTCTTTTAAAACAACGCAATGCTTTTAGAAAGAATGAAGCCATTATAAGACTCAGGTCCCATCACACAATGCAACGCAAGCCGGAGGATAGAGTTTTACCTTATAATAGCCAAATATGCTTGATACGTATAAAGCAAAATCATTTGATATTATTACTAGTGCATATATGTTTCAAAAATGAATAGCATCATAAATATCAATCATAGACGGCATAAGTGCCCCATACCACTATGTCGCCATACTAGTTCTACAATCAAGTCCGTTATTTCGTATTGGAAATTGGATTTCCGTCATGAGTCGAGGCAAGGGGCAAGCTCCTCTCCGCTTCGAGACACTCTAGCAAATGCCTCAGGACTACACACTCTGGGTAACCCTTGGATCGGCTGGGCCGGTCCTCTCTTACGTTTGAGGATTATTTATTCCTAAACACACGTTTCCCGGTCCTTACAGACCTATAATCGAGGCGCCTCACATTCCAACAACCACATAGGTGAAAATAGATATATATGTCAGGGCTGGTAAGTCACTGACATCACCATAGCTAGAAAGAAACGTTGTGCTCTCCCAGCGGCCCGTATCCCATTTTTAACTCATACCGGGGTGTGAGGTTCGCGAATCTACGAAATACACAAAGCTAGGCTACGTAGACCTTGCTTTGATCATCATCCACAAGACTTTGCTTTGCAACAGAAGCCTTGATCACAGCATCTTGGCATGCCACATAGGCAGTCCACTCCATACGATTGATTTCCATCGATATATAACCTCTGAGCTCGTACGTCTCAGAGAAGGGCGTTAAGCAAAAGAATAAATTCTCCGCCGCCAAACAGATATATATTTAACAGAGATCAATCAGTATAGAACAAAATCCAATGTCAGACACACAGTCCATTTACAAGTCCGTCCTGGGTCTGAACGAAACCGGAGGCGTCAAATTCCTCGTATATCCGTCCAATCAACACATACGTTCAGACGGTTACTACTTCCGTCCCTTTCCGGTAGCTACTCCGGTTAGGAACCTCAGTAGCGCCCATCCAACCGATACGAAGATCGTCAGTCTTGAATCGTCTTTGCATTTTCCAATTCGAATCGCTCGATAAATTATTTGAAATGAGGGTTAGCTCGGCCTTTTCAAATAATTCACGTCCTTAGAATTTAAATCGATTCATTTTATGGTTATATTATTCGACATCCATCTTTCGGTTCTTTAGTGTTATTTTCATGTCATACACAAACAACCATCAAATATCAAACAATTCAAGCCCATTTGTTTTATTCTCAATCAATATTGCTTATAATATTTTATAATAATTTTTCGCCATTTTTATTTATTTAAAAATGGCCATATTTAATTAAACGACGTTTCAGGTCGTGTCGTGGCGCTGTTTTTCTCCTAATTTTTTTTACACATATTGGAGAATTTAACCGTTGGATTTCTACAAAGTCTATATCAGTGGGAAGATATTCCCAAAGCGAACCCAACGGTTCCAGTTTCGTGAGAATCCGACGGTCGAATCTTCCACACTAGTCGTTTGAAGTTACGGTTTCAAAATTCGAACTGCAGCGTCGTTATTCGATTTAATTTAATTATATTTATATTTATATATAAATATTAACGATTCTGGCGTTGTTTTTCTTCAGATTTGAATTAAACATTCCGGATAATCCAACCGTTGGATTTTTACAAGGTTGGTGCCGTTGGAAAGATATTTCCAAGGCAAACCCAGCGGTTGCGGTTTCGGGAAAATCCGATGGTCGGATTTCCCGTACTAATCGTTTCAAATTACGATTCCAAAACGCGAACTGCACGGCCTCTATTCCTTTTAATTATATTTATATATATAAATATAGTTCATCCTAAAATTTCAACTATAGTTCATTTTATATTTTCCACTTCGTTTTCACTTCAAATATTTCACTAACGCCTTAATATTTCGAAAAATTTCGCCATAACCTCCTTTGTACGGGGAGGGGTTTGGAAATTTATTGGGCCGTATTAGGTACCCAATAAATCCTAAAAAGCATTCACATATTTATAGTGATATATTCTGGTGTTTACGGGGGAGCATGTACTGATAATCACTTCAGAGAATAAATTCCCGTCACCCCGTTTCCGTGTGGAAATAAATAGTCCATGTGCCGTATCTAATAACTAGAGCAACGTGATTATTGTCAACTCCAGACCCGTGTGGGTTTTTTTATTAATCTGGCAATTTATCGTTATAATTTATATAGTCCATATCAGTCATCAGTTCAACCTGTAGTACATAGTCATCGCCATACAAGCCTCTTGCTTATATGGTAAATCTTCCACCTCGTCACACAAGCTCCAATTGCTTATGTGGAATATGATGAAGTATGCCTATCGTCAAGAAGTATGCCATGTAGTGTAGTTCAAAATTAATTGTTACTATCCTATGGCGTTATTTATTATTTCACACAGAATAACCAGCACTCCGCATCCAATGGCATTCACAGGAGTTGATATATAAATAAAATTGCGCAGCCAACTCATCAAGGTTTACTTATTTGTCGGGCACGCAAATAATTTCTTTACTCTACAGCTAATCCATTTTTCCTGTTCAACACAAGTATATATATGCAGAACAAGCTAATAATAATATTTCTAGCAAACTATTATTTATTTCAACACGTGTGTATTTTTAACTAAGCGTATACATGATAAAAGAAGTATTTTTATCATCAAAAATATTTATTCGACACATGTGTATTTTTAACTAAGCGTATACATGATAAAAGGAATATTTTTATCATCAAAAATATTCATTCGACACATGTGTATTTTTAACACTTCATATTCACTATAAAAATATAGTTTTCATTGTCGATTCATTTTATTTTTAAAAGATGATAACATTCAACACATGAATTTCAACTCAACGAATGAATTGCAATTCAACACATGAATATTCTATATCGTTTGTATATTTTATAAAAATGTGATTCTTATCGCTAAAGCCATTTGTTTGAATTCAAATAATATTCAACACATGAATTTCAACTCAACGAATGAATTGCAACTCAACACATGAATATTCGATATAGTTTGTATATATATAAAAATGTGATTTTTATCGCTAAAGTCATTTGTTTAAATTCAAATAATATTCAACACATGAATTTCAACTCAACGAATGAATTGCAACTCAACACATGAATATTCTATATAGTTTGTATATATATAAAAATGTGATTTTTATTGCTAAAGCCATTTTTTTAAATTCAAATAATATTCAACACATGAATTTCAACTCAACGAATGAATTGCAATTCAACACATGAATATTCTATATCGTTTGTATATTTTATAAAAATGTGATTCTTATTGCTAAAGCCATTTGTTTAAATTCAAATAATATTCAACACATGAATTTCAACTCAACGAATGAATTGCAACTCAACACATGAATATTCGATATAGTTTATGTAATTTATTTCAACGAATGAAAATTATTCTAACACATAAATATTTCAGAAAATTTCGGCAGCATAACGGCAGGGTAGTTAAAACCGGGACCGTCCCTAGTACGGCTCCTCGCTCTACCTTAAAACCTTGCGGTTTTTGACAATGGGGATCATGCATCTAGTTCGCACGCAGGCGGCATGTTTTATTTTCAATTCCACAATCCTATTCTATTTTGTTTCAACCACAAGAGGGTATTTTTCAACCACAATATCAACCACAAACAATTATTTCCAACCATTCGTCATACCATATAACATCACGTCAATCACAAGCAATAAATATCGTCCATGGTCTGTGGACGAGGGGAGTATATATATATAATATAATAATTCACTTGCATTTCATCACAATTCAAAGCATATATGTTTCATTCAACGTTTGTATAATTTATACATCGCTAATATAACTTATACAACACATGTACATGAGGTATACAATGCGTATATAATTTACACTTCGCTTATATAATTTATACAACGCGATTTCATTCACACAAATAGTTTAGATTCCTCACATTGGTTATTGCAGTGCTAAAAATCGTAGGAAGGTCAGAAAAATCCGCGGCTCCTTCTAGAATGTAGAGAGCCTCCTTGCGGTCATAGTGTCTCCTGTTTCATCGAATTTCGTTAAAGAACGAAAAAGATATTATCTTTCAAAGTTTTGCAACACTTAAATGTGTTATTTTCATTTCAGAATTTACATCAGTAAAGTTTTTAAAACCTTCGAAACTAGGTCACAAATTTTCAGTCAATCCGTACCTCGATGCTTCGATCAGGCTATGCTGCGTCAAAGAGCTACGAACCACCTCCAGATCGGCGGTGGTGGCGAAAGGTTCGGTGGCTTGTGCGCGTCGCGGCGGCGCCCTGAAGGTCGTGACTTCCTCGTCGATTTCCGACGCCGATGGTCGATGTCAGGGGTCATGGGTTGGTCGGATGTGGAGAGGAGGTGAAGGCGGTCAGAAATCTCAACTGGCGGCGGCGGCGAAATCGCCTGAGGCGGCGGCTAAATGGACGAGAATATTCGAGCACTGTGCGTCGTCCAATCGTCTCTGGCGGCTAGGGTTTCAGATTTTATATTTTTTTTAATGAAAAATTCCTATTGGTCCATGCTTTATAGGAAATTTTAAATAGTGTTTTTGCAAACGGACTCCTTTTTAAACCCAACGACTGTCGCCCCTAGCTAAATACCCCCATTCCGGACACAATGGGATATGTTTCGTTGGCCATTTCGACTGTTACAGTCAGTTATTTTTCAAATTAAAATATAAAACATTCGATATTTAATTTAAACGTACATTTCAATTTGCCAGGGCCAAAAACTGAATCGAAAAATAAATCTAGCTTTGTTTTGACGATACGGTCCTAACAAAACCAGTTTCGTCAAATTCTGAGCTCGTTTGAAAAACGGCCATTTTTAGGTCGACCCATTTTAATAGAATTTGACCAAACACATTTTCTTTTGCCCCGCTCACATACTAGCTTCAAAAATTACGAAATTTGAAACTTAGCAATAATTTGACATCCCGGACCCAACAAAAGTGGTTTCGTCGAATTCCGAGGTCGTATGCAAAATCTCAATTTTCAAGGGCTATATATACTATATAGCGACCTTTCTGAAAATTCATTTGGCCATAACTTTTGATTTCCGTTATGAAATTTCGATTTTTCAGATTCATTAGAAAGGTATTGATAAACAGATTTAAATATTTTCAGTTTCGTTAAAATCCGTTATATTTTCCACCCGGTACAGTCAGACAAAGTTTGTATTCAAAATTCCAAACTTCCATACCCTACCAAATTCTATATTTTATAGAAATATTCTATTTCAAATATTCAAATTCGTGGTAATAACGTAATTTAAAAATTTTAAACTGGTTCACATTTTCTGGGTTATTACAATCTCCCCCACTTAAAACTTTTTGTCCTCGAAAAGGAAATAACAGCTAAGTAGGAAACAAAATGTAAATGCAAAGTATTGTAAAAGTACCTTGCACCGGAGTTAGTCAGAGATGTCCACTCTGCATTTGGGATAAGCTTGTTTAATGCTTTCCTCAGTTTCCCAAGTACAACCTCTAGGATCACTACTCCACTGCACTTTGACTAAACGAATCTTTTTCCTCCTCAGCTCTCTAGTTTCTTTGCCAACTATCTTTAATGGCTCTCTCTTGAGTGCTAATTCTGGAGTTATGTCAATATCATGTTGTGCTGCTTCTTCCACAATAAGGTCGGGATCATGAACATGTTTTCTGAGTTGAGATACGTGGAACACATCATGTATACCAGGCAACCAATTAGGTAATGAAACCCTATATGCAAGAGTTCCAATCCGTTCAAGTATAGGAAAGGGACCAATAAATCTCGGTGCCAACTTCCCAGTCTTGCCAAATCTGATTACTCCTCGCATTGGAGAAACTCTTAAATAAACATAATCGCCAACGGCAAACGATATATCCCTTCTTCTCGCATCAGCATAACTTTTCTGTCGGCTCTGTGCGGTTTTTAATCGCTTCTTAATGAAATCGACTTTATCCGATGCTTCTCGAATCATATCGGGCCCTAACACAAGTCTGTTGCCAGGTTCTACCCAACATGCGGGAGATCTGCACGGTCAACCGTATAATGCTTCAAATGGAGACATTCCCAAACTTGCTTGGTAGCTATTGTTGTAAGAGAATTCTACTAAATGTAAGTGATCTTCCCATGAGCCTCCAAAATCGATAACGCAAGCCCGCAACAAATCTTCTAAAATTCTATTCACCCGCTCAGTTTGGCCATCTGTCTGAGGGTGATAAGCGGTGCTTAGATTCAATTTGGTTCCCAACCCTTCCTGGAATGCTTCCCAGAATTTGCTAGTAAATAGGGGATCTCTATCGCTGACTATATTGAGCGGCACTCCATGTAGTTTAACTATTTCTTTGAAGTAAATCTGTGCTAGACTTTGAGCCGTTCTGTTGGATCGGACAGGTATAAAATGGGCAGTCTTCGTGAAGCGATCTACGATTACCCATATACTGTCGTTTCCTTTCTTAGTTCGAGGCAAGCCATCGATGAAGTCCATCGAGATTTGTTCCCACTTCCATCCTGGAATTTCTAAGGGTTGTAATAGTCCAGCCAATTTCTGCTGATCACTCTTGACTAGCTGGCAAGTGGGGCATCTGCTAACATATAATGAGATATCTCTTTTCATCGCCTTCCATCAGAATGTGCGCTTGATATCATTATACATTTTGCTCACACCGGGATGGATACTTAATTTGGATTTGTGGCATTCATCAAGTATTTCTCTTTTTAGCTCGGAGATGTCGGGAACACAGATTCTTCCTTTTAATCTCAAAACCCCCTCACTATCCACTTGGAAGCTGGAGTCTATGCCTTCATTGATTCTTTTGATCATTACTTTCACAAAATTATCCTCCTTTTGAAGGGTCGAGATCCTGTCTATTAATGAAGACGTGATGACAAAACTGGCAATGATCTCATTTTTTCTGCTGAGCGCATCTGCTACAACATTGGCTTTCCCTGGAGTGTATAGAATTTCAAAATCGTATGCTGTAAGGAATTCTAACCAACGCCGTTGTCTCAAGTTTAGATCTTTCTGAGTGAACAGATATTTCAAGGATTGATGATCAGTGTATAGTTCAAACTTCTCGCCCAGTAAATAATGCCTCCAGATTCTTAAAGCGAACACGATAGCTAATAACTCAAGATCATGAGTTGCATAGTTTCTTTCATGCGGCTTTAGTTGACGGCTGGCATAAGCGATCACTTGGCCTTTTTGCATTAACACTGCGCCTAGCCCTCTAATAGAAGCATCTGTCCATACAGTCAAGTCTTGGTTACCTTCTATAATGGTCAATACTGGAGCAGTCATCAACTTCAGTTTCAGCTCCTAGAAAGCTTCTTCACATTCGGGAGTCCATTTGAATTTCTCATGTTTCTTTGTAAGCTTTGTTAATACACCAGATATCTTTGAAAAATCCTGAACGAATTTCCGATAGTAACTAGCTAATCCAAGGAAACTTCGAACTTCTGTGGGAGTAGTAGGTTGTTTCCAGTTCTGAATCGCTGTAATTTTGCTTGGATCTACAGCAATTCCTTCTTTTGATACGACATGGCCTAGGAATTTAACTTCATTCTGCCAGAAGTCACACTTAGAAAATTTAGCTTTCAAGACATTTCTCATTAGAATTTTCAACACTTGTTCTAAATGTTTTGCATGTTCGTCTTCCGACTTGGAGTAGATTAAAATATCATCGATGAAGACTAGAACAAATTTATTCAATACACCACGGAACACTCTGTTCATAAGATCGACGAAGTATGCCGGAGCGTTACACAAGCCGAACGGCATTACTAACCATTCGTAGAATAAATCGGGACCCCTGAAGGCTGTCAAAGGAACACAGTCTTCGGCTATACGTAATTGGTGGAAACCTGTAGCTAGGTCCATTCTGGATAATACTGTTGCTCCATTTAATTGATCTAACAGATCATCTATTCGGGGCAAGGGATATTTGTTTTTCAGTGTCTGCTTATTGAGATCTCGGTAATCAACGCAAAGTCTTAGAGTACAGTCTGATTTCGGGACAAATACTACTGCTGCTCCCCAAGCTGAAAAGCTCGGTCTGATTAGACCTTTCCAAAGCAATTCTCGGGTTTGACTACTTAACTCTTCTTTTTCTTTCGGGGCCATTCTTCTTATTGGATGTACTACTGGTCGGGCGTTAGGAATTAGATCTATCCTAAATTCAATTTCTCTTTGCGGCGGTAAGTTTTCTACTTCTTCAAACACATCCGCATAGTTTTTAACGACCGGTATCTTTTCTATTGAAGGGGGAGTAACTTCTAAAGAAGACCAAAATTCTGTCCTATTATTTTCTGAACCGAGACACGGTATAGTGATATGCCCCGATTTTGTTTCAACTTTCACGATTCTTTCGGCACATCTAACTTCGGCCTTATACTTTGTCAGCCAATCTAGCCCCAGTATAATATCAAATTCGGAAAGGTCCATGACAATCACTTTAAAGGAGAACTGGTATCGAGAGAAGGAAATAGGTACTTTACAATATGTACTGAGACTAACAGAACCTCCTATCGGGTTTTGAACTTTAATTGGTTCTTTAAGTTTTCCTCGTTTCAATTTTAATTTGTGAACAAGGTTACCAGAAATGAAGCTACGTGATGCACCAGTATCAAAAAGTACAGAAACAGGAATATTTTTAATGGTAAGGGTACCTCCCAAGACGTCGGGTTTACCTGATCCATCGGTAGTAGCTGGCGGGGTCTTCCCGTCATAGACATGAGCCACTTGTGCATTCTGCTTCAGAGGACAATTCCTGCTATAGTGCCCCTTCTTATGGCAGTTGTAGCATTCGGCTGAGTCATTTGCCTTTGGCTTCCTCGGGGCTTTGCATACATTAGAAAAGTGACCTGGCTTCCCGTAGTTGTAGCAATTTCCTTTCGGGATCTTTGCAGGTTTCTGAGTAGCGGCCGCGGTAATGCTAGATTCGGGTTGATCTGTTGAAGCCTTGCGCTTATTTCCAGCTTGGCTTTTGGCGCGGTCTTGGCTAGCATGCCTCTCATCCATGTCTTCGTAATTGCAAGCCATCTCTACTAGTTCTATAAAGGAGAGTTTGATGTTGCTCATAGCTCTATCATGGTACTTGCGCTTCAGCCCAAATATGAATCTCTTGTTCTTTGCTTTGTTGGTCGTAATTAGCTCTGGAGCATAGCGCGACAATTGGGTGAACTTATTAAGGTAGTCCTGAATAGAGAGATCTCCCTGCTGGAGATTAGCAAACTGCTCTCGCATCCTCTCTAGAGCCTGTTCCGGTACAAACTTCTTATTAAACATAGCTTTGAATTGCTCCCAAGTTCTAACAGTACCAGCTGCATCCTCTGAGGTAATGGCATCCCACCACAGCTCCGCTTCCTCTTGAAGGAGCCAAATGCCAAGTCGGGCTTTGTTGTTGGTTCCCATACCCATGCCTTCAAAGATTTTCTCACAGGTTTTCAGCCAAGCTATAGCCTCGGTCACTGTACCAGTGCCAGTAAAAGGTTTTCCCCCAAGATTTCTGTACCTCTTCGCTACTTTATCTAGCTCAAAGTCTTCCAGTGCCGGTGGCTGAACAATAGGGCCTTCTACTACTACGGGGATATTCCCCCGTCCTCCTGCTGCATCTCCTCGGCCTCCACGGCCTCCTCTAGCTGCTGCTGCTCGTGTAGCCATCTAAGAGTACTGTATAAGCAAGAAAAGAGTCAAGCTCACAGATTTGATAATTTTGATAAATGATAAAGCAAGGGAATACAAGGAAAGATAATGATAATGTACTGATCAAATTGTTTTGCTAATCTGCTTAGCTCATTCTAGGACATTGCTAATCCTAACTCTAATGAGCTACTCGCATTAGAACACTACTGATTCTATTCTGACGAGGTGTTTAATGTGTTAGATCCCGGAAATAAGGTTAACCAAAGCTCTGATACCAACTGTGACGATCCCAAAATCCGAGGGGCAGTATTAAGGATAATCATTAGGAAATAACACATTAATCATCATAGCAGAGTACAGATAATAGCAGAAACAATAAATACAATAATTTTACATGGATATGACAGCGGAATCACAACATGTAGGAATATCAGAATAACATAACGTGGGATATAACTTAGTGAATAAAAGGAAAGTGATCAGTCATCATCGCCAGAGGCAGAATACATACATGCAGTGAGACATAATAAGAGTATCAGTCTACATCGCCGAAGGCGGAATACATATAGTGAGAAATACGGAAAGTAAATCAGTCTGCATCGTTAGTGGCGGAATCATAATATAAGTACAGTAATGGCAGAAAATGTCAAAGTCATCCCTGTGAAGTCAGCCTCGCCATGAGCCAAAAATGCACTCTATGCCGCAGTACAGAGCCAAAAACAACCTGTCACCTATGTACTAGGCTGCCCGTGTGAAAATAAGGGCACCCGCGTTTGCAAAGTGAAACAAACAACGAGTCAGTCATGGGGACTGGTATGAGGAATCTACTTAACAGTTAAACAACAGTAAATAGCAAATCATAGGACCACGCCACTTTCGCGGAACGGGTTTACTCCAGTGATTGCTAGTGCATTTAAAACAAAGTAAATTCTTTTAAAACAACGCAATGATTTTAGAAAGAATGAAGCCATTATAAGACTCAGGTCCCATCACACAATGCAACGCAAGCCGGAGGATAGAGTTTTACCTTATAATAGCCAAATATGCTTGATACGTATAAAGCAAAATCATTTGATATTATTACTAGTGCATATATGTTTCAAAAATGAATAGCATCATAAATATCAATCATAGACGGCATAAGTGCCCCATACCACTATGTCGCCATACTAGTTCTACAATCAAGTCCGTTATTTCGTATTGGAAATTGGATTTCCGTCATGAGTCGAGGCAAGGGGCAAGCTCCTCTCCGCTTCGAGACACTCTAGCAAATGCCTCAGGACTACACACTCTGGGTAACCCTTGGATCGGCTGGGCCGGTCCTCTCTTACGTTTGAGGATTATTTATTCCTAAACACACGTTTCCCGGTCCTTACAGACCTATAATCGAGGCGCCTCGCATTCCAACAACCACATAGGTGAAAATAGATATATATGTCAGGGCTGGTAAGTCACTGACACCACCATAGCTAGAAAGAAACGTCGTGCTCTCCCAGCGGCCCGTATCCCATTTTTAACTCATACCGGGGTGTGAGGTTCGCGAATCTACGAAATACACAAAGCTAGGCTACGTAGACCTTGCTTTGATCATCATCCACAAGACTTTGCTTTGCAACAGAAGCCTTGATCACAGCATCTTGGCATGCCACATAGGCAGTCCACTCCATACGATTGATTTCCATCGATATATAACCTCTGAGCTCGTACGTCTCAGAGAAGGGCGTTAAGCAAAAGAATAAATTCTCCGCCGCCAAACAGATATATATTTAACAGAGATCAATCAGTATAGAACAAAATCCAATGTCAGACACACAGTCCATTTACAAGTCCGTCCTGGGTCTGAACGAAACCGGAGGCGTCAAATTCCTCGTATATCCATCCAATCAACACATACGTTCAGACGGTTACTACTTCCGTCCCTTTCCGGTAGCTACTCCGGTTAGGAACCTCAGTAGCGCCCATCCAACCGATACGAAGATCGTCAGTCTTGAATCGTCTTTGCATTTTCCAATTTGAATCGCTCGATAAATTATTTGAAATGAGGGTTAGCTCGGCCTTTTCAAATAATTCACGTCCTTAGAATTTAAATCGATTCATTTTATGGTTATATTATTCGACATCCATCTTTCGGTTCTTTAGTGTTATTTTCATGTCATACACAAACAACCATCAAATATCAAACAATTCAAGCCCATTTGTTTTATTCTCAATCAATATTGCTTATAATATTTTATAATAATTTTTCGCCATTTTTATTTATTTAAAAATGGCCATATTTAATTAAACGACGTTTCAGGTCGTGTCGTGGCGCTGGCGCTGTTTTTCTCCTAATTTGTTTTACACATATCGGAGAATTTAACCGTTGGATTTCTACAAAGTCTATATCAGTGGGAAGATATTCCCAAAGCGAACCCAACGGTTCCAGTTTCGTGAGAATCCGACGGTCGAATCTTCCACACTAGTCGTTTGAAGTTACGGTTTCAAAATTCGAACTGCAGCGTCGTTATTCGATTTAATTTAATTATATTTATATTTATATATAAATATTAACGATTCTAGCGTTGTTTTTCTTCAGATTTGAATTAAACATTCCGGACAATCCAACCGTTGGATTTTTACAAGGTTGGTGCCGTTGGAAAGATATTTCCAAGGCAAACCCAGCGGTTGCGGTTTCGGGAAAATCCGATGGTCGGATTTCCCGTACTAATCGTTTCAAATTACGATTCCAAAACGCGAATTGCACGGCCTCTATTCCTTTTAATTATATTTATATATATAAATATAGTTCATCCTAAAATTTCAACTATAGTTCATTTTATATTTTCCACTTCATTTTCACTTCAAATATTTCACTAACGCCTTAATATTTCGAAAAATTTCGCCATAACCTCCTTTGTACGGGGAGGGGTTTGGAAATTTATTGGGCCGTATTAGGTACCCAATAAATCCTAAAAAGCATTCACATATTTATAGTGATATATTCTGGTGTTTACGGGGGAGCATGTACTGATAATCACTTCAGAGAATAAATTCCCGTCACCCCCGTTTCCGTGTGGAAATAAATAGTCCATGTGCCGTATCTAATAACTAGAGCAACGTGATTATTGTCAACTCCAGACCCGTGTGGGGTTTTTATTAATCTGGCAATTTATCGTTATAATTTATATAGTCCATATCAGTCATCAGTTCAACCTGTAGTACATAGTCATCGCCATACAAGCCTCTTGCTTATATGGTAAATCTTCCACCTCGTCACACAAGCTCCAATTGCTTATGTGGAATATGATGAAGTATGCCTATCGTCAAGAAGTATGCCATGTAGTGTAGTTCAAAATTAATTGTTACTATCCTATGGCGTTATTTATTATTTCACACAGAATAACCAGCACTCCGCATCCAATGGCATTCACAGGAGTTGATATATAAATAAAATTGCGCAGCCAACTCATCAAGGTTTACTTATTTGTCGGGCACGCAAATAATTTCTTTACTCTACAGCTAATCCATTTTTCCTGTTCAACACATGTATATATATGCAGAACAAGCTAATAATAATATTTCTAGCAAACTATTATTTATTTCAACACGTGTGTATTTTTAACTAAGCGTATACATGATAAAAGAAGTATTTTTATCATCAAAAATATTTATTCGACACATGTGTATTTTTAACTAAGCGTATACATGATAAAAGGAATATTTTTATCATCAAAAATATTCATTCGACACATGTGTATTTTTAACACTTCATATTCACTATAAAAATATAGTTTTCATTGTCGATTCATTTTATTTTTAAAAGATGATAACATTCAACACATGAATTTCAACTCAACGAATGAATTGCAATTCAACACATGAATATTCTATATCGTTTGTATATTTTATAAAAATGTGATTCTTATCGCTAAAGCCATTTGTTTAAATTCATATAATATTCAACACATGAATTTCAACTCAACGAATGAATTGCAACTCAACACATGAATATTCGATATAGTTTGTATATATATAAAAATGTGATTTTTATCGCTAAAGTCATTTGTTTAAATTCAAATAATATTCAACACATGAATTTCAACTCAACGAATGAATTGCAACTCAACACATGAATATTCTATATAGTTTGTATATATATAAAAATGTGATTTTTATTGCTAAAGCCATTTGTTTAAATTCAAATAATATTCAACACATGAATTTCAACTCAACGAATGAATTGCAATTCAACACATGAATATTCTATATCGTTTGTATATTTTATAAAAATGTGATTCTTATTGCTAAAGCCATTTGTTTAAATTCAAATAATATTCAACACATGAATTTCAACTCAACGAATGAATTGCAACTCAACACATGAATATTCGATATAGTTTATGTAATTTATTTCAACGAATGAAAATTATTCTAACACATAAATATTTCAGAAAATTTCGGCAGCATAACGGCAGGGTAGTTAAAACCGGGACCGTCCCTAGTACGGCTCCTCGCTCTACCTTAAAACCTCGCGGTTTTTGACAATGGGGATCATGCATCTAGTTCGCACGCAGGCGGCATGTTTTATTTTCAATTCCACAATCCTATTCTATTTTGTTTCAACCACAAGAGGGTATTTTTCAACCACAAATGTATTTTTCAACCACAATATCAACCACAAACAATTATTTCCAACCATTCGTCATACCATATAACATCACGTCAATCACAAGCAGTAAATATCGTCCATGGTCTGTGGACGAGGGGAGTATATATATATATATGTAATATAATAATTCACTTCCATTTCATCACAATTCAAAGCATATATGTTTCATTCAATGTTTGTATAATTTATACATTGCTAATATAACTTATACAACACATGTACATGAGGTATACAATGCGTATATAATTTACACTTCGCTTATATAATTTATACAACGCGATTTCATTCACACAAATAGTTTAGATTGCTCACATTGGTTATTGCAGTGCTAAAAATCGTAGGAAGGTCAGAAAAATCCGCGGCTCCTTCTAGAATGTAGAGAGCCTCCTTGCGGTCACGGTGTCTCCTGTTTCATCGAATTTCGTTAAAGAACGAAAAAGATATTATCTTTCAAAGTTTTGCAACACTTAAAAGTGTTATTTTCATTTCAGAATTTACATCAGTAAAGTTTTTAATACCTTCGAAACTAGGTCACAAATTTTCAGTCAATCCGTACCTCGATGCTTCAATCAGGCTATGCTGCGTCAAAGAGCTACGAACCACCTCCAGATCGGCGGTGGTGGCGAAAGGTTCGGTGGCCTGTGCGCGTCGCGGCGGCGCCCTGAAGGTCGTGACTTCCTCGTCGATTTCCGACGCCGATGGTCGATGTCAGGGGTCGTGGGTTGGTCGGATGTGGAGAGGAGGTGAAGGCGGTCAGAAGTCTCAACTGGCGGCGGCGGTGAAATCGCCTGAGGCGGCGGCTAAATGGACGAGAAGATTCGAGCACTGCGCGTCGTCCAATTGTCTCTGGCGGCTAGGGTTTCGGATTTTTTTTTAATGAAAAATTCCTATTGGTCCATGCTTTATAGGAAATTTTAAATAGTGTTTTTGCAAACGGACTCCTTTTTAAACCCAACGACTGTCGCCCCTAGCTAAATACCCCCATTCCGGACACAATGAGATATGTTTCGTTGGCCATTTCGACTGTTACAGTCAGTTATTTTTCAAATTAAAATATAAAACATTCGATATTTAATTTAAACGTACATTTCAATTTGCCAGGGCCACAAACTGAATCGAAAAATTCCAGAAAAATAAATCTAGCTTTGTTTTGACGATACGGTCCTAACAAAACCAGTTTCTTCAAATTCTGAGCTCGTTTGAAAAACGGCCATTTTTAGGTCGACCCATTTTAACAGAATTTGACCAAACACATTTTCTTTTGGCCCGCTCACATACTAGCTTCAAAAATTACGAAATTTGAAACTTAGCAATAATTTGACATCCCGGACCCAACAAAAGTGGTTTCGTCGAATTCCGAGGTCGTATGCAAAATCTCAATTTTCAAGGGCTATATATACTATATAGCGACCTTTCTGAAAATTCATTTGGCCATAACTTTTGATTTCCGTTATGAAATTTCGATTTTTCAGATTTGTTAGAAAGGTATTGATAAACAGATTTAAATATTTTCAATTTCGTTAAAATCCGTTATATTTTCCACCCGGTACAGTCAGACAAAGTTTGTATTCAAAATTCCAAACTGCCATACCCTACCAAATTCTATATTTTAAAGAAATATTCTATTTCAACTATTCTAATTCTTGGTAATAACCTAATTTAAAAATTTTAAACTGGTTCACATTTTCCGGGTTATTACACAGACATTCCTTTCGAATTCTGGACTGAACAGACACACCTTTTAAAATTCTGAGAAAAAATATTCTCATGTCAGTGCACTAGCCCAATCAGCAATGTCGGCCATATTCAATCAGGAGACCGCAAGAGCCCCAAGGCCGAAGGCCCTTATCTTTGACTTTTTAATGTATTTAATATGGCCAAGTCCACATCCTTTTATCATCCCTCTCTTTTTTATTTTACATAAGCCTATTTGGCTTCTAATATATAAGGAGAAATTGTGCTAATATTTCTATGATATGGGACTTTGAATGTTGCTAAACCTTCTTCTTCCCTATCTCTTCTTCTTTCTTTGCCCATTCATTTTCCAACAATCCCCCACATGAATGAGAAATCGATCTTAGTTTCACGAACCATTTATCGCATTGGTTAAAGTAGCACAAGGGCTTTGAACTTTCCTAGTGATTACCTATTTGTATCACAGGCAAATCAGTAGACATAGACTGTCCTTGAACTATAAGCCTTTTGAGTAATTCCAAAGTAGATAACACACGATAATTGTTTCTTATAACCCTTCGCTCTCTGTATGTGTTTGTTTTTGCCTTGAACACCTGCCTGGTCTCATAAGTGCTTAGAGAATTTGGCCTCATAATTCTCTTTGAAGCGGCGCCTTCGCACTTACGTAGGTGATTCTGTAAAGGGTATTCTTTGATTCCTTAAATACAGACATCATTAAAAGTACTAATACTTATCCTTATTCAACATATAATGCACTGACTTATCATAGGAATGGTTTGTGTTTAACAGTGCCATCAAGTTTCTCTAAAACTTCGTTGCCCCTTTGAACCTAGATCTTGGGATCTCCAGTCAACTAGGTGGGGTTTCCATTTTAGAAAAACCTTTAGTCTATAGGCCTTAGCCCCATTCCCTTCGATAAGGTTTGAACTTTCTCTCTTGCCAAGCCTTTTGTAAGTGGATCCGCTAAGTTATCTTTAGATCGAATGTAATCTATTGTGATAACCCCATTAGAGAGAAGTTGTCTTATCGTTTTATGTCTACGATGAATATGCCTAGATTTACCATTGTATAGTGTACTATTAGCTCTTCCAATAGCTGATTGACTATCACAATGTATACATATTGGAGGCATAGGTTTGCTCCAATTAGGAATGTCTTCCAAGAAGCTTCGAATCCATTCTGCTTCTTCTGCAGTCTTACCTAGTGCAATAAAGTCTGATTCCATCGTAGATCTAACTATACAAGTCTATTTGGATGATTTCCATGAAATTGCTCCATTTCCTAATATGGACACGTATCCACTTGTAGACTTTGTATCATTTGATCCAGTGATCCAATTAGCATTACTGTATCCTTCCACTATTGAAGGACAGTTTGCATAGTATAGACCATAAATCTGTGTATACTTTAGATATCCTAGAACTCTGATTATCGCTTTCCAATGATGTTTACCAGGATTGCTGGTAAATATACTTAGTTTGCTTACAGCATATGCGATATCAGGCCTAGTACAGTTCATAACATACATGATACTTCCTAGTATACGAGTGTATTCCAATTGGTAAATACCATCACCAGTGTTTTTTACCCAATTTTGGTTCATATCTACTGGTGATTTTGCAATAGTTACATTATATTGCTTGAATTTCCCAAGTATTTTGGTGATGTAATGCGATTGGGATAATGCATATCCTTGTGGTGTTCTCATAGTTTTTACACCCAATACCACATCAGCCAGTCCAAGGTCTTTCATATCGAATCCAGAGTATAACATATCCTTTGTAGATGTTATTATGGCCTTGTTGTTGCCTAGGATCAATAGGTCATCAACATAAAGACAAACAATGACATATCCAATGTGTGTATGTTTTATGTACACACATTTATCTGATTCATTAATCGTGAATCCGTTTGATAACATAGTATTATCAAACTTCTCATGCCACTGTTTTGGAGCTTGCTTAAGGCCATAAAGTGATTTTAACAGTTTGCAAACTTAATGCTCATTTTCTGTGCTTAGAAATCCTACAGGTTGTTTCATATAGATTTCCTCCTCTAGTTCACCATTCAAGAATGCAGTTTTAACATCCATTTGATGTATTTCCAAGTCATGTACAGATGCAATTGCAATGAGCATTCTAATTGACGTTATCCTCGTTACAGGTGAATATGTATCGAAATAGTCCAAGTCTTCCTTTTGTCTGAATCCTTGGACTACCAGACGAGCTTTGTACTTGTCTATTGAACCATCAGGTTTCAATTTCTTTTTAAATATCCATTTATTACCTAAGGCCTTACATCCTTGTGGTAAATCAACCAATTCCCATGTTTGATCCGACATAATGGATTCAATTTCATTGTTAATTGCCTCCTTCCAATAACGGGCATCGCTAGAAGACATAGCTTGTTTGTATGTAAATGGATCATCTTCTAACATAAATGTATAGAAGTCTGGTCCAAAGGTTTTCAAAGTCCTTGACCTTTTACTTTTTCTTGGTTCCACCACTTGCTGCTCAACACTACTTTTCTGTGTGTTATTTTGTTAAGCATCCTCAATAGAGTAAGGAACTTCATTTTCCCTTGGTCTCTTAGGTGCATGTTTTTCATTACCATGTTTCTAGGGAAATACATGTTCGAAAAATCTAGCATTTCTCGACTCGATGATGGTATTTTCATGAATATCATCAATTTCAGATTTGTGTACCAAAAATCGATATGCAGCACTGTTTTGTGCATATCCAATGAATACACAATCAATTGTTTTTGGTCTAATTTTGGCCTTCTTTGGTTTTGGTACCTCAACTTTGGCAAGACACCCCCACACTTTTAGGTATTTGTAGGATGGTGGTCTGTTTTTCCAAAGTTCATAAGGAGATTTAGATTTTTTCTTTCGGGGTATTTTATTTAAAATATGATTTGCTGAAAGAATAGCTTCTCCCCAATAGTTATCTGGCAAGCCAGAGCTAATTAGTAAGGCATTCATCATTTCTTTAAGAGTTCTATTTTTCCGTTCGGCTATACCGTTGGATTGAGGTGAATACGGGGCTGTAGTTTGATGTATAATTCCATGTTCATCACAGAATTCCTCAAATAGAGACTCGTATTCTCCTCCTCTATCACTTCTTAAAGGTTTTATTTTCTTGTTGAGTTGATTCTCAACTTCTGCCTTATACTGTTTAAACATTTCGAATGCTTCGTCCTTACTTCTAAGGAGATATACATGACAGTATCTGGCACAATCATCAATGAATGCAATAAAGTACCTTTTTCCACCTCTAGTTTGACACATTTTCAAATCGCATACATCAGTATGTATTAAGTCTAGAGGTTCTGTCACTCGTTCAACATGATGAAACGAGGTTCTTGCCAATTTTGCTCTGCACAAACTTGACATTTATAGTTGGAATCTATATTGCATTTTGGTATAAATTCTAGATTAATCAATTTTCGCAATGTATCAAAGTTTACATGCCATAATCTAGAATGCCATATGTTAGAAGATTCAACAATATAAGCAGAAGATTCATTTTAGTGCGTGGTACAATAGTGGTTACATTTGCTTTAAATAAACCATCACACACATATTCTCTTCCAACATACACCCCATTCTTGGAAAGAACAAATTTGTCAGCTTCAAAGTTCAATTTGAAGCCATGCTTGCTCAGCAACGATCCTGAAATCAGGTTCTTGCGAATTTCTGGAACATGGAGAACATCATTTAAAGTCAGTTCCTTTCCAGAAGTCAGTTTCAGCACAACTTTTCCTTTGCCTTCGACCTTTGAAGTGGAAGAATTACCCATAAAAAGTTGTTCAGCATCAGTTGCAGTTTTATAGGTTGTAAACATCCACTTGTTAGCACATATGTGTCGAGTGGCTCCAGTGTCTACAAACCATTCCTTTGAGTTACCAATAAGGTTGCATTATGATATTATTGCACATAAATCAAGATCATAAATGCCTTTCGAAACATCAGCCATAATTGCTTCCAACTTCTTCCTTTTAGGCGCACGACGTTCGGCTGCTTTGTGCCCCTTCTTTCCACAGTTGTGGTAAGAACCCAGAAATTTCTTTGACTTCTTAGGAGCATTCTCCCTTTTTCTTTTGTTAGTTTTGTCTGACTCAACAACATTTGCTTTGGCAGCAATATTTTGAGAAATCTTTTTCTTAGAATTTCTGTTATCTTCCTCAAAGCGTAGCCGAACTATGAGATCTTCCATTGTCATTTCCTTACGCTTGTGTTTAAGGTAATTTTTGAAGTCCTTCCAAGAAGGAGGCAATTTCTCAATAGTTGCAGCAACTTGAAAAGTCTCGCTAAGAGTCATCTTTTCATCTTCTAATTGACGGATGATAAGTTGCAGTTCTTGAGCTTGACTTATCACCATCTTTGAGTCAACCATTTTGAAGTCTAGAAATGTTCCACCAATGAATTTCTTCATGCCTGCATCTTCAGTTTTGTACTTCTTTTCTAGATCCAACCAGAGTTGTTTGGACGTTGCAAAAGTACAATAGACATTGCAGAGGCTATCATCCAGACCATTCAGAATATAGTTTTTGCACATGAAATCTGAATTTGTCCAGATATTAAGTGCTTCTACTTTAGTAGCGTTAGGTTCGAGTTCGTCTACCACAGGAGCCTCTTCAGTCAGAAACTTTGCAAGGCTTAATGTTGTTAAATAAAACAACATTTTCTATTGCTAGCGCTTGAAATTGATTCCATTGAACTTCTCTGGCCTTTCGCCATGAGACAGAGCCATTGATGGAAGCACTGGCGCTGGTTGAGCAGTTTTCACCGTCTGAATCGGTGCAGAATCAGTGTTGCTGTTTTTCGTCATCTGCAGCAAAATATTATTTCAAGATGTTAGAACTTTTGTAATTACACAATTGTATTACAAACAGACAGCAACAAAAATCAACGTTAATCAATTATGCCACAATTGTCACGTCAAACTGTGTTTACAATAATCACAGAAAGCGTAATCGGTTTGTGCGCAAGATAGAAGGTAAACAGAAAATATTTTGTTTCACTAATGTCCGAGTACAGATATTTTCTGTTTCCTTGAAACAATATTGTCGTCGTATGCACCAATCGACGTAGTTGCAATTTGTTTCCCAGGATAAAACAGACCAACTCCATTGCGTAGTGCCAGCAAACAGAGCTCTGATGAACTGAAGTTGATTACAGAAACTAGTTCAGAGAATTACTTTGAAGAAGAAGAAGCAATGCAAGCAGAAAAGTGAATTCTGTCTTGTTTTGGGCAGTGTATATATAGGCAAGGAGGAGTGCCTGTTCGCATGCATCAGTAACCGTCAGAATATGAAAGGTTACGACCCTTTAACCGCTCAATTATTAATATGCATACGCTGAGAATTTAAATGGTTGTACTCGTTCAGTTAACAAACATTCCTTTCGAATTCTGGACTGAACAGACACAACTTTTAAAATTCTGAGAAAAAAATTATCATGTCAGTGCACTAGCCCAATCAGCAATGTCGGCCATATCCAATCAGGAGACCCCATGAGCCCCAAGGCCCAAGGCCCTTATATTTGACTTTTTAATGTATTTAATATGGCCAAGTCCACATCCTTTTATCATCCCTCTCTTTTTTATTTTACATAAGCCTATTTGGCTTCTAATATATAAGGAGAGATTGCGCTAATATTTCTATGATATGGGACTTTAAATGTTGTTATCCCTTCTTCTTCCCTATCTCTTATTCTTTCTTTGCTCATTCATTTTCCAACAATCCCCCACGTGAATGAGCAATCGATCTTAGTTTCACGAACCATTTATCGCATCGGTTAAAGTAGCACAAGGGCTTTGAACTTTCCTAGTGATTACCTATTTGTATCACAGGCGAATCAGTAGACAGAGACTGTCCTTGAACAATAAGCCTTTTGTGTAATTCCAAAGTAGATAACACACGATAAATGTTTCTTATAACCCTTCGTTCTCTGTATGTGTTCGTTTTCGCCTTGAACACCTGCCTGGTCTCATAAGTGCTTAGAGAATTTAGCCTCATAATTTTCTTTGAAGCGGCGCCTTCGCACTTACGTAGGTGATTCTGTAAAGGGTATTCTCTAATTCCTTAAATACAGACATCATTAAAAGTACTAATACTTATCCTTATTCAACATATAATGCAATGACTTATCATAGGAATGGTTTGTGTATAGCAGTGCCATCAAGTTTCTCTAAAACTTCGTTGTCCCTTTGAACCTAGATCTTGGGATCTCCAGTCAACTAGGTGGGGTTTCCATTTTAGAAAAACCTTTAGTCTATAGGCAATAGCCCCATTCCCTTCGATAAGGTTTGAACTTTCTCTCTTGGCAAGCCATTTGTAAGTGGATCCGCAAAGTTATCTTTAGATCGAATGTAATCTATTGTGATAACCCCATTAGAGAGAAGTTGTCTTATCGTTTTATGTCTACGACGAATATGCCTAGATTTACCATTGTATAGTGTACTATTAGCTCTTCCAATAGCTGATTGACTATCACAATGTATACATATTGGAGGCATAGGTTTGCTCCAATTAGGAATGTCTTCCAAGAAGCTTCGAATCCATTCAACTTCTTCTGCAGTCTTATCTAGTGCAATAAACTCTGATTCCATCGTAGATCTAGCGATACAAGTTTGTTTGGACGATTTCCATGAAATTGCTCCATTTCCTAATGTGAACACGTATCCACTTGTAGACTTTGTATCATTTGATCCAGCGATCCAATTAGCATCACTGTATCCTTCCACTATTGAAGGATAGTTTGTATAGTATAGACCATAACTCTGTGTATACTTTAGATATCCTAGAACTCTGATTATCGCTTTCCAATGATGTTTCCCAGGATTGTAGGTAAATCTACTTAGTTTGCTTACAGCATATGCGATATCAGGCCTAGTACAATTCATAACATACATGATACTTCCTAGTATACGGGAGTATTCCAATTGGTAAATACCATCACCAGTGTTTTTTTACCCAATTTTGGTTCATATCTACTGGTGATTTTGCAATAGTTACATTATATTGCTTGAATTTCTCAAGTATTTTGGTGATGTAATGCGATTGGGATAATGCATATCCCTGCGGTGTTCTCAGAATTTTTACACCCAATATCACATCAGCCAGTCCTAGGTCTTTCATATCGAAACTAGAGGATAACATATCCTTTGTAGATGTTATTATGGCCTTGTTGTTTCCTAGGATCAATAGGTCATCAACATAAAGACAAACAATGACATATCCAATGTGTGTATGTTTTATGTACACACATTTATCTGATTCATTTATCGTGAATCCATTTGATAACATAGCATTATCAAACTTCTCATGCCACTGTTTTGGAGCTTGCTTAAGGCCATAAAGTGATTTTACCAGTTTGCAAACTTTATGCTCATTTTCTGAGCTTAGAAATCCTTCAGGTTGTTTCATATAGATTTTTCTAGTTCACCATTCAAGAATGTAGTTTTAACATCCATTTGATGTATTTCCAAATCATGTACGGATGCAATTGCAATGAGCATTCTAATTGACGTTATCCTCGTTACAGGTGAATATGTATCGAAATAGTCCAAGTCTTCCTTTTGTCTGAATCCTTGGACTACCAGACGAGCTTTGCACTTCTCTATTGAACCATCAGGTTTCAATTTCTTTTTAAATATCCATTTATTACCTAAGGCCTTACATCCTTGAGGTAAATCAACCAATTCCCATGTATGATTCGACATAATGGATTCAATTTCATTGTTAATTGCCTTTCTTCCAATAAGGGGCATCACTGTAAGACATAGCTTGTTTGTATGTCAATGGATCATCTTCTAACATAAATGTATAGAATTCTGGTTCAAAGGTTTTCAAAGTCCTTGACCTTTTACTTTTTCTTGGTTCCTCCACTTGCTGCTCAACACTACTTTGTTGAGTGTTATTTTGTTCAGCATCCTCAATAGAGTAAGGAACTTCATTTTCCCTTGGTCTCTTAGGTGCATGATTTTCAGTACCATGTTTCAAGGGAAATACATGTTCGAAAAATCTAGCATTTCTCGACTCGATGATGGTATTTTCATGAATATCATCAATTTCAGATTTGTGTACCAAAAATCGATATGCAGCACTGTTTTGTGCATATCCAATGAATACACAATCAATTGTTTTTGGTCCAATTTTGACCTTCTTTGGTTTTGGTACCTCTGTTTTGGCAAGACACCCCTACACTTTTAGGTATTTGTAGGATGGTGGTCTGTTTTTCCAAAGTTCATAAGGAGATTTAGATATTTTCTGTCGGGGTATTTTACTTAAATATGATTTGCCGAAGGAATAACTTCTTCCCAATAGTTATCTGGCAAGCCAGAGCTAATTAGTAAGGCATTCATCATTTCTTTAAGACTTCTATTTTTCCGTTCGACTATACCATTGGATTGAGGTGAATACGGGGCTGGAGTTTGATGTATAATTCCATGTTTAGCACAGAATTCATCAAATGGAGACTTGTATTCTCCTCCTCTATCACTTCTTAAAGATTTTATTTTCTTGTTGAATTGATTCTCAACTTCTGCCTTATACTGTTTAAACATTTCGAATGCTTCGTCCTTACTTCTAAGGAGATATACATGACAGTATCTGGTACAATCATCAATGAATGTAGTAAAGTACCTTTTTCCACCTCTAGTTTGACACATTTTCAAATCACATACATCAATATGTATTAAGTCTAGAGGTTCTGTCACTCGTTCAACATGATGAAACGAGGTTCTTGTCAATTTTTCTTCTGCACAAACTTGACATTTATAGTTGGAATCTATATTGCATTTTGGTATAAATTCTAGATTAATCAATTTTCGCAATGTATCAAAGTTTACATGCCCTAATCTAGAATGCCATATGTTAGAAGATTCAACAATATAAGCAGAAGATTCACTTTCATTCATTTCAGTGCGTGGTACAATAGTGGTTACATTTTCTTTAAACAAACCATCACACACATATCCTCTTCCAACATACACCCCATTCTTGGAAAGAAAAAAATTGTCAGCTTCAAAGATCAATTTGAAGCCATGCTTGCTCAGCAACGATCCTGAAATCAGGTTCTTGCAAATTTCTGGAACATGGAGAACATCATTTAAAGTCAGTTCCTTTCCAGAAGTCAGTTTCAGCACAACTTTTCCTTTGCCTTCAACCTTTGAAGTGGAAGAATTGCCCATAAAAAGTTGTTCAGCATCAGTTGCAGTTTTATAGGTTGTAAACATCCACTTGTTAGCACATATGTGTCGAGTGGCTCCAGTGTCTACAAACCATTCCTTTGAGTTACCAATAAGGTTGCATTCCGATATTACTGCACATAAATCAAGATCAGAAATGCCTTTCGAAACATCAGCCGTATTTGCTTCCAACTTCTTCCTTTTAGGTTCACGACATTCGGCTGCTTTGTTCCCCTTCTTTCCACAGTTGTGGCAAGAACCCAAAAATTTCTTTGACTTCTTAGGAGCATTCTCCCTTTTTCTTTTGTTAGTTTTGTCTGACTCAACAACATTTGCTTTGGCAGCAATATTCTGAGAAATCTTTTTCTTAGAATTTCTGTTATCTTCCTCAAAGCGTAGCCGAACTATGAGATCTTCCATTGTCATTTCCTTACGCTTGTGCTTAAGGTAATTTTTAAAGTCCTTCCAAGAAGGAGGCAATTTCTCAATAGTTGCAGCAACTTGAAAAGTCTCGCTAAGTGCCATCTTTTCTTCTTCTAATTGACGGATGATAAGTTGCAGTTCTTGAGCTTGACTTATCACCGTCTTTGAGTCAACCATTTTGAAGTCTAGAAATTTTCCAGCAATGAATTTCTTCATGCCTGCATCTTCAGTTTTGAACTTCTTTTCCAGAGCCAACCAGAGTTGTTTGGACGTTGCAAAAGTACAATAGACATTGTAGAGGCTATCATCCAGACCATTCCGAATATAGTTTTTGCACATGAAATCTGAATTTGTCCAGATATTAAGTGCTTCTTCTTTAGTAGCGTCAGGTTCGAGTTCGTCTACCACAGGAGCCTCTTCAGCCAGAAACTTTGCAAGGCTTAATGTTGTTAAATAAAACAACATTTTCTGTTGCTAGCGCTTGAAATTGATTCCATTGAACTTCTCTGGCCTTTCGCCATGAGACAGAGCCATTGATGGAAGCATTGGCGCTGGCTGAGCAGTTTTCACCGTCTGAATCGGTGCAGAATCAGTGTTGCTGTTTTTCGTCATCTGCAGCAAAATATTATTTCAAGATGTTAGAACTTTTGTAATTACACAATTGTATTACAAACAGACAGCAACAAAAATCAACGTTAATCAATTATGCCACAATTGTCACGTCAAACTGTGTTTACAATAATCACAGAAAGCGTAATCGGTTTGTGCGCAAGATAGAAGGTAAACAGAAAATATTTTGTTTCACTAATGTCCGAGTACAGATATTTTCTGTTTCCTTGAAACAATATTGTCGTCGTATGCACCAATCGACGTAGTTGCAATTTGTTTCCCAGGATAAAACAGACCAACTCCATTGCGTAGTGCCAGCAAACAGAGCTCTGATGAACTGAAGTTGATTACAGAAACTAGTTCAGAGAATTACTTTGAAGAAGAAGAAGCAATGCAAGCAGAAAAGTGAATTCTGTCTTGTTTTGGGCAGTGTATATATAGGCAAGGAGGAGTGCCTGTTCGCATGCATCAGTAACCGTCAGAATATGAAAGGTTACGACCCTTTAACCGCTCAGTTATTAATATGCATACGCTGAGAATTTAAATGGTTGTACTCGTTCAGTTAACAAACATTCCTTTCGAATTTTGTACTGAACAGACAAACCTTTTAAAATTCGGAGGAAAAAAATTCTCATGTCAGTGCACTAGCCCAATCAGCAATGTCGGCCATATCCAATCAGGAGACCCCATGAGCCCCAAGGCCCAAGGCCCTTATATTTGACTTTTTAATGTATTTAATATGACCAAGTCCACATCCTTTTATCATCCCTCTCCTTTTTATTTTACATAAGCCTATTTGGCTTCTAATATATAAGGAGTGATTGCGCTAATATTTCTATGATATGGGACTTTAAATGTTGTTATCCCTTCTTCTTCCCTATCTCTTCTTCTTTCTTTGCTCATTCATTTTCCAACAATCCCCCACGTGAATGAGCAATCGATCTTAGTTTCATGAACCATTTATCGCATCGGTTAAAGTAGCACAAGGGCTTTGAACTTTCCTAGTGATTACCTATTTGTATCACAGGCGAATCAGTAGACAGAGACTGTCCTTGAACAATAAGCCTTTTGTGTAATTCCAAAGTAGATAACACACGATAAATGTTTCTTATAACCCTTCGTTCTCTGTATGTGTTCGTTTTCGCCTTGAACACCTGCCTGGTCTCATAAGTGCTTAGAGAATTTGGCCTCATAATTCTCTTTGAAGCGGCGCCTTCGCACTTACGTAGGTGATTCTGTAAAGGGTATTCTCTAATTCCTTAAATACAGACATCATTAAAAGTACTAATACTTATCCTTATTCAACATATAATGCACTGACTTATCATAGGAATGGTTTGTGTATAACAGTGCCATCAAGTTTCTCTAAAACTTCGTTGTCCCTTTGAACCTAGATCTTGGGATCTCCAGTCAACTAGGTGGGGTTTCCATTTTAGAAAAACCTTTAGTCTATAGGCATTAGCTTCATTCCCTTCGATAAGGTTTGAACTTTCTCTCTTGGCAAGCCTTTTGTAAGTGGATCCGCTAAGTTATCTTTAGATCGAGTGTTATATATTGTGATAACCCCATTAGAGAGAAGTTGTCTTATCGTTTTATGTCTACGACGAATATGCCTAGATTTACCATTGTATAGTGTACTATTAGCTCTTCCAATAGCTGATTGACTATCACAATGTATACATATTGGAGGCATAGGTTTGCTCCAATTAGGAATGTCTTCCAAGAAGCTTCGAATCCATTCAACTTCTTCTGCAGTCTTATCTAGTGCAATTAACTCTGATTCCATCGTAGATCTAGCGATACAAGTCTGTTTGGACGATTTCCATGAAATTGCTCCATTTCCTAATGTGAACACGTATCCACTTGTAGACTTTGTATCATTTGATCCAGTGATCCAATTAGCATCACTGTATCCTTCCACTATTGAAGGATAGTTTGTATAGTATAGACCATAAATCTGTGTATGCTTTAGATATCCTAGAACTCTGATTATCGCTTTCCAATGATGTTTACCAGGATTGCAGGTAAATCTACTTAGTTTGCTTACAGCATATGCGATATCAGGCCTAGTACAGTTCATAACATACATGATACTTCCTAGTATACGAGAGTATTCCAATTGGTAAATACCATCACCAGTGTTTTTTTACCCAATTTTGGTTCATATCTACTGGTGATTTTGCAATATTTACATTATATTGCTTGAATTTCTCAAGTATTTTGGTGATGTAATGCGATTGGGATAATGCATATCCCTACGATGTTCTCAGAATTTTTACACCCAATATCACATCAGCCAGTCCTAGGTCTTTCATATCGAATCTAGAGGATAACATATCCTTTGTAGATGTTATTATGGCCTTGTTGTTTCCTAGGATCAATAGGTCATCAACATAAAGACAAACAATGACATATCCAATGTGTGTATGTTTTATGTACACACATTTATCCGATTCATTTATCGTGAATCCATTTGATAACATAGCATTATCAAACTTCTCATGCCACTGTTTTGGAGCTTGCTTAAGGCCATAAAGTGATTTTACCAGTTTGCCAACTTTATGCTCATTTTCTGAGCTTAGAAATCCTTCAGGTTGTTTCATATAGATTTCTTTAGTTCACCATTCAAGAATGCAGTTTTAACATCCATTTGATGTATTTCCAAATCATGTACGGATGCAATTGCAATGAGCATTCTAATTGACGTTATCCTCGTTACAGGTGAATATGTATCGAAATAGTCCAAGTCTTCCTTTTGTCTGAATCCTTGGACTACCAGACGAGCTTTGTACTTCTCTATTGAACCATCAGGTTTCAATTTCTTTTTAAATATCCATTTATTACCTAAGGCCTTACATCCTTGAAGTAAATCAACCAATTCCCATGTATGATTCGACACAATGGATTCAATTTCATTGTTAGTTGCCTCCTTCCAATAAGGGGCATCACTGGAAGACATAGCTTGTTTGTATGTCAATGGATCATCTTCTAACATAAATGTATAGAATTCTGGTTCAAAGGTTTTCAAAGTCCTTGACCTTTTACTTTTTCTTGGTTCCTCCACTTGCTGCTCAACACTAATTTGCTGAGTGTTATTTTGTTCAGCATCCTCAATAGAGTATGGAACTTCATTTTCCCTTGGTCTCTTAGGTGCATGATTTTCAGTACCATGTTTCAAGGGAAATACATGTTCGAAAAATCTAGCATTTCTCGACTCGATGATGGTATTTTCATGAATATCATCAATTTCAGATTTGTGTACCAAAAATCGATATGCAGCACTGTTTTGTGCATATCCAATGAATACACAATCAATTATTTTTGGTCCAATTTTGACCTTCTTTGGTTTTGGTACCTCTGTTTTGGCAAGACACCCCTACACTTTTAGGTATTTGTAGGATGGTGGTCTGTTTTTCCAAAGTTCATAAGGAGATTTATATATTTTCTTTCGGGGTATTTTATTTAAAATATGATTTTCCGAAAGAATAGCTTCTTCCCAATAGTTATCTGGCAAGCCAGAGCTAATTAGTAAGGCATTCATCATTTCTTTAAGACTTCTATTTTTCCGTTCGACTATACCATTGGATTGAGGTGAATACGGGGCTGGAGTTTGATGTATAATTCCATGTTTAGCACAGAATTCCTTAAATGGAGACTCGTATTCTCATCCTCTATCACTTCTTAAAGATTTTATTTTCTTGCTGAATTGATTCTCAACATCTGCCTTATACTGTTTAAACATTTCGAATGCTTCGTCCTTACTTCTAAGGAGATATACATGACAGTATATGGTACAATCATCAATGAATGTAGTAAAGTACCTTTTTCCACCTCTAGTTTGACACATTTTCAAATCGCATACATCAATATGTATTAAGTCTAGAGGTTCTGTCACTCGTTCAACATGATGAAACGAGGTTCTTGTCAATTTTTCTTCTGCACAAACTTGACATTTATAGTTGGAATCTATATTGCATTTTGGTATAAATTCTAGGTTAATCAATTTTCGCAATGTATCAAAGTTTACATGCCCTAATCTAGAATGCCATATGTTAGAAGATTCAACAATATAAGCAGAAGATTCACTTTCATTCATTTCAGTGCGTGGTACAATAGTGGTTACATTTTCTTTAAATAAACCATCACACACATATCCTCTTCCAACATACACCCCATTCTTGGAAAGAACAAATTTGTCAGCTTCAAAGATCAATTTGAAGCCATGCTTGCTCAGCAACGATCCTGAAATCAGGTTCTTGCAAATTTCTGGAACATGGAGAACATCATTTAAAGTCAGTTCCTTTCCAGAAGTCAGTTTCAGCACAACTTTTCCTTTGCCTTCGACCTTTGAAGTGGAAGAATTGCCCATAAAAAGTTGTTCAGCATCAGTTGCAGTTTTATAGGTTGTAAACATCCACTTGTTAGCACATATGTGTCGAGTGGCTCCAGTTTCTACCAACCATTCCTTTGAGTTACCAATAAGGTTGCATTCTGATATTACTGCACATAAATCAATATCAGAAATGCCTTTCGAAACATCAGCCATATTTGCTTCCAACTTCTTCCTTTTAGACGCACGACATTCGGCTGCTTTGTGCCCCTTCTTTCCACTGTTGTGGCAAGAACCCAAAAATTTCTTTGACTTCTTAGGAGCATTCTCCCTTTTTCTTTTGTTAGTTTTGTCTGACTCAACAACATTTTCTTTGGCAGCAATATTCTGAGAAATCTTTTTCTCAGAATTTCTGTTATCTTCCTCAATGCATAGCCGAACTATGAGATCTTCCATTGTCATTTCCTTACGCTTGTGCTTAAGGTAATTTTTAAAGTCCTTCCAAGAAGGAGGCAATTTCTCAATAGTTGCAGCAACTTGAAAATTCTTGCTAAGAGTCATCTTTTCTTCTTCTAATTGACGGATGATAAGTTGCAGTTCTTGAGCTTGACTTATCACCGTCTTTGAGTCAACCATTTTGAAGTCTAGAAATTTTCCAGCAATGAATTTCTTCATGCCTGCATCTTCAGTTTTGTACTTCTTTTCCAGAGCCAACCAGAGTTGTTTGGATGTTGCAAAAGTACAATAGACATTGTAGAGGCTATCATCCAGACCATTCAGAATATAGTTTTTGCACATGAAATCTGAATTTGTCCAGATATTAAGTGCCTCTACTTCAGTAGCGTCAGGTTCGAGTTCGTCTACTACAGGAGCCTCTTCAGTCAGAAACTTTGCAAGGCTTAATGTTGTTAAATAAAACAACATTTTCTGTTGCCAGCGCTTGAAATTGATTCCATTGAACTTCTCTAGCCTTTCGCCATGAGACAGGGCCATTGATGGTAGCACTGGCGCCGGTTGAGTTGTTTTCACCGTCTGAATCGGTGCAGAATCAGTGTTGCTGTTTTTCTTAATCTGCAGCAAAATATTGTTTCAAGATGTTAGAACTTTTGTAATTACACAATTGTATTACAAATAGACAACAACAAAAATCAACGTTAATCAATTATGCCACAATTGTCACATCAAATTGTGTTTACAACAATCACAGAAAGCGTAATCGATTTGTGCGCGAGATAGAAGATAAACAGAAAGTATTCTGTTTCACTAATGTCCGAATCCAGATATTTTCTGTTTCCTTGAAACAATATTGCCGTCGTATGCACCAATCGACGTAGTTGCAATTTGTTTCCTAGGATAAAACGGACCAACTCCGTTGCGTAGTGCCAGCAAACGGAGCTCTGATGAACTGAAGTTGATTACAGAAACTAGATCAGAGAATTACTTTGAAGAAGAAGAAGCAATGCAAGAAGAAAAGTGAATTCTGTCTTGTTTTGGGCAGTGTATATATAGGCAAGGAGGAGTGCCTGTTCGCATGCATCAGTAACCGTCAGAATAAGAATGGTTGCGACCCTTTAACCGCTCGGTTATTAATATGCATACGCTGAGAATTCAAATAGTTGTACTCGTTCAGTTAACAGACATTCCTTTCGAATTCTGGACTGAACAGATACACCTTTTAAAATTCTGAGAAACAATATTCTCATGTCAGTGCACTTGCCCAATCAGCAACGTCGGCCATATCCAATCAGGAGACCCCATGAGCCCCAAGGCCCAAGGCCCTTATATTTGACTTTTTAAAGTAGCACAAGGGCTTTGAACTTTCCTAGTGATTACCTATTTGTATCACAGGCGAATCAGTAGACAGAGACTGTCCTTGAACAATAAGCCTTTTGTGTAATTCCAAAGTAGATAACACACGATAAATGTTTCTTATAACCCTTCGTTCTCTGTATGTGTTCGTTTTCGCCTTGAACACCTGCCTGGTCTCATAAGTGCTTAGAGAATTTGGCCTCATAATTCTCTTTGAAGCGGCGCCTTCGCACTTACGTAGGTGATTCGTTAAAGGGTATTCTCTAATTCCTTAAATACAGACATCATTAAAAGTACTAATACTTATCCTTATTCAACATATAATGCACTGACTTATCATAGGAATGGTTTGTGTATAACAGTGCCATCAAGTTTCTCTAAAACTTCGTTGTCCCTTTGAACCTAGATCTTGGGATCTCCAGTCAACTTGGTGGGGTTTCCATTTTAGAAAAACCTTTAGTCTATATGTGTTAGCCCCATTCCCTTTGATAAGGTTTGAACTTTCTCTCTTGGCAAGCCTTTTGTAAGTGGATCCGCTAAGTTATCTTTAGATCGAATGTAATCTATTGTGATAACCCCATTAGAGAGAAGTTGTCTTATCGTTTTATGTCTACGACGAATATGCCTAGATTAACCATTGTATAGTGTACTATTAGCTCTTCCAATAGCTGATTGACTATCACAATGTATACATATTGGAGGAATAAGTTTGCTCCAATTAGGAATGTCTTCCAACAAGCTTCGAATCCAATCTGCTTCTTCTACAGTCTTATCTAGTGCAATAAACTCTGATTCCATTGTAGATCTAGCGATACAAGTCTGTTTGGATGATTTCCATGAAATTGCTCCATTTCCTAATGTGAACACGTATCCACTTGTAGACTTTGTATCATTTGATCCAGTGATCCAATTAGCATCACTGTATCCTTCCACTATTGAAGGATAGTTTGTATAGTATAGACCATAACTATGTGTATACTTTAGATATCCTAGAACTCTGATTATCGCTTTCCAATGATGTTTACCAGGATTGCTGGTAAATCTACTTAATTTGCTTACAGCATATGCGATATCAGGTCTAGTACAGTTCATAACATACATGATACTTCCTAGTATATGAGAGTATTCCAATTGGTAAATACCATCACCAGTGTTTTTTTACTCAATTTTGGTTCATATCTACTGGTGATTTTGCAATAGTTACATTATATTGCTTGAATTTCTCAAGTATTTTGGTGATGTAATGCGATTGCGATAATGCATATCCCTGTGGTGTTCTCAGAATTTTTACACCCAATATCACATCAGCCAGTCCTTGGTCTTTCATATCGAATCTAGAGGATAACATATCCTTTGTAGATGTTATTATGGCCTTGTTGTTTCCTAGGATCAATAGGTCATCAACATAAAGACAAACAATGACATATCCAATGTGTGTATGTTTTTTGTACACACATTTATCTGATTCATTTATCGTGAATCCATTTGATAACATAGTATTATCAAACTTCTCATGCCATTGTTTTGGAGCTTACTTAAGGCCATAAAGTGATTTTACCAGTTTGCAAACGTTATGCTCATTTTCTGAGCTTAGAAATCCTTCAGGTTGTTTCATATAGATTTCCTCCTCTAGTTCACCATTTAAGAATGCAGTTTTAACATCCATTTGATGTATTTCCAAGTCATGTACGGATGCAATTGCAATGAGCATCTAATTGACGTTATCCTCATTACAGGTGAATATGTATCGAAATAGTCCAAGTCTTCCTTTTGTCTGAATCCTTGGACTACCAGACGAGCTTTGTACTTCTCTATTGAACCATCAGGTTTCAATTTCTTTTTAAATATCAATTTATTACCTAAGGCCTTACATCCTTGAGGTAAATCAACCAATTCCCATGTATGATTCGACATAATGGATTCAATTTCATTGTTAATTTCCCCTTCCAATAAGGGGCATCACTGGAAGACATAGCTTGTTTGTATGTCAATGGATCATCTTCTAACATAAATGTATAGAAGTCCGGTCCAAAGGTTTTCAAAGTCCTTGACCTTTTACTTTTTCTTGGTTCCTCCACTTGCTGCTCAACACTACATTGCTGAGTGTTATTTTGTTTAGCATCCTCAATAGAGTAAGGAACTTCATTTTCCCTTGGTCTCTTAGGTGCATGATTTTCAGTACCATGTTTCAACGGAAATGCATGTTCGAAAAATCTAGCATTTCTCGACTCGATGATGGTATTTTCATGAATATCATCAATTTCATATTTGTGTACCAAAAATTGATATGCAGCACTTTTTTGTGCATATCCAATGAATACACAATCAATTATTTTTGGTCCAATTTTGACCTTCTTTGGTTTTGGTACCTCTACTTTGGCAAGACACCCCCACACTTTTAGATATTTGTAGGATGGTGGTCTGTTTTTCCAAAGTTCATAAGGAGATTTAGATATTTTCTTTCGGGGTATTTTATTTAAAATATTATTTGCCGAAAGAATAGCTTCTCCCCAATAGTTATCTGGCAAGCCAGAGCTAATTAGTAAGGCATTCATCATTTCTTTAAGAGTTCTATTTTTCCGTTCGGCTATACTGTAACACCCCGAATTTCGGTTAATGTTAAAATTCACAAATTAAAGAATAACTAATCCCAGATGTGGGAATTAGGGGAAACGGGCTGCGTCATTACGTTCGTCTCGGAAAAATACGCGAAATAGAGTCCGAGTTTTCGAAAATCGGAGTCCGTATGAAGGAGATATGGACGAACGAAGTTAGGCAGAAAAAACCCGGAAACAGGCCAGAAATGCACTGGCGCACCTGTGAAGTGCGCCAGCACAAAAATACACTGGCGCACTTGGGAAGTGCGCCCGTGTCAAGCCAGAAACCTGCACAGCCTTTTGGCTTGACCCTGGCTGGCCCGGTGCACCTGTTTTGGCCCTTGGTCTTGTTTTGGAGGCTTGTGACGATTTTTGAGGGCTGGGATCTATCCTAGGGTTAATCTAATGGCCTAAAACACTACCTAATCCTATAAATAAGACCCCAACCCTACCCTAATTCATCCATAATTAGATCTTGTAACTAAACTATGGCAAAATGAAACTTGGTCATGGCCTCCACAAATCAAATGAAGAGAGTTGCAAGCTAATCAACCCCTAATCACCTTCTTCTTCATATTTGGCAACTAGTTTTACTTCATTGATTTGCTAATCTTGGTTTTGGTGAGTTTCTATGGCTTTAATAATCAATTGTTAAATTGATTATGGTAGGATGTGATAAGACATGGCTATGTTTGTGGATAAATGCATTTATGCAAGTTTGTATGATATGTGATTTGCAAGTTTTATGTTAAATGCAAGTTAAGGCCATGTTTTTATGATGCAAAACACCGTGTTAAACATTTATGCATATGTGACATGTTATGCAAACTATATGTGAGAATATATGCAAGTTATATGTAACATGATATGCAAGTTATGCATGTGATTTTATGCATGCTAAGTAGTTGGTGTTATGCATGTTAAGTATTTGATGTTATTCATGCTAAAGTATTTGACGTTATGCATGATAAGTATTTGATTGTATGCATACTAAGTATGGGGTTTTATGCATGTTAAGTGTTTGGGGTTATGCAAGTTAAGTGGTGGGTTTATGCATAATAAGTATTTGATTTTATGCATAATAAGTATTTGATTCTATGCATGATAAGTAAGTGGTTTTATGCATGCTAAGTGTTTGGTATTATGCATAAATCATGACATGCAAGTTTACCCTTTTAAATATGGTATATACATATGCAAGATGGCACCCTTATATGCTATGCATGTTTACCCTCCTTTAAGATGCAAGTCATATATGTAAGTTCGACATATTATGCAAGTTATGCTTACATGCAAGCTCAACATGTTATGTAAGTTATGTGCATATGCAAGTTATGTGTATGAGGGTATGCAAATTGTGTGCATAGTGTTATGCAAGTTAAGTTTATGAGATTATGCAAGTTATGAGCATGATGTTATGCAAGTTATGTATATGCTTAAATGCGAGCTTAATGTGATATACAAGTATGTGAATGCTCATGCAAGTTATGTGTAGGCTTAAATGCATGTCTAACGTGTTATGCAAGTTATGAGAATGCTTATATGCAAGTTCAACATGTTATGTAAGACATGTGTATGATAATGTGCAAGTTTGGGGTTAAATGTGGTTGGGTTAATATATGCTCATATATGCAAGTTGACATCCTCTTAACCCATGACAAAGTTGTATGCTAAACCCATGATATTTGTGATGATCTTCCCCTTATTTATGTTATGAAATGAGAACGATTTACGTGGGGAACGATGGGGTTGGTAAATATGTTAATAAGTGAATGATTGGGTATGATTAAGCATACCATAAAAATAAATTACCATAAGTGGGAATTTACCTATTGAGTTAGGTCTACCCCATGGGAATTTACCTATTGAGTTAGGTCTACCCATGTTATGGAAAACTTGATATTAATTAGGGATAATTAATATGGGGGTGATTAATTAGGTGTAATTAATCAACTAAGACACGAGGTTGGACTCATTTGTAGTGTAAAACTGCCCGGACCCAACCGGCTTAACCAGTTGCTACAAATGTCAGCCCAATGTGAGAGGTCTTAGCCATAAATTAAATACGTGATTAAGATAGAGACACGAGGTTAGACTCTGTTATGATGTAAGACTGCCCGGACTCTACCGGCTTAACCAGGCGGTCATAACAGCCAGTCTAATGTGGGAGGTCTTTATGGGAGATCACGGTCTTATTTAATTAAGAAACACTTAACCATATTAGCATGTAGTGGGACATGAGGGGTTAAGTGGGTGCCTTGGGTGGCATGTAGTAACTAGTGGGGGTGCCTTGGGTGGCATGAGAAAACTAGTGGGTTGCCTTGGGTGGCAATAGAAAATACGATTAGAATACTTAACCAGAGTGGAACATGTAACTAAACATGATTAAAGGGTTAAGTAAGTGCCTTGGGTGGCATGGGGGAATCAAGTAAGTGCCTTGGGTGGCATGCGGAAATCTAGTGGGTGCCTTAAGTGGCAATTGTAATATAATTGGATGACTTAACCAAACCTTAACATGTAAGGGGGCATGATTATAAAAAGGGGTTGAGTGGAATGCACTAGATAAAATGACAAGCTTAAGTAGTAGCTTGTGGGGGCCCATTTCAACCAATATCCCAAACGTATCTTTGTGGGCTCGACCCATGTCGAGTGACGGGACACGCATATTGGGCTTGATTATAAGAGGCTAAAACGGGGTAGCGGTGGCAACGCAAGTCCAACGGGTTTCATATGCGTGTGTGGGCCCGGGCTGGTAGATAAGCCGTTGTTGCATCGTGTAGATATAAAGCCGTGCACCGTTGATAGTATTGGGTAGCCACTTTAGGGGAGTGATACACCCCACTGTGGGACCAGCACGGGTATCTACGTTAGGGAGCCGATCGATGGGAGTAGTGTGTAACACCCCACGCCCGCTATGGTCACTCACTAAGGGAATGCCATAGCATCGGTGGAGTATTTTAGTGAATATAGAACAGAAAAATTACAACAAGACAGATAAAATTAGTACTTGAAATTTAAAAATATCATCTCACAACAGCGGAAATAAACATGTCTGGTTACATCATAAAACCATGATAAAAGTCAAGTACAATATCCATCAAATATAAAGGAATACATAATCCCACTCTCTCATACACTAGCCATAGCAAAAGAAAAGATAACTGGATAACTGGAGCTTTACATCTACCCAAGCTCCTAAAGACTGGAATAGCAATCCGATCAAGCTCTACTACCGCTAGGATCCACCGTAGGACCTGAGGGTTGGGAAAAAGATAAAAACAACGGGGTCAGACATAAGTCTGAGTGAGTCCTATAACTTTAACAATACAATCATTAAAGTAACCAGAGAAGACATAAACTTGACCTACGGTAATATCTGGGGATGTATGGCTACACTAAGCAGCTTGGTGAACTTAGGATAGACTAAGATAACCGTAAGGACGCATCTACCTACCCAAGGATAATTACTAACTGCACCACACCAGTCATTCCTTCTTAAAGGTTGATCCCTTCCAAGAACTTAGAAAATTTCCCCAGTAGTTTCACGTACTCCTAGCCCACTATATAGGTGCCGTCTGCCCCTATTTCCACTAGGTGTACCCAATAATTCTTACCCAGTAGTTTCGTGTACCCCTACATAGGTGCCGTCTGCCCCTATCTTCATTAGGTGTACCCACTACTCCCCAAGCGATCGGCTCCCTACCGTAGATACCCGTGCTGGTCCCACAGTGGGGTGTATCACTCCCCTAAAGTGGCTACCTAATATTAACGGTGCACGGCTTTATATCTACACGATGCAACAACGGCTTATCTACCAGCCCGGGCCCACACACGCATATGAAACCCGTTGGACTTGCGTTGCCACCGCTAACCCGTTTTGGCCTCTTATAATCAAGCCCAATATGCGTGTCCCGTCACTCGACTTGGGTCGAGCCCACAAAGATACGTTTGGGATATTGGTTGAAATGGGCCCCCACAAGCTACCCACTTAAGCTTGTCAAATATCTAGTGTATCCCACTTAACCCTTTAATCATGTTTAATTACATGTTTCCACTTGGTTAAGTATTCTAATCGTATTTTCTATTGCCACCCAAGGCAACCCACTAGATTCCACATGCCACCCAAGGCAACCACCAAATTTCCTCATGCCACCCAAGGCACCCACTTAACCTCTCATGTCCCACTACATGCTATTATGGTTAAGTGTTTCTTAATTAATTAAGACCGTGATCTCCCGTAAAGACCTCCCACATTAGACTGGCTGTTATGACCGCCTGGTTAAGCCGGTAGAATCCGGGCAGTCTTACGTCATAACAGAGTCTAACCTCGTGTCTTTACCTTAATCACGTATTTAATTTATGGCTAAGACCTCTCACATTGGGCTGACATTTGTAGCAACTGGTTAAGCCGGTCGGGTCCAGGCAGTTTTACACTACAAATGAGTCCAACCTCGTGTCTTAGTCGATTAATTACACCTAATTAATCACCCCCATATTAATTATCCCTAATTAATATCAAGTTTTTCCATAACATGGGTAGACCTAACTCAATAGGTAAATTCCCATGGGGTAGACCTAACTCAATAGGTAAATTCCCACTTATGGTAATTTATTTTTTTATGGTATGCTTAATCATACCCAAACATTCATTTATTAACATATTTACCAACCCCATCGTTCCCCACGTAAATCGTTCTCGTTACATGACATAATAAGGGGAAGATCATCACAAATATCATGGGTTTAACATACAACTTTGTCATGGGTTAAGAGGATGTCAACTTGCATATATGAGCATATATTAACCCAACTACATATAACCCAAACTTGCATATTATCATACACATGATTTGCATAACATGTTGCATATGAGCTTGCATATTATCATACACATATCTTGCATAACATGTTGAACTTGCATATAGGCATTCTCATAACTTGCATGACATGTTAAACATGCATTTAAGCATACACATAACTTGCATAAGCATTCACATACTTGCATAAGCATCCACATACTTGCATAAGCATTCACATACTTGCATAACTTGCATATCATGTCATTTTAGCATATACATATCTTGCAAAAGCATTCATATACTCGCATACGCATGCATAACTTGCATATCACTTCCAACTTGCATTTAAACATATACTTAACTTGCATATCACTTTCAACTTGCATAACTCACTTTGCTAAACATGCATAATTCCACTTATTAAATATGCATAAATCCACTTATTAAACATGCATATATCAACTTGTTAAACATGCATAAATCAACTTATTAAGCATGCATAAACCAACTTATCAAATATGCATAAACATAGAACAACATAGAGTAACATATCATTATACATGATTCAAACTCACTAATCCGCATTTAAGACCATAGGTCTCATTACACCCAATCTACTTACTTTAACAATTGATGTTAAAGTGATAGAAACTCACCAAACTCAAGATTAGCAACCTTATGAAGTAGAATTAGTTGCTAACTATGAAGATAATGATGATTAAAGATTGATTAGAGAGGAATTAGCTTGCAACTTTCTTCTTAGATTAGTGGAGGCTTCTCTTAGGATTTAATTTGGCGGCATGAGGCCATTATTTCTATTTTTGGTAAGGATTAAGGTAGGTTTAGGGTGTATTTATAGATTAAGAGAGTGTTTTAGGCCCTTAGATTAACCCTAGATTGATTTAGGACCCTTAGATTTAGGAAATCTCTAGAACCAGCCCTCCTAGCCAGCCTGAAACCCAACCTGGTGCAACCTGGTGCACCCAGGTTCACAGAACGGTGCCACCCTGTCGACAGGCAAGTCGACAGGCATGTCGACACCCCTGTCGACAGGCCTGTCGACAGCCCTGTCGACATGGGTTGGGCGGGAAGCTTCCCGCCTGACCCCGCCTGGCCCATTCCAAATCTGAATATTTTTAAATTTTTAAATCTGTTTTAGTTTTGAATTTTCTGCAAACTTCATTGGGCCATAACTGGGCCATACGGACTCTGATTTTCGAAAACTCGGACTCTATTTCGCGTATTTTTCCGAGACGAACGCAATAACGCAGCCCGTTACCCCCAATTCCCACGTCTGAGATTATTTATCCTGTAATTAGTGAATTTTAGTATTAACTAAAATTCGGGGTGTTACATAGTGGGTACGCCTAGTAAAGATAGGAGCAGACGGCACCTATGTAGGGGTACACGAAACTACTGGGTAAGATTACTAGGTACACCTAGTGAATGTAGGGGCAGACGGCACCTACGTGGTCAGTTATACACCTAGTGGAGGTAGGGGCAGACGGCACCTACGTGGTCAGCTAGAAGTACCAGAGACTACTAGCTATATTTTCTAAGACTTTAGTGGGATCAACCTTTAAGTAGGAATTACTCTTGGTGGGTAGAACTGGTGTGGTGCAGTGTAGGAATTACCCTTGGGTGGGTAGGGTCTGGGGTGGTGTAAGCTAGTAATTATCCTTGGGTGGATAAATACGTCGTTTCGATTATCGTAGTACATCCTGTGTTTTGTGGACTACTTATTGTAGTCATTATCCCCAGAGGTACCGTATCTTGTTTATATCATACCCTAATTACTTTAATGGTTGTATTGTTAGGGTTATAGGACTCACTCAGACTTATGTCTGACCCCGTTGTTGTTTATCTTTTTCCCCACCCTCAGGTTACCAGAGTGGACTTAGCACTAGTGGGCTTGGACCAGACCGCTATATCTATCTTTTGGGGCTTGGACGATAGAAGTAAAGCTCAGTTTATCTTTTGGCTATTGTCTATGTAATGGGATTATGTACTTCTATTTTATCAGGATGGATATTATGTACTTGACTCTTGTTATGGTTTTGTGATGTAGCCAAACATGTTTTGTTAATGAAATGATGATTTAAATTTTCAAGTATTACTTATATCTGTCCTGTTGTAATTTTTCTGTTCTATACTCACTAAAAATACTCCACCAAAACTAAGGCATTCCCTTTGAGAGTGACCTTAGCGGGCGTGGGGTGTTACACGTGGTATCAGAGCTTAAGGTTACCGGAACAGATAAAATTTTTAGAAAAACTATTTTCTAAGAATATTTTTGGAAAGGAGTATTTTCAAAAACATTTCTTTTAAGAGAAAAGTTTTTGAAAGGAAAGCATAATCCCCAATAGCCATATCTATATCTTTCGAATTCTCCATTTTGAATCTCTTCCTTTCTCTCGTTTTGAGTTTCCCCTCCGCGTATAGATGATCTTTCTAAGATAGATAAGGATGGAAAACCACTTCAAGGGACTTAGACGTTAGTCGGATTAGAAGTTGGTTCAAGAAGGAGGAGGACTGGTAGGTATCTATTGGATAAACGATGGGAGGAAGGCTCAAATAGTTGTTTGGTTAATGAAAGATGAAACCTCATTGGTGGGAGGTTACGAGTGGAGAATAGGGAAGAAGAAGGCAAGTGGTTATCCTTTTAAGAGGAATAGGACACCTTATTAGGATTGTTCAAAGAAGCAAGGGCAAGGTATGGAATCTTCTGGAGGGTAGTTGTATTCCCTCACGACTAGGGTACCAGATGGGGATATGACCGTCTAGGTTGGAATTTGGATTTCTTTATCATCCGATTCAAGCTTTATTTGATTCTGATATATTGAGTTCGTTTATCCCACCATTGTTAGTTGAGTCACTGCACTTAGACACCAGTTTGGTAGATGATCCCTTAGTTGTTTCAAACCCAGTTGGGGCTCCATGATATGTTTGGGTTTGAAAGTTTCTATACTTAGCGTTGAGTTTAGATGTGATGCTTGTTGGGCTTCACGGGCTATGGGTTAGTTTTGGGCATGGACTGGTTATCCAGTAGGAGTGCTGTTCTTCATTTTGAAGGGAGAGTTGTTAGGCTTATGGGCCGCCTGAGTAACACTCTCGAGATCTCTTGTAATCCCATAGAATCTGTTATGCTAAGGTATCTAGAATCGCCTGACACGTTGGTCTAGAGTCTGCGATCTGTTAGAACGGTCCGGGAATACCCGGATGTGTTTGAGGAGGTGAAGGGCTTACCTCCGAAGCGGGAGATTGACTTCCGAATATATCTGGTGGATAATGCCAAACCAGTATCTTGGCCAGTGTGCCACATGGCTCCTAGTGAGAGGAGGGAACTCCATAAGTAAGTAGGCGATTTGCTTGAGAAGGGGTTCATAAGACGAAGTATATCGGAGTGGGGCGCTCCAGTAGTTTTTGTTATGAAGGCGGATGGGTCCCTCAGACTTTGTGTAGGCTAAAGGGAACTAAAGAAACTCACAAAGAAGAATAGATACCCATTGCCGAGGATTAATGATCTCCTTGATCAGTTGGCTGGCGCCTCAGTATTTTTGTAGTAGGACTTAGCCACGGGATTTCATCAGTTGAGAGTGGCTGAGAATAGTATAGAGGAGACTGCCTTTGGGACTCCGGATGATTTCTTTTATGAGTGGCTGGTGATGCCATTGGGTTTGACGAACGCCCCCACATACTTTGTTGAGAAGGGTGTTCAGGGAGTACCTAAATAAGTTCGTGATGGTCTTTGTAGATGACATCTGGGTCTTTTCTAGGAGCGAAATAAGTTTTCGTATGTGCTCAATAGGCTGAGCAGGGCCAGTATAGGATAAACGACGGTTTTGGAGCGAGACTGGCGAGAACATCCAGAATTGGTCAAGGGCTTAATTATTTAGCCATTTTTACTAGTATCGTCTCACGTAGGTCGTCTGAATTCGAAGGAGGTATCCCTTGGGTGTTTGTCTGATATTGGTTTAGGCCTTTGGGGCTTGCATTTGGGGGATGCCGAATTCGACTAGGGTGGTCTGCGTGGGAGACAGTTGTGATGATTTTGGATGATATTCTGGTGGAGAAGAGCATGCCCTACATCTTAGGGAAGTGTTGGAGACTCTTCGAGCGCATAGTCTTAGGACAGCAAAAGTGGATGGGATCCTTAGCATCCTATGAGTAAGGGTAACATGGTAACGGACACCTTAAGTAGAAAAAGGTTGTCCTTGAGTTCATTGTTCGTTGAACGACGGAGCTTAGAGTTTATTTCTAAGTTTGACTTTAGACCTTCCGTTGACTTTGTACCCGGTTTGCTAGCTTCTTTGGAAGTTAGACCTACTCTTTTGGGGCGGATTGGAGAAGCACAGAGGGGCGACCCACAGTTGGTTGAGTTAGTAGAGAAGCTCATAAGGGGGGAGTCGTCCAGCCATTTGAGTAGGTACACCCTAGATGATAGAGGGTGCTTGCGTAGAGACGGTAGACTTTGTGTACCGCAGGACGAGGGTTTGAGGAAGGCTATTCTTGATGACGCACACCGTTTTAGGATGACCATTCATCCCAGTGGGGGTAAGATGTACGAAGACATGAAGAGGGCTTTCTTCTGGGCCGGTATGAAGAAAGATGTGGCCGAGCATGTCGCTCGATGCTTGGTGTGCCAACGAGTGAAGACGGAGCGAAAGAAACCAGGTGGGTTGCTTCACCCATTGGAGGTTCCGCAATGAAAGTGGGACAGCGTCTCGTTGGATTTTATTGACAGGTTACCCAGATCGAGAAAGAGTAATACAGGAATTTGGGTGGTGGTAGACAGACTTACTAAGAACACCCATTTCATGCCTGTGAAGAGTAAGTGGACTGCTCCATGGCTAGCTTTTGTATATCTTCGAGAGATAGTCCGATTGCATCAGGTACCCTCCAGTATAGTGAGTGATCGAGATCCTATCTTCACTAGAGAGTTTTGGAAGAGTTTGCAAAAGGCGGTAGGGACTCAGTTGCGTTTGAGTACCGCATATCATCCTCAGACGGACGGCCAGACCGAGAGGGTGAATCATATTTTAGAAGACCTTTTGAGGCTATGTATCTTGGATTTTGGAGGTACATGGGAGGAGCATCTTCCATTGGTGGAGTTGCCCGACAGACTTAGTGGTGTACATGATGTATTCCATGGGAGGAAGTGCCTACATAAGACCGCAGAGGTGGTAGAGCCAAGTTTGCTTAGAGAAGTGGAAGCAGAGCGTGATGCGACTATTCGACGAGCTCCTACTCGCATCCTTGGGTCAGAGACTAGGAAATTGAGGAATCGAGAGGTTCAGCTAGTCAAAGTGCAATGGGGAGAAGAGGAGAGCAACGCAACTTGGGAGACGGAAGCGAAGATGCGTTCTTTGTATCCATTTCTTTTTGAGAGTATGTCTTTTAACTTCTCCTTTATCGTTTGACTAGTACTTATCTTATCCTTAGTATGTCCTCTCGTTAGTACCTTTGACCTTCAGATAGGATAGTCCTATGGTTGAAACATGTGTTTGAGACATGTTATGTATGATGGATGCAAGTGGATGCAAGTGTTTTCTAGTGGTTGCTCGTGGATGCATATACACACACTCTAGGCACTAGATCGGCTCAATCACTTCATATTGCATATTGCATAAAATTGTGTGTAGGAAGCTATATTTATGGATGTATAATGATTGTGTTATCATATGGATGATGCATTTTGGTGAATGATTGTGCACTCATGTAGATATTGTATGTGTCGATAGGGTTCCCTCGCATACATAATGGATGCATGGCACTATCATGGTTTGCATATGTTCATACATTAGATAGGGAACATATACACACACTTTTTGCATATGCTCATACATCATTAGAAATTGTTTTAAGGACAATGGATGCCCGTGTTTGATGGATTGAGTAGATGGTTGTTTGGATGGTAGGATATGCATTCTCCTTAGCTTAGAGATTTCGGGGACGAAATCCTTTAAGGAGGGGAGAATGTAACACCCCGAATTTCGGTTAATGTTAAAATTCACAAATTAAAGAATAACTAATCCCAGATGTGGGAATTAGGGGAAACGGGCTGCGTCATTGCGTTCGTCTCGGAAAAATACGCGAAATAGAGTCCGAGTTTTCGAAAATCGGAGTCCGTATGAAGGAGATATGGACGAACGAAGTTAGGCAGAAAAAAACCGGAAACAGGCCAGAAATGCACTGGCGCACCTGTGAAGTGCGCCAGCACAAAAATACACTGGCGCACTTGGGAAGTGCGCCCGTGTCGAGCCAGAAACCTGCACAGCCTTCTGGCTTGACCCTGGCTGGCCTGGTGCACCTGTTTTGGCCCTTGGTCTTGGTTTGGAGGCTTGTGACGATTTTTGAGGGCTGGGATCTATCCTAGGGTTAATCTAATGGCCTAAAACACTACCTAATCCTATAAATAAGACCCCAACCCTACCCTAATTCATCCATAATTAGATCTTGTAACTAAACTATGGCAAAATGAAACTTGGTCATGGCCTCCACAAATCAAATGAAGAGAGTTGCAAGCTAATCAACCCCTAATCACCTTCTTCTTCATATTTGGCAACTAGTTTTACTTCATTGATTTGCTAATCTTGGTTTTGGTGAGTTTCTATGGCTTTAATAATCAATTGTTAAATTGATTATGGTAGGATGTGATAAGACATGGCTATGTTTGTGGATAAATGCATTTATGCAAGTTTGTATGATATGTGATTTGCAAGTTTTATGTTAAATGCAAGTTAAGGCCATGTTTTTATGATGCAAAACACCGTGTTAAACATTTATGCATATGTGACATGTTATGCAAACTATATGTGAGAATATATGCAAGTTATATGTAACATGATATGCAAGTTATGCATGTGATTTTATGCATGCTAAGTAGTTGGTGTTATGCATGTTAAGTATTTGATGTTATTCATGCTAAAGTATTTGACGTTATGCATGATAAGTATTTGATTGTATGCATACTAAGTATGGGGTTTTATGCATGTTAAGTGTTTGGGGTTATGCAAGTTAAGTGGTGGGTTTATGCATAATAAGTATTTGATTTTATGCATAATAAGTATTTGATTCTATGCATGATAAGTAAGTGGTTTTATGCATGCTAAGTGTTTGGTATTATGCATAAATCATGACATGCAAGTTTACCCTTTTAAATATGGTATATACATATGCAAGATGGCACCCTTATATGCTATGCATGTTTACCCTCCTTTAAGATGCAAGTCATATATGTAAGTTCGACATATTATGCAAGTTATGCTTACATGCAAGCTCAACATGTTATGTAAGTTATGTGCATATGCAAGTTATGTGTATGAGGGTATGCAAGTTGTGTGCATAGTGTTATGCAAGTTAAGTTTATGAGATTATGCAAGTTATGAGCATGATGTTATGCAAGTTATGTATATGCTTAAATGCGAGCTTAATGTGATATACAAGTATGTGAATGCTCATGCAAGTTATGTGTAGGCTTAAATGCATGTCTAACGTGTTATGCAAGTTATGAGAATGCTTATATGCAAGTTCAACATGTTATGTAAGACATGTGTATGATAATGTGCAAGTTTGGGGTTAAATGTGGTTGGGTTAATATATGCTCATATATGCAAGTTGACATCCTCTTAACCCTTGACAAAGTTGTATGCTAAACCCATGATATTTGTGATGATCTTCCCCTTATTTATGTTATGAAATGAGAACGATTTACGTGGGGAACGATGGGGTTGGTAAATATGTTAATAAGTGAATGATTGGGTATGATTAAGCATACCATAAAAATAAATTACCATAAGTGGGAATTTACCTATTGAGTTAGGTCTACCCCATGGGAATTTACCTATTGAGTTAGGTCTACCCATGTTATGGAAAACTTGATATTAATTAGGGATAATTAATATGGGGGTGATTAATTAGGTGTAATTAATCGACTAAGACACGAGGTTGGACTCATTTGTAGTGTAAAACTGCCCGGACCCAACCGGCTTAACCAGTTGCTACAAATGTCAGCCCAATGTGAGAGGTCTTAGCCATAAATTAAATACGTGATTAAGATAGAGACACGAGGTTAGACTCTGTTATGATGTAAGACTGCCCGGACTCTACCGGCTTAACCAGGCGGTCATAACAGCCAGTCTAATGTGGGAGGTCTTTATGGGAGATCACGGTCTTAATTAATTAAGAAACACTTAACCATATTAGCATGTAGTGGGACATGAGGGGTTAAGTGGGTGCCTTGGGTGGCATGTAGTAACTAGTGGGGGTGCCTTGGGTGGCATGAGAAAACTAGTGGGTTGCCTTGGGTGGCAATAGAAAATACGATTAGAATACTTAACCAGAGTGGAACATGTAACTAAACATGATTAAAGGGTTAAGTAAGTGCCTTGGGTGTCATGGGGGAATCAAGTAAGTGCCTTGGGTGGCATGCGGAAATCTAGTGGGTGCCTTAAGTGGCAATTGTAATATAATTGGATGACTTAACCAAACCTTAACATGTAAGGGGGCATGATTATAAAAAGGGGTTAAGTGGAATGCACTAGATAAAATGACAAGCTTAAGTAGTAGCTTGTGGGGGCCCATTTCAACCAATATCCCAAACGTATCTTTGTGGGCTCGACCCATGTCGAGTGACGGGACACGCATATTGGGCTTGATTATAAGAGGCTAAAACGGGGTAGCGGTGGCAACGCAAGTCCAACGGGTTTCATATGCGTGTGTGGGCCCGGGCTGGTAGATAAGCCGTTGTTGCATCGTGTAGATATAAAGTCGTGCACCGTTGATAGTATTGGGTAGCCACTTTAGGGGAGTGATACACCCCACTGTGGGACCAGCACGGGTATCTACGTTAGGGAGCCGATCGATGGGGAGTAGTGGGTACGCCTAGTAAAGATAGGAGCAGACGACACCTATGTAGGGGTACACGAAACTACTGGGTAAGATTACTAGGTACACCTAGTGAATGTAGGGGCAGACGGCACCTACGTGGTCAGTTATACACCTAGTGGAGGTAGGGGCAGACGACACCTACGTGGTCAGCTAGAAGTACCAGAGACTACTAGCTATATTTTCTAAGACTTTAGTGGGATCAACCTTTAAGTAGGAATTACTCTTGGTGGGTAGAACTGGTGTGGTGCAGTGTAGGAATTACCCTTGGGTGGGTAGGGTCTGGGGTGGTGTAAGCTAGTAATTATCCTTGGGTGGATAAATACGTCGTTTCGATTATCGTAGTACATCCTGTGTTTTGTGGACTACTTATTGTAGTCATTATCCCCAGAGGTACCGTATCTTGTTTATATCATACCCTAATTACTTTAATGGTTGTATTGTTAGGGTTATAGGACTCACTCAGACTTATGTCTGACCCCGTTGTTGTTTATCTTTTTCCCCACCCTCAGGTTACCAGAGTGGACTTAGCACTAGTGGGCTTGGACCAGACCGCTATATCTATCTTTTGGGGCTTGGACGATAGAAGTAAAGCTCAGTTTATCTTTTGGCTATTGTCTATGTAATGGGATTATGTACTTCTATTTTATCAGGATGGATATTATGTACTTGACTCTTGTTATGGTTTTGTGATGTAGCCAAACATGTTTTGTTAATGAAATGATGATTTAAATTTTCAAGTATTACTTATATCTGTCCTGTTGTAATTTTTCTGTTCTATACTCACTAAAAATACTCCACCAAAACTAAGGCATTCCCTTTGAGAGTGACCTTAGCGGGCGTGGGGTGTTACATATACCGTTAGATTGAGGTGAATACGGGGCTGTGGTTTGATGTATAATTCCATGTTCAGCACATAATTCCTCAAATGGAGACTCGTATTCTCCTCCTCTATCACTTCTTAAAGATTTTATTTTCTTGTTGAATTGATTCTCAACTTCTGCCTTATACTGTTTAAACATTTCGAATTCTTCGTCCTTACTTCTAAGGGGATATACATGACAGTATCTGGTACAATCATCAATGAATGTAATAAAGTACCTTTTTCCACCTCTAGTTTGACACATTTTCAAATCGCATACATCAGTATGTATTAAGTCTAGAGGTTCTGTCACTCGATCAACATGATGAAACGAGGTTCTTGTCAATTTTTCTTCTGCACAAACTTGACATTTATAGTTGGAATCTATATTGCATTTTGGTATAAATTCTAGATTAATCAATTTTCGCAATGTATCAAAGTTTACATGCCCTAATCTAGAATGCCATATGTTAGAAGATTCAACAATATAAGCAGAAGATTCACTTTCATTCATTTCAGTGTGTGGTACAATATTGGTTACATTTTCTTTAAATAAACCATCACACACATATCCTCTTCCAACATACACCCCATTCTTGGAAAGAACAAATTTGTCAGCTTCAAAGATCAATTTGGAGCCATGCTTGCTCAGCAACGATCCTGAAATCAGGTTCCTGCAAAATTCTGGAACATGGAGAACATCATTTAAAGTCAATTCCTTTCCAGAAGTCAGTTTCAGCACAGCTTTTCCTTTGCCTTCGACCTTTGAAGTGGAAGAATTGCCCATAAAAAGTTGTTCAGCATCAGTTGCAGTTTTATAGGTTGTAAACATCCACTTGTTAGCACATATGTGTCGAGTGGCTCCAGTTCTTCAAACCATTCCTTTGAGTTACCAATAAGGTTGCATTCTGATATTACTGCACATAAATCAAGATCATAAATGCCTTTCGAAACATCAGCCGTATTTGCCTCCAACTTCTTCCTTTTAGATGCACGACATTCGGCTGCTTTGTGCCCCTTCTTTCCACAGTTGTGGCAAGAACCCAAAAATTTCTTTGACTTATTAGGAGCATTCTCCCTTTTTCTTTTGTTAGTTTTGTCTGACTCAACAACATTTGCTTTGGCAGCAATATTATGAGAAATCTTTTTCTCAGAATTTCCGTTATCTTCCTCAATGCATAGCCGAACTATGAGATCTTCCATTGTCATTTCCTTACGCCTGTGCTTAAGGTAATTTTTGAAGTCCTTCCAAGAAGGAGGCAATTTCTCAATAGTTGCAGCAACTTGAAAATTCTTGCTAAGAGTCATCTTTTCATCTTCTAATTGACGGATGATAAGTTGCACTTCTTGAGCTTGACTTATCACCGTCTTTGAGTCAACCATTTTGAAGTCTAGAAATTTTCCAGCAATGAATTTCTTCATGCCTGCATCTTCAGTTTTGTACTTCTTTTCCAGAGCCAACCAGAGTTGTTTGGACGTTGCAAAAGTACAATAGACATTGTAGAGGCTATCATCCAGACCATTCAGAATATAGTTTTTGCACATGAAATCTGAATTTGTCCAGATATTAAGTGCCTCTACTTTAGTAGCGTCAGGTTCGAGTTTGTCTACCACAGGAGCCTCTTCAGTCAGAAACTTTGCAAGGCTTAATGTTGTTAAATAAAACAACATTTTCTGTTGCCAGTGCTTGAAATTGATTCCATTGAACTTCTCTAGCCTTTCTCCATGAGACAGAGCCATTAATGGAAGAACTGGCGCTGGTTGAGTAGTTTTCACCGTCTGAATCGGTGCAGAATTAGTGTTGCTGTTTTTCGTCATCTGCAGCAAAATATTGTTTCATAATATTAGAACTTTTGTAATTACACAATTGTATTACAAACAGACAGCAACAAAAATCAACGTTAATCGATTATGCCACAATTGTCACATCAAACTGTGTTTACAATAATCACAGAAAGCGTAATCGATTTGTGCGCAAGATAGAAGATAAACAGAAAGTATTCTGTTTCACTAATGTCCGAGTCCGGATATTTTCTATTTCCTTGAAACAATATTGCCGTCGTATGCACCAATCGACGTAGTTGCAATTTGTTTCCCAGGATAAAACGGACCAACTCCGTTGCGTAGTGCCAGCAAACGGAGCTCTGATGAAATGAAGTTGATTACAGAAACTAGATCGAAGAATTACTTTGAAGAAGAAGAAGCAATGCAAGCGGAAAAGTGAACTCTGTCTTGTTTTGGGCAATGTATATATATGCAAGGAGGAGTGCCTGTTCGCATGCATCAGTAACCGTCAGAATATGAAAGGTTGCGACCCTTTAACCGCTCGGTTATTAATATGCATACGCTGAGAATTCAAATGGTTGTACTCGTTCAGTTAACATACATTCCTTTCGAATTCTGGACTGAACAGACACACCTTTTAAAATTCTAAGAAAAAATATTCTCATGTCAGTGCACTAGCCCAATCAGCAACGTCGGTCATATCCAACTTGGAGACCCCAAGAGCCCCAAGGCACAAGGCCCTTATCTTTGACTTTTTAATGTATTTAATATGGCCAAGTCCACATCCTTTTATCATCACTCTCTTTTTTATTTTACATAAGCCTATTTGGCTTCTAGTATATAAGGAGAGATTGTGCTAATATTTCTATGATGTGGGACTTTAAATGTTGCTATCCCTTCTTCTTCCCTATCTCGTCTTCTTTCTTTGCTCATTCATTTTCCAACAATCCCCCTCATGAAAGCGTGTTGTTGTGCTTGCTTGTTTTAGTAGGGAGTTTTGGTATGGAAAAGGAGAGAAAGTTAATGACGTGGAAGCAAGATCATTGCTACAGGTTGGGCACATGAAAAAAGGAAAGGGAGAAGAAGAATGCATGGGAAGGCTACAAGCATGTCAAATGCGGTATCACCGTAGCAATGTTTTTTTAATATGTCAGCTTGTATGCAACTATTTAACAAATCAGCTAGATAATTTAGTTGAATGGTTATGTCCAGCGAATGATCTAATGCTTAATTCTCATATATCTGTTGTACTTTTGAAACTTGATAATATAATAAATTATCAAATTTAGTTTTCTTTCCAATCAAATGTTTATTTAAGGATCGGTTTTCCATCGTTGTACCGTTGTAGTAGTGATTTAGAGTTTATTCCATAAGATGTGTGTTTCAAAATGCAAGGTCTTCCTGGATCAATTAATTATCAATACACATTACATTTGTAAAAAATAGTAACATTTTTTTGATATAATACAAATTAACGGCCAGTTTCCCCACCGTTGTACGGTAATACTAGTATCAATATATATAAAACATTGAAGAACACGTGGATGAAACGTTTGAAACTCAAGAAAAATAACAAGCTTCCACTTAATGATCATTAAAACTATGCATTCATATGTGTATCAAATCAAATCCTTTGTACCCAAAATCTCCTGTTCCTCCATACCCAACCAATCAAGACCTCCTGATTTTCACCTTTTTGTAGAAAGACCTTTTTTCTTTGACTTAATTGCAAATATGTGAAAATCAGGAATTTCAATTAGTTGGGTACAGGGGATTTTCGGTATAGAGGATTTGCTCTCTATGCCGATAAGGTTATTGATAAGGAAACTATATTTTATTTACTTTATCGAGTATGATACAACAACCAATGCATACTGCATTTCACTCAACATTCATTGGACTAAAGACCGAAACCTAACATCTATTTCTTCTATTCAATTGTGTACAAATATGTACAAACTATGACTATTACGTACTGATAATCAATTTGTACAATTTGTCAATCAATAAAATGTCATACAACACAAATTTTTGATATTGTATTAGAGTGCATCCTAACAACACAATATAGTTATACTTGTATCAAATGCAAACAAAACACAAAATTTAAAACCATCATTTTAATCTAAATTTTAAAAACATCATTTCAATAAACAGAAAATTAAAGCCAATTACATGGCCTCAACTTACAAGATATGCACTTAGAAAACATGAGGGGATGCTAGAATAATTTTAAGTTCCTAACTGATAAATGAATATATGGGTACATTTTGTGGAAGTAACTTGCAAAAAATACACACGTACTTTCCACGTATACAATAAATTCATGTTTATTATTCTAGAACAAGCAAGGAAGTTAAATATTTATTGTTAGAACTTAGAAGATTAATATGTGCGACAGAAGTCCACTGTAACAACCCGAATCTTTAGTGTATTTTTATTTAATAATTTAATTTAAAATTTTGATTATGTTTTATTTTATTTCTTCACAACTCAATTTGTTTGGATTTTCTTTAAATAGCTATTTTCATTTTGTTTAAAAACTAAATTTATTTGGATTTTAGATAACTATTGAATTTGGTTTTTATAATGCAAATCAATATTGCTATTCCTAATCATCGAAACTTATTTCTTAAGAATTTTAATTCAAATATTTGACTTGTATTATTATATATTTTGTTTTTGATATTTATAAATTTTTTATCTTTGATTTTATTTCAAATATATTTCTCTTGTAGATCAGTCGTTCATAATGATCGTCGTCGTCGCAAACATCGTTCAACTCATATTTGTTTAAGATCCGTTCTACCATCTGTTCAAAATAAAATGTTCGTTCTGGTGAATCGAAAGTGTCTCACTACAAAAGAAATATGAATTCCCTATGCCAATTTGGCATAGGGATGACATAGAGAATCAAATTTCCCTACGCCAAAAAGGAAGTTGGAACACTGCTCATCGCAAATATTGCCCTACGCCATCCCCACGCCAAATTCCCTACGCCGTCCCCATGCCAAATTCCCTATGTCGTCCCTACGCCAAATTCCCTACGCCAAGTCCGTACGTCATCCCTACGCCAAATTCTCTACGCCGTCCCTACGCCAAGTTTCATAATCATCCTTACCCATTCCATACGCATTCCTTACGCCTCCATACACCAAAATTCAGTATGGTTATTTTATATTTATCTCCATCTACCACAAATCATAATAAAACCAAACATATGCAAAATCGTAACAATATATATCAATAAAAACATTGATGTAAAATGAATATCAAGGTCAAATTATCATAAACTCGCAACAAATGTATTTAAAACAAATCATGTCGAACAAACAATAAAATAAAGTTGCTACATAACTCAAACATGATCGTTTCATCTAATTCAAACATCGTGTAATGCACCTTACACAAATAGAACATCAAACTCACTACCAAAGTAAGAAAACTCATAAAGTACATCATATCTGCGATTCTTGCTCCTGCCTCAACCTTCGTATAAACTCTTGCACATAACTCATTTGTTCCTGCATAGAACCCAAATCCTCTTGTAGTCTGTTAATCGTGACACTCATTTCTTGATTTTTATCCCTCTGCTCTTGTACTTCCTTCACAAGCTTCTCTCTATCATCTGAAACTCCAAACCTAGTGGTGTATGTATTATCTCTGTATATCTACACATAATTTTTTTAATACAGTTAGCACAATGAATAAATTTCATAATACAATTAAGTAAAATGGTCAGTTATACATCCTTGGACACGGAATAAATTATCAACTGAGCGTAAGTTTTAGCTAAGCCTTAAGGCTCAGCAAAGCTGAGCCTTTGGGCTTAGCGAAACTGAGCCTTACGCTCAGAGCCTGAATGCTCAGTTTCACAGAGCCGAAAGGCTCAGCGAAACTGAGCCTTTGGACTCAGCGAAACTGAGCCGAAACAGCTCAGTTTCGCTGAGCCTTAAGGCTCAGTTGAAACCGAGCATAAGGCTCAGTTTCAGCTGAGCCGTAAAGCTCAGTTTCAGCTGAGTCTGAAGGCTCAACGAAACCGAGCCTTACGCTCAGTGAAACCGAGCCGTAAAGCTCAGTTTCAACTGAACATTACGGCTCAGTGAAGCTGAGCGTAAGGCTCAATTTCAGCTAAGCGTAGGCTCAGTCGTATATGGTCCTGTGTGTGATGCTCACGTATTTTCATTCCTTGACAAGTAAAATTCTAATATGAATGGCATGATCCTTTATTCTTGCAATGTATGTTAGGCATTCAGTTACTTTTGCTATGTATGTTTGGAATTCGTTTACTTTTGATATGCATGTTTGGCATATTGTAATGCGGTTTTGAATAAGATCATAATATGGTTTGTTTCATAATGGTAAATTTCTGTATCCTACTATATGCACCATACTATCCAAAATTCATTACTATTAGTTTTAGTATTCTACAGAAATTAGAGAAGGGGAAGAAAAAACTAATGACGTATAAAAACAAGTTTTACTATTTCACAACTCGCATAAAAGACTCACCATAGAATCTTGATTTAACATACAAACTTATAAGCATATGTGATATGTTCAATGTTCAATTCAAAGTATCTAAGAATATAGTTGGAATGATGTAATGGTTATATAAAGTTTAAGATGCTGATAAAGTAAATAAACATAATCTTAAATATAAAAGTTTGTTCAAAGTTTCTAAGCAAGGCAACTGCCTTTTTATTATTATTTACCAAGATAACTATATCAGACTGCTGGTTACTCAAAGCACAAAATAAGGAAAAATATCCATAGTAATTAATATGGCTTTCTTTATTTTTGATGGTAACATAGTGTAAGTGATCAAAATATAATATCAATAAAATAATAGAACGAATTGCATACTATACATAGTTGAAGAGTTGGACGAACTCATGATTTCCGTAAGTATTATTTCAGCAATACATTGGACAACATCTTATTTTATAGCGAGAACAATCCAATAAATATACTTATTTATAAATCATGGACGTTGTGGGTAAATACAGTTACTTTATACCAAATCGAGCTGGAGAAAAGCGCAACACATAATTGAGTTCCAATATCAAATGTTCTCATTGCCCGGTCGCTAATAATAGAAACTCCTAAGAGTAAAACTATTATTGGAAAGGTGTAGATTCCCATAGTTGATTTTCACGTTCGTATATTTAAGAGAAAAATAATTAACATATAAAGCAAAGATTGTTTCACTAAAGCAAATACTGAACAAAAGGACCCAAAAGTTTTTCAGATAAAGTAAGATTTAACATTCATTTTTTGGTAAATATGCAAAGATTGCCATTATAAAGTAAGATTTAACAAAATTAGAATAAGACCATTTTAAAGTAGAATATATTGTTTAGCTAATTCAATAAAAAATGAATCATTGTAGACATGAAAGCTTTACAATTATGGAGTTGTGCTGTTGATATCTTTACCACAGTTATATTGAACTTTCCTCTAAAGTACCTTATCATTTAGCAAGCAGAATATTTTGGGCTCCTTAATATTATCAGCTTATGCCAAAATATTATGGGATGGTATGTACTTTTTAAACTTTTTAACATAATACTTTAATACTTGGAAAATATATGAATTATTCTTATATTGTTGTTGTTAACTTAACCCTTTTTGCAAATAAATTTCACAGATTTTTTTTTATCATCCATAGTTTGTAAGATATAAATGAATGCTTTAAAACAATTCTATTTATTACATATTCTCTACAAATCTATTGTTAATATCTACCCTTTCCATAAATATACAAGTTCATATGGTAAAAACATTCATTTTTGGGTAAATTTGCATTACATTCAAATGTTAAGATGATTGTATATCGCTGTAGATGCTATTATTCTTATATATATATATTTCACTTTCCAATATTTGCAGATATTTACGGAAAATTCTGCAGATATTTGCAGAATTGTAAAGAAATCTACAAATATTTGGAGCTTCTAGGCTACAAATTATTTGCAGAGTTTTATGAAAACATTTGCAGTTTTCCAAAAAAATCGAAAAAAATGAAGAACAATAATTGCTCATCATAGAAACATGGAATTTTAATTTTTTGATAGAATACGATTTTTTCTAATTTTTATTTTATGGGAACTAAATATATGGGTGTAACTTTTTTTTTTGGAAGGGTTTCATTTATTATATTTGTAAAAAGAGGCAGACCTTAAACTTCCCTGGAGATTAAATATCTAAAATTGAATATTTAGAGAATATAAACCTGGAATTGCATTATTAAAGTTAGCTATCCTTTACTATAGTAGTCAGATTCAATTGGGGACAAACAATAAGAACAAAAATTGAAAATTATCTTAATAATGTTATAAAACGAACACAAAACAGAAGAAACAAGGGAGAGAGGACATTTCTATTCATTCAGATGTGTCATTATTTCTATTATATTGGCTCCTTTATATATAGGCTTTGGAGCCGATGTTTAGCTTATTCCCATGATGTGTGACTAAACAGAGAACTAATAAAAGCATATTCACAACATTTATCTATTTTACAACACTCCCCCTTGAATATGCATCTTCAAAATCATGAATGCTCTGTTAACTTGAAGTTGTCCCTTTTAAAACATAAATGATGATTGCTTCCTCTTATTACTATATTGATTGCATATATCCGTCCAGTCGATACAACTATTGTCTGTTGCCTTTAAAACTCTAATAGGAAAACTCAGTGGGAAAAACCTTGAACGAGAAAAAAAAGTACACAACGTTTGACATTATGGATATCATATTAAAATGATATTTCTTAAAAGAGTTTGATGCTTTAGGATCAAAACAATGCCTTATTAAAAAGTTTATTATGAAAAACCCTATGGGGAAAATCATAAACAAGGAAAAGAGTGCAAATTTATTTCCTTTTTAGGTAACATGTTTTACAATGTTACCGTAAGGGTTGATACTTCAGGATCAAGATAATGCTTCATTAAAAACCTTACTAACAAAAGCCTAGTGGAAAAAATATTAGTGAATGAAAAAAAGTACATTATAGCATAATTTTATATGCTCCCCCTTATTTATAACTCATTATTCAATTAGTCTATCGATGTAGTCGATGCATGCCAATTTTGTACATCATCTTCTAGAATGCTGATTTTGAAATCGCCTTTGAGAACAGATCTACATGCTTTTCATGAACTGAATTTGTTTCTCCTCATTCTTGTTATCCTTTCATTCATGTGTGAAGAGAATTTTAGAAGAAATTTGCTTCATCCTATCTGCCTTGATATAATTCACTTGAATTTGAGCCATGCAAATTGCCTTGTCTACATAAGTAATAGTTTACTACATCAAAAGATGTCTGATACTTTTGGATCAAAATGTCGCCTCGTTAAAAACTTACTAAGAAAAATCCAATGGGAAAAATCTTAGTGATGGAAAAAGAGTACAATATAAAATGTCATATTTACTACGTCAAAAGTAGTATGATACTTCTAAATCAATGTTATGTCTCGTTAAACCTTAATAAGAAAAATCCACTGGGAAAAATCTTAAATAAGGAAAAAGAGTACATTATAACTTATTTTTGTATGTTACTTTTGGGTTGATACTTCTGGATTATGACCCATGCCTCATTAAAACCTTACTAAGAAAACCCAATGGGGAAAAGCTTAGTTAAGGAAAAAGAGTGCATTATATCATACTTATGGATGCTCCCCCTGATTTAATAATTTCCTTTGAATTCGTATTCTTCTTTCAATAACTCAAATTACTTACAAATACTTCTTAGTGAAGTTTTTCTTTTAAAACTTCATGTGTATTTCCATGCTTCAGGGCATGCTTTCTTATTTAAAACGCCCTCCTTTTGTGATTTGTATGATACTAATATACATTTATGAATACACTTCAGGTGCTTATAATTTTCTGTTTCAGTCGGACTAGCATGTTGCAATACATATTTGATGAATAAGACAACTTTCATTACTAAGCAGAAAGTAATCTACTCATCTTGAAGTATGTCAAGATTTTCATTGCAACAATAATTAGAAGAATGAAGTATATCAAGATTTTTATTGCAACAACACTAAGCAGGAAGTAATCTACTCACCTTGAAGTATACCAAGATTTTCATTACAACAATACTTAGAAGAATGTTTTAATCTATCATCCATGTTCTTGTTATTTTTTATAATAACAAACGTTATTTATGTTCTTCAAGAACTATTGTAATAAGTTTTGCATATCGCAACTACCACTTCAATGGATAGTAAGAGTTTCATTACAACAATTTTTGAAAGCAGGAAGTGATTACTCATCATGAATTATTTCAAGATTTTCATCACAACAATACTTAAAAGAATGTTGTAATCTACGCTTCTTGCTCTTTATCACTGCCAAAGTTATTTAAATTCTTCTGGAATTTGTATACTTTCATCGTTTATACCTTCAGGGTATTGTACGTGTTTTAAACACTTTCACCACTTTAATCAATTCAATTTTCTCTGAAAATACAATGCTCATGGCACTTACCATGTTGTTGACACTCTATGGTGCTTCAGCAATTTCCATGTGATTTTGTCATTGTATATATTTCTATTTTTATCTTATGAACTACAGGTTCATATCTTATGGACTATCGGTCCATATATCTTATTTAGGAGAATTTCATGATGGCCAATCATGTTTCTCTCTAATATGGGATTTTAATCCATTTATAAATATAAGCGCTTTATTATTTATTAATTTATCATCAATGATTATTTTCTATCAGCACTATAAATGATTTATTGAGATCTCAAAACTTATCATGCTTTAGGTACCAAAACCACTACTGGGGTTATTTTGACAATCATATCATGGGTTTCTTTCAAAGCACCCTTAAGTGTTTCTTCAGGAACACTCACCTCCTTTATTTTGCATCTTTATGACTTACTCCAAGGATATTTTGAATTGACTTTTATACCACATTTTCAGCTGTGATTTACACCTTTTGATCCTTCGGGGATTCAAATGTATATTGGAGAAAGTCTATTAAGGACATAATTGATAATTTATGCAAGTTACTTAATATTTTGCATAATTCTATATGTAAGCAAATATTTAACATCGATGATTTCTTTATCCTCCCACTCAATGTTAACAAACATTGTCACTTTAAATAATAAACCTACTTTGGATTCATTTTTGATCCATTATAGCATCATAGCTAGCAAATACATTAGATGTATTTCAATTGTGGGAGGATAATGCTCTTATTATTTGATAAGATACATTCATATTGAATTGCTTATTCCCTTTCATTGATCTGATGACTTGGAGGAATTTTATATCATTTGAATATGCACATGACTTCAGATTAATCAATATTGATGTCAATCGACTTTCTGAAATATTAAATAGTATATGCATAATTTATAATATGAGCTCATGACAACTTCAGGTTGTTAAATAAATATTCACATATATGTGTATATATGTGCGTCCACGTATTCCATATGTAATTGATTTGCATATTCTTTCTTATTCGAGTTTCCTATTTTAGAACAAATTATTCATAAAGTTTCAATCATTAATTTTTGCTTATCAAGCAATGCCAATGCAAATCTTAAAGATCGCATCATAATATCCAAAATATCTGATTTGGAACTGTATTTGAACTTCTGGTTCAAATGAAATATATGAACAACTTCAAGTTGTTAATCCATATTGAACTTCTGGTTCAAATAATATATAAACAATTTCAAGTTTGTTAAACTGTATTAAACTTCTGGTTCAACTGTATTGAACTTCTGGTTCCACTGTATTGAACTTCTGGTTCCACTGTGTTGAACTTTTGGCTCAAATAAAATATATAACAACTTCGAGTTGTTAAAATTTATTCTTCAATACAATATGTAAATATAAATATATAAGCAAGATGCAACTCATTTTGAAAATTGTGCAATCTTTGGATGCATTATTATTGTCGCATATGATTTAACTTCTTTAAGAAGTGTCATTGTTTCATACAGTTAGAATAAAGCTTCAGGCTTTTAAATTATGAAGTGTTTCAAATTCATTGATTGAGGAACTTCGAGTTCCTATGCATATATATACACATGTATATCAATTTTATAAATTTATGATGAACTTCTGGTTCTCAATCTTTTAACATACTTTTAATTTAGAAACTTTTACATTTTTGCTAATTGACAAGATTTCAAACTTGTATACTTTATAAAAAATGTTTATATATATACACATATATATATATATATATATAATATTCAAGACTTCAGGTCCAAGACTTTGAGTTATACAACTTCCAGTGTAAATATTTTCTCTGCACAACTTCAGGTTGTGGTTCTATCCTTTCTTCCATAATATTAGTTATTACTAGCTAAATATATCGAATAATAATACATATGTTTATTCCTATTCCAAATACAAACATACATCAATTAACTAACAATAACTAATGCATTTAATCATTTATGAAAATAAGGTAATATAATATATTATCATAACAATGCATTCTCTAACATTCAATGCATTTATGATAATAAGGTAATATAATATATTTATCAATCACATAATCAACATTTTACATTCTCTAACATGAATGGTTCAAAAATTTACAAATCTGTATATAAAATTCACAACTATAAACAAAAATAAACTACATGTCTCATATTCATTTTTTTCTCATTCTTCAATATGAATGATTTGAAAAACTTGTAAATTTATACATAAAATTCACAAACATAAAAATTACATATTTTTTTTGATTCAAAATATACAACCCATATAAATATCTTTCAGATCTTTCTTTTTATATCAAAATTGCTTCTTGCCTATTTAGAAACTGCAGGTTCTAAATTTTCATGTAATGACAAAAATTGTTTTTGCATTCACTTCCGGTGTGCAAAATTAAGATCAATATTTAGATCTTAACATAATATGATTTTCAGGATGCATATTTTATTTATAAAAGTCTTTCCTAAGAAACAATAGAAACATTTCTTCTGGAAATATGATATGTTCTAAAATTACTATAATAAAACTTCAGGTTTTATTATTATTCACATATTATTATTGTATATTTTAAACGGAAGCAAATCCTCTAGATTTTCTTTTATTCACATACGGTAGTCATTTCCTTAATAAATATGATACAATGCATCATAAATAAATTATATAAAAAAATGTCATAAATTAATGCGAGAATTAATGCCACATAAAAATTACATATAAATGACATAGCAAATGTATTAAATAACATTAATGAACATAATAATAGCTATGATGTATATCTGACCATAGTATAACTACATAAAATGCTACTATGTCATTTTTTCCTTTGGCTTATTATTGGAATACTTAACTAAGCCATAAATGATGTAGTTTAGACAAAAATGCAAACTATTACACCTTTTATTTTATGCTGACTGAACCATGAAAGTGCAACATATCTTTCACATGCGCCATACGTATAAAATATATGTATCTATTAAATATAAATGCATTAAATAAGTAAAAAAATCTTTTCTTATTCCTAATAGAAACAAGTTGAATTACTTAATTTCCATAACCAAAGTATTTAATGCATTTATAATATTACCATAACAACCACAATTAATGCATTTATAATAAAAATATGCAATGGACCATTATGTGGCCAAAAAAATGTAAACCAATATTACAGCAAATTGGTTTAATTGCAAATATATATAAAACAATGAAACAGAAAACATTTCATCTCAGATCTAGGCATGCATACTTGATTCAAAATTTCTAAAATATCCCAAATACTATATATATAACTGTATTGCCAAATTAATTAAATCAAGGAGTTGATTTCATTGCATAAATGGTTTTAGATTATTCAAACCATTATATTCAATCAATAAACAGTAGAGGAAAACAATCGTTCATAACATATTCAAAATGTACTTTCATATTGAAGTTCATAAGTGATTCAGAATAATATGCAATAACTTATGTTATGACTGGCAAAATTTGTTTTCCAATTTTTAGAGGGTTTCATATTATTTCCAAAAAAAATGACTTAAATTTTTTAATCTTCTAGATCTATCTTTCGAAACCAAAAGTGTTTCATAAGTCAACTTTTAATTTTCAATGCAAAAGCAAACCAAAGAATGCAAGTGGAGACATAAGTTATATGTTCAGATCTGAATCCAAAAAAAATATCGGATGAAATCACAAACTGTAAACATCAAAACCTTAATTTCATATATTCTTCAAACCAGAAAATTTCTCAATAAAATAAATTATAGGCGGCTCTGATACCACTTGCTGGAATTTCTATATAATTGATGATTGACAAATCATGAAATTCCATATTTGAATAGATGACCCCATATTGATTTAATTAAGAATAAATAAGAGAGAAAGTAAAATGAATTAGCGGAAGCCATACCCGAATCTAGACGTTTATAGAGAGAAGATTAACCAAATTAAGTCATGGATTTAATTATAAAACCTGACATAAGCATTAGATCTGAATCCATAGTTGCTGCTATCATCAGCTTAGATCTGATCTGTATCTAGAGCTTCGTGCTGATAACGTGTTATAAAATGAACACAGAACAGAAGAAACAAGGGAGAGAGGACATTTCTATTCATTCAGATGTGTAATTATTTCTATTACATTGGCTCTTTTATATATAGGCTTTGGAGCTGATGTTAACTTATTCCCATGATGTGGGACTAAACAGAAAACTAATAAAATCATATTCACAACATTTATATACTTTACAACAAATAAATATTCATTTTAAGCATATGAAATAAGGGTTTGTCGGGAATTCTGGGTTTCACTGCAAATTAAAATAAGGGGGAGTAGTTTCACTACTAATTTACTCAAGCATTCAACAAATCTGGCAAGGGGACGGATAATACCTGATGCTTGCAAGATAATTAGATCGTTGGAGGCACAGAGGGACGGCGCAGCTCGACAGCGGCTGGACTGGCATAGAGGGACGACGCAGCTCGACGGCGGCTGGACTTGGCGGCTCGATGATGCGATCGCTGGAGATAATTTAGGTTTTTTCTCTTAATCTGAGTGAAACGATGGATCGGCTTGAATGAAAATTGATAAGGGTAAGCGGTTGTATTGAGAGGGTATGGATATTTTGACTGTAATTTTAGAACCAAATAAATAAATTCCCTACACTGTTTACAAATTTTTACGTTTTCCCTACGTCGCGCCTATGCCACGTAGGGATAGCGTAGAAAACTCTTGGTTGGAAAACTGCTTCTTTTTTGTAGTGTCTGTTAGATTCAATATTTTCCATTCATTTTATTTATTTATTTATTAAAACCATAAATTTTATTTGCAATCATCCATCTACTTCCTATATTTTAACGTTCGTTATATATACTTTCAAACCGTTCATTTACTTTTATTTTAAAACCGTTCATTATTTATATCTCTAAAACCCTACAATACCTTTAATTTCTACCATTCATAAAACTTTCATTACGATTGTTCATATTAATCTTCAAGAATACTAAAGTCGTTCCCAGCGTATAAACATCTCATGCCTTTTGATTTAGAAATTATATTCGGTTTCCCAGACTACAATTCAAACTTTTGTTCTGTACTAACGTACAACAGTTGGTTCTTGGAAATTCAATGCAGAAGTATTCAAATGATTTAAGTCCATTCGGTTTTTTCTTTCAATGCAAGTGCCTTCTTCAAAAAGCTTCTCCATTCCTTTTCGAAATAGTATACCATTCCTTTCTCTCTCCATCGAAACATCAGCTTCCCCATTGTCTCTCAACCCATCGCGAACCGCCCTCTTCCCATCAGCTCGCCACACCCTACTCCAAACCTCGAGACCCGAGCTTCTCCCTATACAGTCATCTGCCCATGCTGTCTCCAACCAAAGCTGCTGTTCGCCAGTACCGAAGCCGAGTCCAACCATGTTAGTCCTCCCTCCGCCTCAACCAGTGTCGAGCTCCACCACCTCAGACTGTGCCTCCCTTCCTCCAAACCGCCATGACACCAACGTCTCCACTACTTCCATTCACCTCAGCCTCTAGCTCACCAGAAGCCTCGCCGAGGACCATCAAATCTGTAATGACCCAAGAAAAAAATTCGACGCTCGAATTTCTGACAATAATACATAAACCCGTATTACTGCCAAAACCCAAGAATCGAATCACAGATTGTTAATAGAAAGAAATTAGAGGGTGAGAAAAGAAAGGAAGAATATTAGAATAGAAAAAATAAGAAGAACAACACATCAGAATCTCATAGCGGGACGAATAAATATAACATATCTCTTTATACAAAAAGAATTTGTGTATACATACCAATCATCAGAGTACAACATATATCAGTCACAACGGAAAATAACTTTAAACAACTAATGGTGAAGCCTCCTGCTTCCAGCTCCTGAAACTCCAAGCGAAACCTAACCTGGAAATATACTCAGTCTGACCCGAGCACATTTGAGGCAAAGCAAAATTCACCGGGTCAGTCTGGAATACTTTCAGTGATAAATTCACAGCACAAACAACTTGTTTAACTTTGGAAAATCCTTTTTGAAATAAAAGGATAATAGTAAGACCAACTACACATAAACATGGATGGTTTTTACCTTACTATAACCCAAAACATTTTTGAAATCATAAATTATTCTGATAATATAATAAGATAAACTGGATATGCTTTAATACTTTCTCCGCTTCGCTATTAACCTGTTATTATGGTTTCTATGTCTCTGCACCACCTATCTAGTGTTAATCTTATCCTATCTTGTTGGCCCTATCATCATGATATTGTCTTGTATTCAGTTAATTCATGTCGTTTTGTTTTTTCTTGTTGACATGCTAGAAGTAACTGAACTTACCAGACTTTATGTCTAACCCAGTTTTCTTTCGTCTTCTTTTCTTCCGTTCCCCCCCCCCCCCCCCCCCGAAGTAGTTAAGGAGGGAATAGTATAGCTCAGGTTAGATTGGACCGTCACTCTTCCCAAGCTCGAAGATTCTTTGACAAAGTGCTTTGGACTCTCTTTTTCTACTGCTATGGCTGGCTTATGCTACATTGGGGAATATAAATGTTATTTTATGCTTCTTTATTTTGTAAGACAGATGATACACTGATATTGGAAAACAATTGTTGTACAAACTATTTTATCAATAAAGTAAAGTTTTATTTTCCGCTGTTTTAATTTTGTCTGTCTTGTAATTTATCTGCATCTTTTACCCTAAATGCTCCACAGAACTTAGTGCATTCCCTTTGTGAGTGACACTAAAGGATGTGGAGTATTACACTTAACAACCCGTATTTTGAATAACATGTTATAATGTAAATCAAGGCAGAATTAAATGTTAAAATCTGAATCAAGGGAAACGGACTGTGCCATTGCTTCGTCTCGGAAAAATACGCGAAATAGAGTCCGAGTTTTTGAAAATCAGAGTCCGTATGACCAAGTTATGGCCCGTCGAAGTTTTCAGAAAATCCAGAGTTTAAAAACAGTTCGAAAATCAAATCTGGAGCCAAACAGACTAGGCGGGAAAATTTCCCGCCCAGCCCCAAGTCGACTGGGGAGTCGACTTGGGAGTCGACTTGCCCCAGTTGGTGTCGACTGCCTAGTCGACACCCCTGTCGACCTGGGTGGTCGGGCCAGTTTGGCCTGGTGCACCTGTTTTGGCTCCTGGGTCTTGTTTTGTTGGCTTGTGATGTGATTTAATGGCTCAGATCTGAATTAGGGTTAATCCTATGGCCTAAACTAGTCTCTACACCTATAAAAACACCCTAATGCCTAGCCTAAACCCTCATAAATCATTCCTACAACTAAATTCTGCCAAAATGCTCCCTAATCATGGCCTCCATCTTCATCTTGAGAGCTTCTAAGGCAAAAAGGAGCCATCTTTCTTCATCAAATCAAAGGAGCTACTTATTCTCAAGGCTATTTGCGTTGCTACATCATTCCTAGAGCTTCTACAACGTCTCTATCTTGTTCTATTTGGTTCTAGTTCTCATAGCCACGCTTTGTAAGCCCCACTCTACTCTTAGATTTAAACTATGAAGTTAATATGATCATGAAGCAAGTTGAAATGAGACTTTTGGGTATAATACTTGTCTTGGGGGCTATATTTGTATGCATAGATCCATTTATGACTCTTTTGATCTATGAGTGTGGCACTATCATGAACCTAGTATCATTTACCTTGATGTTTGGGTAGAAAGCTATGAGCTTTATTTGGTGATTATGCATAATGCAACATAGAACTTGGTAGTTATGCATAAATGCAACATAGAACCATCTTATAACCTTGATGTTAACTCGCATATGATGTTGAACTACATGCTACCCACAAGTTTATCACCCTATGACAACTATTATCATGTTTCACCTTTGCCTATGATGTTGAACTACATGCTAGTTTAATTGCTAAGTTTGATGTCATGCATGTTTTGAGGCCAATAATCTTATGTGCTAGTTGTGATGAACACCTTTGGCTCATATATCACCATGTTAAACTTGTGATAGACTTTGCCACTTTATGCCCAACTTATCATATCATTATGTTCCCCCTTTTGATCTATTTGTGTTGATGCGAACTTACGTGCGATGGGGTTACGTTATGGGTAAACTTAAATGACATGAAACATGACTTGAAAATATGACATGTGATTATGCTTGAAAACATGAACGTGGACATGACATGTAGAAAACATGAAAGTGGCCAACTCGAGGTTGGGTTGAGTTTGTAGCATAAATCTACCCGGAACCGACCGGCTTAACTAGTGGCTACAAACAATAGGACCCAATGTGAGTAGTTGGTCATATCGCACTTAAAACCCAAGGTTAGACTAGGTTGTGGTGTAAAGCTACCCGGACCCGCCCGGCTTAACTAGTAACCATAACAAAGTCTAATGTGAGAGGTTGGGGTGCATTAAGTAATTAATGCCACATGGTAGGGTTAAGTCATGGACCACTTGTATACTTAACCAATTGAACACGATGGATTGTTGGGGTTAAGTCATGAACCACTTGGGTATACTTAACCAACTTGATACATGGTTTGGATAGGGTTAACCACACTTAACCCATTAGAAACCCTAGTTTGCGGGGCCCTTTTCAGCAGTAACCCACCAGGGAGTATCGGGATACCCTAGGGACTAGGCTAGGGGTGGGGCACGATTACTGGGCTGATTATTAGTGACCAAAAGGGACGGCTAGGTAGGTGCGCCATTGTAGATTCCGGCGGACTATGGTCGTGCACATAGTCCGGGGATGAAAGACAGACATGGGCACCAGTAGGCTTGGACTGTACGTGCTTGTTTTGTGTCAGTGGTTGGCACCCTAGGGCCCGGATACACCCTAGGGTGGACCTTGCACAGTCGACTACATTTCGCGGTTGGGCTGTATGACACCGACACTTGACGAGTTAGGCTTATAGGGAGCCGATCGACTAGACCGTTTAGTTGGACCTTGATTTAGGTCATCTCATGATGTTGGGCCAATTTTAGGCCAAGGGATCATTTCTTGTTTATACTTGACATGGATTAGAATACTAGTACACTTGGTGCAACTTAACCTTGTATATGCGATGCCACACTTGATCTATCTTGTTAACTTTTCACCATGCCAGTTTAGTTATCATCCTATGTTTCATCTCTGTTTTACATGTCCAGTTAACCTTATTAGGTTTTATACTAATAGTAGGTAGGACTTACCAGTCTTTATGACTGACCCGTTTTCCTTCCGCTTCTTTTCTTCCGTTTTCCTCCCAGGTTCTCAGGGTGGGAACACTAGCACCTAGCTTGGATCTTTAGCTTGTTTTCTGGATAGCTCATGTACGGTTTGGACTTGAGCTCGCTATGGCTTTACCACGTCTACTTTGGGGATAGTTTACTTTATGTTATATCCAGTTTTCAGTTTATGTTTCTAGACTTGTAGTGGTTGGAAAATAATGACTTAGTACTTTTGATGTAAGTTGACTATGGTTCCGAAATAGTAGTTTTATCCGCTACTTTACATACTCTGTTTTACTTATATGTTCTGTCTTGTGATATCTTTATGCATGTTTACCTTGACCAACACCCCTCCAAAGCTAGTGTACTTGCTTAGAGTGACCCTGGCGGAGGTGGGGTGTTACATTTGGTATCAGAGCATAAGGTTTTACTAGACCGGACAAAAGTTTTAAAAACCTTTTTGAAAAACTATTTTCAAAACCAATTAAGTATTTTCCAAGAAAATTATAGTTTATTTTAAAAGGCTATTCCCCAAAAGCCATTAGCACTATCCTTTGTTTCCTCGTTCTAAATCTATCTTTTCCTTTTTCAGCATGGCTGATCTTAATCTTCCCGAGGGAGTACCCATACCCGGATGGTTCCGAAGGTACTTGGAAGCTAGGGCCGACGATGCGGGCCCAGCAAACACTCCCACTCCTCCTTCCGTACCTGAGGTTCCTCCTCCTCCTCCTCAGCGTCCACAAGCGGATTTCACAAAGGTTTGCAAAGACTTTAAGGCGATGGGTGGCAAGAATTTTGTTGGGACAAAGACTTATGTGGAGGCAAGAAACTGGTTAAAAGAAACTGAAGACCTCTTTGCCATCTTTGATGTGGAAGACCGTAGAAAAGTTCTGTTGGCAGTATGACAATTGAAAGAGGAAGTTGCTTATTGGTGGGAGGTCACCAACGCTACTAGGCCCATAGAGACTTGGGCCGACTTTAGGATGAGGTTTGGGCTTAAGTTTCTATCATCTGCTGAGGAGAATCTACAAATGGAGAAGTTTATATCTTTGAAGCAAGGGGACATGACAGTGAGGGAGTATGTGAATAAGTTTAACCAGCTTGCTCAATTCGGTTTGGACATGGTTAACACACCCCAGAAGAAGGCTCTACGCTTTGCACGAGGATTGAATGAGCCACTACAAGGTTTAGCCATGTCTCATATACCCATGGGGGCCACTTTTGAGAGCTTAGTGGATATGGCCTTGCTTCAGGGAGATGATAAGAATGGCAAGAAAGAAGTCAAGCCTAATGAGACTCAAACCAAGAAGGCGGACTCCAAGTGGGGAGGAAATCAGAACAACCAGAGCAATCAGAACAACAAAAACAACAAGGGTAACAAGGCCAACAACAACAAGGCAAAGGAGACAAGGAAGTGCAACTTCTGTGGGATCACTGGACACATAGCCAAAGATTGTAGGAAGAAGAAGAGGAAGTTGGGAGAATGCTTTCATTGCGGAGAGTCTGGACACTTCAGTAAGGATTGCCCAAAGAAGCAAGGGCAGGGGCAAGGACAGACTCAGCGAGCAGGACCTTCTGGAGGGCAGATGCATGCTCTCAACACTACTTCAGTTCCGGACCGAGGAAGTATTTCTGTAGAAAGCCTTGTTTACATTTCTGGTTTTCCTGTTCGAACTTTATTTGATTCTAGCGCATCGCATACCTTTATTTCTTCCGACATTGTTGAAAGTTTGCACCTAAGTACTAGTCTAGTTGAGGATCCCATTAGTGTTTCAAATCTAATTGGGGGTTCCGCCCATCTATCTATGATTTGTTTGGATTTGAGGATTTCTATCTTGACCGTAGAATTCACATGTAATGCTTATGTTCTCGGGTTCATGGGATAAGGGTTGATTTTGGGCATGGATTGGTTGTCCAGTTATGGAGCCATTCTCAATTGTGAGCATAGGGTATTGAGGCTTATGACTCGCCTTGGCAATACCCTAGAGATTTCTTATAACCCTCTGGATCCCGTCATGTTATGTTATCTTGAATCCCTCGACTCGTCTATTGACAATCTTCAATCTGTGAGGGTGGTCCGAGAATATCCTGATGTTTTTGATGAGGTGAAGGGGTTACCCCCTAAACGCGAGATAGACTTCCGTATTTATCTTGTTGATAATGCCAAGCCAGTTTCATTGCCTGTTAGGCACATGGCCCCGCGAGAAAGAAGAGAGCTTAGCAAGCAAATCAAGGAGTTGCCTGAGAAAAATTTCATTAGGCGAAGCATTTCAGAATGGGGTGCTTCTGTGGTATTCGCTACTAAGGCAGATGGTTCGCTTCGTCTATGTGTTGATTATCGTGAGTTGAACAAGCTGACAAAGAAGAATAGACACCCGTTACCGAGGATTGATGAACTCTTTGACCAGCTTGTTGGTGCTTCTGTTTTCTCTCAGCTCGATCTAGCCACTGGATTCCATCAGCTTAGAGTGGCTGAGGATAGTATTGATAAGACTGCATTTAGGACTCTAGATGGATTCTTTGAATGGCTAGTCATGTCGTTCGGTTTGACTAATGCACCCGCATACTTTGTTGATTTGATGAGTAGGGTGTTCAGGGAGTTCCTTAACAAGTTTGTGGTTGTCTTCGTGGATGATATTCTGGTCTTCTCTAAGGACGAGGAAGAGCATGCTACACATCTCAAGGAGGTTATGGATACACTTAGAGCTCATCAGTTGAAAGCCAAGTTCTCTAAATGCCATTTCTGGAGAAGGGAAGTTCGGTTCCTTGGGCATATAGTTTCTAAGCAGGGCTTAGCTGTGGATCCCGCTAAAGTGGTGGTGGTACAAGACTGGAAAGTTCCGAAGAATGCAACTGAAGTGAGAAGCTTTCTCGGTCTGGTAGGATTTTATAGGAAGTTCATTAAGGACTTCGCTAGGATTTCAGCCCCTCTTACTAAGTTAACGAAGAAGAACTTAGTCTTTGCATGGGACTTAGAGTGTGAGCTTGCTTTTCAAAGGGTCAAGAAAGCCCTCACCACAGCTCCAGTTCTAGCATTACCCGATGGAGGGAAGTTGTTTACCGTGTACACCGATGCATGTGGCACGGGATTAGGCGCTGTCCTGATGCAAGAAGGGAGAGTGATATGCTTTGGGGGTAGGCAACTCAAAGTTCATAAGAAGAACTATCCCACTCATGATTTGGAATTGGCGGCGATCGTCTTTGCACTCAAATCCTGGCGCCACTATCTTCTAGGCGAAAGGTTAAGTACCTCTTCTCGTAGAAAGATTTGAATCTAAGGCAGCAGAGGTGGATGGAATTCTTGGCATCATATGACTTCGAGATAGCTTATACCCCTGGCAAGGGTAATGTTGTGGCGGATGCGCTAAGCAGAAGAAGGTTGACTTTGAGTCCCTTGTTTGTTGAGATGAAGAGCCTAGAGTTCTTGGAAACCTTTGATTTTACACCTGCTGTTGAGTCGATGACTGGTTCGTTAGCATCCCTTGAGCTTAGACCTACACTTCTTGATCAAGTTGGGGCTTCAAAGAGGGAAGACCCATAGATAGTCGAGATCATGGACAAGTTGATTCGGGGTGAGACGTTAAGTCACCTCGCTAGATACACTATTGATGACATGGGATGGCTAAGGCGTGATGGAAGACTATGTGTCCCACGAGTGGGAGACTTAGTAAATAAAGTTCTTGAGGAGGCGCATCACTCGAGGATGACCATACATCCCGGAGGGGATAAAATGTACCGGGATATGAAGCGCATTTTATTTTGGGATGGGATGAAAAAGGATGTGGCAGAGTTTGTTTCTAGATGCATTGTTTGCCAACAAGTAAAGGCCGAGTCGAAGAAGCCCGGTGGGCTACTGCATCCATTGGAGGTCCCGCTATGGAAGTGGGAAAGTATCTCTATGGATTTTGTGGATGGATTGCCGAGATCAAGGAAGGGGAATACTAGCATATGGGTCATAGTGGATAGACTCACGAAGAGCGCTCATTTCATTCCGGTAAAGAGCAAGAGGACCGCATCATGGCTAGCATCTGTTTATCTTCGAGAGATAGTGCGATTGCATGGAGTTCCTTCTAGCATAGTCAGCGATCGTGACCCAATCTTCACTAGCCAGTTTTGGAATAGTTTGCAAGAAGCGATGGGTACGCGATTGAATCTAAGTATGGCCTATCACCCACAGACGGATGGCCAGACTGAAAGGGTGAATAGGGTACTAGAAGATCTGTTGAGGCTATGCGTTCTTGATTTTGGTGGCACTTGGGAAGACCACCTTCCTCTCGTAGAGTTTACTTATAATAACAGCTACCAAGCAAGCATAGGGATGGCACCATTCGAAGCTTTGTATGGGAGGCCGTGCAAATCACCAACATGTTGGTGGGAGACGACGGATAAGCTTATACTTAGGCCTGACATGATAAGGGACACATCCAAGAAGGTTGAGTTGATTCGAGGGCGGATGAAAATGGCCCAAGAAAGACAGAAATCCTATGCAGACAAGTGAAGGACAGACTTAGAGTTTGAAGTTGGAGATATGGTCTTTGTGAAGGTTTCTCCTTTGCATAGTGTGTTTCGTTTTGGAGCAGCTGGTAAGCTGGCACCAAGGTTCGTAGGACCCTTCCCTATCATAGAGAGGATTGGGAAGATGGCTTATAAGGTGGAATTGCCCGAGAAGCTGGCCGGTGTGCACAATGTTTTTCATGTCTCGCATCTCCGAAAGTGCCTACATGAGTCAGCCGAGGTAGTTGAGCCTAGCATTCTTGAAGACGTGGAGGTAGAGAAAGAGGCAACCTTGAGGAAAGCTCCGATTCGTATCTTGGGAACGGAGATCAAGAATTTAAGGAATCGAGAAGTCAAGTTAGTAAAGGTTCAGTGGAGTGAAGCCGAAGAGGACGCAACTTGGGAAACCGAGGAGAAGATGCGCGCGCTTCACCCATTTCTTTTTGAGGGTACATTCTCAATCTCTTTTCTTATAAGCTAGCATATCTATCTTTTGCTATCCATGTTTATCTGGTTACTTCGTTAATCCTGTCATGAGAACCTTAGGTAGAAACCCTTTGGATGAAACATGTATTTGAAATATGTTATGCTTGAAGTTTGCAAGTGGTTGCAAGTGTTTGCAAGTGGATACTCGTGGATGCATGGTACACATTAGGCACTAAGATCGGCTCACACACTTTCATATTGCATATGCATGAGTGCTTATACTTATTCATAGCTGAAACTTGTTATGTTATCACGTGGATGTTGCATATGGATGAATGTTATGTGCACTCATGTAGAGATTATGAATTATGTTAGGAATTTGCATACATATGGACTCATTTCACTAACATACTTTGCATTAAGGAGGTTTACTGAAGTAGTAACCGCCTGATTTTCGCATTAGATAAGTACATATACACACACCTTTCGCATATGATCATACAACATTTAGAATCTTTTAAGGACAATGACTTCTCGTGGATGATGTTTTGAGTAGATGGATGATGGATGGTAGGATACGTTCTTCCTAAACTTGAAGATTTCGGGGACGAAATCCTTTAAGGTGGGGAGAATGTAACAACCCGTATTTTGAATAACATGTTATAACGTAAATCAAGGCAGAATTAAATGTTAAAATCTGAATCAAGGGAAACGGGCTGTGCCATTGCGTTCGTCTCGGAAAAATACGCGAAATGAGTCCGAGTTTTCGAAAATCGGAGTCCGTATGACCTAGTTATGGCCCGTCGAAGTTTTCAGAAAATCCAGAGTTTAAAAACAGTTCGAAAATCAAATCTGGAGCCAAACAGACTAGGCGGGAAAATTTCCCGCCTAGCCCCAAGTCGACTGGGGAGTCGACTTGCCCCAGTTGGTGTCGACTGCCCAGTCGACACCCCTGTCGACCTGGGTGGTCGGGCTAGTTTGGCCTGGTGCACCTGTTTTGGCTCTTTGGTCTTTTTTTTGTTGGTATGTGACATGATTTGATGGCTCAGATCTGAATTAGGGTTAATCCTATGGCCTAAACTAGTCTCTACACCTATAAAAACACCCTAATGCCTAGCCTAAACCCTCATAAATCATTCCTACAACTAAATTCTGCCAAAATGCTCCCTAATCATGGCCTCCATCTTCATTTTGAGAGCTTCTAAGGCAAAAAGGAGCCATCTTTCTTCATCAAATCAAAGGAGCTACTTATTCTCAAGGCTATTTGCGTTGCTACATCATTCCTAGAGCTTCTACAACGTCTCTATCTTGTTCTATTTTGTTCTAGTTCTCATAGCCACGCTTTGTAAGCCCCACTCTACTCTTAGATTTAAACTATGAAGTTAATATGATCATGTAGCAAGTTGAAATGAGACTTTTGGGTATAATACTTGTCTTGGGGGCTATATTTGTATGCATAGATCCATTTATGACTCTTTTGATCTATGAGTGTGGCACTATCATGAACCTAGTATCATTTACCTTGATTTTTGGGTAGAAAGCTATGAGCTTTATTTGGTGGTTATGCATAATGCAACATAGAACTTGGTAGTTATGCATAAATGCAACATAGAACCATCTTATAACCTTGATGTTAACTCGTATGTGATGTTGAACTACATGCTACCCACAAGTTTATCACCCTATGACAACTATTATCATGTTTCACCTTTGCCTATGATGTTGAACTACATGCTAGTTTAATTGCTAAGTTTGATGTCATGCATGTTTTGAGGCCAATAACCTTATATGCTAGTTGTGATGAACACCTTTGCCTCATATATCACCATGTTAAACTTGTGATAGACTTTGCCACTTTATGCCCAACTTATCATATCATTATGTTCCCCCTTTTGATCTATTTGTGTTGATGCGAACTTACATGCGATGGGGTTACGTTATGGGTAAACTTAAATGACATGAAACATGACTTGAAAATATGACATGTGATTATGCTTGAAAACATGAACTTGGAATGACATGTAGAAAACATGAAAGTGGCCAACTCGAGGTTGGGTTGAGTTTGTAGCATAAATCTACCCGGAACCGACCGGCTTAACTAGTGGCTACAAACAATAGGACCCAATGTGAGTAGTTGTTCATATCGCACTTAAAACCCGAGGTTAGACTAGGTTGTGGTGTAAAGCTACCCGGACCCGCCCGGCTTAACTAGTAAACACAACAAAGTCTAATGTGAGAGGTTGGGGTGCATTAAGTAATTAATGCCACATGGTAGGGTTAAGTCATGGACCACTTGAATACTTAACCAATTGAACACGATGGATTGTTGGGGTTAAATCATGAACCACTTGGGTATACTTAACCAACTTGATACATGGTTTGGATAGGGTTAACCACACTTAACCCATTAGAAACCCTAGTTTGCGGGGCCCTTTTCAGCAGTAACCCACCAGGGAGTATTGGGATACCTTAGGGACTAGGCTAGGGGTGGGGCATGATTACTGGGCTGATTGTAAGTGACCAAAAGGGACGGCTATGTAGGTGTGCCATTGTAGATTCCGGCGGACTATGGTCGTGCACATAGTCCGGGGATGAAAGACAGACATGGGCACCAGTAGGCTTGGACTGTGCGTGCTTGTTTTGTGTCAGTGGTTGGCACCCTAGGGCCCGGATACACCCTAGGGTAGACCTTGCACAGTCGACTACATTTCGCGGTTGGGCCGTATGACACCGACACTTGACGAGTTATGCTTATAGGGAGCCGATCGACTAGACCGTGTAGTTGGATCTTGATTTAGGTCATCTCATGATGTTGGGCCAATTTTGGACCAAGGGATCATTTCTTGTTTATACTTGACATGGATTAGAATACAAGTACACTTGGTGCAACTTATACTTGTGTATGCGATGCCACACTTGATCTATCTTGTTAACTTTTCACCATGCCAGTTTAGTTATCATCCTATGTTTCATCTCTGTTTTACATGTCCAGTTAACTTTATTAGTTTTTATACTAATAGTAGGTAGGACTTACCAGTCTTTATGACTGACCCATTTTCCTTTCGCTTCTTTTCTTCCGTCCCCCCCCCCAGGTTCTTAGGGTGGGAACACTAGCACCTAGCTTGGATCTTTAGCTTGTTTTCTGGATAGCTCATGTACGGTTTGGACTTGAGCTCGCTATGGCTTTACCACGTCTACTTTGGGGATAGTTTACTTTATGTTATTTCCAGTTTTCAGTTTATGTTTCCAGACTTGTAGTGGTTGGAAAATAATGACTTAGTACTTTTGATGTAAGTTGACTATGGTTTTGAAATAGTAGTTTTATCCGCTACTTTACTTACTCTGTTTTACTTATATCTTCTGTCTTGTGATATCTTTATGCATGTTTACCTAGACCAACACCCCTCCAAAGCCAGTGTACTTGCTTAGAGTGACCCTGGCGGAGGTGGGGTGTTACAAGTGTCTAAAAACAAATAGATAACAAACTAGCGGAAAGCTTGCATCTCACGCTCCACAAATATAGTATACAATCAAAAGCGCGGGCGCTTATTGGAGATTGGATTCCGATTTTGACAAGGTATGGGACCACCTGCCGATAGTGTATCTCTAGAGGGGAATACACTGGGTTCAACAAGAATGTCTTGCAACCCGGCCCACACATGACCGACCACTCATTTTGCTTAATTGTATCGAATGTAAATCACCGACGGTTGGGATCAGCAACCATCTCCCAAAAAAGGGAAAACATCGAAAGATTAAAGAAGCAGAAGGAATTTCGTTAGATAGGTGATTATACACCCTAATGGGAGCGACCCACATAGCCATGCTGCCTGCCCGATTTTTGTCATTTCCCGATTGATGAGGCTTGAGGTCAGAACACATCTGGTCATCATACACTTTGAATGCCACATTGTCAGATCCGCCAAATCACTAATTGATGTCCACAAAAATATTCTGGTCGTTAAGCTAAGAGAGGTGCTCCTCTCTGCCACTAACAACAATACGTTTGTAAAAATCAACTTACGTGATCCTTAAGAAATACTCTGTCAGACATTCGTCCATACAAGTCATCCAATAACAGGATGAACCGAAGGCACCCTCCTACTACATCCAATATAGGAATCACCCCATGGATCAGTAGCGAGTAGTCCTTGCAATCCGTAGATTTCAACCATGACCAAATCACAAATCAAATAACTCTGGTTGCAAGCCAGAGAAATTCAACAAGTAGTCCTTTCGCTTATGAAAATCCACGGTCTTCAATTGCTTTATCTTCAATTACCATCTTCACGTATTTGTTGGTTCAGAATGGTTTTCGAATATAATTTTGATCCCAATCTTTCCGTACCAACAATCGTATTGGTCAGGTTTGATAGTCGGTGATTTAACTATCAAATAACAATCATGTATATAAAATAAGTTTATTGATTCAGTACTTGGCATTACTTGGCCTATTTAAAACATATTTAACAAATTGATTGATAAAACTTCTAATCCTTCCTATATATTCAAACTTTATACTTATTTCGTATTTTATATATAACAGGATTTTAAAAAAAAACAATTTTATATGCTTTAGGACATGTATATATACGCACCTAACTTTCTATTTCCTTTACTCTTGGAAATATCGTTATATTCTTCAAAACCCTTTTCCCATTTCCTTAAATTCTGGCATCACGATATATATACTCATATATATATATATATATATATATTATTTAATGGTATAAATCAAATCACCAATTCTGATATGCAAAGTAAATGTCAGCCTATATAATTTAAACCAAATATTTTTATATACATTGTGGCTAATATTGTAGTATTCTTCATATTCCAAAATATCGCATTAGTGTCCAATGTTCTTCGTATAGGATAAAACCAATTCCAACACCTTCACTCATTCCAAACTAATACCATTTCTCGATAATAGTGAAGCCGTTCAAGTTGCGGTATTTTAGTTACCTCTCAGACCTTAATCAACAACTTCTTATCTTAGAATAATGTTAGTTTGTCACTTAACCAGTGATATTAAAATCTCATTTCCCCCATTGATTTCAAAATCTGGTTTTATAAGCCATCTCTTATATTTGAAACCCTCATTCCATAATCGTTTTACTTAATTCCTTTAATTAAGTAAATCTTCGTTAAAGCACAACTTTTAACTTAATTATCATTTCATTTATAACCCTTGGATTTTAATGAAATCCCACGTCCAATAATCTACTTCCATTTATTCAGGCATTCTTAAAATAAAACTTTTACCTTGGATTTTATAGCTTAAATCCGCTTACACCTACTTTAAAATAAAACCTTTCTAACTGGGATTGCATTACCAAATATCCATTTACCAATAATTAAACCAACCCAATTGTATATATTTTCCCTTACATTTGAAATCCTTATTTCAATTACAACGTTTTACCCAATTCAATGCTTTAACCCTTAAGGTCATTCTAATGTCCCGTATTTTTACAGTATAATAATTAATTAATTTAATTATTTAAATAATGTTTTAGAGATTTGAATAGTTGTTGAATTAAATAATAGTGAATATTTAATTAAACTAAATAATAGAATAATATATTTAATTTCTGAAATAATCGGAATTAACAGAATTCACAATATTGTGTGAATTGGGCAAATTCAAAATATATAATTTAGTTTAAAATTGAATTATATTAACAAATATATTATATAAATGAAGTTTGAACGTATTATTATATTATAATTAAAATCGAGCTTGAAATAGCGCGGCAGTTCGTTATTTGGCGATTCGAACTTCAAATGAATATATAGAATCCATTTTAAATCGGACTTCCGTGAAGCAAGAAACGTTCGGAAATGGTGAAGTATATCCTTCTAATGGAAGAGAAAATCAGGATTTTGTCGTGTAGATTTTGATTTATGCCCAAGTCAAATTTTTGAAAAGTAGTTATGGAATTCCTTTATAATCTATAACGATTTATTTACATTTTAAAAAGGATTTAAATATAAATCGAATATCAATATAACTGAGAACTTTAAAATAACGAGTTATAAATCCCAGTGGAGCTGTATGATATTCTATTGTGAATATATACGATAATATTTATTTTTAAATATTAATTTAATTGTTTTTAAATATATTTATATATTTAAATGGGTTATTTAGAGCTTTAAAAAAAACTAGTTTTGCAAACGACCTCTGTTTTCGATGAAACTAATTTTGTTGGATCCGCAATATTAAATTATTTCTAGATTTCAATTTTCGTGATTTTTGGGTATTATATGTGGCCGTATGGATTTTTAATGTGAATAACAGTCAGTATTTTGACGGTTAAAATTACGCTGTGTGAGAAAACGGAGTCGGAATTCGATGAAACCAGTTTTGTTGGGTCCGTAATATCAAACTGTAGCTGCATGTCCATTTTCATGATTTTTGGGTATTGTATGTGATCACAGGGATTTTTAAACACGAATGTAAACAACGATAGCTTAAATATTAATTTAAAATTTGAATATAAAATTATTTAAATCTCCTATAAATAGCATAACCCTCATTTCTAACCTAATTACATTTTCCCTATGGTCAACGATGACAAGCCGTTGGTTTTCTCTTCCTATAGCAAAAACAAATCCATTTCTAAAATCAAAGGAAATTCAAACTAAAATCTACAAATCTCTAAACTTATATATTTGAATTCCTGGAAACATCCTCTTCAACATCATACATATATTAAAGCACCCGCACTACTTTCTGCAGTGTTGTTCTTCCAAAAGCGTTGAGTAGGGTTTACAAATACGAGGATTGAAAGCATCAATTTGTATTTTTGATATTAGATTTAGGTTACTGGTGGTTTTCTGCATCTAATGTGAAGATTTCATGGATTTTGGAGGGGTACGGTGTATTGCGTTGTCGCGAGTTTCTATACCAGCGTGGTTGATGGTTGGAAGATGCAACCTCGAGCTGGCATGCAAGTGGAGGTACGTGAGGAGGAGGTTGAGGAGTAAACGTAGAGGAGAAGACTGGTGCAACCGGCTTTGGTTTTCATGGTGTATTGATAAAGAAAGGGAGGATGGAAGTCTTCGACAGTGGAGTGTTTCGTACAGGAGCCTGGAGAACGGGATTCAAAACAAGTGCGAACTGGAGGAAAATGGAAGGAGAAGAGAGAGGGATTGATGAGGAGTGGTCTGGTACTTTCTGTTTTATTTTTTATGAAAGAACGATGAAGAATAGATCATCACTAAACTTGAAAATGGCAAAGAGGAGGATTTGCGGTTTTTGGATAAGGCGTGGAAGAAGACCACTGTAGAAGTGAGGGTGCGGGTCCGGGTGTTTGTGAATGCAGATGGGTCGAGTTGAAAAGGTTAAAGCCCAGTTGAAAATTTATCAAGTTTATTTTAAATTAAAATAGTATACTAAATTGTAAAGGTTACAACTTTATCATACGATACTGGAATTGGGCGAAACAGGATCCGATGGGATCGTATGGACGGCGGCTACACAATGGAACTGACAGGGAGTGGATTGGAGTCTGTTACAATTTATAGCAGAATAAGTTGTTCGTCTGAATCAACCGACAATTATCGTTATTTAAAGGTGATCGTCCAATATGAGTAAAACCCACCAACTCTACCAGTTCATATTTTTATAATGTATATTTAGAACTAATAAATGATGATTGATTGATGTGTATTCACTGTTTGGTTGAAATTATAGATCTGGTTATATATATAAATTGATTCTATTTAGCAGAATATTTCATAGTGAAATGAAATTGATGTTAATTATATTGTTTAACATCTGTGGATGCAGGGAAACAGGTCGAAGCAATCCAACTGGATTCCTCAACTTTTATTTTTACTGTTTTTCATATATTGTAATATATGATGTGATATATAATCTGTTATTGATTATGTGTATTTGAATGATATTGATTATTGTATTTGGTATTTTAAATACCGTAAGAAATACTGGGATGTAGAAAAGGGGATTTTCAAAGTGTATTTTGAAAATAAATTATTTATATAAAATCAATGGAATTCATATATAAAAGAAAAAGGATTTTATAAAAGAAAATAGTTATAAAATCAAAAGGGTTTTGAAAAGGAAAATGTTTGTAAAACAAATATAAAGGAAAATATTTGTAAAACAAATAGAAAAGGGAATATTTGTAAACCAACTATAAAGGAAAATATTTGTAAAACAAATAGAAAAGGAAATATATGTAAACCAAATATAAAGGAAAATATTTGTGAAACAAATAGAATAGAAAAGGATTTTTTTATAAAATAAATAGAAAGATAAAAGAAATATTTATTTATGAAAATAAATAGAAAGATAAAGGGAATATTTAATTAGAAAATAAATAAGATATCAAAAATGAAATATTGGAAAGTAAGTAGGATTATATAAAGAACTAGAGTTAACCAGTTAGAGTTAGTCAGTTAGAGTTAACCAGTTAGAGTTAATCAATTAGAGTTAACCAGTTAGAGTTAATCAGTTAGAGTCAGTCAGTTAGAATTAATCAGTTAGAGTTAAAGGAGTTAATCGAATATAATTTATTCAAATAGAGATAAAAGAAGTAATCGAATATAGTTTATTCGAATAGAGTTAAAAGAAGTAATCGAATATGGTTTATTCGAATAGAGTTAAAGGAGTTAATCGAATATAGTTTATTCGAAAGAAAGAGATTATCGAATATTAGTTTATTCAAAAGGAGTTATTGAATATAACTTATTTAAAAAGGATTATCGAATATAGTTATTCGAAGAAAGGAGTTATCGAATATTAGTTATTCGAAAAAAAGAGTTATCGAATATTAGTTATTCAAAAAGAGATTATCGAGTATTAGCTATTCGAAAAGAGATTGTCAAAAATTAGTTTATTTCAAAGGAGTTATCGAATATTAGTTATTCGTAAGGATTATCGAATATTAGTTATTCGAAAGGAGTTAATCGAATATAGCTTATTCGAATAGAGTTAAAGGAGTTAATCAAATATAGTTTATTCGAAAGGAGTTAATTAATAAGAGTTAACTGATTAGGGTTAATCAAATAGAGTTAATCCAATAGAGTTAATCAAATAGAGTTAATCAAATAGTGCTAACTGATAAGAGTAAATCGATTAGAGTTAATCGAATAGTGTTAATTGAATAAAGTTAATTGAATATGGCTATTCGAAGAGAGATTATCGAACATAGTTTATTCAAAGGAAAGATTTATCGAATAGAGATTAATTCAAAAGAGAGTTACGTAAGGAAGTTTGTTAAAGGTTTAAAAGGGGAACCTTGTCTGTTTCGATGTTAGAAATGTTATTCAGTTAAGGTCTGAGAGGTAGTTATACCCCAACTTGATTGGCTTCGTTTTTAACTAAGGAATGGATAAGGTTCGACAGTGAAGATTGGTTAAATGAATTTAGTTAACGAGTATAATGGTTTGAGTTGTCTTAGCGATATTTGATTTAAATATTTGTTTAAATCCAATGTAGGAGTTTGGAAATGTTTTCCAAATAAGAACCAGAAATGTTTTTTAATATAGAAAATAGGAAATGGAAATGTTTTCCAATGTTAATAACGTATATTTTCTAAATTTAGAAAATAAGAAATATTGAATATACGAAAATAGGAAATGAAAAATGAATAAATTAATGAACTAAAGAGATAAATGTTAAATGGTGATTGATCGATATAATTTCCATTTGGAAATAATATCGTTGTTTACACACGTATTTTTCTTTGATAGTTAACCCGCCGACTAACGAAGTTTCTGACCGTTTTTCCGTCGTCAATACGGAGAGACCGTGATTAGATTCATTATCTGAAAACCACTCTGTGTGGACATTAGTGTTGCGATCAAATATGATGAAGATAATAGAAAACGGAGTTGTGCAAGGGCTGTCCTATTTACAAAATAGTGCCTTCGGTTTGTCCAGTCCTAGGACAACCTGTATGGAAGAATGTCTGACAGAGTATATTTAATGGATCACGTAAATTGATCTCTTCAAACGTATGTACGTTTGGTGGCGGAGTATTTCATTTCTCTTAGCTGTATACCCCTTGTATTTTTGGGGAAATCAATTTGTGATTTGGCGGGTAAGATGATGTGATATTCAAAGTGAATAATTGTGTGACATGTCAGAGATAAGCGTGGCCTCTAGCCTCACAATCGGGAAATGAAAAAAATCAGGCGGGCAACATGGCTAAGTGGTTGGCTGCCAATTATGGTGTATTATCACCTATCTAGAGATATTCATTTCATTCTATAATCTATTGTCGATGTTGTCCCATTCGGGAAAAGGTTGCTGATCCCAACCGTTGGTGATATATATTCAATACACTCAAGCGAAATGAGTGGTCGGTCATGTGTGGCCGGGTTGCAAGATGTTCTTGTTAAACCCAGTGTATTCTTCTCTAGAGGTACACTATTGGAAAGTGGTTCCATACATTGTCATAGTTGGAAATCCATTACCCAATAAGTGCTCGCGGTTTTGATTGTATACTATATATGTAGAACGTGAGATGAAAGCGTTTATGCTAGATGATTATTTAGTTGTGGTTAATAGACATTATTATAATATCAAAAGAATTCTGATATAAAGTTTATCGTTTCTTTCAAAAGGATTTTTGAAAGTTAAATCAAATGTTTTGGATTCTCATAAGGGAAAAACCCGTTCCGTTATACGGAGTGGCCTTATGAGATATTGTTTAATTGCTCAAACTGTTTTAAACTATTTTACTCACACCAGTCCCATGACTGACCCAGAGTTTATTTTGTTTTGTTTTTCCTAAACTCTTGGGTGCCCAATTTTGTACGGGCAGTCAAGTAGTCAGGATTTTACAGATATACTTAGAGAGCTTGGAGCAGGAGGCTTTAGGATTATGTAGCTATTGTTTATTCCGCTGTGTTGTAAGTGTTGTACTCTGATAATGTTACTGTATACATATACTAATTTTATTTCAAGGATATGTTAACTATTATATGTTGTTCATTCCGCTGTGAGATTCGTGTTACTCTGATGTTGTATGTTCTTTTTCTTCTTCTATTCTAAGTTTATATCTTATCTATTCTCACCCTTTAATTACTTTCATGGACTATCCGATGTTTCGATGCTTGAATAGTCGACATAGTGTTGTATGCTGATATCCAGGATCGAAAATTCTCCGGGTCATTACAATGGTATCAGAGCTTAAGGTTAAGTGATTACCTTGGCTCTGTGGCGTGACTCAGTAGAGATGGGGTTAGTAATACCCTAGATTGAGTTGAGTGTATGTATATGAGCGCCTATTTGTTATTTGATATAAAATGGTTTTATATTGTGTAGATTTATTGGTTGAGTTGTTTATGGGTTCTGATCGATCAGTTTGATCCACTGTATCGGTAGGAGTTTCTAAACACTCGAATACGATGGATCGACACGATATGTTTTGAAAGAGGGTAAATGAAAATAATTTTGACCAAAGTATATTTTTGATATAAAGAAAATATATATATTGGATTTATAATATATTGGTTGCTATTATAATCGGGTAAGATTATAAATTAAATGGTTATGTAAATAACCAATCAGAATTCATATAAGTGAAATATATGGAATCGAAATGAATTAAATTTGGATTTAAATCAGAATTGAAATTCAACCCTGGAAAAGTTGGAAAAGTGTTTGTAGATGGATTTGGATTGGATATATGAGAATTTTAAAATCCTTGGAGATTTTAAATTGTTTAAAGCATTGCAAATGATATTTTGAATTGATTTCAAAGTAGAAGTGTTTAGAAATGGCTTTGAAAGTGGTATAGTATTGAACTCACTTCAATCGCTGAAAAATGAATTCCGATGTTGATCTGGACATCATCGGTGTTCATTTTCAAGTTCTAACTGACGGATTACTACCAACGAGATTATTTATGATTTTTTTAGAAAACCAAGTTGTTTCAAATTCCGAAGTGGAGTATTTGATTTTTGAAAGGTTGAACTGTTTAAAAACTCCAAGTACAGATTATTTGAAGTGAAACCGAGCTGGAACTAAATTGAAATTAGTTAAGTGGGAATTGAATTAGATTAGAAGGATATCGAGAAATTTGGATTTGTGGAATAGAAATTTCAAATGAGATTCGGTTTGGATATAAGTGAATGGTTGTGTTGAGGATAAAAACTGATTTGGAGTTTGATTGGAATAACATTGATATACGCTGAATTGATGATAGGTGGAAAATATATAATGATATGCCCAACGAAAAGGTACCAGTTTATATTCATATGGGTATGAGATTTATGAGCCGAATTGGCAAGCCGCTTGGCTGTTTGATTCTCTTTTGAGTTGGAGATGGCTCAGAGATGTGAGTTGTAGTTGTACCGATTGAGCCGTACAAAGGAGGTGCTGGCGAAATTTTTCAAAAATTCCGGGTGTTAGAAAATTTTCAGAGTTTATGGAAATTCTCGTTAGTAGAAATAAATTAATAATTTAGTTGAAATTAAATTGGTTCAGTTGAAACTGAAGTTAAGAAGTAAACAAATAATTTTAACCCAGCAATAGGGTTTATTTTCTGCCTTAGCAATTTCGAGGATGAAATTATTTTAAGGGGGGAAGAATGTAATGTCCCGTATTTTTATGGTATAATAATTAATTTATTTAATTATTTAAATAATGGTTTAGAGATTTGAATGGTCGTTGAATTAAATAATAGTGAATATTTAATTAAATTAAATAATAGAATAATATATTTAATTTCTGAAATAATCGAATTAACAGAATTCACAATATTGTGTGAATTGGGAAAATTCAAAATATATAATTCAATTTAAAATTGAATTATATTAATGAATATATTATAAAAATGAAGGTTGAACGTACAATTTTACTATAATTAAAATCGAGCTTGAAATGGCGCGGCAGTTCGTTATTTGGCGATTCAAACTTCAAATGAATATACAGAATCCGTTTTAAATCGGATTTCCGTGAAACAAGAAACGTTCAGAGCTGGTGAAGTATATCTTTCTAATGGAAGAGAAAAATCAGGATTTCGTTGTGTAGAATTTGATTTATGCCCAAATCAAATTTTCGAAAAGTAGCTATGGAATTCCTTTATAATTTATAACGATTTATTTATATTTTAAAAAGGATTTAACTATAAATCGAATATTGATATAACTAAATATCGATTTATAAATCGCAGTGATATTCTGTTGTGAATATATACGATAATATTTATTTTTAAATAGTAATTTAATTATTTTTAAATATATTTATATATTTAATGGGTTATTTAGAGCTTTAAAAATAGCTAGTTTTGCAAACGACCTCTGTTTTCGACGAAACTAATTTTGTTGGATCCGCAATATTAAATTATTGCTAGATTTCAATTTTTATGATTTTTGGGTATTATATGTGGCCATATGGATTTTTAATGTGAAAAACAAACGGTATTTTAACGGTTAAAAATACGATGTGTGAGCAAACGGAGTCGGAATTCGACAAAACCAGTTTCGTTGGGTCCGTAATATCAAACTGTAGCTGTCCATTTTCGTGATTTTTGGGTATTATATGTGATCACAGAGATTTTTAAATGCGAATGTAAACAACGATAGCTTAAATATTAATTTAAAATCCGAATATAAAATTATTTAAATCTCCTATAAATAGCACTACCCTCCTTTCTAACCTAATTACATTTTCCCTTTGGTCAACGATGGCATGCCGTCGGTTTTCTCTTCCTACAACAAAAACAAATCCATTTCAAAAATCAAAGGAATTCAAACTAAAATCTACAAATCTCTAAACTTAGATATTTGAATTCCTGGAAACATCCTCTTCAACGTCATACATATATATATATATATATATATATATATATATATATATATATTAAAGCACTCGCACTGCTTTCTACCGTGTTGTTCTTCCAAAAGCGTTGAGTAGGCTTTACAAATACAAGGATTGAAAGCATCAATTTGTATTTTTGATATTAGATTTAGGTTACTTGTGGGTGTTTGCATCTAATGTGAAGATTTCATGGATTTCGGAGGGGTACAGTGTATTGCGTTGTCGCGAGTTTCTGTACCAGCGTGGTTGAAGGTTGGAAGATGCAACCTCGAGCTGGCATGCGAGTGGAGGTCCGTGAGGAGGAGGTTGAGGAGTAAACGTAGGGGAGAAGACTGGTACAACTGGCATTGGTTTTCATGGTGTATTGGTGAAGAAAGGGAGGATTGAAGTCTTCGACAGTTGAGTGTTTCGTACAGGAGCCTGGAGAACGGGATTCAAAACAAGTGTGCAGACTAGAGGAAAATGGTAGGAGAAGAGAGAGGGATTGATGAGGAGTGGTCCGGTACTTTATGTTTTAATTTTTATGAAAGAACGATGAAGAATAGATCATCACTAAACTTGAAAATGGAAAAGAGGAGGATTTGCGGTTTCTGGATCAGGCGTGGAAGAAGACCACTATAGAAGCAAGGGTGCCGGTCTGAGTGTTTGTGAATGCAGATGGGCCGAGTTGAAAAGGTTAAAGCCCAATTGAAAATTTATCAAGTTTATTTTAAATTTAAATAGTATACTAATTTGTAAAGGTTATAACTTTATCATAAGATATCAGAATTGGGTGAAACAGGATCCGATTGGATCGTATGGACGGCAGCTACGCAATGGAGCTGACTGGGAGTGGATTGGAATTTGTTACAATTTATAGCGAAATAAATTGTTTGTCTGAATTAACCGACAATTTTCGTTATTTATCGATGATCATCCAATGTGAGTAAAACTCACCAACTCTACCAGTTCATATTTTTATAACGTATATTTAGAACTGATAAATGATGATTGATTGCTGTGTATTGATTGTTTGGTTGAACTGCTAAGTAATTGGTTGAAATTATAGATCTGGTTATATATATATATATATAAAAATTGATTCTGTTTAGCAGAATATTTCATAGTGAAATGAAATTGATGTTAATTATATAGTTTAACATCTGTGGATGCAAGGAAACAGGTCGGAGAAATCCAACTGGATTCCTCAACATTTATTTTTACTGTTTTTCATATATTTTTAATATATGATGTGATATATAATCTGTTGTTGATTATGTGTGTTTAAATTATATCGATCATTGTATTTGGTATTTTAAATACCATAAGAAATACTGGGATGTAGAAAAGGGGATTTTCAAAGTGTATTCTGAAAATAAACTATTTATATAAAATCAATGGATTTTATATATAAAAGAAAAAGGATTTTATAAAAGAAAATAGTTATAAAATCTAAAGGGCTTTGAAAAGGAAAATGTTTGTAAAACAAATATAAAGGAAAATATTTGTAAAACAAATAGAAAAGGGAATATTTGTAAACCAAATATAAAGGAAAATATTTGTAAAACAAATAGAAAAGGAATTATTTGTAAACCAAATATAAAGGAAAATATTTGTGAAACAAATAGAATAGAAAAGGAAATATTTTATAAAATAAATAGAAAGGTATCAGTTAGAGTTAACCAGTTAGAGTTAATCAGTTAGAGTCTATCAGTTAGAATTAATCAGTTAGAGTTAAAGGAGTTAATCAAATATAATTTATTCGAATAGAGTTAAAAGAAGTAATCGAATATAGTTTATTCAAATAGATTTAAAAGAAGTAATTGAATATAGTTTGTTCGAATAGAGTTAAAGGAGTTAGTCGAATATAGTTTATTCGAAAGAAAGAGATTATCGAATATTAGTTTATTCGAAAGGAGTTATTGAATATAAATTATTCAAAAAGGATTATTGAATATAGTTATTCGAAGAAAGGAGTTATCGAATATTAGTTATTCAAAAAGAGATTATCGAATATTAGTTATTCGAAAAAAAGAGTCATCGAATATTAGTTATTCGAAAAGAGATTGTTAAATATTAGTTATTCAAAAAGAGATCATCGAATATTAGTTTATTCGAAAGGAGTTATAGAATATTAGTTATTCGAAAGGATTATCAAATATTAAGAGTTAATTGATTAGGATTAATCAAATAGAGTTAATCCAATAGAGTTAATCAAATAGAGTTAATAGAATAGAGTTAATCAAATTGAGCTAACTGATAAGAGTAAATCGATTAGAGTTAATCGAATAGTGTTAATTGAATAGAGTTAATCGAATATGGCTAATCGAAGAGAGATTAACGAATATAGTTTATTCGAAGGAAAGAGTTATCTAATAGAGATTTATTCGAAAAAGAGTTACATAAGCAAGTTTGTTAAAGGTTTAAAAGGCGAACCTTGTCTGTTTTGAAGTTAGAAATGTTGTTCAGTTAAGGTCTGAGGGGTAGTTATACCCCAACTTGATTGGCTTCATTTTTAACTAAGGAATGGATAAGGTTCGACGGTGGAGATTGGTTAAATGAATTTAGTTAATGAGTATAATGGTTTGAGTTGGCATAGCGATATTTAATTTAAACATCTATTTAAATCCAATGTAGGAGTTTGGAAATGTTTTCCAAATAAGAATCAGAAATGTTTTCTAATATAGAAAATAGGAAATGGAAATGTTTTTCAATGTTAATAACGTATATTTTCTAAATTTAGAAAATAAGAAATATTGAATATACGGAAACAGGAAATGAAAAATGAATAGATTAATGAACTAAAGAGATAAATGTTAAATGATGATTGATCGATATAATTTCCATTTGGAAATAATATCGTTGTTTGCACACGTATTTTTCTTTGATAGTTAACTCACTGACTATCAAAGTTTCTGACCATTTTTCCATTGTGAATACGAAGAGACCGGGATCAGATTCATTATCTGAAAACCACTCTGTATGGACGTCAACGTTGCGATCAAATATGATGAAGATAATTGAAAATGGAGTTATGCAAGGGCTGTCCTGTTTATAGAATAGTGCCTTCTGTTTGTCCAGTCCCAGGACAACCTGTATGGAAGAATGTCTGACAGAGTATGTTTAATGGATCACGTAAATTGATCTCTTCAAACGTATGTACGTTTGGTAGCGGAGGAATTCGTTTCTCTTAGCTGTATACCCGTTTTATTTTTGGGGAAATCAATTTGTGATTTAGCGAGTATGACGATGTGACATTCAAAGTGAATAATTGTGTGATCTGTCAGAGATAAGCGTGGCCTCTAGCCTCACAACCGGGAAATGACAAAAATCGGGCAGGTAGCATGGCTAAGTGGTTGGCTGCCCATTAGGGTGCATTATCACCTATCTAGAGATATTCATTTCATTCTATAATCTATTGTCGACGCTGTCCCATTCGAGAAACGGTTGCTGAGACGACCCCAAATCCCGTTCAGACGGAGACAAGGGTAATCTTTGGAATATAACACAGAAACAGACAACAGCAGAACAGAAATAAATAAATACACCAGGGAATGAGCAATAGAATATACTGGATAAAAGTAATCATCAGAGTTACACAGGATACAGGATCATACTTAGTAAAAATACAGTTCAGCTATACATAAATGTCTACAGCGGAAAATAAACATAATATGTACAATAGGAGCTGAACAACATAAAAAGAGATAAATGATAGAATCCATCTTCAGCTCCAGCTATCCAGAAAGAACCAGCTAAACCTGAATACAAGGCTGCTCATATAGAAAAAGAGGCACCCGAGTTTGAAAGTGAAACAAACTACGAGTTAGTCATGGGACTGGTATGAGAAATCTACTCAACACATATATAATTTGGCTAATCGTAGGACCACGCCACTTTCGTGGAACGGGTTTTCTCCATTGGATTGCCAGTGCTTTAAAACAAATCTTTCTTTTAAACAATGCAATGTATTTTATAGAAATGAAGCCATTATAAGACTCAGTTCCCATCACACAATGCAACGCAAACCGGAGGATAGAGTTTTTACCTTATAACGGCCAAGATATGCTTGATACGAATAAAACAAAGGCATTTGATATTATTTCTAGTGTTTATATGTTTTGAAAACAATTTTAAATCATAACTATCAATCATAGACGGCATTAATGCCCCATACCACTATGTCGCCATATATAGGTATACAATCAAAACCGCGCGATCACGTATTTGGAAATTGGATTTCCGTCATGAACCAAGGCAAAAGATAGTCCTTACCGAATTCGCGACTCTCTAGCCCGAGCCACAGGATCAGAGCTCGAGTGACCCTAGGAGCGACAGGGCCGGTCCACCGATGTGGATTAAAATTCCTGAACAATACGTTTACCCGCCCTTTGGGGCGTAAACGAGCCAACGAATGACTCCATCGGACCCGGATCATCCGATCAAACCGAGGCGCCTCGCAACAGCAACAACCACATAGGTGAAAAGTATATAAATGTCAGGGCTGGTAGGTCACTGACACCACCCTAGCTAGAAAGAAACGCGTGTCCTCCCTGAGGTCCTTCCTCCCATTTCTGGTTCATACCGGGTGTGAGGCTCGCGATTTCACGTTATACACAAAGCTACGTCACACAGGCGGCGCTTTGATCATCACCACAAGACTTTGCTTTTCAACAGAAGCCCTGATCATTTGCCACTTAGGCATGCCACACTAGCAATTCATGCCGTGCGACTGATGTCCATCGATATACAACCTCTGAGCTCGTGCGTTTCAGAGAAGGGCGTTAAGCAAAAGAATAAATTCTCCGCCGCCAAACAGATGTATATTTAATAGAGATCAATCAACACAGAATAAAATCCAATGTCAAACACACAGTCCATTTACAAGTCCGTTCTGGGTCTGAACGAAACCGGAGGCACTAAATACCTCGCAAACCCATCGATCACCACGTACGTCTGGACGATCACCACTCATTATCCATATTTCGGGATGCCTCCCAATCAGGACCTCGGTTACCATCCAAACGAGGTGAAGATCTCCGGTCTTCGACCACCGTCTTTATCTTCGACTTTCAATCGTCGGTCAATTATTTGAAATGAGAATTAACTCGGCCTTTTCAAATAATTCACGTATATTTAGAATTTCAAATCAATTTATTTCAATGGTTAAATCATTCGACAACACCAATTTTGTTCTTTAATGTAATTTTCACACCAAACACATTCAACCATCAAATACCACACAAATCGAGCAAATTCAGTTTATTTCCATTCCATATCGTTTATGATATTTAATAACGATTTATCGCTATTTTTATTTATTTTAAAATAGCCAATTTATTCAAAACGACGCTTCGGGCCATAACGCGACCGTGGCGCTGTTTTTCTTCAAATTTGATTTACACATATCTGAAAATCCAACCGTTGGATCTTTACAAAATTTACATAATTAGAAAGGTCTTTTCAAAACGAATCCAACGGTCCCAGTTTCGGGAAAATCCGACGGTCGGATCTCCCGGTATAATCGTTTTAAGTTTCGATTTCAAAATACGAACTGCAGCGTCGTTATTCGATTAAATATAATTATATATATATATATATATAAATATAATCGTTTCTGGCGCTGTTTTTCTTCAGATTTGAATTAAACATTCCAGACAATCCAACTGTTGGATTTTTACAAAGTTGGTGCCGTTGGAAAGATTTTTCCAAAGCGAACCCAACGGTTGCGATTTCGGGAAAATCCGATGGTCGGATTTCCCGCACTAGTTGTTTGAAATCACGGTTTCAAAACACGAACTGCACGGCCACGTTTCATTTTAATTTTATTTATATTTATATATTTATATAAATATAGTTCATTCAACAATTTCAATATCGTTTTCACTTCAAATATTTCACTAATGCCTTTAAATTTTGGAAAATTTCGCCATAACCTCCTTTGTACGGGAGGGGTTGGGAAAATTCCCAAATAGCCACACGGGCGTCTCATGTCGAAAAGAAAAAGAAAAAACCAAGCGGCTAGCCAACAGGCTCATAAAATCATCACCCAAACAAAACAGTAAATGTGTACCTATTTATCGGGCACAAAATTTTATTCCTCTTCTCTAGCCCCTTTGCTATAACCTGTTCAATAAATATGCAAGTACATATATACAGTTCTTATCATTTATCATTTTCTATTCAACTTCATATTTGATTCCATTTGGTTTAAAAACACCATTCATTCTAATGTTGCATGCATAGGTAAAAATCATATAATTAGCTAATTAATGAATATTACGACTCATGCATATTTATTTGAACGAGTTGCTATTTTTAACCCTTCACATTTCAACAATTCATGTATATAATAAAAATATGATTTTTATTGTAAAACAATTCATTTCAAAACACTATTATTTTATATAGTTTATAGAGGTGATAAAAATAGGATTTTTATTATAAAACAATTTCTTTTAAAACGAGATTATTTTACATAGTCCATATAGATGATAAAAAGGTGATTTTTATTATAAAACAATTTATTTCAAAATATGAATACCATTCAACACATGAATTTCTAATCAACGAATGAATATCGATTCAACACATGAAGGTTTTCTATAGTTTCTATATATAGATAAAAATGTGATTTTTATATTTAAAACACGAATACCATTCAACACATGAATATTATTCAAAATTTCGGCAGCATAACGGCAGGGTAGTTAAAACCGGGACCGTCCCTAGTACGGCTCCTCACTCTACCTTAAAACCTCGCGGTTTTTGACAATGGGGATCATGCATCTAGTTCGCACGCAGGCGGCATGTATATATTTATTTCATTTCCACAAACTAATCCTATGTGGTTTCAACCAAATATTTCTCAACCACAAATGGGTATTTTTCAACCACAATCAATCAATATCAACCACAAACAATCCCAAACAATCATTCGTTATCAATCAATTTTCACACCAATCACAATCAATAAATATTGTCCATGGTTTGTGGACGACGGGCGTATATATATACATATATATATATATATATATATATATATATAGCAATTCACTTTTATTTCCACACATATATAATTTTTACAACGCATATACAACTTATACAACGCTTATACATGAGGTGTACAACGCTTATGTAACTCATACATTGACTATATAATTTATACATCGTCGTTTTTCATATTGTTTATAAATTAGAAATCTCACATTGGGTTCCACTCCACCAAAAATAGCAGAAGGCTCAGAAAAATATGCGGTCTCTTCTAAAATGTAGAAGACGTCCACACGGTCACGATGTTTCCTGTTTCATCGAATTTCGTTAACGAAGAAAAAGATACGATTTTTCAAAGTTTTGCAACGCTTTAAAGTGTGAAAATCAGTTGAAAATAAACAAGCCGTATACCTCGTTTGAATGATCAAAACTAGGTCGCCAATTTTCAGTAAATCCGGGAAGCGATAGGACAATCGGTTTATATGGTGTCGAAGAGGGAGGCGAGGTCTTTCCGGCGCCGGTGGTGGGGTCCCCTGCGATGGCTCCTAGCGGTGGCGGCGGCTGTCCAAAGGCGGCGCCTTTGGAGGCCCGATTCGCGCAGTACGGTCGACGAGGGGGGTCGAGGAGGGTATGGATGTGACGAGGGGGAGGAGGGCTGTCGAGATCTGGCGGTGGCGCGGCGTGGAAGTGGCTGTGGAGGCGGGAAACGAGGAGAGAAGGTGGCGGCTTGGTTACCGTCGAGGGCGCCTGGATAACGGAGGGTTTTTGATTTTTTTTTATATTAATGAAAGAAAATTTTCTATTGGCCCGGAGGTCTATTTAATTTTAAAATAGTGTTTTCTAAAACGAACTCCTTTTCAAACCCAATGACTGTCATCCCTAGCGTTTTACCCCCATTCCGAACACAATGGGATATGTTTCGTAGGCCCATTCGACTGTTTCAGTCAGTTTCCATTCAAATCAAAATATAAAACATTCAATATTTAATTTGAACGTACATTTCAATTTGCCAGGGCCACAAACTGATTCAAAAAATTCCAGAAAAATAAATCTAGCTATGTTTTTACGATACAGTCCCAACAAAACTAGTTTCGTCGAATTCTGAGACCGTTTGCAAAAAAGCCCATTTTTGGTCGATCCAATTTAACTATAATTGACCAAAACACATTTTCCTTTGCCACACTCACATACTAGCTTCAAAAATTATGAAATTTGAAACCTAGCAATAACTTTACATCCCGGATCCAACAAAAGTGGTTTCGTCGAATTCCGAGGTCGTTTGCAAAATGGCCAATTTCACGGGCTATATAAAATCCATAGCGACCCTTCTGAAAATTTGCTTTCCGCTATGAAAATTCGATTTTTCAGATTTGTTAGAAAGGTATTCACTAACAGATTTAAATATTTTTGGTTTCACTAAAATCCGTTTTGTTTTGCACCTGGTACAGTCCGACAAAGTTTGAATCCAATTTGAAACTGCAGCGCCTTTTCAAGCCTTGTTTATAATTAGAATTAATTATATTCGTTTTCAATTGTCGATTCAAACTTAGTTTTCATTGCCATTATTTTAAATATTTAAAATCCATTATTTTAGCCAATTAAAATTTTTAAATTGGTTCAGATTTTCTGGGTCGTTACAGTTGCTAATCCCAACCGTTGGTGATATACATTCGATACACTCATGCGAAATGAGTGGTCGGTCATGTGTGGCCGGGTTGCAAGATGTTGCTGTTGATCCAAGTGTATTCCTCTCTAGAGGTACAATATCGGAAGGTGGTTCCATACCTTGTCATAGTTGGAAATCCATTACCTAATAAGTGCTCGCGGTTTTGATTGTACACTATATATGTAGAACGTGAAATGAAAGCGTTTCTGCTAGATGATTATTTAGTTATGGTTGATAGACATTATTATAATAACAAAAGAATTTTGATATAAAGTTTAGCGTTTCTTTCAAAAGGATTTTTGAAAGTTAAATCAAATGTTTTGGATTCTCATAAGGGAAAACCCGTTCCGTTATACGGCGTGGTCTTATGAGATATCGTTTAATTGCTTAAACTGTTTTAACCTATTTTACTCACACCACTCCCATGACTGACCTAGAGTTTATTTTGTTTTGTTTTCCCTAAACTCTTGGGTGCCTAATTTTGTACGAGCAGTCAAGTAGTCAGGATTTTACAGATAAACTTGGAGAGCTTGGAGCAGGAGGCTTTAGGATTATATAGCTATTGTTTATTCCGATGTGTTGTAAGTGTTGTACTCTGATAATGTTATTGTATACATATACTGATTTTATTTCAAGGATATGTTATCTATTATATGTTGTTCATTCCGCTGTGACATTCGTGTTACTTTGATGTTGTATGTTCTTCTTCTTCTTCTTCTATTCTAAGTTTCTATCTTATATATTCTCACCCTCTAATTTCTTTCATGGACTATCCGGTGTTTCGATGCTTGAATACTCGACATAGTATTGTATGCCGATATCTAGGATCGAAAATTCCCCAGGTCATTACATTCATCCTTTTGGTTTAAAAACCCTTTTAAAACCTTGTTTGGATTTCTTCCAAATCACTTATAATAATCCGTTAAGAAAATTTAACAACTTCTTATATTTTATTTTAAAACCATTACCATTACAATATTCCAGTCTATTACTAATATATTTATCATCTCTCCTAAACATTTCATTCCAGTTGAATTCACTTTATTTAATTAAGTGAAATCTTATTTAAATCTCTACTTTTACTTTTCCTCTACAAAATCCCCTCAGACCCCAGTAGTAAATACTGACCCTAGCTCCTCTAAAAGCACCTACACCGAAACCCAGATCTCGCTATAATTTGCGATTTCCAGTCAACTCAGGCGACCATTGGCCCTGAAATTTTTACTGGAGGTAGGCAGCAATGAGATCTTCAACTTTGCTTCAGACCACCCACGCCGATTCCCGACGAAAATGAAAATATAAAGTAATTAGTGTTTAGGTGGTTTTCTGCAAAATGTTTTGCTGGTGGATGAATTTGGTTTGGAGGATATGGATTTAGGATGATTTGTAGGTGTATATATAGGGGTGAAATAATATTATTATATGTCGATGCGACTAACGATATTATTTTTCATTTCTATCGCTAATTCGAACACTGTTTATTGGCTCCTGTGTTCACATACAAACCCCGTTCGAGATAAAAATGGACAATATAATACAATTTTACGTTACTGTGCTAATGAAACTTGTTTCGTCGAATTCTGAGTCTGTTTGCATTTTATTTTGCTACGCTCACAGAATAGCTCTGATTGACGTACAATTTGAAATCTAGCAATAATTTGCTGTTACGGTCCCAAAAAAGTTTGTTTCATCGTAAACGGAGGTCGTTTGAACAATGGCCCTTTTATAACTACCCAATTCAAATTAAAATAAACCAATTTTAAAATACCTCAATATAATATAAATAAAATATGGTAATTGGACGTACAAGACCAGAATTTCAGACACTACCAAAATAAAATATCATGGGTTGAATTTCAAGCCAAATCGATATTATATATATATTTAAAAATCCATTATTTTATATAAATAAATCGCTATAATTTATAAAGGAATTCCATAGAGACTATTTTAAAATTTGATTTGGACATAAAACAAAATCTACACTATGAAAACTGGAATTTTCTCTTTCATTTAAAAATATATTATCCAACAGATTCAGATGTTTCATGTTTCGAGAAAATCCGACTAATATTGGATCCTGTACAGTCGTTTAAAGTTCAGAACGCCATATTACGAACTACCGCGCCGCTGTACCTCGTTTTATAATATAATTTTAAATTTAACGCTCAACCATCGTTTCATAAACGAAATCGATACTATAATTTCAATATAAACAATTTTAAAACATTTTAAATTGCCTGATCACATTATACTTCTTATTCAACATTTTCAAAATATTTTGGAAATTAAAATATTATTATATTATTAATATAAATAAATATTAAAAATAAAAATGGTTAAATTCAAATCAATATTTTAAATAAATAAAATAATTCAAATAATTGGCCAGAAAATACGGGACATTACATTCCTTCCCCCTTAAAAGAATTTCATCCCCGAAATTGCTAAGGTAGAAAGAACGCTTCGACCCATTGTCTTTATAATAATATTTAGTTTAAAACTCAGTTTTATTTTTAAATTAACCCAATTGGTTTTAAAACCAATTTATTTCAAATAACAGAATTTTCCAAAAATCTTCGAAAAATTTCTAACACCTTAAATTTTGGAACAAATTTGGCAGAGCCTCCCCTGTATGGAGGACATCTGCAATATTGCAGGTTCGATAAATTTATATACATCAACCAACACGGTCTGAAAAATTCAAAATCCAAACTCAAAACCCAAATAAAACCAAAATTTAATATTATGCGTAAGTGTAACTTTTTGCGATCGTTATTATGCGATAAGCGATATATTATACTCGAGCTTGCTTAATTGTTATTTAGCTCTATTCAAACTGGATACGATTAACTCCAGAATTTCCTTGGCTGGGTTTAAATTTAAATTACCTCTTCTACACCTGCTCCCACTCAAATGAACCCATTAGTCATCAAAACAATGTTAATCAGGTTCCAAATATCCACATCATACATTCCAACCAATTCTACACACAATCCAATCCACATGAGGTTATAATTATTTATAATCAAGTCTTAACAATCCATTTGTTTATTTAATTATCCATCCAGATTCATTAGACTTTGATTCATTCATTGGTCCTCAATCGGGTTTCAAATCAATATCCATGCAACCAACTATACAATCCAAATAATTCATTGATTTCCAAATATTATGTTGACTTATTGTTTTCCAATCATAAGTCAAATTCTGAAAATTTTCAATTATGATTACATCTTATACGGTTTACTTTGTATAAGGAAGATTAAATATTAGTATTACCATTTATACATCTTAGATTTGAGATTTCCTTTAAATATTCATTCAGATTCATTAAATTTGGATTGATTTATCTAACTTATTTATTTCAGATTAGTTTTAACCAAGTCTATCCATTTCCAGATTTGTATTCATGAAATCGAGCACAAAATACAAACATATCATTCAAATCAACATTAACAAATCTAAATGATTGCCCATATTATAATAATTTGTGAAAATCATTACTTTATTATTTTATAAAATAAATTAGGAAAAATAATTTCAAAAACAATTTTATATCAAATTACAAATACGCGCTCTCATATGTATATTCAAACTCAATCTAGGGTATTGCTAAGCCTATCTCTATTGAGTCACACCACAGAGCCAAGGTTATCACTAAACCAATAGCTCTGATACCACTGAAACGACCCAGGAAAAAAATTCGATGCTCGAATTTATGAAAATAATACGTAAACCCGTATTACTGCCAAAACCTAAGAATCGAATCCCAGATTGTTAATAGAAAGAAATTAGAGGGTGAGAAAAAAAGGAAGAATATTAGAATAAAAGAAAGAAGAAGAACAACACATCAAAATCTCACTGTGGGACAAATAAATATAAAATATCTCTTTATACAAAAAGAATTTGTGTATACATACCAATCATCAGTGTACAACATATATCAGTCATAGCGGAAAATAACTTTAAACAACTAATGGTGAAGCCTCCTGCTTCCAGCTCCTGAAAATCCAAGCGAAACCTAACCTAGAAATATACTCGGTCTGACTCGAGCACATTTGAAGCAAAGCAAAATTCACCGGGTCAGTTTGGAATACTTTCAGTGATAAATTCATAGCACAAACAACTTGTTTAACTTTGGAAAATCTTTTTTTAAATAAAAGGATAATAGTAAGACTAGCCCACACATAAACATGGACGGTTTTTACCTTACTATAACCAAAAACATTTTTGAAATCATAACTTATTCTGATATTATGAAAGTGTCTAAATACAAATAGATAACGAACTAGCGGAACGCTTGCATCTCACGCTCCACAAATATAGTATACAATCAAAACCATGGGCACTTATTGGAGATTGGATTCCGACTATGACAAGGTATGGGACCACCTGCCGACAGTGTATCTCTAGAGGGGAATACACTGGGTTCAACAAGAACGTCTTGCAACCCGGTCCATACATGACCGACCACTCATTTCGCTTGAGTGTATCAAATGTATATCACCGACGGTTGGAATCAGCAACTGTCTCCCAAAAAAGGGACAACATAGAAAGATTAAAGAAGCAAAAGGAAATTCTCTAGATAGGTGATATACACCCTAATGGAAGCGACCCACATGGCCATGCTACCTGTCCGATTTTTGTCATTTCCCGGTGGATGAGGCTTGAGGTCAGAACACATCTGGTCATCATACACTTTGAATACCACATTGTCAGATTTGCCAAATCACAAATTGACATCCACAAAAATATTCTGGTCGTTAAGCTAAGAGAGGTGCCCCTCTCCGCCACTAACAGAAATACGTTTGTAAAAGTCAACGAACGTGATCCTTAAGAAATACACTGTTAGACATACATCCATACAAGTCATCTAGGAACAGGATGAACCGAAGGCTCCCTCCTACTACATCCAATATAGGAATCACCCCATGGATCATTAGCGAGTAGTCCTTGCAATATGTAGATTTCAACCACGACCAAATCACAAGTCAAATAACTCTGGTCGCAAGCTAGAGAAATTCGACAAGTAGTCCTTCCGCTTATGAAGATCCACGATCTTCAATTGCTCCATCTTCAATTACCATCTTCATCTATTTGTTGGTTCAGAATGGTTTTCGAATATAATTTCGATCCCGGTCTTTTCGTACCAACGAACATATTGGTCAGGTTTGATAATCGGTGATTTAACTATCAAATAACAATCGTGTATATAAAATGAGTTTATTGATCCAGTACTTGGCATTACTTGGCCTATTTAAAACATATTTAACAAATTGATTGATAAAACTTCTAATCCTTCCTATATATTCAAATGTTATACTTATTTCTTATTTTATATATAACAGGATTATAAGAACCCTTAACTTCCCCGATAAGGAAAGAACGGATTGTACTGAGGACAAGCCACATCGGCATGCAAAAAAAAGAACATTTCATTGTATATTACAACAATTCCATCAGATTACAATAATATATAGAGTATGAATCAATATTATACATCATAAAATATTAGAGATTACGATACATTACATAGCAGTGGAAAAATAATACAATACACAACTGAAAGAGATATACAGATATAGAGCTTTCCGGATATCGTTCCAGCTATAAACCAGGTTCCTGTGAATATAAATCGGCAAAACCAAAACTACTATCTGCCTATGTGGAAAATAGGTGCATCCAGAGTTTAGGTTAAAACAATAAACTCCAGGTCAGTCATGTGGCTGGTGTGAGAACTAAAAATTGTTATTAATCTTTATTTTTAAAGTTAGGTAAATTAAGGGACCACGCCGTGTAACACGGAATGGGTTTCCTCCCAAGAACCCGAGTGCATAAAACAATAGCGCATTGCTAAATAAAAAAAACTGAAGCTATTATAAGACCCAGATCCCATCACACAATGCAACGCAAGCCAGAGGATATGGTTTTTACCTTATAATAGCCAAGAATGCTTGGTATGTGAAATTCCATCTTTTATTATTACTATAAGTGTATAGTGTCAATAAATTTCAATCATAAGTATCAATCATAGATGGCATAAGTGCCCCATACCACTATGTCGCCATACTAGGCTCTACAATCAAAACCGCAAAGCCACGTATTGGAAGTTGGATTTCCATCTGTGAACCGAGGCAAGGGATCGTCCTCACCGAATTCGAGAGCCTCTAGCCCGCCCCTTAGGAACAGCCACAACTGCCCCTTGGATCATCAGGGCCGGTCCATCGATGTGGATTATTATGCCTGAACACTGCGTTTCCCTGCCCTTTGGGGCGTAAATGAGCCAAATGACTCCATCGGCTCCACATAGTCACCGATATATCCGAGGTGCCCCGCAACAGCAACAACCACATAGGTGAAAATAATATAAATGTCTGGGCTGGTAGGTCACTGACACCACCCTAGCTAGAAGGAAACGCATGCCCTCCCTGAGGTCCTCTCCCATTTCTGGTTCACAACCAGGGTGTGAGGCTCGCGAATCAACGTTACACAAAGCTATGCCACACAGGCCATGCTTTGATCATCAACCACAAGACTCTGCTTTTCAACAAAAGCCTTGATCATTTGCCACTTAGGCATGCCACTTAGGCATGCCACACAGGCAATTCACTCCATGCGATTGATATCCATCAATATATAACCTCTGAGCTCGTACGTCTCAGAGAAGGGCGTTAAGCAATAGAATAAATTCTCCGCTGCCAAACAGATATATATTGAATAGAAATCAATCACACAGAAAAAAAATCCAATATCAGACACACAGTCCATTTACAAGTTCGTTCTGGGTCTGAACGAGATCGGAGGCACCTTGTACCTCGCATATCCTTCGATCTCCAAGTACGTCTGGACGATCACCAACTGATTCCCTCCTCTTGGATGTACAACCCAATCAAGATCATCAGTAATCACCCAAACGATGTGAAGACCTCCGGTCCTCGACCACCGTCTTCATCCTCGACACATCGTCGAATCAGTTATTCAGAATGGGATAACCCCGGTCTTTCTGAATAACTCGCGTATATAATAAACAAGTGTTACACAAACACAACATAGGCCTCATTCCAATTCAGAATATTCTTTTATTCAAATATTCTTATACTTTGGAAAAGGTTCCCATTAATTTTATCAAACATAAGTTCTTTAAATTTATTCTTTAATCTTCTTTTGAATACCAATTCAAATTAGTTAGGATTAGCGAACCACACCGAAGTAATCACTTATTTTATTTCCCAATCCCAACCTATTCATCCCATGAAGTAAAACTGGTCATACTTCATATCTAACACCACGGTGTTATCGGTAAATTCAATTACCATTTCACGTTTAAATCTAATTAAAGATTTAACTATCGCCTGGAGCAAAACTGGTGATACTCCATTCTCAATCATTTCAATCTAATTAAAGATTCATTAAAACTCCACTTGGTTTTAATCTTCCCAAAAATCACTATCAATGATCATTTAACTTGGGAAATCATATCCTGTCTTTAACTGGGTTAAAGAACCAATGTCATTTAAAACACGATTCACGATAAACCCAAAATCACATTTGATATTAAATACAAGGCTTTGAATAGAAAATATATCGGCTTATATTCAATATCAAATTCTACGACCAACAAATATTGTATTGGAAACAACAATATTAATATATCTTTCAAATTTCCATAACAATATCTGTATAATCACGAAATCCAACATCGAAATATTCCAAAGACAATTTCGATTCACGTCCATTCCAATTCAATTATTGGAAATTCTGGTTATTTTCAAAACCATTTCAAATCCAATTTATTTATTTCAAAAATGAATGGATTATAATTCAAGTTCAAAACTAGTTCATTTCGATAAAAATCTATTTTTATCTTTTCAAATATGGAATTTTCATCCCAATCCTTTCCAAATCATTTCTTATGATTTTACACAAATTATTACTATTTTTAATAATTTTATGAAGGCCCGTACAGTCGATTTCCATCAACGGCCATCGAACTGCACTTACAACGACCTTTTCCGAATTTGATTTGAACATAATTCCAAATCCAACCGTTAGATTTCAAATCTCTAATATTCGTTAGAAAGATCTTTTCGATACGAACCCAATGGTTCCGGTTTTAAGAGAATCCGACGGTCGGATCTCCCGTTATATCCATTCGAAGTCAATGGTCACGAACTGCCGCGGCGTGGCGCGTTCTATTCAGGCCATTTAATATATATAATATATATTTTATATATATTTCGTCGATTTCCTTTTAAAACGTATTTTATAAATCGTTTTAAATTCGTTTTCGAAACTATTTCAACTTCATATTCAATTTCATATCAAAATTGAATATTCCACATCATCGATATACAAATGATAATATTTTCAAAACGTTATATTTTGAAATCACTTCCTTTTCTATATTCATTATAAAAATGAATATAATCGATATAAATATCGTTCGTGTCAAAATGGCGCATATCTAACCAGCACGGCTTTATATATTTCAATAAATTCGTTAGTCTATTCAACAAATGAATATTTTCTTCAACACATGAATATTTTTTTTATTCAACACATGAATATATATTTTATTCAACACATGATTATTTATTCTGTTCAACACATGAATTTATATTTTTATTCGACACACGAATATTTTATTCTATTCAACACATGAATTTATATTATATTCAACACATGAATTTTCTTTCTATTTAACAAATGAATTTTCTTTCTATTCAACACATGAATTTTTATTCTATTCAAGACATGAATTTTTATTCTATTCAGTACATGAATTTACTTTTATAATATTCCTTATTTTCCAAATTGGAATGAGACCCAATCAATTATCATATAATGTTAATTATATGGATTCCCTCCAACACATGTATATAATAGCAACGATAAATCATTAACCATCATCCAGAGTGCACCACACAACTGCATAAGCATTAAATATAAATAATTAACGCTTACATAATCTGTCATCCCATCGATTGACATACAACTAAACAATCGGGATTAGTGTATGTCAAATTTCATCTCAATACCCGTGTAGGGTTTCAAATCAACAAACACATATTTTATTTGTGCAGTTGGGCGATGTGTAAAATTTATCGTTCCAATCAATATTAGTCAAATCGGTGTACATAAACAAATCGTTCGATTTGTAAACGAATATTTATTTTACTTCAGCACATGAATATATATTTTATTTCAACACATGAATTTTTTTCTATTCAACACCTGAATGTATATTTTATTTCAACACATGAATTTTTTCTATTCAACACATGAATATATATTTTATTTCAACACATGAATTTTTTTCTATTCAACACATGAATATATATTTTTATTCAACACATGAATATATATTTTATTTCAATACATGAATTTATATTTTTATTCGACACACGAATATTTTATTCTATTCAACACATGAATTTATATTTTTATTCAACACATGAATATATATTTTATTTCATTCCACATCACAATCAATTTTCACAACACACAAAATCAAACAAGTCGTCCATGGTCTGTGGATGACGGGTGTCGCGTGCTGCTAAGCACCGTCTGCATCCTAGTATATATTTCAACTAGAAAATAAATTAAAATTGAGGAGTTCTCACCAAGAGCTAAACCAAATGCTGCGACTCTTCATATGTTGGAAATCTTCGCCGTTCTCGCCTTTTGTCACTTTTGTTGCCTGTACTCGCTACATAAATAAAAATCATATATTTTTACTTTGTTTTCATGATGATAAAAATAGCATCTTTAACACGATGTTTCATTATAAAGACTATATTTTCATAACACTACTTCATATATATATATATATATATATATAAATCGAATTTTTATTTCGTTATAACATATATAAAAATCGTATTTTTATGACGCTCCATACATAATAAAGATGCAACCTTTCTTTGCTAACATCATATATAAAGATCCAACCTTTGTTTATTTAAAAATCTAATCTTTCTAACTATAAAAACCAAATCTTTCTATGATAAAAATATCGCCTTTCTTTATATAAAAATCCAACCTTTATGGTATATAAAAATCGAACCATTATATAATTAAAACTCTAACCTTTCTATAAACAAAAATCCAACCATTTCACTCTAGGTTATTTATGTAAAATCGAAAACTAACCAATTGATTTTTAGTTATATAAAAATTAGAAAATGAAACAACGTATTATAATTAAACATAAAATAAAATAACAAACATACTGTGCTCAAATCGGAAGGGGGAGGGGTTTGTTGCATCCGCTGGAGGGGGGGGGGGCGACTACTGCGCTCCGGAGGTGGAGAAGAGGAATCAGGCGGAGGGGCGGTGGAGGGGCGACGGTTCTATAGGTTCGGGTAGGGCTTAAACGATGAGGAGGGGAGAAGATCGGAGAGGGAACTGGAGGGAGGCTCGGCGACCTCTGATGGTGCGGCGGCGGCGCTGCCGCGATGGGGAGGCGCAATCGTGAAACTAGCGTATACCGGGGGGGTCAGGTATTTTTTTCTTTTACTGCGTTGACCGATTGTGTGTGAGAGGAGAGAGAGGTAGTTAAGGTTTTATATAATATATTTATATAATTGTTTTATTTAATATTCATAGAGTTATTTTTGATTCGAACACCAAATTGCACCCAACGACTGTCGCCCCTAGCTAATTACCCCCATTCCGAACACAATGGGATATGTTTCGCAAGCCAATTCAGCTGTTTCGATCAGTTTCGGTTCAAATTAAAATATAAATCAATGTATATTGAATTTGAACGCACATTTCAATTTATCGGGACCACATATTAACTCTAAAAATTCCCGAAAAATTATTTCTAACTTCGTATTGACGATACGTTCCTAACAAAACTAATTTCATCAAATTCTGAGACCGTTTGAAAAATGGTCATTTTCTGGTCGACCAAAATTGACTGAAACTGTCAAAACACGTTTAACCTCGCCACGCTCACATATTGATTCAGAAAATTATGCAAATTGGGATCTAGCAATAATTTGACACCCCGGATCCAACAAAAGTGGTTTCATCGAAAACGAAAGTTGTTTGCAAAATTTCCATTTTTAAGGGCCTTTATGTATATATATTAAAATATATAAAAATTTCACAGCGACTTTTCTGAATTTTAAACTGGACATATCTTACACTCAATAAAGTGAAATCTCAGTTTCTTAACTTTGTTAGAAAGATATGATTAAACAGATTCAAATATTTCTTGTTTTGTTAAATTCCGACTTAAAATGAATTCTGGATATTCATTTGAAATTTGAAATCGAATTTTCAAACTACTGCGTCATTTCAGGCTCGTTATATAATTAAAATAAATTCATTCGTTTTACTTTCGTTGAAAATATATTTTTCGTCGTTATTATTTAAAATAATTCATTTTAAATATTCAAAATTCATTAAAATAACCAAAATAAAAATTTTAAATTGGCTCAGATTTCCGGGTTATTACAATCTCCCCCACTTAAAACTTTTCGTCCCCGAAAAGGAACGAAGCCGAAAGTTGTTTTACAAACCAACTCAAATTTCTTTATTTTCATTATGGCTTAAGTTCTTCAACTTTTCAGTTTCTAAGAACTTTTCAAATTTTTCAAAAATTTGGCTAACACCCTAAATTTTCGAAAAATTTCGCCATAACCTCCCCTGCACCGGGAGCTTCGGGATATTTCAAACAGCTTCCCATGGCCCTCACCAATCCAAAAAGAAAAATAAATAGCCAGTCAGCTCATAAAATCATCAAAAACCCAAGAAATACAATAAACATGTTCCTATTTGTCGGGCAAACAATTTTATTCCTCTTCTCTAGCCTCCTTGCTATGACCTGTTCAATGTAAGTACATGTATATGCATGCAAATGCGACTAATTTTCAATAAAACTCACTATTTGGTTTAATTTGGCCAAAGGTTCAACATTTAATTAATCAACCAATAATCAAACAACACAATCAGCAATCAATTGTTTGATTAACGTTTCAAATTCTTAACTTTGATACATAGTCCAAAAATCAGATTTTTGATGCCAAATCACAACAATAGGCCTTATCTAATTTCGGTTCCCACACCTGTCAAGTGGAATCATATAGAAATCCCACTTTCGTCACTCGAACATAAATTCTGATGACGAGTACTCAAACATCAGAATCATCTTCGGCCACTTGAGTATGATTCTATATCTATCCAGTATATTAAAACTTCGAATACCCGTGGATCAGACATATACGCAAAATCTTTATATACTGGACTGTCCAAATTCAATGCAAAATAAATAATCCAATACGAATAATTGATTTAAATTTTCAAAACAAAAATTGTTTTCAATTTTATTTTAAAAACATCACTCTTCACACTTGTTCTAGGATACTACTGATCCCATCTCTAACAGCCATTCTTATTGGATATTACTAATCCAATGTCTGATGAATTCTACCGTTTGGTTCTAACGTGTCTTGTTCTCCGAGCTCTGTAAACCAAAGCTCTGATACCACTATAAGAACCCGTAACTTCCCCGGTAAGGAAAGAACGGATTGTACCCAGAACAAGCCACATCGGGATGCAAACAGAAGAACATTTCATTGTATATTACAATAATTCCATCAGATTACAAGAATATACAGAGTATGAATCAATATTACACATCATAAAATATCAGAGATTACAATACATTACATAGCAGCGGAAAAATAATACAATACACAACTGAAAGAGATATACGGATACAGAGCTTTCCTGATACCATTCTAGTTGTAAACCAGGTTCCCGTGAATATAAATCTGCAAAACCAAAACTACTGGCTGCCCGTATGGAAAATAGGGGCACTCAGAGTTTATGTTAAAACAATAAACTCCAGGTCAGTCATGTGACTAGTGTGAGAACTAAAACAGTTATTAATCTTTATTTTAAAGTTAGGTAAATCAAGGGACCACGCCGTATAACATGGGACGGGTTTCCTCCCAAGAACACCAGTGCATAAAACAACAGCGCAATGCTAAATAAAGAAAAATGAAGCTATTATAAGACCCAGGTCCCATCACACAATGCAATGCAAGCCGGAGGATAGGGTTTTTACCTTATAATAGCCAAGAATGCTTGGCACGTGAAATTCCATCTTTTGTTATTACTATAAGTGTATAGTGTCAAAACAATTTCAATCATAAGTATCAATCATAGACGGTATAAGTGCCCCCATACCACTATGTAACCATACTAGGCTCTACAATCAAAACCGCAAAGTCACGTATTGGAAGTTGGATTTCTATCTGTGAACCAAGGCAAGGGATCGTCCTCACCGAATTCGAGAGCCTCAAGCTCGCCCCTCAGGGACAGCCCCAACTGCCCCTTGGATCATCAGGGTCGGTCCACCGATGTGGATTATTATGCCTGGACACTGCGTTTTCCCGCCCTTTGGGGTGTAAATGAGCCAAATGACTCCATCGGCTCCACATGGTCACTGATATATCTGAGGCGCCTCGCAACAGCAACAACTACACAGGTGAAAATAATATAAATGTCAGGGCTGGTAGGTCACTGACACCCCCTAGCTAGAAGGAAACGCATGCCCTCCCTGAGGTCCTCTCCCGTTTCTGGTTCACAACCGGGGTGTGAGGCTCGCGAATCAACGCTACACAAAGCTATGCCACACAGGCCATGCTTTGATCATCAACCATAAGACTCTGCTTTTCAACAAAAGCCTTGATCATTTGCCACTTCGGCATGCCACATAGGCAATTCATTCCATGCGACTGATATCCATCAATATATAACCTCTGAGCTCGTACGTCTCAGAGAAGGGCGTTAAGCAAGAGATTAAATTCTCCGCCGCCAAACAAATATATATTTAATAGAAATCAATCACACAGAACAAAATCCAATGTCAGAGACACAGTCCATTTATAAGTTCGTTCTAGGTCTGAACGAAACCGGAGGCACCTTGTACCTCGCATATCCATCGATCTCCAAGTACATCTGGACGATCACCAACTGATTCCCTCCACTTGGGTGTACAGCCCAATCAAGATCATCAATAATCACCCAAACAAGGTGAAGACCTCCGGTCTTCGACCACCGTCTTCATCCTCGACACATCATCGAATCAGTTATTCAGAATGGGATAACCCCGGTCTTTTTGAATAACTCGCGTATATAATAAACATGTGTTACACAAACACAACATACGCCTCATTCCAATTCAGAATATTCTTTTATTCAAATATTCTTTTACTTTGGGAAAGGTTCCCATTAATTTTATCAAAGATAAATTCTTTAAATTTATTCTGTAATCTTCTTTTGAATATCAATTCAAATTAGTCAGGATTAGCGAACCACACCGAAGTAATCACTTATTTTATTTCCCAATCCCAACTTATTCATCCCACGAAGTAAAACTGGTCATACTTTATATCTAACACCAAGGTGTTATCGGTAAGTTCAATTACCATTTTATGTTTAAATCTAATTAAAGATTTAACTATCGCCTGGAGAAAAACTGGTGATACTCCATTCTCGATCATTTCAATCTAATTAAAGATTCATTAAAACTCCACTTGGTTTTAATCTTCCCAAAAATCACTATCAATGATCATTTAACTTGGGAAATCATATCCTGTCTTTAACTGGGTTAAAGAACCAATGTCATTTAAAACACAGTTCACGATAAACCCAAAATCACATTTGACATTAAATACAATGCTCTAAATAGAAAATATATCGGCTTATATTCAATATCAAATTCTACGACCAACAAATATCGTATTGGAAATAATGATATTTTTATATCTTTCAAATTTTTATAACAATATATGTATAATCATGAAATCCAACATCGAAATATTCCAAAGACAATTTCAATTCACATCGATTCCAATTCAATTATTGGAAATTCTGGTTATTTTCAAAACCATTTCAAATCCAATTTATTTATTTCAAAAATAAATGGATTATAATTCTAGTTCAAAACTAGTTCATTTTGATAAAAATATATCTTTTTCTTTTCAACTATAGAATTTCCATCCCAATCCTTTCCAAATCATTTCTTATGATTTTACACAAATTATTACTATTTTTAATAATTTTATCAAGGCCCGTACAGTCGATTTCCATCAACGGCCATCGAATTGCACTTACAACGACCTTTTCCAAATTTGATTTGGACATAATTACATATCCAACCATTTGATTTCAAATCTCTAATATTCGTTAGAAATCTCTTTTCGATACGAACCCAAGGTTCCGGTTTTAGGAGAATCCGACGGTCGGATCTCCCGTTATATCCATTCGAAGTCAATGGTTGAAAATCGCGAACTGCCACGGCGCGACGCGTTCTATTCAGGCCATTTAATATATATAATATATATATTTTGTCGATTTCTTTTTATAACGTATTTTATAAAGCGTTTTAAATTCGTTTTCGAAACGATTTCAACTTCATATTCAATTTCAAATCAAAATTGAATATTCCACATCATCAATATACAAATGATAATATTTTCAAAACGTTATATTTTGAAATCACTTCCTTTTCTACATTCATTATAAAAACGATATAATCGATATAAATATCGTTCGCGTCAAAATGGCGCATATCTAACCAACACGGCTTTATATATTTCAATAACTTCGTTAATCTATTCAAGTAATGAATATTTTCTTCAACACATGAATATATATTTTTATTCAATACATGAATATATATTTTATTCAACACATGAATATTTATTCTATTCAACATATGAATTTATATTTTTATTCGACACATGAATATTTTATTCTATTCAACACATGAATTTATATTCTATTCGACACATGAATTTTATTTCTATTCAACACATTAATTTTCTTTCCATTCAACATATGAATTTTTATTCTATTCAACACATGAATTTTTATTCTATTCAACACATGAATTTTCTTTTATAATATTCCTTATTTTCCAAATTGGAATAAGGCCCAATCAATTACCATATAATGTTAATTATATGGATTCCCTACAACACATGTATATAATAGCAACGATAAATCATCAACCATTTTCCAGAGTGCACCACACAACTGCATAAGCATTAAATATAAATAATTAACGCTTACATAGTCTATCAACCCATCGATTGACATACAACTAAACAATCAGGATTAGCGTACGTCAAATTTCATCCCAATACCCGTGTGGGGTTTCAAATCAAAAACATAGATTTTATTTGTGCAGTTGGGCGATGTGTAAAAATTATCGTCCCAATCAATATTAGTCAATTCGGTGTACATAAAAAAATCGTTCGATTTGTAAATGAATATTTATTTTACTTCAACACATGAATATATATTTTATTTCAACACATGAATTTTTTTTCTATTCAATACCTGAATATATATTTTATTTCAACACATGAATTTTTTCTATTCAACACATGAATATATATTTTATTTCAACACATGAATTTTTTTTATTCAACACATGAATATATATTTTTATTCAATACATGAATATATATTTTATTTCAACACATGAATTTATATTTTGATTCGACACATGAATATTTTATTCTATTCGGCACATGAATTTATATTTATATTCAACACATGAATATATATTTTATTTCATTCCACATCATAATCATTTTCACAACACACAAAATCAAACAAGTCGTCCATGGTCTGCGGACGACGGGTGTCGGCTGCTGCTAAGCACCATCTGCATCCTAGTATATATTTCAACTAGAAAATAAATTAAAAGTGAGGAGTTCTCACCAAGAGCTAAACCAAACGCCGCGACTCTTCATATGTAGGAAATCTTCGTCATTCTCGCCTTTTGTCACTTTTGTTACCCGTATTCACTACATATATAAAAATCACATATTTTTACTTTGTTTTCATGATGATAAAAATAGCATCTTTAACACGATGTTTTCATTATAAAGATTATATTTTCATAACACTACTTCATATACATAAAAATCGAATTTTTATTTCGTTACAACATATATAAAAATCATATTTTTATGACGCTCCATACATAATAAAGATGCAACCTTTCTTCGCTAACATCATATATACAGATCCAACCTTTGTTTATTTAAAAATCTATTTCTAACTATGAAAATCAAATCTTTCTATGATAAAAATATCGCCTTTCTTTATATAAAAATCCAACCTTTATGGTATATAAAAATCAAACCTTTATATTATTTAAACTCTAACCTTTCTATAAACAAAAATCCAACCATTTCACTCTAGGTTATTTATGTAAAATCGAAAAATAACCAATCGATTTTTAGTTATATAAAAATCAGAAAATGAAACAAAGTATTATAATTAAAAATAAAATTAAATAAAATAACAAACTTACTGTGCTCAAATCGGAAGGGGGGTTCGTTGCGTCCGCCGGAGGTGGGGGTCCGGCTGCTGCACTCCGGAGGTGGAGAAGAGGAATCAGGTAGAGGGGCGGTGGGGGAAGTGGAGGGGCGACGATTCTATGGGTTCGGGTAGGGCTTAAACGAGGAGGAGGGGAGAAGATCGGAGGGGGAACTAGAGGGAGGCGCGACGACCTCCGATGGTGCGGCGGTGGCGCTGCCGCGATGGGGGGGGGGGGGGGGCGCAATCGTGAAACTAGCGTCGACCGGGGAGGGGGTTTAGGATTTGTTTTGTTTTTTTTCTTTTACTGCGTTGACCGATTGTGTGTGGGAGGAGAGCGAGGTAGTTAAGGTTTTATATAATATATTTATATAATTATTTGACTTAATATTCATAAAGTTATTTTTGATTCGAACACCAAATTGCACCCAACGACTGTTTCGCCCCTAGCTAATTACCCCCATTCCAAACACAATGAGATATGTTTCGCAAGCCAATTCAGCATTTTCGATCAGTTTCCGTTCAAATTAAAATATAAATCAATGTATATTGAATTTGAACGCACATTTCAATTTACCGGGACCACACATTAACTCTGAAAATTCCCGAAAAATTATTTCTAACTTCGTATTGATGATACGTTCCTATCAAAACTAATTTCGTCAAATTCTGAGATCATTTGAAAAATGGTCATTTTCTGGTCGACCGAAATTGACTGAAACTGTCAAAACACGTTTAACTTTGCCACGCTCACATACTGATTCAGAAAATTATGAAAATTGGGATCAAGCAATAATTTGACACCCCAGATCCAACAAAAGAGGTTTCATTGAAAACGAAGGTCGTTTGCAAAATTTCCATTTTTAAGGGCCTTTATATATATTATATAAAAATTTCACAGTGACTTTTCTGAATTTTAAACTGGACATATCTCACACTCTATAAACTGAAATCTCAGTTTCTTAACTTCGTTAGAAAGATATGATTAAACCGATTCAAATATTTCTTGTTTCGTTCAATTCCGACTTAAAACGAATTCTGTATATTCATTTGAAATTTGAAATCGAATTTTCAAACTAACGCGTCATTTCAGGCTCGTTATATAATTAAAATAAATTTATTTGTTTTAACTTCGTCGAAAATATATTTTCTGTCGTTATTATTTAAAATAATTCATTTTAAATATTCAAAATTCATTAAAATAACCAAAATAAAAATTTTAAAAATGCTCAGATTTCCGGGTTATTACAAGGATTTTCAAAAAAAAAAACAATTTTATATGCTTTAGGACATGTATACATATATATATATATACACACCTAACTTTCTATTTCCTTTACCATTGGAAATATCGTTATATTCTTCAAAAATCTTTTCCCATTTCCTTGAATTCTGGCATCACGATATATATACTCATATATATATATATAATTTAATGGTATAAATCAAATTACCAATTCTGATATGACAAAGCAAATGTCGGCTTATATAATTTAAACCAAATATTTTTATTTACGTTGCAGCTAATATTGTAGTGTTCTTTATATTCCAAAATCTCGCATTAGTGTCCAATATTCTTCGTATAGGATAAAACCAATTCCAACACCTTCCCTCACTCCAAACTAATACCATTCCTCAATAATAGTGAAGCCGTTCAAATTGGGGTATTTTAGTTACCTCTCAGACCTTGATCAACAACTTCTTATCTTAGAATAATGTTAGTTTGTCACTTAACCACTGATATTAAAATCTCCTTTCCCCCTTTGATTTCAAAATCTGGTTATATATGCCTTCTCTTATATTTGAAATCCTCATTCCATAATCTTTTTACTTAATTCCTTTAATTAAGTAAATCTTCATTAAAAACACAACTTTTAACTTAATCATCCTTTCATTTATAACCCTTGGATTTTAATGAAATCCCACGTCCAATAATCTACTTCCATTTATTTGGGCATTCTTAAAATAAAACTTTTACCTTGGGTTTTACAACTAAAATCCGCTTACACCTACTTTAAAATAAAACCTTTCTAACTGGGATTTCATTTCCAAATATCCATTTACCAATATTTAAACCAACCCAATTGTATATATTTTCCCTTACATTTGAAATCCTTATTTCAATTACAATGTTTTACCCAATTCAATGCTTTAACCCTTAAGCTCATCCTTTTGGTTTAAAAACCCTTTTAAAACCTTGTTTGGATTTCTTCCAAATCACTTATAATAATCTGTTAAGAAAATTTAACAACTTCTTATATTTTATTTTAAAACCATTACCATTGCCATATTCTAGTCTATTACTAATATATTTATCATCCCTCCTAAACATTTCATTCCAATTGAATTCACTTTATTTAATTAAGTGAAATATTATTTAAATCTCTTCTTTTACTTTCCAATTCCATTTTCCAATCTCGTTTGCACACTAGGGTTATAATCCCCTTTTTTTACACCCTAATTCAACTTTGATCGAACTTATCGACTCCCAATCACTTCTAATGGAATTCCAATTAAAGGTCACTTCTTTAATTATTATTAATTAAAATAACAATTAAATTCAACATTAACTATATTAAAAATAGTTAACTTTGCTATTAAATCAAAATAGGATAATTATCACTTTTAAAAGCTGATAAAATAATAATTTATTTTATTAACACTAACCAATTTGATAATTACTTTGAATTATAGTTAATCGAAGATTAACTAATATTTTACACTAACATTTTAATAATTTCCTTAATTTATAGTTAATTGGGGATTAATTAATAATTAACGCTAAACAATTCAAAATTTCCTTAATTTGTAGTTAATCAGGGATTAACAAGTATTTTACATTATTGGTTAAATTTAACGAATCTTCAGAAACTCCAATTGATTCCATTTTCAATTTAATTTCATTATCAATTTAATCCCATTATCAATTAAACACGATTGATTTTGTCAACCATACATATCAGTTAACTACTAGCTGAATTTCATTGTCATTTCCCCCTTTTTAAATTAATTAAATAACTTAATTAATTTGAAAACACTATTTAATTGTTTAAAAATGATTATTTCATTTTACCAACCCGTAGGTAAATTCTTTGGTTTTCTCTTTTTAACTTGCATAAACTATTTCAATAATTTCTCTTATAAACTCGATTTAAAATATTTATTTGTAAATTTCTAATTTAATTATTTATGTAGAATAATTGAAAAACTTAAATCCAATTATAAATTAATTTATAACTTTAAAACCACGTCAATCCACCTGACAGTAAACTAATGTTTAAAACAATATATTTTAGGCCATTCACTGCCAATTACCCAATCAATACCGTTGATTGATTTTAATTACAACAATGATGAATACATATTCAACCATCAACATTCAAATGGATTTTTATATCATTCAGGGTGAACAGTTCATGAATGATATGCACAACAAATAATATATAGTTAAATTGAGGAATCCGGTCAGATCCCTCCAACCTGTACTTCTCTGCATCACAGATAACAGTTTGGTGATAATATACGAATTTAATTTCAATAACAAATGATGAATATAAATAACTGCAACCAATCAAACAATAAATAACCAATTTGCATCCATCGCATCCAATCAACCAATTTATACTGTTAACAGTAAATTATATTTTTTCATGAATTTAACACATCATAGGATTCCAGAAGGTGTGAGAATTAACTCACCAGATTTTATTTCAGTTGGTGGTCGACATGTTTGTTCCATTAAATTTTAAATAATCATTCAAAATTATCTGAAATTCCAAACAGCTCCAATCAGTTACCGGTCAGCACTATCGTCTAGGACTTGTCCCTGCGATCCCAACGGATCCTGTTTCGCGTGATTTCGTTAATGTATGTGAAAGTTACCACGATTTCAAGTTTATAACAATTTAAACGGTTATTAAATAACTAATTATTTAATTATAAAAACTTAATTACCCTTAAGTCAGCCCACATCATCATCGTATCTGTAAAACGCGTCTTCCTCGATCAATTTGCTGAAGCCCGATACAATGAACCAACGTCCATCGTTTCCTCCTTTTCACCAATACACCATTCCTAAACTTCAACTCCGGCGCCACCCAGGACCATCGTGACCGAGCCCAACCCATCTATCTACACCGCGCTTGTAATGACCCGGATTTTTGGCGACTTTGGTTATCGACATAAACACGATGTCGACTAACCAAACATCGAAAAATCCCGGTAATTAATGAAAGAAATTAGAGGGTGAGGATAGATAAGATAGAAATATAGAATAGAAGAAGAAAAAGAAGAACTTACATCATCAGAGTAACACGAATCTCACAGCGAAACGAATAACATATAATATATAACATAACTTTGAAATATAACAGTTATGTATACAATAGAACTTATCTGAGTACAACACTTACAACACAGCGGAAATAAACTATAGCTATATGATCCTGAAGCTTCCTGCTCCAGCTCTTCGAGTGTATCTGTAAAATCCTGACTACTTGATTGCCCGTACAAAATTGGGCACCCAAGAGTTTAGGGAAACAAAACAAAATAAACTTCGGGTCAGTCATGGGACTGGTATGAGTAAAACAGTTTAAAACAGTTATACAGGTATATGATATCTCATAAGACCACGCCGTGAATACGGAACGGGTTTTCCCTTATGAGAATCCAAACATCTTTGAAAAGCAATATCATTCTGATATTATAATAATGTCTATATACAAATAGCTATCAATTTAGCAGAATGCTTTCATCTCACGTTCTACATATATAGTATACAATCGAAATTGCAAGCACGTATTGGGTAATGAATTTCCAACTATGACAAGGTATGGAACCACCTTCCGATCAGTGTACTCTAGGAACGATACACTGGAGTTCAACAAGAACGTCTTGCAACTCAGCCACACATGACCGACCACTCATTTCGCTTGAGTGTATCGAATGTACATCACCAACGGTTGGGATCAGCAACCGTTCCCGTATATATATATGGGACAACATTGATAGATTAAAGAAGCAAATGAATATTCTCTAGATCGGTGATTATACACCCTACTTCGGTGCAACCGACTTAGCCATGCTGCCTGCCCGATTTCTGTCATTTACCGGATGTGAGGCTAGAAGCTAGCTTATCTTTTACACGCCACATCTTCATTCACTTAGAATGTCACATCGTCATACCCTCTAAATCACAAATTGATTTTCCCAAAAATACCACGGGTATAAGCTAAGAGAAACGAATTCCTCCGCCACCAACGTAAATACGTTTGAAACGATCAACTTACGTGATCTACCAGATATACTCTGTCAGACCTTCGTTCATACAAGTTGTCCTGGGACTGGACAAACCGAAGGCACTATTCAGTATATCCATCTTAGGCACTATTATCTAAGATTTATATAATAGCCCTTGCACTTTACTCCGTCTTCAATTATCTTTGGCATAAATGATTCGCAACGCTTATGCCAATACAGAGTGGTTCTTTGGATAATAATCCAACCGGTCTCTCCATATTAACAACGTTAAAATGGTCAAAACTTCGATAGTCGGTGATTTAACTATCAAATGAAAACACGTCCGTATACACACAACGATCTTATTTCCAAATGGAAATATCGATCCAATCATCAAAACATATATATATATATATATATATATTCACATTTCCTTATTTTCTATGTTTTAGAAAATATACGTTATTAACACTGGAAAACATTTCCATTAGTTACATATCACTATTCTTCCACAACTATCAGTCCCTAACTGTAAACTAGTATGAGAACAATTTTCTAAGTATAAACCCCGAAAGCCGAAACTAACATCAGATCGATACTCAGGAAACCATTCAACTTACTAATCTCTAGTCAGTTTCTAATTTTGCTTAACTCTATTTCTTTAACTCTATTCGATTAACTCTATTTCTAAACAAATATCCGTTTTAACTTTATTTCGAATAACTATATTCGATTTAACTCCACCTTCGCTTGACTCTAGATCGCAGCGATCACAATGGTTACGCCTGATTCTCTCAGGAAACATCCGACCGCCATAGGTTATCTGTAGCCCTGCGAATTACGCTAGCAGTCGTGCTAAATGGTAGCTTATCCTGAATAACTATGTTTGAATAACTTCTTCGAATAAACTATATTTAATTAACTTCTTTTTGATAACTCTATTTGATAACTCTAATCGACTAACTCTTTCCTATCTCGTTAATTTCCTTTTTCCTTTTATCCTATTTATTTTCTAAATAAATGTTCCTTTTACAATTCTATTTATTTTCTAAATAAATATTCTTCTTTATAATATCCTATGATTTTATAAATGCTTTATTTTCAAATTATTTCCTTTTATAAAATCGATTGATTTTATAAAATTCCTTTATTTCAATATACATTGAAATATCCCTTTTTACATCCCAGGGTCTTCTTATGATATTTAAAATATCGGATAACAATGATCAATATCATTCAAGCATACCAAATCAACAACAGATTTTATACCACAACATATATCACAATATATGAAAACGGTAAATTAAATGTTGAGGAATCCAGTCGGATCCCTCCAACCTGTCTCCCTGCATCCACAGATGTTACCCAGTATAATATATATATCACTTTCATTTCCATATGAAATGTTCTGATAAACAACATCAACATATATTTAACGGTTTATATATATATATTTGTATATATATATATATATATATATATATATATATATATATAATTTCAACTAACTGACTAGCAGTTCAATCAACCAAATCAACACACAACAATCAACAGATGATTAACAGTTCTAAAAATACGTTATAAAAATATAACTGTTCAGAGTTGGTGAGTTTTACTCACATTGGCAGTTCATCGTTAAAGAACGATAAACTGTTGTTTGATTTGAGTCAAACAATTTATTTTGCCATAAATTCAAACTAGCTCCTATCCACTCCCAGTCAGTTCCATTGTGGAGCTCTCGTCCATACGATCCCATCGGATCCTGTTTCACTGAGTTTCGATAACGTATGAATAAGATACGATATTAAGAAGTTAAATATACATCTAAATAAATTAAAACTTAATTATATTCTCCAATGGACCTCACCCCTTATAACACGTCGGCCCATTACCCTTAAAGCCCAGACTCCATCCGATGTTCTTCCCCGATGGTGCTGTGGCCAATTCTGCTCCTCAAATGACCGAACTTCCATCTCCAACTTCCACCAATCCTCCCTTGTTCTTCAATTGAAACCCCAAACTAAGTACATCCTTAAACTTCCCATTCCAATCTCTACCTCTTTCTACCCGTACAGCCCGACTCGAACTCCTCACCAAAACCCGTCGAACAGTATACTTCCAGTTCTCCAGTACTTCGATCAACCTAAAGAAGCACCGAACCCCACATAAATCCCCCAAATGATGCTATTTTCCTTCCTCATTCTGAAACACAACACAATCGAGCTACAATTTCTTGTATTTCTCAGAAAATCAAAACCTAGAAAACTGCGGTTCACTGCAAAACCCGTCGCACCTTTCCACAATAGTACAGGATTGAAGCACTCCCTCTTTTGAATCTAAACATAGGTGTTTTACAATTTATAGGATTTATTTCCTATTTCTTTTGAATTTATAACCTTCGATTTTTGTTTTCTGTAAAATGAAAAAGATGCGGCGCCATTTGCTTTGACCAGAAAAGAGTTTTAGGTTTCTAGAGAATTAAGGGTATTATATAGTAAAATTTTAATAATTAAATATTCGATTATTTAATTTATTTTTATTCAAACGCTCTTTACATATGTCCACTAAAATTCCTGTGGTCACATACGATACCCAAAAATCATGAAACTGGACGTGCAGCTACAGTTCAACATTACGGTCCCAACGAAACTAGTTTCGTCGAATTCCGACTCCGTTTGCTCACACAGCGTATTTTTAAAGGCAAAATACTTACTGTTTCTCACATTAAAATCGCTTATGGCCGCATAGGGACTCTAAAAATCACGGAAATTGAAATCTAACAATAATTTGACATTCCGAAACCAATAAAATTGGGTTGGTCGAATTTGGAGGTCGTATGAAAAACTGGGTATTTTTTAAAGGCCTAAATAACCAATTTAAATATATAATATATTTAAAAAAAAGTGATTAAATTAAATATTTAAAAATAAATATTATCGTATATATTCACATATGATACCATACAGCTGAGGAATATTCCTATATGAATTTCAAGCTCGATATTTCAAACCCCGATTAAATCAATATTCGATTTATATTGAAATCCCTTTTTTAAAATATAAATAATTCCTTTATAAATTATAAAGGAATTCCACAGTGACTTTTCTAAAATTTGATTTGGGCATAAATCAAAATCTACACGACGAAATACCGATTTTTCTCTTCCACTAGAAAGATATACTCCACCAGCTCCACACGTTTCTTGTTTCACAGAAATCCGATTTAAAACGAACCTTGTATACTCAGTTGAAGTTCAAATCGCCAAATAGCGAATTACCGCGCCATTTCAAGCTCTATTTTAATTATATTATAATCCTACGTTCAAACTGACGTCGATTGAATATATTCGTCAATATAATTCAACTCTAAGTTGAATTAAATATTAGGGATGACCCTGTTCACATTATATTGTCAATTCACTATTTCTGGTTATTTCCAAATTAAATATATTATTTAATTATTAAATTTAATTAAATATTCACTATAATTTTAATTAACAACGATTAAATTCCCTAAATAACTATTTATATAATTAAATAAATTAATTATAATACCTCTGACAATGCGGGTCATTACATTCTTCCCCACTTAAATTAATTTCGTCCTCGAAATTGCTAAGTTAGAGGACGTCCCTATCTATTGGAATCCCTAAGATTTGTTTTCCCCTTATTTCTGATTTCAACTGAACCAATTAATATCGACTAAAATATTTATTCATTCCGACTAACTAAAATTTTCAAAATTCTGAAAATTTTCTAACACTTTAAATTTTCGAAAAATTTCGCCATAACCTCCTTTGTACAGCCCTATCGGTAAAACCACAACTCGCCTCTCTAGGACATCTCCAACCCAAAAGAAAATCAAACGGCCAAGCGGCTTGCCAATTCGGCTCATAAATCTCATGCTTATATCAAATATAAACTTGTACCTTTTTGTCGGGTATATCAACTTTATCACTTCACCTGTCATCAATTCAACATATACCAATGCAATTCCAACTTGATCCCAAATCAATTTATCTTTAACACAACCATCCCCTTATATCTAAGCCGAATTCAATTTCAAATTCGAGTTCCATTCTCGATTCCCAAATTCTTAACCAACCTAATATTATTCAAATTCCTATCTTATAAATCCAATTTGTTTGATATTTCTATTTCAACTCAGTTTCCAATTAACTGGTTTCTAGTCCCATCTCAATTATATTGGATTATACAAATATTACTTTAATTTGTTTTAATTCAAACAACCTTTTCTTCCTGGGAGCTTTTAAACAGTGCACCTCTTTCAAAAATCAAATTTTCCTTTTTGAAATTCAAAAAACTTGTTTTTTTCCCAAAAAAAAATCTTTGGTAGTAATCTGTCACTTAACAACTCGAAATTCACACCGATGATGCTGCGCAGTCAACATCGGAGTTAATTTCCAGCGACCGTAGTGAGTTCAATACTATATCACTTTTCAAACCATTTCTGAATATTTCCATTTTGGAATCAGTTCAAAATATCCTTCACAATGCTTTAAACAATTTAAAATCTCCCAGGATCTTAAATTTCTCATATACTTAATCCAAATCTGTTAGCAACAACTTTTCCCATTTCTGGGATTTTAATTCCAATTCTGATTTTAATTTCAGATTTAACTCATCTGATTTCACGTATTTTACTTATATGAATTCTGATTGGTTATTTACATACCATTTCATATTTTATAATCTTATCTGATTATAATCACAACCAATATGTCCTATATGATAATATATCACATATCCATACTGTGTCGGTCCATCGTATTCAAGTGTTTATTTACTCCTACCGATACAGTGGATCGAACTGATCGACCAGAACTCATAAACAGCTCAGCCAATGAATCTCCATAATATAAAACCATTTTTATATCAAATACAAATACGCACTCGTATATATACACTCAAACTCAATCTAGGATATTACTAATCCCATCTCTACTGAGTCATGCCACAGAGCCAAGGTAATTCTTAACTTAAGCTCTGATACCAACTGTAATGACCCGGATTTTTGGCGACTTTGGTTATCGACATAAACACGATGTCGACTAACCAAACATCGAAAAATCCCGGTAATTAATGAAAGAAATTAGAGGGTGAGGATAGATAAGATAGAAACTTAGAATAGAAGAAGAAAAAGAAGAACTTACATCATCAGAGTAACACGAATCTCACAGCGGAACGAATAACATATAATATATAACATAACTTTGAAATATAACAGTTATGTATACAATAGCACTTATCAGAGTACAGCACCTACAACACAGCAGAAATAAACTATAGCTATATGATCCTGAAGCCTCCTTCTCCAGCTCTTCGAGTGTATCTGTAAAATCCTGACTACTTGACTGCCCATACAAAATTGGGCACCCAAGAGTTTAGGGAAACAAAACAAAATAAACTCCGGGTCAGTCATGGGACTGGTATGAGTAAAACAATTTAAAACAGTTATACAAGTATATGATATCTCATAAGACCACGCCGTGAATACGGAACGGGTTTTCCCTTATGAGAATCCAAACATCTTTGAAAAGCAATATCATTCTGATATTATAATAATGCCTATATACAAATAGATATCAATTTAGCAGAACGCTTTCATCTCACGTTCTACATATATAGTATACAATCGAAATCGCAAGCACGTATTGGGTAATGGATTTCCAACTATGACAAGGTATGGAACCACCTTCCGATCAGTGTACTATAGGAACGATACACTGGAGTTCAACAAGAACGTCTTGCAACTCAGCCACACATGACCGACCACTCATTTCGCTTGAGTGTATCGAATGTACATCACCAACGGTTGGGATCAGCAACCGTTCCCGTATATATATATGGGACAACATTGATAGATTAAAGAAGCAAATGAATATTCTCTAGATAGGTGATTATACACCCTACTTCGAAGCGACCGACTTAGCCATGCTACCTGCCCGATTTCTGTCATTTACCGGATGTGAGGCTAGAAGCTACGCTTATCTTTTACACGCCACATCTTCATTCACTTAGAATGTCACATCGTCATACCCTCTAAATCACAAATTGATTTTCCCAAAAATACCACGGGTATAAGCTAAGAGAAACGAATTCCTCCACCACCAACGTAAATACGTTTGAAACGATCAACTTACGTGATCTACCAGATATACTCTGTCAGACCTTCGTCCATACAAGTTGTCCTGGGACTGGACAAACCGAAGGCACTATTCAGTATATCCATCTTAGGCACTATTATCTAAGATTTATATAATAGCCCTTGCACTTTACTCCGTCTTCAATTATCTTTGGCATAAATGATTCGCAACGCTTATGCCAATACAGAGTGGTTCTTTGGATAATAATCCAACCGGTCTCTCCATATTAACAACGTTAAAATGGTCAAAACTTCGATAGTCGGTGATTTAACTATCAAATGAAAACACGTCCGTGTACACACAACGTTCTTATTTCCAAATGGAAATATCGATCCAATCATCAAAACATATATATATATATATTCACATTTCCTTATTTTCTATGTTTTAGAAAATATACGTTATTAACACTGGAAAACATTTCCATTTGTTATTTACATATCACTATTCTTCCACAACTATCAGTCCCTAACTGTAAACTAGTATGAGAACGATTTTCTAAGTATAAACCCCGAAGGCCGAAACCAACATCAGATCGATACTCAGGAAACCATTCAACTTACTAATCTCTAGTCAGTTTCTAATTTTGCTTAACTCTATTTCTTTAACTCTACTCGATTAACTCTATTTCTAAACAAATATCCGTTTTAACTTTATTTAGAATAACTATATTCGATTTAACTCCACCTTCGCTTGACTCTAGATCGCAGCGATCACAAAGGTTACGCCTGATTCCCTCAGGAAACATTTGACCGCCGTAGGCTATCTGCAGCCCTGCGAATTACGCTAGCAGTCGCGCTAAATGGTAACTTATCCTGAATAACTATGTTTGACAAACTTCTTCGAATAAACTATATTTGATTAACTTCTTTTTGATAACTCTATTTGATAACTCTAATCGACTAACTCTTTCCTATCTCGTTAATTTCCTTTTTCCTTTTATCCTATTTATTTTCTAAATAAATGTTCCTTTTACAATTCTATTTATTTTATAAATAAATATTCTTCTTTATAATATCCTATGATTTTATAAATGCTTTATTTTCAAATTATTTCCTTTTATAAAATCGATTGATTTTATCAAATTCCTTTATTTCAATATACATTGAAATATCCCTTTTTACTTCCCAGGGTCTTTTTATGATATTTAAAATATCGGATAACAATGATCAATATCATTCAAGCATACCAAATCAACAACAGATTTTATACCACAACATATATCACAATATATGAAAACAGTAAATTAAATGTTGAGGAATCCAGTCAGATCCCTCCAACCTGTCTCCTTGCATCCACAGATGTTAAACAGTATAATATATATCACTTTCATTTCCATATGAAATGTTCTGATAAACAACATCAACATATATTTAACAGTTTATATATATATATATATATGTATGTATTTGTATATATATATATATATATATATATATATATATAATTTCAACTAACTGACTAGCAGTTCAATCAACCAAATCAACACACAACAATCAACAGATGATTAACAGTTCTAAAAACACGTTATAAAAATATAACTGTTCAGAGTTGGTGCGTTTTACTCACATTGGCAGTTCATCGTTAAAGAACGATAAACCGTTGTTTGATTTGAATCAAACAAATTATTGTGCCATAAATTCAAACTAGCTCCAATCCACTCCCAGTCGGTTCCATTGTGGAGCTCTCGTCCGTACAATCCCATCGGATCCTGTTTTGCTGAGTTTCGATAACGTATGAATAAGATACGATATTAACAAGTTAAATATACATCTAAATAAATTAAAACTTGATTATATTCTCCAATGGGCCTCACCCCTTATAACACGTCGGCCCATTACCCTTAAAGCCCAGACTCCATCCGATGTTCTTCCCCGATGGTGCTGTGGCCAATTCTGCTTCTCAAATGACTGAACTTCCATCGCCAACTTCCACCAATCCTCCCTTGTTCTTCAATTGAAACCCAAACTAAATACACCCTTAAACTTCCCATTCCAATCTCTACCTCTTCCTACCCGTACAGCCCGACTCGAACTCCTCACCAAAACCCGTCGAACAGTATACTTCCAGTTCTCCAGTACTTCGATCAACCCAAAGAAGCACCGAACCCCACATAAATCCCCCAAATGATGCTATTTTCCTTCCTCATTCTGAAAACACAATCCAATCGAGCTATAACTTCTTGTATTTCTCAGAAACTCAAACCCTAGAAAACTGCGGTTCACCGCAAAACCCGTCGCACCTCTCCACAATAGTACAGGATTGAAGCACTCCCTCTTGTGAATCCAAACATAGGTGTTTTACAATTTATAGGATTTATTTCCTATTTCTTTTGAATTTATAATCTTCGATTTTTGTTTTTTGTAAAATGAAAAAGATGCGGCGCCATTTTCTTTGACCTGAAAAGGGTTTTAGGTTTTTAGAGAATTAAGGGTATTATATAGTAAAATATTAATAATTAAATATTCGATTATTTAATTTATTTTTATTCAAACGCTCTTTACATATGTCCTCTAAAATTCCTGAGATCACATACGATACCCAAAAATCACAAAACTGGACGTGCAGCTACAGTTCGACATTACGGTCCCAATGAAACCGGTTTCGTCGAATTCCGACTCCGTTTGCTCACACAGCGTATTTTTAAAGGAAAAATACTGACTGTTTCTCACATTAAAATCGCCCACGGCCACATACGGACTCTAAAAATCACGGAAATTGAAATCTATCAATAATTTGACATTACGAATCCAACAAAATTGGTTTCGTCAAATTTGGAGGTCGTATGAAAAACTGGGTATTTTTTAAAGGCCTAAATAACCATTTTAAATATATAATATATTTAAAAAAATGATTAAATTAAATATTTAAAAATAAATATTATCGTATATATTCACATACGATACCATACAGCTGAGGAATATTCCTATATGAATTTCGAGCTCGATATTTCAAACCCCGATTAAATCGATATTCGATTTATATTGAAATCCCTTTTTTAAAATATAAATAATTCCTTTATAAATTATAAAGGAATTCCACAGCAACTTTTCTAAAATTTGATTTGGACATAAATCAATATCTACACGACAAAATCCCGATTTTTCTCTTCCACTAGAAAGATATACTCCACCAGCTCCACACGTTTCTTGTTTTACAGAAATCCGATTTAAAACGAACCCTGTATACTCAGTTGAAGTTCAAATCGCCAAATAGCGAACTGCCGCGCCATTTCAAGCTCTATTTTAATTATATTATAATCTTACGTTCAAACTAATGTCGATTGAATATATTCGTCAATATAATTCAACTCTAAGTTGAATTAAATATTAGGGATGACCCTGTTCACATTATATTGTCAATTCACTATTTCTGGTTATTTCCAAATTAAATATATTATTTAATTATTAAATTTAATTAAATATTCACTATAATTTTAATTAACGATGATTTAATTCCCTAAATCACTATTTATATAATTAAATAAATTAATTATAATACCTCTGACAATGCGGGTCATTACAGCGCTAGCGAGTAGCTACCATGCCAGAACCCCCTCGCCCAATCCTCAGTGACGTCGTCGGATTTTGCCTTGAACCAGAATTCGTTCAAACCCAAACTGGTGCCGCCACCGTCCACGATTAGCGACCGCACCACCACCGAACTGACCCTCACTCGACCCCCTTCCATCGCCCTTCGGTCCTAACCACCTAATACACCATCAATCGCTGTGATTTTCCCCAAAACCCATCGCCACTTCAAACAAAAACACCCAAAATTGACATCTCCGATCATTTCCCTTTTTCCCACCTCCATGGCCTACTTTAGATCATTGACCCAAAGAAGAAAATGACCACCTACTTCTCCTCTACAAAATCCCCTCAGATCCCAGTAGCAAAAACTAACCCTAGCACCTCTAAAAGCACCAAAACCGAATCCCAAATCTCGCTGTAATTTGCGATTTTCGGTCGACTCTGGTGACTGTTCGCCCTGAATTTTTTTACTGGAGGTAGGCAGCAATGAGATCTTCAACTTTGCTTCAGATCACCCATGCCGATTCTTGACGGAAATGAAAATATAAATTAATTAGTGTCTAGGGGGTTTTTTGCAAAATGTTTTGCTGGTGGATGAATTTGGTTTGGAGGATTTGGATTTGGCTGATTTGTAGGTGTATATATAAAGGTGAAATAATATTATTATATGTCAATGTGACTAATGATATTATTTTTCGTGTCTATCGCAAATTCGAACACTGTTTATTGGCTCCTGTGCTCACATACAAACCCCGTTCGAGATAAAAATGGACATCATAGTATAAATTTACGTTACGGTCCTAATGAAACTTGTTTCGTCGAATTCTGAGTCCGTTTTTTCAAATGGCGCTCGCACGTCGAAATGTTCATTTTATTTTTCCATGCTCACAGAATAGCTTCGATTGATGTGCAATTTGAAATCTACCAATAATTTGCTGTTACGGTCCCAAAAAACTTTGTTTCGTCAAAAAGGAAGGTCGTTTGAATAATGGCCCTTTTATAACTACCCAATTCAAATAAAAATAAATCAATTTTAAAATACCTCAATATAATATAAATAAAATATTATAATTGGACGTACACTACCAAAATAAAATATCACGGGTTGAATTTCAAGCCAAATCGATATTATAAATATTTAAAAAATCCTTTATTTTATATAAATAAATCGCTATAATTTATAAAGGAATTCCATAGCGACTATTTTAAAATTTGATTTGGACATAAAACAAAATCTATGCTATGAAAATTGATTTTTTTTCTTTCATTAGAAAAATATTATCCAACAGATTCGGACGTTTCATGTTTCGAGAAAATCCGACTAATATTAGAACCTGTATAGGTGTTTAAAGTTCAAAACGCGATATTACGAACTACCGCGCTGCTGCAGCTCGTTATATAATATAATTATAAATTTAAAGCTCAACCGTCATTTTACAAAAAAAATCGATACTATAATTTCAATATAAACAATTTTAAACCATTTTAAATTGCCTGATCACATTATACTTCAAATTCAACATTTCCCAAGTATTTTGGAAATTAAAATATTAAATATTATTAATATAAATAAATATTCAAAATAAAAATGGTTAAATTCAATTATTTAAATTCAAATCAATATTTTAAATAAATAAAATAATTCAAATAATTGGCCAGAAAATACGGGACGTTACAAAATCCGAACCTCATTCTAGCCACCACATCAGCTCGACCCTAGTCGAACCCAAACCTAAGCCCGGAACCGTACGCGTGCGTGAGTCAGCTTCATCTGTGTGGAGTTATGTGTGTATTGTTGAGTAATGTTGGGTATGCTGCATGAGTGTTGTCTTCTGCGTGAGTCTAGGAGAATCCGAGTGTATGGTTTTGTCATGGTGAGTTACTTCTTGTGTGTTTCTACTTTTTGTTGTGCACTATAACTTATATTATATATAGTGGTTTCAAGTATTATATATATATTGTTGGTGAGTTAATTTATTTGTTTGGAGTATGTTATTTAAATATATATATATATATATGTATATATATATATATTTATGTATACGGTTTGTTTCTCTCTCTGTGTGCGATTCATATAATTATATAATTTTGATGGGTCATTTTTTACTTTTATTTTAGATTTATAGGAAAATATTTATATATATTTAAAATTTGAAAGCGATTTAGTATACATTTCATTTGTCATATTGTTTTGCTGAAAATATATATAATATTTAAAAAGGAGTTTATTTGCAAAATTTGTGATATTTATTTTTGTGTTGGATATGGTACTAAATCCGGAAACCATTCCCCAAAGCCCAATAGCCGTACCAATCCCTTGAGAAAACCCTAACTGTCTCTTATAAAAGAATAATATGGAGTGATTATCCAGCTGAATCTATTTCGAATCGTGCTTGAATGTCATCATCTCACTCAGTGTCCATCCGTCTGCTGTCTCCATTTCTATGCCACGAAAGGTGAGTTTATCTCACACGTGACTTACATTTTTCATAGAAGTTAGATCAATAATGAAATGTTATATGAAATGTATACGATTGCTGATAGAAATTGGTTGATTTGATATATATATATATATATATATATATATATATACACACACATTTCATATGTGACACGATATATTCATATGACGTGTAGTTGCACTGATGTCATATGTATGCTGTGATTGTTGCCATGTGATTGTTGATGCCCCTAGTCTAGGAAAAAAATCACTAAGGGTTGAAATGATACGTACCCGAACAGACATTAGAATAAGGTAAAATCGTTATGGGTTGAAATGATAGACCTGAACGATTTTTTTGAATTTGGGATAGCGGGTTGAAATGATAGACCGTAGAAATTTTATAAATTGCGGATTGAAATGATAAATATATGTATCACTTGACCATGAGGTAGAAAACTATATACGGACTCCGTTGTTCGTATTTTCGAAGTATTTAATTTGAAAATTTGATTTTAAAATAATAACTTAAGATTATTTATTTATTTATTTATTTATTTTTATATATTAATATTTTAAACTTATTTTTTTTTAATTTTGAATTATATGTTTTAAATTGATTTTTTTAGTAAGTAAATATAGATTTAATGCTTATTTAAGTTTTTACTTATAATTTATTTATTTTAAACTATATAATATAATTATATAAGTATGTTTAACTTTTATATTATTATAAATAATTATTTTAAACTTATTTTCTATATTATTTTAATATTATATATGTTTATAATATATATTCTAATTAATTTTAGAATTTTATAAACTTATATATATATATATTCAAAAGTTATTTTCCTTTTACTTATATTTTATTAACTTTAATAATAAACCAAGAGTTGGATAAATTAGATTTCGCGATTTAAATTCGAAGTTTAAGGATGTAAATTTATATAACGATAATTGAATAACGAATGAACTCATACTAAGTTATGGATTCGAACTGATACGAACTTTTAGTAGAGATGAATTTGAATTAAGTAAAAATGAAATGAATTTGAATTGGGCTGAAATTATAAGAGTTGAACTTGAATTATGAAATTATTTTGAAATTAAATTTCCTAATTGAGGAATGGATTTGATATTTAATCAACAGAATGCGAATTTGAACTGGATTTAAAATATGAACTTATATAGGAAATAAACTTGAATTTTGAAAATTGATGTCTAATTTGAATAAAATTTGATATGAAATGAATTCGATTTCTTTAGTAACTAAAATGTGAATTTGAATATATATATTTTTATATAGAATTGATTTTTATAAATCGTTTGGTTTTGAATTAGGAAATTTGTTGAATTGAATTATAAGAGTGATTTTAAATCTTATAAATTGTTTGAATTGAATATAAGGCTTCGACTCAAATTTTAAGTATTGAATTTGAGTTAATATATTATATGATTTGGTTTAAATTGAACATAAGATTTCGATTTGGATTATATAAACTAGATTTGAACCTAAGTGATCGGATTTTTGAATTTACTTAATTGAATCCATATAAAAGGAAATTAGATTTTACGAATTGTTAAATTTATAAACAACGATTTATAATCATATGACATGAATATACTTTGTTTAATTGGAAATGTAAGTTTTGACTTGAATCGTATATTTCGAACTCGAACCAAATGTTGAATTTTTGAATCGGCGTAAAGCAAATTGTTGAATGGTATGAAATTTGGATTTTTGCGAATATATACCAAACCAAATTATTATCGAAGTTAAATAGTATGTTATATTTTTAAATCTTTACTATATGAATTTATAAATCGATTTAATTTACGCGATTTAAGCGAGTTTTTTTTCGAAATTAAATATAATCGAAGTTATATATTTGATTTCAAACTCGAATATGAGCTTTCGTATAAATGATTTTATAAAACAATGGCCACTGTGCGAAAAATGTAAACGTTTGGTTGTTAAAGAGAACGGATCGGCTATTGTCATACTCTCTACCAATACCGAAAACCACTTTAACAACTGTGTACGCGATGGAGTTCCAGAATAAAGGGGATGATTTGGTGAACGACTCCATTTTATTTTATTTCTTATTAATTACGAGATGCTGACTACCTTGTGTCAGCTTGATGTGGCTAAAACAGGAGGTACTCACGGACCAGGTGAGGTTATACCTCCTATCGGGCACACTTCTTCGATACTATTCTATTACTGTTGAGATTCGATTAGGCCCTTTTGATTATGGGAGTGTGTCTCGAGGTGGGCGGTAGTAGCTACTATGCATTACTACCAGGTCCGGCTCTACAAACGATGAATCCACCCTGACATTCCTTGCGTGCCTTGTCATATGCCTTATACGAGCCTACTATGACTTTGTTTTGTACCGTTTTATATGGAGTGCCCTCTGATCAACCTCCAGTTTACGGAGGAATTACAGTACTGCATATACTATGGGAATACATAAATGGCGTAAGGGTAATCATGGTAATCTCGCTTACACTATTTTGATAGTTTTACTTTACTGATAGACAATATGGCGTATTATACTATATAGTATTAGTTTGACAGATCCTTAGAGGATATTGATCCCAAACATCCTCTCAGTTACTAACTGCATTTTATCGAACATTTCATTTGAGTTGATTTACTTCCATGAGAATGTTAGTCATGATCCGAGTTGTTTTGTTTTTCATTGTTGCTCGGGTCAGATCGAGTATTACAGCTTTTGAGATTCACTTTCAGTGTTGGAGTTTATATTGGATATCTTACTTGCATCTACCTGTTCAGTTGATTCACTTCCAGCTATTCTTGTCATTTCAGTTTATATATTTGTCTTTTATTTATGTATTTGAAATTCAAAGAATTAGAGTTCCGCTGTATTATTTATGTAAACTCTGATGTAAAATTTATTTAGTAGCTTCATGAACTACTATTGTATTTTAAATTTTCCGCTACAAGATATTATACTGCTCTGTATCTGTGTCTGTGATTATGTGATTTATTCTATTTACCTCAGAAGCTAATAACAATCTATTGTTTTGGATGTTCCGAGTTGACATGCTTTTGTCGATTCAGCACGGTTAAAATGGCGGGTTGTTACATGTGGTATCAGAGCTTTGGTTTATCAAAGCTTTAGCTTATGGGGTAAAATCTCATTAGAGATAGGGTAGTGATTCCCTAGAATGAGTGGAATCAGTCGTAGAATCCTTCTTGAGAGAGAGAGAGAGAGAGCGTATTTTGAAAGTAAAAATAGTTTTAAAATGGTTTTTGTAGAATCCTTCTTGAGAGAGAGAGAGCATATATTAAAAGTAAAAATAGTTTTAAAATGGTTTTTAATATTTTAAAACAAATATTTTTGGATATAAAATTTTGTTTAATATATAAATCTTTTTTTGGAATTTCCTTTCCATTCGAATTTGTCTTCCTTCGTAGATCATCTTTAATTAGGTTCTTTCGTTCATTCAGCTTTGACTCGAATTCTATAACCTATCCTTGTTCATAACAAGGTAAGAAGTAGAAGGAGAGTATAAGTCTTCCAGCGAGTTTATTCCTATCAAAATATTAGTTTGAAATAGGTATTATAATTTTCTTGATATAATATTGAAATTCTAATATATATATATATATATTTGTAAATAACATTTTGTTTGGTAATAAAAATATTTTGAAAGATTTGATTTTTTTTTTTTTACAAACTATATATTTTATATAAGATTTAAATATGCAGATATTTGTAAGAAAATGATTTTATCTTAGTTGAAATCCATAATGGTTTTATCTGTAAATGTATATATATAGGAGTTTATAAAATTTTAAGTGGTTTATAAAGATTTTATTTGTGATGTTTTTATATTTTAAAACTTATGGAATTTGACAAGTTTTATAAGTTTGAATATTGATTTGAAATATTTTGGTATAATATTGAACAATATTGTTATATATTTGATTTAATAATAATACTGTTTGTATGTTTATTAGATTGAAGTTGAATGTAAATAAATGAATGATGGGGAGAGATATAATTTTTCCCTACTTGTAATTTTAATAATTCGAAATATATTATTTATAATATATGATTTCGAATTTGGTATAAATTCTATTTAAATATAAAAAGATGTTTTGAATATTTACTTGACATTAAAGTTGGCATATCGAATACCTAGTGATCTGGGTATACCTATAACAACCCAGGGAATTTTGGCCCTGAAAATCGACATAAATACCTTTACCGTAACTCATGTCGACCTTCCAAACACCGAAAACACTGGACGTTATTAGAAAGAAATTAGAGGGTGAGATAAGAAAGAAATATTTGAATAGAAGAAGAAGAAGAAGAACCAACACAACACAGAGTCTCACATCGCAGAGGAACAAAATATAATACATAAATAACTTTATTGAGAGCCTTAAATAAAACTTACCATATCAGAGTACATCAACATCAATGGGCAGTTATTATGATTTTCCCTATACACAACACACAGCGGAATAGTAACCATATAATATCATACGCCTGGATTCTTCCATCTCGTCTCTTCACAGCTTTCGATAACCTGAACCTGTATACCCCGGGCTAACACGAGCATTTACAAAACACCGGGTCTGTCTGGTGAACCAGAGTGAGATAAACACACTAAGTTTAAGGGTATCACACAACCTGATTTTTAAAGTTAAAATCTTTCGAAAGAAAAGGATAATCGTAAGACCAAATTCACACATAAATACGGACGGTTTTTACCTCATGATAACCCAAAACATTTTTGAAATCAATAGCTTGTTCTAATATTATAATAATGTCTGAACATAAGTAAATATCAATCTAGTGGAACGCTTGCATCTGACGCTCCACATATATAGTATATAATCAAAACCGCGGCGCTTATTGGAGATTGGATTCCGATTATGACAAGGTATGGGACCACCTGCCGATAGTATATCTCTAGAGGCAAATACACTGGGTTCAACAAGAAAGTCTTGCAACCCGGCCCTCACATGACTGACCACTCATTTCGCTTGAGTGTATCGAATGTATATCACCAACGGTGGTAGCTAGCCACCGTTTCCCGAAAAGGGACAACATCGAAATAAATTAAAGAGGCAAATAGATTTTCTCTAGATAGGTGATTATACACCCTAATGGGAGCGACCCACATAGCCATGTTGTCTGCCCGATTATTGCCATTTCCCGGTTGATGAGGCTTGAGGTTTGAATTTCCTTTACAACACCTAGCCACCATTCACTTTGAATGCCACATCGTAAGATCCGCCAAATATCTCCAAATGACATCCACAAAAATACTCTAGTTGGGAGCTAACCAACTATAACACGTTTGAAGAAATCAACGTACGTGATCCTTTGGAAATACTCTGTCAGACACTCGTCTATACAAATCATCCAGGAACAGGATGAACCGAAGGTACTCTCCTACTGCATCTCATATAGGAATCACCCCATGGATCAGTAGCGAGAAGTCCTTGCAACCCGTAGATTCCAAACACGACGGAACCCCAGTACATCTCTGGATGCAGACCAGAGATTATTAGTAGTTCTTCCGTTCATGAAAATCCACGGTCTTCAATGCTCCATCTCGACCATCTTCTGGTATCTTCACGTATTTGTTCGTCGAAATGGTTTTCGAATATAAATTTGATCCCAGTCTTTCCGTACTAACAATCGTATTGGACAAATTTGATAGTCGGTGATTTAACTATCAAAATAAGCAGTGTTTCAAACATGACAATCAATGAGTTCACTGGTTGGGTATTCAACACCACTTGGCCTTTAAATTTAAAACAAATGTTAATTCAACTCTTAAATCTTTCGATATTTTAAATATCGTTTTCTCGCTTTCTTATTTTACATAAGATTTTTTTTTAAAACCAATTCATTTTAATACATAGGAAAGCCCTGTATCATATCCAGTTGTTTATTTTCACTTTCAAACTTTAGCCACTTTATTATAATATTGGGAAATCCATTTAGTCTACTACTCGTAAAACAAAGTTACGAAATACCTTTTATAAAAAAAAACCATCACCCATGTTTATTCTTATAGAACAAAATTCACCTTTTTACTTTCCTTTTTAAACCACGACACTATCGTTATAATTCACGCAACTCCTTTTTATTTCCACTTTGGAATCCGCTTATATATATATTCCAAATCTTCATCACAAATGTTGCGTTATTATTTCTTAATGAAATAATAAATTTTACTAACCACTTTCACCATTACAACTAATATCACCCTCAGATAATCCTGAAGTCGGTCAAGTTGGGGTATTTTAAATTACCTCTCAGACCTTGATCAACAGCGTTCATATCTTAAGGTAAATACGAGTTGCAATTCAAAAACCAATGCTCCATTCTAACATCAATACAAATTTCATTCCACTATTTTATTCTAGAATATGATTTCATACACCCTTTTTACTCTTTGAAAATCTTTCTCGAATATAACATTTATTCCTTAATTTAATAATTAAGTAATTCCTTATAAAAACGCCACTTTTAAACCTTCACCTTTCTTAAACAATTTTCTTCCATAATTCGGATTTGTTTATCAAATCCTATGATCCACTTCTTTGCCCCAGTTCACTTTTACCAATCCATTTCCAAATCATTCAACCTTTCCCCTCTTTGCAATTCTTATTTCAATTTCCCATATTTATAAATCTGAAAAACCTCAGAATTTACTTTGAAAAGTCAATTGATAATTAATTATAAAAATAAATGTTTATTTCCTTTTAATAAAGTTTTGTACAAAAAAATATATTTCAAAATCTATCTCCAGTTATAAAATAAATTTTATAACTTCATCTCTATTGACTCACCTGACGGTGAATCAATACAAACAAAACGATTTACTTTTAGGCCATTTACTGCCGATTACTCAACCAATATAGCCCATTGGTAAAAACACAACACAGGTTGATTTTTCAGTCAATGATCACTACTCAAATCAATCACCCAAACATGACAGTTCATATGAAAATCTAAAAATAAATCATATATTTGAGGAATCCAGTTGGGTCCCTCCAACCTGTCCTTCCCTGTATTCAAAATGATTATCACAACAGAGTTCAAAACAATTCAAACAGATCAAACCATTCAAACATATCAAACAATCCAAACCATTAAACACGTTTATTGATAAACATGACAAATAAGGTAAGTCACCTTTATTGGAACCAATCGTTAAAATAACGATTTGGTATTTCACTGAAATTAAATGACGATTTTATTTCATCGGTCATATCAACAAATAATTCTAATACTAGCAAACAGTCAATCGTTATCAAGCAAAGCACACAAAATAAAAACCCAATTTATATAAAATATAAATGGGAAAAATACCGAGTGAGTTTAACTCACTTTGATTATCGTCCGTCATTTAAATGGTTTATTTCACAAGCTTCCAACAGCGTTCACTCCGTCTGTTCTCATTTCAAAATGTTACGGCTGCCGGCATGATTTCAATGCTCCTAGTTTTGTTCGCTTCTGTTAATATGCGAACGATGTATAGACAATATAAGTAAACGGTTTATGTTAATATAATTAAATCCTCAAATAAAATATATTTAAAGTTAATAAACTACATAATCATTGGGCGATACAACTTGGTTTGGCAAGAGAAAAAGGTTGGGCCCGACTTATATAACGTTTATTATATATTCTATGATTTGGTCACATCTAATGCAGGCGTATATTTCATGATTAGGCATGTTATAAAATAAGCCGGCCACATTTAAAATATCCTTAGTCAGTTTAAAACCTCAATTAAGTCTCCTATGTATATATATCATTAATATCGCATCATGTAGTTGGGTCACGTAATTCCTTAATGCTTGGTAACGTCATAGCAGGATTAACAATATATATTTCGTTCCTTACCTGCTCTTCACTCTGTTCAAATTCATACTACCCAGTGTTTAGAAAGAAATATGCCCACTCTCCCCTTTTATCCTCTTCCCCTCACTGTATTCTTCCTGCCACGAGCAGCACACAGCAGCTTCCTTACTTTAGCTCATGACCGCATCCTCTTCCCTATATTACCTTTCACGTTTGCCTCCCTACTGTATACCACTCCATCCCCATACAACCAGTACGCCTCCTGTTTGTATTTCTTTCCAAACTTAAATCCTTGGTTCCCCCCATCCGCATGCTTCTCTACTTGTCCAACACCTTCTGCACACGTCCTCCTTTCCCCATATGCTACAGTAACCGAGCCCTCCCCAGTGTATATCCTTGTTTCCCTTTTCCTATATCAAATACAAGATGCAAGAAACAGGTCCTCACTCCTCTCCATTATTATAAATGTGCCTGCAGCCCCATGATACGCCCAACGCCTTCACGCATCCTGGACCTTTCACGCACCAAAGGAAACCCGAACCCATGTACAAATGGCCGCACCACCAGACTCCGTCTACCACCATCTACCAGGCGCTATCAGACATCGCGCCAATCTCCCATTTGAACCCCTTTGCTATGTTTTTTATTATTTTTTTATATAAAAGAAACTAGCAGTATTTGTTTTAAGTTTTACTGGAAAAGCAAATGAAGGTTCATTGCTGAAAGGAATAGAAGAGCGATGCACTTATATAGAAGAGCGATTTTAAAGGATAAGAACAACGTCCCATTAACGTACGAGATAGGTTAGAGATTTGGCGCAAGCATGATGGATGGTATGCATGAATTATCATTTCATTTGAAAGGAAATATCTTCTGAGCAAGGCAGTGATTTGAAAGAGCAAAGCAGTCGTATTTTCTTGTCACATTGCATTTGCTCCCTTTTAGGTATGCGGAGGAATGGTTCTCTTTTTGGGTTGGTCTGCAGATGAAGTTTTGAAGAATGATCAGGGAAGGAGCATGTGCATAGTTGGGTGTTTACTTGGGCAGGTGCTGCGTTTTAAATGAGTAGGCCGTAGGTGAATAGAGTAGTTGAAAATTGTTTGAAGCTTAAGAAGGAAGTAACAATAAATGTGACAGCGCGTCTTCGTTTGAGAAGGAACATGACAACACCATTTTCTATTCATGTAGGCAACTAGACTAGGCAGGCGCGAAATGTTTAGGTTTTACTGTTTAGTTTTGGGTATATATAACTAAGTTAAATCATTAAAATATTATCAATGAAATTTCGCGGTAAAGTAACGCAATAAAACCACTACAAATGATTTCTGTTTACTTATAAAAAGGCTAATCTTGGTGTAAAAAGATATTCCGGATCCAATGGGACAAGTTTCGTTGAAATTCGAGGTCGTATGAAAAAAATTCCTTTATAAAACCGGAAATAAACAAGCGTTTTAATTTTCCACGATCACTAGATAAATCTAATCAACTTGAAACTTCTAAATCCTACAATAATTTTTCAATACAAACCTAATGGCACCAGTTTCGTCGCATTCTAAGACTGTTTCCCCGGTAGGCTATTTTTACGTGCACCGCAATGCCATTCTGAACACCAAATTTCACGGTCTCCAAAAATAACAAACTATATACCTATCCTGACTCTAATCGACGATACGAACTCAACGGAATTGGTTTCGCGGCCTAATTTGATCGTCTTTCAAGTTATACCCAAATAACCCTTTATTAAATTAATTACGCGCTATAGAAATTGAACGGGCGTTTGTAGCTACCGTGGTCACATACGACATCGGTTTGCCACGCCGTACAATAATTTAACGATACGGTTCCAATGAAACTGATTTCATGGAAATCCGAGTCCGTTTGCAAAATGGCTATTTTAAAGGGCTATATTTTAAATAACGATTTTCCACAGCGATTATTTCAAAATTTGATTTGGCCATAACTAACACACTATAACACGAAATCTGAATTTTTCTCTTTCATATTAAAATCATCATCAATACGCTTCCAACGTTTCTCGTTCCATAGAAATCCGACTAAATATGGATTATGTATACTCAGTTGAAGTTCAAAACTCCATATTACGAACTACCGCGCGATTTCGAGCTCGTTTTATATTATAATTAAAATTAATGTTAAAACTTCATTTTAAATAACGAATTCAATATTAAAACCCATTAATATTCCAAGTATAATATTTAAAATAAAAATTTAAATTAAATACTTGACGGTCAAAATACGGGTCGTTACATTCTTCCCCCTTTAATATAATTTCGTCGTCGAAATTGCTAAGGTAAGAAAGAACGTTACAAACCCATTATAAAAATAATAAATTTAAAACTCGATTTTATTTCCAAAACTAATTTAATTGGTTTTAAAACCAATTTATTCCCAATAAAAGAATTTTCCAAAAATCTTCAAAAATTTCTAACACCTTAAATTTTGAAAAATTTTTGGCAGAGTCTCCCTTGTACGGAGGACATATGCAATATCGCAGGTTCAAGAAATATATATACATCCACCAATAGGGTTGGAAAAATTCAAAAACCAAACTCGACACCCAAATAAAAACCAAAATTTTATTTTCCGCATAGGTGTACCTTTTTGCGAGCGTTTTCATGCGGTAAGCAATGTTTTATATTCGAGCTTGCTTTAGTTATTATGCAGCTCTATTAAAACTGGATTCAATTAACTCCAGAATTTTCTCTTGGATGGATTTTAAATCTGAATTGGCACTTCTGCACCTGTTCTCAACTCAAATAAATTTCATCATTCCCCAAAACAACATCAATTAGTTTCAAATATCCATATCATATGATCCAACCAGTTCTGCACACAATCTAACCCACATGAGATTATAATTATTTATAATTACTTCATTTATTTCTTTAATTACCTATTCAGGTTTATTAATCTGGATTATTTATTTTATATTGGTTTTAAACCAAGTCTATCATTTCAGATTTATATCCAAGCAATCAACAACACCATCCAAACATATCATTCAAATCAACGTTAACAAATCAATTAATTTCTTATATAATAAATTGAGAAAATCATTACTTGTATTATAAAATAAATTAGGCAAAAAAATAATTTCAAAAATAATTTTATATCAAATTACAAATATGCGCTCTCATATATATAACAAACTCAATCTAGGGTATTACTAACCCCATCTCTATCGAGTTACACCACAGAGCCAAGGTTATCACTAAACCAATAGCTCTGATATCACTGTAACGACCCAGGGATTTTCGGCCCTGAAAATCGACATAAATACCTTTACCGTAACTCATGTCGACCTTCCAAACACCGAAAACACTGGACGTTATTAGAAAGAAATTAGAGAGTGAGATAAGAAAGAAAGAAATATTCGAATAGAAGAAGAAGAAGAAGAACCAACACAACACAGAGTCTCACATCGCAGAGGAACAAAATATAATACAGAAATAACTTTATTGAGAGCTTTAGATAAAACTTACCATATCAGAGTACATCAACATCAATGGGCAGTTATAATGATTTGCCCTATACACAACACACATCGGAATAGTAACCATATAATATCATATGCCTGGATTCTTCCAGCTCGTCTCTTCACAGCTTTCTATAACCTGAACCTGTACACCCCGGGCTAACCCGAGCATTTACAAAACACCGGGTCAGTTTGGTGAACCAGAGTGAGATAAACATACTAAGTTTAAGGATATCACACAACCTGATTTTTAAAGTTAAAATCTTTCGAAAGAAAAGGATAATCGTAAGACCAAATCCACACATAAGTACGAATGGTTTTTACCTTACGATAACCCAAAACATTTTTGAAATCAATAGCTTGTTCTGATATTATAATAATGTATAAATATAAGTAAATATCAATCTAGTGGAACGCTTGCATCTCACACTCCACATATATAGTATACAATCAAAACCGCGGCGCTTATTGGAGAATGGATTCCGACTATGACAAGGTATGAGACCACCTGCCGATAGTGTATCTCTAGAGGCGAATACACTGGGTTCAACAAGAACATCTTGTAACCCGGCCCTCACATGACTGACCACTCATTTCGCTTGAGTGTATCGAGTGTATATCACCAACGGTGGTAGCTAGCCACTGTTTCCCGAAAAGGGACAACATCGAAATAGATTAAAGAGGCAAATAGATTTTCTCTAGATAGGTGATTATACACCCTAATGGGAGCGACCCACATAGCCATGCTGCCTGCCTGATTTTTTCCATTTCCCGGTTGATGAGGCTTGAGGTTTGAATTTCTTTTATAACACCTGGCCACCATTCACTTTGAATGCCACATCGTCGGATCCGCCAGATATCACCAATTGACGTCCACAAAAATACTCTAGATGGGAGCTAACCAACTATAGCACGTTTGAAGAAATCAACGTACGTGATCCTTTAGAAATACTCTGTCAGACACTCGTCCATACAAGTCATCCAGGAACAGGATGAACCGAAGGTACTCTCCTACTGCATCTCATATAGGAATCACCCCATGGATCAGAAGCGAGAAGTCCTTGCAACCCGTAGATTTCGAACACGACAGAACCCCAGTACATCTCTGGCTGCAGACCAGAGATTATTAGCAGTTCTTCCATTTACGAAAATCCATGGTCTTCAATGCTCCATCTCGACCATCTTCTCGTATCTTCACGTATTTGTTGGTCAGAATGGTTTTCGAATATAAATTCGATCCCGGTCTTTCCGTACCAATAATCGTATTGGACAAATTTGACAGTCAGTGATTTAACTATCAAAATAAACAGTGTTTCAAACATGACAATCTAATGAGTTCAGTGGTTGGGTATAAAGCACCACTTGGCCTTTAAATTTAAAACAAATGTAAATTCAACTCTTAAATCTTTCGATATTTTAAATATTGTTTTCTCGCTTTCTTATTTAACATAAGATTTTTCTTTAAACCAATTTATTTTAATACATAGGAAAGCCCTGTATCATATGCAGTTGTTTATTTTCACTTTCAAACTTTAGCCACTTTATTATAATATTGGGAAATCCATTTAGTCTATTACTCGTAAAACAAAGTAACGAAATACCTTTTATATAAAAAAACCATCATCCATGTTTATTCTTACAGAACAAAATTCACCTTTTTCCTTTCCTTTTTAAACCTCGACACTATTGTTATAATTCACGCAACTCCTTTTTATTTCCACTTTGGAATCCTCTTATATATATATATATATATATATATATATATATTTACTCCAAATCTTCATCACAAATGCTGTGTTATTATTTCTCTAATGAAATAATAAATTTTACTAACTACTTTCACCATTACAACTAATATCACCCTCAGATAATCCTGAAGTCATTCAAGTTGGGGTATTTTAAATTACCTCTTAGACCTTGATCAACAACGTTCATATCTTAAGGTAAATACGAGGTGTATTTCAAAAACCAATGCTCCATTCTAACATTAATACAAATTCCATTCCATTATTTTATTCTAGAATATGATTTCATACACCCTTTTTACTCTTTGAAAATCTTTCTCGAATATAACATTTATTCCTGAATTTAATAATTAAGTAATTCCTTATAAAAACGCCACTTTTTAACCTTCGCCTATCTTAAACAATTTTATTCGATAATTCAAATTTGTTTATCAAATCCTATGATCACTTCTTTGTCCTAGTTCACTTTTACCAATCCCTTTCCAAATCATTCAACCTTTCCCCACTTTGCAATTCTTGTTTCAATTTCCCATATTTATAAATCTGAAAAACCTCAGAATTTACTTTGAAAAATCAATTGATAATTAATTATAAAAATAAATGTTTATTTCCTTTTAATAAAGTTTTATACAAAATAATATATTTCAAAATGTATCTCCAGTTATAAAATAAATTTTATAACTTCATCTCTGTCTACCCACCTGACGGTGAATCAATATAAACAAAACGATTTACTTTTAGGCTATTTACTGCCGATTACTCAACCAATATAGCCCATCGGTTAAAACACAACACAGGCTGATTTTTCAGTCAAAGATCACTACTCAAATCAATCACCCAAACATGACAGTTCATATCAAAATCTGAAAATAAATCATATATTTGAGGAATCCAGTTGGGTCCCTCCAACCTGTCCTTCCCTGTATTTAAAACGGTTATCACAACACAGTTCAAAACAATTCAAACAAATCAAACCATTCAAACAGATCGAACAATCCAAACCATTAACAACATTTATTGATAAACGTGACAAATAAAGTAAGTTACCTTTATTGGAACCAATCATTAAAATAATGATTTGGTATTTCACTGAAATTAAATGACGGTTTAGTTTCATTGGTCATATCAACAAATAATTCTAATACTAGAAAACAGTCAATCATTATCAAACAGAGCACACAAAATAAAAACCCAATTTATATAAGATATAAATGGGAAAAATACTAAGTGAGTTTAACTCACTTTGATTATCGTCCGTCATTTAAACGGTTTATTTCACAAGCTTCCAACATCGTTCACTCCGTCCGTTCCCATTTCAAAATGTTACGGCTGCCGGCATGATTTCAATGCTCCTGGTTTTGTTCGCTTCTGTAAATATGCGAACGATGTATAAATAATATATGTAAACAGTTTATGTTAATATAATTAAATCCTCAAATAAAATATATCTAAAGTTAATAAACTACATAATCATTAGGCGATACAACTTGGTTTGGCAAGAGCAAAAGGTTAGGCCCAGCTTATATAACGTTTATTATATATTCTATGATTTGGTCATGTCTAATGCAGGCGTATATTTCATGATTAGTCAGGTTATAAAATAAACTAATAAACTGGCCACATTTAAAATATCCTTAGTCAATTTAAAACCTCAATTAAGTCTCCTATGTATATATATCATTAATATCGCATCATGTAGTTGGGTTACGTAATTCCTTAATACTTGCTAACGTCATAGCAGGATTAACAATATATATTTCGTTCCTTACTTGCTCTTCACTCTGTTCAAATTCGCACTGCCCAGTGTTTAGAACGAAACATGCCCACTCTCCCCTCTTATAATCTTCTCCTCACCGTATTCTTCCTGCCACGAGCAGCACACAGTAGCTTCCTTACTTTAGCTCATGACCGCATCCTCTTCCCTATATTACCTTTCACGTTTGCTTCCCTATTGTATACCACTCCATCCCCATACAACTAGTACGCCTCCTTTTTGTATTTCTTTCCAAACTAAAATCCTTAATCCCTTCCATCTGCATGCTTCTCTACTTGTCCAACACCTTCTGCACACGTCCTCCTTTCCCCATATGCTACAGTAACTGAGCCCTCCCCAATGTATATCCTTGTTTCCCTTTTCCTTTATCAAATACAAGATTCAAGCTAAAGGTCCTCACTCCTCTCCATTATTACAAATGTGCCTGCAGCCCCATGATACGCCCAACGCCTTCACGCATCCTGGACCTTTCACACACCAAAGGAAACTCGATCCCATGCACAAATGGCCGCACCACCAGACTCCGTCTACCACCATCTACCAGGCGCTATCAGACATCGCGCCAATCTCCCACTTGAACCCCTTTGCTGTGTTTTTTTATTATTTTTTTATATAAAAGAAACTAGCAGTATTTGTTTTATGTTTTACTGGAAAAGCAAATGAAGGTTCATTGCCGAAAGGAATAGAAGAGCGAGGCACTTATATAGAAGAACGATTTTAAAGGATAAGAACAACGTCCCATTAACATACGAGATAGGTTAGAGATTTGGCGCAGGCATGATGGATGGTATGCAAGAATTATCGTTTCATTTGAAAGGAAATATCTCCTGAGCAAGGCAGTGATTTGAAAGAGCAAAGCAGTCGTATTTTCTTGTCACATTGCATTAGCTCCCTTTTAGATCTGCGGAGGAAAGGTTCTCTTTTTGGGTACATCTGCAGACGAAGTTTTGCAGAATGATCAGGGAAGGAGCATGTGCATAGTTGGGTGTTTACTTGGATAGGTGATGCGTAACGCGATAAAACCACTATAAATGATTTCTGTTTACTAATAAAAAGGCTAATCTTGGTGTAAAAAGATATTCTGGATCCAATGGGACAAGTTTCGTCGAAATCCGAGGTCGTATCAAAAAATTCCTTTGTAAAACCAGAAATAAACATGCGTTTTAATTTTCCATGATCACTAGATAAATCCAATCAACTTGAAACTTCTAAACCCTACAATAATTTTTCAATACGAACCCAATGGCACTAGTTTCGTTGCATTCTGAGACTGTTTCCCTAGTAGGCTATTTTTACGCGCACCGCAATGCCATTTTGAACACCAAATTTCACGGTCTCTAAAAATAACAAATTATATACCTATCCCGACTCTAATCGACGATACGAACTCAACGGAATTGGTTTCACGGCCTTATTTGATCGTCTGTTCAAGTTATACCCAAATAACCCTTTATTAAATTAATTTCACGCTATAGAAATTAAACGGGAGTTTGTGGCTACTGTGGTCACATACACATCGGTTTGCCATGCCGTACAATAATTTAATGTTATGGTTCCAATGAAACTAGTTTCGTCGAAATTTGAGTCCGTTTGCAAAATGCCTATTTTAAAGGCCTATATTTTAAATAACGATTTTCCACAGCGATTATTTCAAAATTTGATTTGGCCATAGCTAACACACTATAACAAGACATCTGAAATTTTCTCTTTCATATGAAAATTATCATCAACACGCTTCCAACGTTTCTCGTTTCATAGAAATCCGACTAATATGGATTCTATATACTCAGTTGAAGTTCAAAACTCCATATTATGAACTGTCGCGCGATTTCGAGCTTGTTTTATATTATAATTAAAATTAAATTAAAACTACATTTTAATTAACGAATACAATATTAAAACCCATTAATATTCTAAATATAATATTTAAAATAAGAATTTAAATTAAATACTTGACGGTCAAAATACCGGTCGTTACAATACCTCTGATCAACATATATGTTAAATCCTATGAGCATTAGATAGATATACTAATATAGAGTCAAACTCTAGCCGCTTGGAAATGATTTTGGTGACGACCGCAGCATCATCAACATCTATTTTTAAGTTTCGAAAGTGGGATAGATATATATCGCCAATCAAGATGTCGAGTGAATACTTAAAACTATTTGAAATGTTTGAAAATATATTAACTTAAATTTTAATATATATTTCAAATTTTATATATGTATGATAATAGATATGAATCATTTGGTTTAAAAAAATTATTTAATTACTATTTCTCTAGCCTCGTTCCATATCAGGGACGAAAAGGTTTGAGTTGGGGAGAATGAAACAACCCGAACCTTTATTGTATTTTTATTTAATAATTTAATTTAAAATTTTGATTATGTTTTATTTTATTTGTTGCAACTCAACTTGTTTGGATTTTCTTTAAATAGTTATTTTCATTTTGTTTAAAAATTAAATTTATTTGGATTTTAGATAACTATTGAATTTGGTTTTTATAATGCAAATCAATATTGCTATTCCTAATCCTATTTATTTTACGGAGTTTATTGAAACTTATTTCTTAAGGATTTTAATTCAAATACTTGACTCTTATTATTATATATTTTGTTTTCGATATTTATAAAAAAATTATCTTTGATTTTATTTCAATTAAAATTTCTCTTGTAGATCAGTCGTTTATAATGATCGTCATCCTCGCAAACAACGTTCAACTCATATTTGTCAAAGATCCGTTCTACCATCTGTTCAAAATAAAACGTTCGTTCTGGTGAATTGAAACTGTCAGTTCCATTCAAAACTTTCTATTCGTTTTATTTATTTATTAAAACCATACATTTTATTTGCAACCGTCCATCTACTTCCTATATTTTAACATTCGTTATATATTCTTTCATTTCAAACCGTTCATTTACTTTTATTTTAAAACCATTCGTTATTTATATCTCTAAAACCGTGCAATGCCTTGAATTTCAACTATTCATAAAACTTTCATTACGATTGTTCATATTTAATCTTTAAGAATCCAAAAGTCGTTCCCAACGTATAAACATCTCATGCCTTTTTGATTTAGAAATTATACTATTCAGTTTCCCAGACTTCTATTCAAACTTTTGTTTTGTCCCACCCAACGTTCAACAACAGTTGGTTCTTGGAAATTGAATGTGGAAGTCTTAAAATGATTTAAGTCCATTCATTTTTTTCTTTCAATGCAAGAAGTGCCTTTTTCAAAAAGCTTCTCCGTTACTTTTTGAAACAGTAAACGGTAATTCCTTTCTCTCCCCATCGAAACGTCAGCTTCCCCATTGTCTCTCAACCCATTGCGAACCGCCCTCTTCCCATCAGCTCGCCACACCCTGATCCGAACCCCGAGACCCGAGCTCCTTCCTATACTATCATCCGCCCATGTTGTCTCCAACCAAAGCCGCCGTTTGCCAGTATCAAAGCCGAGTCCAACCATGTCAGTCCTCCCTCCGCCTCAATCAGTTCCGAGCTCCACCACCTCAGACCGCGCCTCCCTTCCTTCAAACCGCCATGACCCCAACGTCTCCTCTACTTCCGTTCACCTCAGCCTCTTGCTCATCTAAAGCCGCGACGAGGACCAGCAGAATCTATTTCGAATCGTGCTTGAATATCATCATCTAAGTCAGTGTCCATCCATCTGCTATCTCCATTTCTATGCCACGAAAGGTGAGTTTATCTCACACCTGACTTACATTTTTCATGGATGTTAGATCAATAATGAAATGTATAGGATTACTGATAGAAATTGGTTGATTTGATATATATATATATATATACACGCACATTTCATATGTGACACGATATATTCATATGACACGCAGTTGCACTGATGATATATATATGATGTGATTGTTGCCATGTGATTGTTGTTTGTGACTGTTGATGCCCCTAGTCTAGGAAAAAAATCACTAAGGGTTGAAATAATACATACCCGAATGGACATTAGAATTGGGAAAAATCGTTATGGATTGAAATAATAGACCTGAATGATTTTTATTGAATTTGGGATCATGGGTTGAAATGATAGACCCATAGAAATTTTATAAATTGCGGATTGAAATGATAAATATTTGTATCACTTGACCATATGGTAGAAAACTATATACGGACACCGTTGATCGTATTTTCGAAGTATTTTGATTTGAAAATTTGATTTTAAAATAATAACTTAAGATATATTTATTTTTATATATTTATATTTTAAATATTTTAAACTTAAATTTTTATAATTTTGAATTATATGTTTTAAAATGATTTTTTAATAAGTAAATATAGATTTAATGCTTATTTAAGTTTTTACTTATAATTTATTTTTTAAACTATATAATTTAATTATATAAGTATTTTTAACTTTTATATTATTATAAATAATTAATTTAAACTTATTTTCTATATTATTTTAATCTCATATATGTTTATAATCTATATTCTAATTAATTTTAGAATTTTATAAGCTTATATATATATTCAAAAGTTATTTTTCTTTTACTTATTTTTATAAACTTCAATAATAAACCAAGAGTTGGATAAATTAGATTTCGCGATTTAAATTCAAATTTAAAGATGTAAATTTATATAGCGATAATTGAATAACAAATGAACTCATACTAAGTTATGGATTCGAATTGATACAAACTTTTACTAAAGATGAATTTGAATTTAGTAAAAATGGAACGAACTTGAATTTGGATTGGGTTGAACTTATAGGAGTTGAACTTGAATTATGAAATTATTTTGAAATTGAATTTCCTAATTAAGGAATGAACCTGATTTTTAGTCAACTGAATGCAAATTTGAATTGGATTTAAAATATGAATTTATACAGGAAATAAACTTGAAATTTATAAATTGATGTCTAATTTGAATAAAATTTAATATGAAATGAATTCGATTTATTTAGCGACTAAAATGCGAATTTAAATATATATAAATTTTATATAGAATTGATTTTATATAAATCATTTGGTTTTGAAATGGGAAATTTGTTGAATTGATTTATAAGAATGATTTTAAATCTTATAAATTGTTTGAATTAAATATAAGGCTTCGACTCAAATTTTAAGTATTGAATTTGAATAGTTCGATTTGAGTTAATATATTATATGATTTGGTTTAAATTGAACATAAGATTTTGATTTGGATTATATAAACTAGATTTGAACCTATGTGATCGGATTTTCAAATTTACTTAATTGAATCCATATAAAGGGAAATTAGGTTTTACGAATTGTTAAATTTACAAATAACAATTTATAATCGTATGACATGAATATACTTTGTTCAATTTGAAATGTAAGTTTTGACTTGAATCGTATAGCTCGAACTCGAACCAAATGTTGAATTTCTGAATCGACTTAAAGCAAATTGTTGAATGGTATGAACTTGGATTTTTGCGAATATATACCAAACCAAATTATTATCGAAGTTAAATAGTATGTTATATTTTTAAATCTTTACTATATGAATTTATAAATCGATTTAATTTAAGTGATTTAAGCGAATTGTTTTCGAAATTAAATATAATCGAAGTTATTTATTTGATTTCAAATTCGAATTGAGCTTTTGTATAAATGATTTTATAAAATGATTTATAAAATAATCGCCACGGTGTGAAAAATGTAAATGTTTGGTTGTTAAAGAGACCGGGATCGGTTATTGTCATACTCTTTGCCAATACCAAAAACCACTTTAACAACTGTGTACACGGTGGAGTTCCAGAATGAAGGGGATGATTTAGCGAACGTCTCCATCTTATTTTATTTCGTTTTAATTATGAGACCCTGACTACCTTGAGTCATCTTGATGTGGCTAAAACAGGAGCTATGCACGGACGAAGTGAGGTCATACCTCCTATCGAGCACACATCTTCGATACTATTCTATTACAGTTGAGAATCGATTGGGCCCTTTTGATTATGGGAGTGTGTCTCGAGGTGGGCGGTAGTAGCTGTTAAGCGTTACCACCAGCCCGGCTCTGCAAACGGTGAATCCATCCTGGCGTTCCTTGCGTGCCTTGTCACATGCCTTATACGAGCCCACAACGACTTTGTTTTGTACCGTTTTATATGGAGTGCCCTCTGATCAACCTCTAGTTTATGGAGGAATTACGGTACTGTATATACTATGGGAATATATAAACGGTGTAAGGGTAATCATGGTAATCCCACTTACGCTATTTTGATATTTTACTTCACTGATAGACACTATTGTATATAACGTATTATACTATATAGTATTAGTTTGACGGATCCTTAGAGGATGGTGATCCCAAATATCCTATAAGTTGCTGAATGCATTTCACCGAACATTCCATTTGAGTTGATTTACTTCCATGAGAATGTTAGTCCTAATCTGAGTTGTTTTGTTTTCATTATTGCTCGGGTCAGATCGAGTATTACAACTTTTGAGATTCATTTTCGGAGTTGGAGTTTATATTGGATTTTCTCACTTGTATCTACCTGTTCAGTTGATCCAGTTTCAGTTATCCTTTTCATTTCAGTTTATATATTTATCTTTAATTCTGAAATTCATAGAATTAGAGTTCCGCTGTATTATTTATGTAAACTCTGATGTAAAATTTATTTAGTAGCTTCATGAACTACTATTGTATTTTAAATTTTCCGCTGCGAGATATTATATTGCTCTGTATATGTGTCTATGATCTGTGATTATGTGATTTATTCTATTTATCTCCAAAGCTAATAACAATCCATTATTTTGGACGTTCCGAGTTGACATGTTTTTGTCGATTCGGCATGGTCAAAATGGCAGGTCGTTACATCCACTTTCAAGTTACTATTTATGATCGAACAAAATATATACGATGCAGACTGATATACTTTTCCAATTTTCATATTCGACATAATTAACTTCCCTCATTCTTCGCAACATGGAAATTACAAGGAAAATCAATATTAGGTACCCATAATTATAATATTTTAGAAGTGCTTTCTAGCATGAACTGATTTTGAAACTTTGATATTGACTACTTATTTTGAACTCATACGCACAAATAGGCGCAAATGACACGTGTGTTGTCTATTAAGAAATTTTATTCCTTGAAACCACAGAGGAAATATCAAAAGAGTCTCTTAACTTAACATACTTTTATTTAGTTTCGATTAATAAAATGAAATCAGAAAGAAAGCACAATACTCAATGCGCTATGACACCATAATACTCACCTTTATAATATTATGTCATTATGACTCCATAATACTCAATGCACCTCACTGTTGCCAAAAACCATGTGGCATAGAGCCCATGCATAAACGAGTAACATACACGAAAAAATAGAGGCATGACTGTATCTTTGAACAAGGTCTAGGCATATATTCTACACCAATGTAACCTAATTTCTAGGAACGGTTAAATCATTTATAGGTATGACCAATTTGGTCTCCCTAAACATTTCAAAGCCACATATAACAACTGTAGGACATACATCTGAAATCACATTTCAAACTCAAATAATAAAAATCAACAATAACAATAAATCATACCATTTTATGTTCTAATACTGCTTGACTTGTATGTCCAGCATGCTGACCATAGTTATACATAGATCTATTTCTTTTGCCTAGCTCCCTTTTTTTGCATAAACCTTGTTTTGCTTCGTTTTTTAAGAACATATCCCAATCTACTTGCCTAATTGTTCGTGGATGATATTATCGAATTTGTCATAATGATTTTTTTCTCAACTCACTTTTATGTTTCCTGAATGATGACTCGACCATTTTTTCATAAAGTAGTCCTTTGCATTTGACTGTATCTGAAAAAATGTCTGCTGAAATTAAGAATTTAAAAAGAAGCAATGCGATTAAAAAAACATGTTACAAAAAAAAAAACTAAAAATGGTATAAATTGACTCAACTTACTAGCAAATCATTCCAGACATCGTCTTTATAATTTTTAGGCACTTTATCCAAATGTTCATATGACATCGGCACATGAGTTCGTACTAATTTACCCATTCGACATCCTACTCTTCCAGCTTCTACTCGTGTTGACATTGTTTTCTACAAATGAGAAATAAGAAAAACAAGTGTGTAATATTTGATTTAATTTATTTACTGTTAGCATTGTGTTAATAAGAAACATGTAATGAATATGTTATTGTTCAAAAGCACTATATACTAATTTGGTACATATAAATAAAGGTTTTTATATTTCCAGCTGCATTGTAAATTTGGTCCATATAAATTTAGGTCACAATTATCATAGGATTCTGATTCGGTACTGTTAAAACATGCATTTCTATATACATATTTAACATAAAGTGAGAGCAGTTGGGAATACTTTACACACAACCCATAGTCATTACTTTGCTAAATAAGACCAACTGACGAAGACAAACGACTCCCGCAAGCATCACTTATAACCAAAAATATCAAATAGTTCTTTGACATAATCATTAGGAACTGAAAAAGATAATGATAGGGTAGCTCCAAAGAGTAAGACAAATACAAATCCCATGATAATTAGATCTAATGACGGATTTGTGTAATCATCAATCGGTCAACATGGCAGCGACGACGGCTCGATAAACCAGTAATCGACTAAAGCGACGACGGCTAGATGGCAGAAGCTACAGATGGGCCCGAGATGCGGCGATGGTTCTAGTGTTGTGGAGGTGGAGAAAAAAGAAGGAAAAATTATTTTACTTGGTACGGAGAAAAAAGAAATGGGAAAGAGGATATGAAGGTCGTGGTGGAGGTAAAAAGAAGAATTGGAGGGGAAATAATTAGGTTTCGCGCTAATTATTCCGAGGCGTGCGAAGGGGAGTGAGGAAGTAGTGAATAGTTATATGTCATTTGGAACGACCATTGACAGTAATAATGCTGTAATGGTTCAAGATTGTTCTTGAATAGGTGTAATATCATCCCACCCTATTAAAACAGCTCCAAGCCATGGTTAAATTGGAACGATCAATAACAGTTCCAAATTTCCGCATAGTTGTGTTCCGAAATGGCTGTTATATTTCGTGTAGTGACTCCTTAAGTATCAAAAAATTCAGAAAACTAAGTTATATTATTAAAATATATGAATATATTAATAAAAATAGTTAAAAGTATATAATTTCAATCGATAGAATTTTCTTCGAGTCGACTGACCTACAATAGAAAACGAAAATAAAGTACAAAGCAAGCTGACTAAATATAAATAGCCAACTGAATTTAAGGAGGCTTTCCAAAACAAAAATACTCAGTTTCACTCATCTTGCTGTGTACTCAGTGGTAGCTATTGACAATATTGTTAAGGTATCATCTGATTGTATGCAAGGGCTTGCTGCTTCCAAACCACGTTTTGTTTACTCAGTTTGGCTTATTTGATGTATATAAAGAATTTTTATTTTACATAGCATCAAATATGAAAGCAAACATTTAGTAATTTTATGTGTTGATTTTGAAGATTGATTTCTACATGCTACATGTAAAGATTTTCAATTTAAGCAAAGAAATCTATCTATTCTAGCACAATGAATTATTATAAGGAATTCTTTTTTTTCTTTTACTTTTGTCATGAGTAATACTATGAGTTGGATTTCTAGATGTATACGTAACAGAAACTGTTTCACTTATATTATAGAAAACTATTGCAAATAGTTTGCAAAAAACTTTGTATCCTAATATAAAAGTAGGTAATAGAACAGAGAGAGCAAAACAAATTAATCAAACCATAAATACTTGTGATGAGGATTATGAAGCTTGTCATAGCAATCTCTTTAAAACTTTGATTTACAAAGTTTCTGTGATTACCCTTAATTGTTAAACTTATTTTACATAGATTTGTGATTTACAAAGCTTGCCATAGCAATCTCTTTAAAACCATGATTTACAAAGTTTCCGTGATTACCCTGAAATGTTAACCTTATTTTACATATTGACTGTTAAGTATACAACTCAGTCTTAGTTTACATCCATGTATGGTCTGAGGGAAAAAAATTCATAAAAATAATCAATCTTCTGAATGGGGTATGTTTGACGTCAAAGCATGTCTTATTGAATACTGAGCTATAGAAAATGCAAAATAACATATTGTAGTACTGAAAATAACAAACCAGTTAACTACCATGCGGATTGTCATACACATAAACTTGTTTGATCGCTAGAGTTACTCCAAAAGCATGAGAAAAAAAACCATCATCTATGCTCATCGCCAAGTTACAATTAAAGATAGTTTTTTCCCCAGTATTCATTGCCATAACATATGCTTTAATAATACTGAAACAGTTAGAAATTTTTTGATAGGGATGAATAAATTTGTGATAGGATTACAAAGACATGTTGAACGTGTTGAATAGGATTCTAAAACATAACCAACCTTATGGATTCAAATTTGATGTTCCTTAGTGGGAAGTATGAAATACAATGACGATTTATAGAGAATTCTGAAACATGTTGAACAGGATTTGTAACATGTTTTGTATAGAAACAATGTGCCAGTTAATTTTATGAGAACATCCTATTTATTTCAAGTTATTTTTGCTATGCAATCAAGATTCGCGGTAGACGAAGCAAACAAAGACTTATTTCTTAAGATGGTGGGAATACGATGGAGAGAGGCAAAGTCTAAATTATTTTCCGCTATTAATAGCTTCTACTCGTCTCAAGTCTTCCACTAGATTAGCAATGCGAAGACCAGGAACAACAGAAAATGTTGAAGAGTGAAACGTCTTTGTTAAGGAAGAGCCACAGGAAGAATTTGAGGTAATAAGTTTGTATTGTATTCATTACGAAATAAAGATAAATTATAGTTTATTAATGTATTTCTCTTATGTAGGAAACTAGCAAAAAATTCAAAGCATTGAGGGTTAAAATTAAAATTCCATATACAATGAGCAGAAAGGGTTATGCGAGATTAGAAGAAGATATGGTAAGAAATGCACATATTTTTACATCGGTGACAATTTTTTTCTTTGGTACTACTTCTTACGATTTTATTATTTACAGAAAAATGAAAGTGGAGTATCAGATATTAGCAGAGACGAGCTATGGTGCAAAGCCCATACAAAGAAAAATGGAGACCCATCGAATTCCATTGATGTCAATTGCATCATACTATTGAATTGAATAGAAGTTTACAGCTTATAATGTAATAACATCTTGAATGATATCTGTAACTTTGAATAGAATAGAACAAATTCTTAATATTATTATTGGCTCACATCATATTTTTATACCTGTAACTTTGGATATGTTATGATTTATGTCTACGAGCTAAGTGGCAATAAATTTACCACCGTTGAACATTGATGGGTGATAGTTTATTCATATTTCAATTTTCTTGAAATAGCATATTTTAATTTGTAGGCTAAGATAAACGAGCACCACGATAATGCTTAGAGCTCTCATGGAACATCATCAACAAGTGGAGATGGAGTGTCTCATGTTTATGGAAATGAACATAGGGGAAGGGTGGGAGGACTAGGTTTTGGTGTACTTCCATCTCGAATGGGTACTTATTTAAGTAATTCAAGAAACGTGACTGCATTGGAAAATCAAGTAACTCATTTGTCGGCTAGATGAGATGAGCTGGCTAACTTGGTTATGACAGTAAGTTTATAGTTAATTAGCTGTTGTTATTAAAAAAAATGCGATATGTGCTTATGAATCATCGAGTCATCTCTTGTACTTTTACAAAGAAGAAGTGATAATATAGTGGATATGGAGGCTCCTCATACTCAAACTCCTCAGGTTAGAATAAATAATTTTATCCTGTTATTTGTTCGAAAAAAAAACTATGTTCACATCTTTGGTGCAAAGAGGCCATAGTGCCATTTTAATATTATGCTTGCCACTATCACAAAAGTCTTTAGATATCATTCCTTCTCACCCTTTGTTTCAAAAAAAAGTATTCTATGTTTTTGAATGATGTCGTAGATATGGCTAAATGCACAGAAGAGTGTGCATCAAAACTAATCTGTAATAACCCGGAAATCTGGGCCAATTTAAAAATTTTATTCTGACAATTTTAATGAATGTTGAATATTTAAAATGAATATTTTAAATAAAAATGACGAGAAATTTATTTTGAATGGAATTCGAATGTACATATTTATATAGATTGTCGTTAGAATATAAATATTTTATTTTAATTATAAAAGGAATTGAAAATGGCGCGGTAGTTCGATAATTCGATTTCAAATTTCAAATGAATGTACAGGATTCAAAATAAACCGTATTTTAGTGAAACCAAAAATATTAGAATCTAATTGAGGATATCTTTCCAATGAATCCGAAAAATCGAAATTTCATAGCGGGAATCAAAAGATATGTCCAATTGAAAATTCAAATTAGTCGTTATGGAATTCAAGCCCTTAAAAATGGAAATTTTGCAAACGACCTCGGTTTTCGACGAAACCACTTTTGTTGGATCTGTGATATCAGGTTATTGCTAGGTTTCAAAATTCGTAATTTTTCAAATCAATATGTGAGCATGGTAAAGGAAAACGTGTTTAACCAGTTTCAGTTGATTTTAATCGACTGGAAATTGGACATTTTTCAAACGGTCTCAGAATTTGACGAAACTAGTTTTGTTAGGACCGTATCGTCAATACGAAGCCAGAAAATATTTTTCAAGAATTTTTAGAGTTCGTATGTGGCCCCGGTAAATTGAAATGCGCGTTCAAATTCAATATATAGAGTTATACGTTGATTTTGACAAAAACTGATTGAAACAGTCGAATCAGTCTGCGATACATATCCCATTGTGTTCGGAATGGGGGTAATTAGCTGTGGACGACAGGCGGTGGGTCTCGTTTCGAGGTCGAAAATAAAAGTTGCTTTTTGAAGTTAAATAATTAATTAAATATATATAAAACCCCCTCAACACTCTCTCCCCTTTCATTATTTCCAGATCAGAAAATCAAATAGAATAAAAAAAACCTCGACAGTTCCACCGTGCCACCCCCTCTTCGTCGCCGCCACCATCGCTTCCCCCTTCCTCCTCCATCGACGAGACCCCGAGACCCTACCCCTCTCTCCAACCGACCAACCGACAAACCCTACCTCCCTAGAAACCGCCGCCAGCCATCGAATGTCCAAACCCCCCCTCGCCTGACCGCCGGAACACCGCCTCCTCCCCTGACGTCAGCCACGCCTTCCCCTCCCTGTCTGCGATGAACCACACCCTATAAGTTTTCTTTTTTTATTTATTTCTATTTATTTTCCAGGTAATCGATTTCATGAGTTTAAAATCAATTTTTTTATTACGTCAAAAGTAGAAAGATGAGATTTTTGGTTTACAAAAGATAAGATTTTTTTTAAGTAAAAGGAAGTGATTTTTATATATATTACATCATGATAAAAATTTGATTTTTATATATATTACTTCTTGATAAAAATTTGTTTTTTTTATATGTAAAAGATTACATATTTGAAAGTAAAAAAAGAAAAAAAAAACTGATTTTTATTTATAGAAAACATAGTAGAAAATTTTGATTTTTAATATATAATATAGCGAAGAAGAACATGATTTTTATATGTATGTAATAACATAAAAGATTTGATTTTTAAAGAATGAAAAGATTTGATTTTTAAAAATATAGAAAGTTAAACAAATCAGTTTTCTATTAAATAGCATTGTGTATAAAGGAATGGAAATAAAGATTTTATTTCTCTTTGTTAAAGATTGGATCTTTATAGAGTAAAAAGACTTGACTTTTATTTGGGTAAAAAATATGATTTTTTATAAAGTAGAAGTAATAAAAAAAATATGATTTTTCTAAAGTAGAAGTAATAAAAAATATGATTTTTATAAAGTAGAAGTAATAAAAATATGATTTTTATGAAGTAGAAGTAATAAAAATATGATTTTTATGAAGTAGAAGTAATAAAAATATGATTTTTATGAAGTAGAAGTAATAAAAATATGATTTTTATATTATAGAAAGATTCAAAATATAATTTTTATAATATAGAAAAGTTAAAAATATAATGTTTATATAGAGAATAGCGTGATAAAAATATAATCTTTATTATATGAACAGCTATGTAAAAATAGAATTTTTATCCATATAGAGTGATTATAAAAATATGATTTTTATATACATAGCAACAATATAAAATTATAATTTTTATATATGTAGTGGCTACGGACAATGAAATTGACAAAAGGCGAGCGCGAAGGAGATTTGTACATATGAAGAGTCGTGGCGCTTGGATTAGCTAGTCGGTGAGAACTTCTCACCTTTAATTTAATTTTCTAGTTAAATTATATACTAGGATGCAGACGGTGCTTAGTAGCACCCGACACCCGTCGTCCAAAGACCATGGACGGCTTGTATGCTTGTTTGTTTGATTTTGTTGTGTAGTTGATTGTGTGATGTGATGTGGAATGAAGTAAAATATTTATATAGTTAAAATATTTAATAGTTGAAAATAGAATTTTTAACGCGTATTTAAAATGAAATAAAAATAAACAAATTGGACGATTTGTTTATATACACACATTTGACAGATATTGATTGGGACGATAAATTTTACACATCGCCCAACTGCACAAATAAAATCTGTGTTTGATTGTTGGAAAATCCCACATGGGTATTGGGGTGATATATGACATACACTAATCCCAATAATTAGTTGTATGTCGATTGACTGATTGACAGACTGTTATAAGCATTAAATATTTATATTTGATGCTTATACAGTGTAGAATGCACTTTGGATGATGGTTGATTATTTGTCGTTATTGATATGTATATGCGTTGTATGGAAACCCATAGAAATAAAATCTATGGTAATTGATTGGGCCTCATTCCAGTTTTGAAATAGAATATTTGAATAGAAATATGTGAATAGAAATATTTGAAATAGAATATTTGAAATAGAATATTTGAAATAGAATATTTGAATAGAAATATGTGAATAGAAATATTTGAAATAGAATAGTTGGAAAAGAAATATTTGAATATAAATATTTGAAATAGAATATTTGAAAATAGAAATATATAAAAGCCGTGTTGATTAGATTGACGCCATTTTGACGTGAAAGATATTTATATCGATTATATTCGTTTTTATAATGAATATTGAAAAGTGATTTCAAAATCAAATATTTTGAAAATGAATTCAAATCGAATTGAAATTGAATGGAAATCAATTTGAAATGAATTCGAATTGAAATTGAATAGAATTGAATTTGAATAGAAAATGAATTCGAATTGAAACGGAATAGAATTGAAATCGAATTGAAATTGAATAGAAATGAATTCGAATTGAAATTGAATTGAAAATGAACTGAAATTGAATTAAAAATCGATTTGAAATCAATTTGAAATGAATTTAAAATGAATTTATAAGGAAAAATTCAATTTTGATTTGAGTTTGAAATGAAGTTGAAATCGTTTTGAAAACGAATTTAAAATGATTCATATAATACGTTTCAAAAAGGAAATCGACGAAGTATATGTCATATATATTATATATATAATATAGTGGCCTGAATAGAATGTGCCGCGCCGCGGCAGTTCGTGAATTTCGACCATTGACTTCGAGTTGACGTTGCGGGAGATCCGACCGTCGGATTGTCCTAAACCCAGAACCGTTGGGTTCGTATCGAAAAGAGCTTTCTAATGAATATTAGAGATTTGAAATCTAACGGTTGGATTTGGAATTATGTCCAAATCAAATTTGGAGAAGGCCGCTGTAAATGCAGTTCTATGGCCGTTGATGGAAATCGACTGTACAGGCCTTGATAAAATTATTAAAAATAGTAATAATTTGTGTAAAATCATAAGAAATGATTTGTGAAGAATTGGGATGAAAATTTCCATATTTGAAAAGATAAAAATAGATTTTTATCAAAATGAACTAGTTTTGAACTAGAATTATAATTCTATTTATTTTTAAAATAAATAAATCGGGTTTGAAAGGGTTTTGAAAATAACCAGAATTTCCAATACGTGAATTGGAATGGATTTGAATCGAAATTGTCTTCAGAATATTTCGATGTTGGATTTCGTGATTATACAGATATTGTTAGGGAAATTTGAAAGATATATATATATATATATATATATATATCGTTATTTCCAATATGATATTTGTTGGTCGTACAATTTTGATATTGAATATAAGCCGATATATTTTCTATTCAGAGCCTTGTATTTAATATCAAATGTGATTTGGGTTTGTCGTGAATGGCGTCTTTACTAACACTGTTCTTAAGCCCAGTTGAGAAAAAGATTAAATCTTTTTATTTAGATTTAATGAAGTGTACCAATTAAATAATATTTAATTGGAATTGAATTGGTATTGATTTTTGGGTTTATTGTGAACAGTGTTTTAAATAACACTTGTTCTCTAACCCGATAATTAATGTGAAGTGATTTTGGGTTTATCGTGAACCGTGTTTTAAATGACACTAATTCTTTAACCCAGTTAAAGATTAAAACTATGTGGAGATTTAATGAATCTTTATTGAGATTGAAAAGATCGAGAATGGAGTATCACCAGTTTTACTCCAGGCGATAGTTAAATCTTTAATTAGATTTGAACGTGAAATGGTAATTGAATTTACCGATAACACTGTGATGTTAGATATGAAGTATTACCAGTTTTACTTCATGGGATGAATAGGTTGGGATTGGGAAATAAATGATTACTCCGGTGTGGTTCGCTAATCCCGACTAGTTTGAATTGATATTCAAAGGATGATTAAAGAATAAATTTAAAGAATTTATCTTTGATAAAATTAATAGGAACCTTTCCCAAAGTGTAAGAATATTTGAATAAAAGAATATTCTGAAAATGAGGCGTATGCTGTGTTTGTGTAACACTTGTTTATTATATACGTGAGTTATTCAGAAAGACCGGGTTTATCCCATTCTGAATAACTAATACGACGATAAGTCGAAGGTGAAGACGGTAGTTGAAGACCGGAGGTCTTCACGTCGTTTGGATAATTACTGATGATCTTGATTGGGCCATACACCCAAGAGGAGGGAATCAGTTGGTGGTCGTCCAGACGTACTTGGAGATCGATGGATATGCGGGGTACTAGGTGCCTCCGGTTTCGTTCAGACCCAGAACGGACATGTAAATGGACTATGTGTCTGACATTGGATTTCATTCTGTGTGACTGATATAGGTTGCATAGAGGGGTCTGCCTGTGTGGCATGCTAAGATGCAAATGATCAAGGCTTCTGTTGAAAAGCAGAGTCTTGTGGTGGATGATCAAAGCACAGCCTGTGTGGCATAGCTTTGTGTAACGTTGATTCGTGAGCCTCACACCCCGGTTGTGAACCAGAAACGGGAGAGGACATCAGGGAGGACATGCGTTTCTTTCTAGCTAGAAGGGGCTTCAGTGGTTTTACACGCCCTGATGAGTTTGACTTATGTGGTTGTTGGTGTTGCGAGGCGCCTCAGATATATCTGTCGATCCGGGACCGATGGAGTCATTTGTTGGCTCATTTACGCCCAAAAGGGCAGGGAAACGTAGTGTTCAGGCATAATAATCCACATCGGTGGACCGGCCCTGACGATCCAAAGGGTTGATGCGTTCTGATCCTAAGGCTCGGGCTATACAGTCTCGAATCGGTAAAGGACTATCTTTTGCCTCGGTTCACAGATGGAAATCCAATTTCCAAATACGTGACTTTGCGATTTTGATTGTAGAGCCTAGTGTGGCGACATGATATATGGTACCCATGCCGCCTATGATTGGTATTTATGATTTGAAGTTGTTTTATACACTATGCACTTATAATAGAATCAAATGATTTGTTTTAAACGTACTAAGCATGTTTGGCTATTATAAGGGAAAACCCTATCCCCCGGCTTGCGTTGCATTGTGTGATTGGACCTGGGTCTTATAATAGCTTCATTGTTCTTTATTTAGCATTGCGTTGTTAGTTTTATGCACTGGTATTCTTGGGAGGAAACCTCTTCCGTGTTATACGGCGTGGTCCCTTGATTTACCTAACTCTAAAATAAAGATTAATAACTGTTTTAGTTCACACACCAGTCCCATGACTGACCTGGAGTTTATTGTTTTAACCTAAACTCTGGGTGCCCCTATTTTCCGCACGGGCAGCTAGTAGTTTTGGTTTTGCAGATTTATATTCATAGGAACCTGGTTTACAGCTGGAACGATATCCGGAAAGCTTTGTATCCGTGTATCTTCTCCAGTTGTATTCTGTATTATTTTTCCACTGCTATGTAATGTATTGTAATCTCTGGTATTTTTCTGATGTATATTATTTGTTTATACTCTGTATATTCTTGTATTCTGATGGAATTGTTGTAATTAACAATGAAATATTCTTCTGTCTGCGTTCTGATTGGTCTTGTCCTTAAAGCAATCCGGGCTTTCCTTACCGGGGAAGTTACGGGTTTTCACAGTCTGGTATCAGAGCTTTGGTTTACAAAGCTTAGAGAACAAGATACATTAGAACCATATGAAAGAATTCATCAGATATTGGATTAGTAATATCCAATGGGAATGACTCGTTAGAGATGGGATCAGTAGTATCCTAGAACGAGTGTGAAGAGTATATTTTTGAAAATGAAAACAAATTTTGATTTGAAAATTTAATTCAATTATTCGTATTTTAATATTTATTTATATCGATTAGGACTTCCCCAGTATATAAAGATTTTGCATATACGTCTGATCCGCGTGTATTCGAAGTTTTAATATGGTCGGTAGATATAAAATCACATTCTAGTCGCCCGAAGATGGTTCTGATGATCGCTAAAGCGATCACATCATCAATATTCATGTTCGAGTTTCGAAAGTGGGTTTTTATATATTTCCTATTGACTGGTGTGAGAACCAAAATTTGATAGGGCTTATTATTGTGATTTGGCATCAAAAATGTGATTTTTGACTATATATCAAAGTTATGAATTTGAAATGCTAATCAACTAATTGATTGATGGTTGTGTTGTTTGATTATTGTTTGATTAATTAAAATTTGAACCATATAGCCACTTTGAACCAAATAGTAAATTGTATTGAAAAACTATCGCATTTACTTGCATATACATGTACTTACATTGAACAGGTCATTGCAAGGAGGCTAGAGCAGAGAATAAAATTGTTTGCCCGACAATTAGGTACACGTTTACCATAATTTACTGTTTTGTTTGGGTGATGATGATTTTATGAGCCGATTGGCTAGCAGCTTGGCTTTTTCTTTTTCTTTTGGATTGAAGAAGGCCATGGGAGGCTATATGAAATATCCCGAAGCCCCCAGTGTAGGGGAGGTTATGGCGAAATTTTTCGAAAATTTAGGGTTTTAGCCAAATTTTTGAAAAATTTGAAAAGTTCTTAGAAACTGAAAAGTTGAAGAACTTAAGCCGTAATGAAAATAATGAAAGTTGAGTTGATTTGTGAAACAACTTTTGGCTTCGTTCCTTTTCGGGGACGAAAAGTTTTAAGTGGGGGAGTTTGTAATAACCCGGAAATCTGGGCCAATTTAAAATTTTTATTTTGGCAATTTTAATGAATTTTGAATATTTAAAATGAATATTTTAAATAAAAACGACGAGAAATTTATTTTGAATGGAATTCGAACGTATATATTTATATGGATCGTCGTTAGAATATAAATATTTTATTTTAATTATAAAAGGAATTGAAAATGGCGCGGTAGTTCGATAATTCGATTTCAAATTTCAAATGAATGTACAGGATTCAAAATAAACTGGATTTTAGTGAAACCAAAAATATTAGAATCTAATTGAGGATATCTTTCCAATGAATCCGAAAAATCGAAATTTCATTGCGGGAATCAAAAGATATGTCCAGTTGAAAATTCTGAATAGTCGCTATGGAATTCAGGCCCTTAAAAATGGAAATTTTGCAAACGACCTCGGTTTTTGACGAAACCACTTTTGTTGGATCCGTGATGTCAAGTTATTGCTAGGTTTCAAAATTCGTAATTTTTCGAATCAATATGTGAGCATGGTAAAGGAAAACGCGTTTAACCAGTTTCAGTTGATTTTAATCGATTGGAAATTGGCCATTTTTCAAACGGTCTCAGAATAAGACGAAACTAGTTTTGTTAGGACCGTATCGTCAAGACGAAGCTAGAAAATATTTTTTGGGAATTTTTAGAGTACGTATGTGGCCCCGGTAAATTGAAATGCGCGTTCAAATTCAATATATAGAGTTATATGTTGATTTTGACAAAAACTGATCGAAACAGTCGAATTAGTCTGCGATAAATATCCCATTGTGTTCGGAATGGGGGTAATTAGCTATGGACGACAGGCGGTGGGTTTCGTTTCGAGGTCAAAAATAAAAGTTGCTTTTTGAAGTTAAATAAATAAATAATTAAATATATATAAAACCCCCTCAACACTCTCTCCCCTTTCATTATTTCCAGATCAGAAAATCGAATAGAAAAGAAAAAACCCTCGATAGTTCCAGCGTGCCACCCCCCCCCCCCCATTTGTTGCCGCCACCATCGCTTCCCCTCCCCCCTTCCACCTCCATCGACCAGACCCCGAGACCCTACCCCTCTCTCCAGCCGACCAACCGACAAACCCTACCTCCCTAGAAACCGCCGCCAGTCACCGAATGTCCAACCCCCCCCCCCCCCCTCGCCTGATCGTCGGAACATCGCCTCCTCCCCTGACGTCAGCCACACCTTCTGTCACGAAAAGGAATTTCGCTCGGTCCGAACCAGTCGCTAAACCGACCCAGACCGTTCGAAACGCCCTATCGTTTGAGAACGAGACAAAACAGAACGCAAACAGAAGAACATTTCACTGTATATCACAACAATGCATCAGATTACAAGAATATACATAGTATAAATGAATAAATATTACACAGAAATATCAGAGATTTAAATTACATAGCAGCGGAAAATAATACAATACACAACTAGAAGAAGATATACGGATACAAAGCTTTCCGGATATCGTTCCAGCTGTAAACCAGGATCCTGTGAATATAAATCTGCAAAACCGAAACTACTAGCTGCCCGTGTCAAAATAAGGGCACCCAGAGTTTAGGTTAAAACAATAAACTCCAGGTCAGTCATGTGACTGGTGTGAGAACTAAAACAGTTATTCTTTATTTTTAATGTTCGGTAAATCAAGGGACCACGCCGTATAACACGGAACGGGTTTCCTCCCAAGAATACCAGTGCATAAAACAAACAACGCAATGCTAAATAAAGAAAAAATGAAGCTGTTATAAGACCCAGGTCCTATCACACAATGCAACGCAAGCCGGGGGATCGGGTTTTCCCTTATAACAGCCAAAGAATGCTTGATACGTTTTAAAACAAATTATTGATACTATAATAAGTGCATAGTGTATAAAACAACTTCAAATCATAAGTATCAATCATAGCAGGCATGGGTACCATATATCATGTCGCCATATATAGGTTTACAATTAAAACCGCAAATGTCACGTATTTGGAAATTGGATTTCCATCTATGATCCGAGGCAAAAGATAGTCCTCAACCGATTCGAGACAATCTAGCCTACCATGTCACAGGATCAGAGTTCGAGTGACCCTAGGAGCGACAGGGCCGGTCCACCGATGTGGATTAAAATGCTTGAACACTACGTTTCCCCGCCCTTTGGGGCGCAAATGAGCCATCAAATGACTCCATCGGTTCGAGAACGACCGATCAATCCGAGGCGCCTCGCAACAGCAACAACCACATAAGTCAAACTCGTCAGGGCGTGTAAAACCACTGACGCCACTTTTAGCTAGAAAGAAACGCAAGTCCTCCCTGAGGTCCGTCTCCCATTTTTGGTTCATACCGGGTGTGAAACTCGCGAATCAACGTTACACAAAGCTACGCCACAAAGGCCTTGCTTTGATCATCACCACAAGACTTTGCTTTTCAACAGAAGCCTCGATCAATTGCCACTTAGGCATGCCACACAGGCAATTCACTCCATGCGTTTGATATCCATCAATATATAACCCCTGAGCTCGTACGTCTCAGAGAAGGGCGTTAAGCAAGAGAATAAATTCTCCGCCGCCAAACAGATATATATTTAATAGAGATCAATCACACGGACTAAAATCCAATGTCAGACACACAGTCCATTTACAAGTCCGTTCTGGGTCTGAACGAAACCGGAGGCACCTAGTATGTAACAACCCGGAAAATCTGGGCCAGTTTAAAATTTTTATTTTGGCCATTTTAGCGAATTTTGATTATTTAAAATGAATTATTTTAAATAATATCGACGAGAAAATTTATTTTGAATAGAATTCGACGTATATATTATATACGTCGTCGTTAGAATATATAATAATAATATATAATTATAAAAGGAATTGAAAATGGCGCGGTAGTTCGAAAATTCGATTTCTAATTTCAAATGAATATACAGAATTCAATATAAGTCAGAATTGAACGAAACAAGAAATATTTGAATCTGTATAACTATGTCTTTGTAACGAAGTTAACAAACTGAGATTTCATCTTAGAAATGATAAGATATGTCCAGTTTAAAATTAGAAATAGTCGCTGTGGAATTTATATATATTTTTATATATATAAGGCCCTTAAAAATAGCAATTTTGCAAACGACCTCGGATTTCGACGCTTTCCTTTACGGGGAAGTTGCGGGTCTTTACAGTTGGTATCAGAGCTTTGGTTTACAAAGCAGAGAACAAGACACATTAGAACCGTATGAAAGAATTCATCAGATATTGGATTAGTAATATCCAATGAGATTGACTCGTTAGAGATGGGATCAGTAGTATCCTAGAACGAGTGTGAAGAGTATATTTTTGAAAATGAAAACAAACTTTTGTTTTGAAAATTTAAATCAATTATTCGTATTTGATTATTTATTTTATATTGATTAGGACAATCCGATATATAAAGATTTTTCATATATGTCTTGCAAACGTGTATTCGAAGTTTTAATATATTGGGTAGATATAGAGTCCCTTTAGTGCCCGGGAGTAATTCTGGTGATGGGGCACTGTCGCCAGTATTTATTTTCGAGTGACGAAAGTGAGATTTCTATATATTTCCTATTGACTGGTGTGAGAACCAAAATTAGATAGGGCCTATTGTTGTGATTTGGCATCAAAAATCTGATTCTTGACTATGTATCAAAGTTATGAATTTGAAACTCTAATTCACTAATTGATTGATGTTTGGGTTGTTTGTTTATTTGTTTGCTAATTTTTAGCCATTTAGCCTAATAGCACCAAATATTGTGTTGTATTGAAAATTGGTCGCATTTGCTTGCATATACATGTATATCCTTGAACAGGTCATAGCAAGGAGGCTAGAGCCAGAGAATAAAATTTGTTTGCCCGACAAATAGGTACATGTTTACTACATAATTTCCTGTTTTGTTTGGGAGATGATGATTTTGTGAGCCTATTGGCTAGCCGCTTGGCTTTTTCTTTTTCTTTTTGAGATCTGAAGGACCGGGGAAGCTATTTGAAATTCCCCGATGCTCCCATTGCAGGGGAGGTTATGGCGAAATTTTTCAAAAATTTAGGGTGTTAGCCAAATTTTTGAAATTTTAGAAATTCTCAGAAACTGAAAAGTTGGAGAATGAAAGCCAGGTCGAGCGTAGAGTTGATTAATCAAACCACTTTCGACTTTGTTCCTTTTCGGGGACGAAAAGTTTTAAGTGGGGGAGATTGTAACAACCCGGAAAATCTGGGCCAGTTTAAAATTTTTATTTTGGCCATTTTAGCGAATTTTGATTATTTAAAATGAATTATTTTAAATAATATCGACGAGAAAATTTATTTTGAATAGAATTCGACGTATATATTATATACGTCGTCGTTAGAATATATAATAATAATATATAATTATAAAAGGAATTGAAAATGGCGCGGTAGTTCGAAAATTCGATTTCTAATTTCAAATGAATATACAGAATTCAATATAAGTCAGAATTGAACGAAACAAGAAATATTTGAATCTGTATAACTATGTCTTTGTAACGAAGTTAACAAACTGAGATTTCATCTTAGAAATGATAAGATATGTCCAGTTTAAAATTAGAAATAGTCGCTGTGGAATTTATATATATTTTTATATATATAAGGCCCTTAAAAATAGCAATTTTGCAAACGACCTCGGATTTCGACGAAACCAGTTTTGTTGGGTCCGTGATGTTAAGTTATTGCTAGATTCCAAATTTCATAATTTTTCGAATCAATATGTGAGCGTGGCAAAGGAAAACGTGTTTTGACCATTTCAGTTGATTTTAATCGACTGGAAATTGGCCATTTTTCTAACGGTCTCAGAATTCGACGAAACTAGTTTTGTTAGGACCGTATCGTCAATACGAAGCTAGAAAATATTTTTCTGGAATTTTTCTAGTTAGTATGTGACCCCGGTAATTTGAAATGTACGTTTAAAATTCAATATAATGATTTAAATGTAAATTTAACAAAAACTGATTGTAACGATCAACTCAGCTTGCGATACATATCCCATTGTGTTCGGAATGGGGGTGAAACGCTATGGACGACAGGCAGTGGACCTCGTTTAGAGGTCGTATGTAAAAGTCAACTTTTTATAATTAAAATAAATAAAAAAAAATCAATCAAATCCTCTCTCCTCTCCCCCTATTTCTCTCTGGCCCCCCCCCCTGTTTTTCACGATTCAAATCAATTTAGGTTTAGAAAAAAAAAAAAAAAAAAAGAAAAAAGAGGGAAGAACACGTCGATCCTCCACCCGTCGCGCCTCAGGCGGTTGCGCCCCTCCAAGCCAACGTCGATCTTCCCCTCCCTCTCGCGCCCGACCTCCTCTCTCCCCACTTCTTCGGTTCCCTGAATTGAGCGAGACCCGCGTCGCCTAGCAGCTCTGGCCAACGAACGACGAGCCGCCGCCACTTCCAGTCAAGACCGCGCCTCCCCGTTCGAATCGAGCCGCCGCCTCGAAGCCCTCAGTCGATCTGCGAAAACCCTCTGTAAGTGTTTTGTTATTTTATCTTTACTGATTTTGTTAAATGAAGTAAAACTGAAATTTTTATAAAAGTAAAAACTGTTTTTTTTATGAATAAAAACTGATTTTACTTTATGGTTTAAAAAATGAATTTGCTTTGAAAATATAATTTTTGCATTGTTTAAATCGAATTAAAAATATAATCTTTACTATATAGGAATATTAAAAATATGATTTTTATATTTTTAAAGTATTAAAAATATAATCTTTATAGGATAGAGAAGTTAAAAATATCACCTTTGTATATGTGGCGAAATAAAAATCTGATTTTTATTTTATATACATTGAAATCAAGTGATGAAATTTGAAAAGGTGAAATCTTTGAATTTAAAAAGGGCGAAAGTTTTATATATTGAACTTTGAACTAAAAATTCGATTTTTATATATTGAACTTCGAAATAAAAATATAATTTTTATATATTGAACTTCGAAATAAAAATATGATTTTTATATATTGAACTTCTATAGAAAAATATGATTTTTATATATTGAACTTCTATAGAAAAATATGATTTTTATATATTGAACTTCGAAATAAAAATATGATTTTTATATATTGAACTTCTATAGAAAAATATGATTTTTATATATGGAACTTCTATAGAAAAATATGATTTTTATATATTGAACTTCGTATTAAAAATGTGATTTTTATATATTGAAAAGCGAAGTAAAAATTCGATTTTTACATATGTAGTGAAAGCGGATAACGAAGGTGACAAAAAAAGGTGAAACGACGAAGACTTCTGCAAAAGAAGAGCCGTGGAGCTAGGATAGCTAATCGGTGAGAATTTCTCACCTTTCAATTTATTTTTCTAGTTATATATATATATACTAGGATGCAGACGGTGCTTAGAAGCACCCGACACCCGTCCACATACCATGGACTTGTTTGTTTGGATGTTTGGTGATTGATTGAGATATTGGTTTGAATGTGGTTTGTGGTGTGAAAAATCGAATCGATAAATTGGTTAGGATTAGACGTGCGCCGTTATAAGGCGAAGGAGTAAGACTAGGTTAGACTCTTACTCCAAATTTTGTGGTTTGCATAACGAGAGTGATTTGATTGATGTGTGAATGGCGTGGGCCTTCACTAGACCGGGGATAAGGCTAGGCCTTGTCCCGTTTCTAGTATCGTGCCGTTATACCGCCGAAATTTTCTAAAATAAGTTAGAAAAATAAAAATAGCATTTTATTTAACGAATGAACTGAATAGAAATTCATATGTTGGAATAAAATGTTTTATCGTTAAAAATATAATTTTTAACGTGAATGTGAATAAATAAATATTCATTTACAAACCAGACGGTTTGTTTATGTACACCTATTTGAATGACGTTGATTGGGTCGATAAATTTTACACATCGCCTAACTGCACAAATAAAATATGTGTTTGATTGTTTGAAACCCCACACGGGTGTTAGGATGAAATTTGAAGTTCACTCATCCTGATTGATTAAATATGTCGATCGATTGATTGACAAGCTGCTGTAAGCGTTAAATGTCTATATTTGATGCTTATACAGTGTAGTGCACTTTGGTTGATGATTGATTATTCATCGTTGTTGATATATACATGTGTTGTAGAAAATCCATATAATTAACATTATATGGTAATTGATTGGGCCTCATTCCAGTTTCGAAAAAAAAGAAATATTTGAAATAGAAATATTTGAAATAGAAATATTTGAAATAGAATATTTGAAAATAGAAATATGTGAAGCCGTGAGGATTAGATTGACGCCATTTTGACGTGAACGATATTTATATCGATTTTATTCATTTTAAAATGAATATTGAAAAGTGATTTCGAAATCGAATATTATGAATTGAATTGAAAACGATTTCGAAATGAATTGAATTGAAAACGATTTCGAAATGAATTGAATTGAAAACGATTTCGAAATGAATTGAATTGAAAACGATTTCGAAATGAATTGAATTGAAAACGATTTCGAAATGAATTGAATTGAAAACGATTTCGAAATGAATTGAATTGAAAACGATTTCGAAATGAATTGAATTGAAAACGATTTCGAAATGAATTGAATTGAAAACGATTTCGAAATGAATTGAATTGAAAACGATTTCGAAATGAATTGAATTGAAAACGATTTCGAAATGAATTGAATTGAAAACGATTTCGAAACGAATTGAATTGAAAACGATTTCGAATCGAATTGAAAGCGAAGTGAAATAAATTCAAATTGAATTGAAATTTGAATTGAATAGAAATGGATTTTAAAACGAATTTATAAAGAAGAATTCAATTTTGATTTGAATTGAAAAGGAAGTTGAAATTGCTTTTGAAACGAATTTAAAACTATTTATATAATTCGTTTTAAATAGAATCGACGAAATATATATTATATATATTATATATATAATATAATGGCCTGAATAGAACGCGCCGCGCCGCGGCAGTTCGTAAATTTCGACCATTTATTTCAAACGGACATTACGGGAGATCCGACCGTCGGATTCTCCTAAAACCGGAACCGTTGGGTTCGTATCGAAAAGAGCTTTCTAACGAATGTTAGAAATTTGAAATCTAACGGTTGGATTTGGAGACACGTCCAAATCAAATTGGAAAAAGGTCGCTGTAAGTGCAGTTCGATGGCCATTGTTGGAAATCGACTGTACGGGCCTTGATAAAATTATTAAAAATAGTAATAATTTGTGTAAAATCATAAGAAATGATTTGTGAAAGTTTGGGATGAAAAACTCCATATTTGAAAAGATAAAAATAGATTTTTATCGAAATGAACTAGTTTTGAACTAGAATTATAATTCTATTTATTTTTAAATAAATAAATTGAATTCGAAAAGGGTTTTAAAAGTAACCAAAATTCCAATGATTGCATTGGAGTGGATTTGAATCGAAATTGTCTTCGGAATATTTCGATGTTGGAATTCGTGATATTACAGGTGTTGTTATGGAAATTTGAAAGATATATATTTGTATCGTTATTTCCAATACGACATTTGTTAGTCGTAGAATTCGATATTGAATATAAGCCGATATATTTTCTATTCAGAGCCTTGTATTGAATATCGAATGTGATTTGGGTTTGTCGTGAATGGTGTCTTTACTAACACTGTTCTTGAACCCAGTTGAGAAAAGATTAAATCTTTTTATTTAGATTTAATGAAGTGTACCAATTAAATGATATTTAATTGGAATTGAATTGATATTGATTTTTGGGTTTATCGTGAACAGTGTTTTAAATAACACTTGTTCTTTAACCCGATAATTAATGAATGTGATTTGGGTTTGTCGTGAATGGTGTCTTCACTAACACTGTTCTTGAACCCAGTTGAGAAAAGATTAAATCTTTTGATTTAGATTTAATGAAGTGCACCAATTAAATAATATTTAATTGGAATTGAATGGATATTGATTTTTGGGTTTATCGTGAACAGTGTTTTAAATAACACTTGTTCTTTAACCCGATAATTAATGGGATGTGACTTTGGGTTTATCGTGAACCGTGTTTTAAATGACACTGATTCTTTAACCCAGTCACAGATTAAAACTAAGTGGAGTTTTAATGAATCTTTAATTAGATTGAAAAGATCGAGAATGGAGTATCACCAGTTTTGCTCCAGGCGATAGTTAAATCTTTAATTAGATTTGAACGTGAAATTTAGAAACTAACTGTCGGTTAGCCAAGCAGAAGGGTTTTCTGGATATTGATCTGATGTTGGTTTCGGCCTTCGGGGTTAATATTTGGGGAATTATTCTCTTGATTAATTTACGGTTAGTGACTAATGAATTGGAATGAGGCGTATGTTGTGTTTGTGTAACACTTTTATAAAATATACGCGAGTTATTCGGGAAGTCCGGGTTTATCCCATTCTGAATAATCGATACGACGATAAGTCGAAGTTGAAGACGGTGGTCGAAGACCGGAAGTCTTCACGTCGTTTGGGTAATTACTGATGATCTTGATTGGGCTGTACACCCAAGAAGATGGAAACAGTTAGTGATCGTCCAGACGTACTTGGAGATCGATGGATATGCGGGGTACTAGGTGCCTCCGGTTTCGTTCAGACCCAGAACGAACTTGTAAATGGACTGTGTGTCTGACATCGGATTTCATTCTGTGTGACTGATATCGGTTGCATAGGATGGTTTGCCTGTGTGGCATGCTAAGATGCAAGTGATCGAGGCTTCTGTTGAAAAGCAAAGTCTTGTGGTGATGATCAAAGCAAGGCCTTTGTGGCGTAGCTTTGTGTAACGTTTGATTCGCGAGTTTCACACCCGGTATGAACCAAAAACGGGAGACGGACCTCAGGGAGGACTTGCGTTTCTTTCTAGCTAGAAGTGGCGTCAGTGGTTTTACACGCCCTGACGAGTTTGACTTATGTTGTTGTTGCTGTTGCGAGGCGCCTCGGTTATATCGGTTTCGGCCGAATGCATTCTGGTCGGCTGACGGACCAGACTTACACCCCATAGGGTGGGGAGACGTATTGTTCAGGCATAATAATCCACTCCGTGTGGACCGGCCCTGACGATCCAAGGCTTGCCTGCGCGCTTGCCTGAGACACGGGCTAGAGCGTCTCGAATCGGTTGAGGACTATCTTTTGCCTCGGTTCATAGATGGAAATCCAATTTCCAAATACGTGACTTTGCGGTTTTATTTGTAAACCTATATATGGCGACATAGTGGCATGGGACGCTCATGCCGCCTATGATTGATACTTATGATTTGAAGTTGTTTTATACACTATGCACTTATTATAGTATCAAATGATTTGTTTTAAAACGTATCAAGCATTCTTTGGCTGTTATAAGGGAAAACCCTATCCCCCGGCTTGCGTTGCATTGTGTGATAGGACCTGGGTCTTATAACAGCTTCATCTTTCTTTATTTAGCATTGCGCTGTTTGTTTTATGCACTGGTATTCTTGGGAGGAAACCCGTTCCGTGTTATACGGCGTGGTCCCTTGATTTACCCAATGATTGAAAATAAAGATTAAAAACTGTTTTAGTTCTCACACCAGTCACATGACTGACCTGGAGTTTATTGTTTTGACCTAAACTCTGGGTGCCCCTATTTTGACACGGGCAGCTAGTAGTTTTGGTTTTGCAGATTTATATTCACAGGATCCTGGTTTACAGCTGGAACGATATCCGGAAAGCTTTGTATCCGTATATCTCTTCTGGTTGTGTATTGTATTATTTTCCGCTGCTATGTATTTAAATGTAATTTAAATCTCTGATATTTCTGTGTAATATTCATTGTTACTCTGTATATTCCTGTAATCTGATGCATTGTTGTAATATACAATGAAACGTTCTTCTGTATGTGTTCTGTTGTGGCTTGTTCTCGAACTATCCGACGCTTTCCTTTACGGGGAAGTTGCGGGTTTTTACATAGTACCCCGCATATCCATCGATCTCCAAGTACGTCTGGACGATCACTAACTGTTTCAATCTTCTTGGGTGTACAGCCCAATCAAGATCATCAGTAATCACCCAAACGACGTGAAGACTTCCGGTCTTCGACCACCGTCTTCATCTTCGACTTATCGTCGTATCAGTTATTCAGAATGGGATAAACCCGGTCTTTCCGAATAACTCGCGTATATTTTATAAAAGTGCTACACAAACACAACATACGCCTCATTCCAATTCATCAGTCACTAACCGCAAATTAATCAAGAGAATAATTCTCCAAATATTAACCCCGAAGGCCGAAACCAACATCAGATCAATATCCAGAAAACCATTCTGCTTGGCTAACCGACAGTTAGTTTCTAAATTTCACATTCATAGGGAAAGATTCCCATTAATTTTATCAAAGATAAATTCCTTGAATTTATTCTTTAATCTACTTTTGAATTTCGATTCAACTAGTCGGGATTTACGAAACTTACTGAAGTAATCATTTGTTTTAATTTCCCAATCCCAACCTATTCATCCCATGAAGTAAAACTGGTAATACTTCATATCTAACACCACGGTGTTATCGGTAAATTCAATTACCATTTCACGTTCAAATCTAATTAAAGATTTGACTATCGCCTGGAGCAAAACTGGTGATACTCCATTCTCGACCATTTCAATCTAATTAAAGATTCATTAAAACTCAACTTAGTTTTAATCGTTAACTGGGTTAAAGAATCCGTGTCATTTAAAAACACAGTTCACAATAAACCCAAAATCACCTTCATTAATTATCGGGTTAAAGAACGAGTGTTATTTAAAACACTGTCCACGATAAACCCAAAAATCAATATCAATTCAATTCCAATTAAATATTATTTAATTGGTACACTTCATTAAATCTAAATAAAAAGATTTAATCTTTTCTCAACTGGGTTCAAGAACAGTGTTAGTGAAGACACCATTCAAGACAAACCCCAAATCACATATGATATTCAATACAAGGCTCTGAATAGAAAATATACCGGCTTATATTCAATATCAAATTCCACGACTAACAAATGTCGTATTGGAAATAACGATATAAATATATCTTTCAAATTTCCATAACAACACCTGTATAATCACGAATTCCAACATCGAAATATTCCGAAGACAATTTCGATTCAAATCCACTCCAATGCAATCATTGGAAATTCTGGTTATTTTTAAAACCCTTTTTCAAATTCAATTTATTTATTTAAAAATAAATAGAATTATATTTCTAGTTCAAAACTAGTTCATTTCGATAAAAATCTATTTTTATCTTTTCAAATATGGAGTTTTTCATCCCAATTCTTTCTAAATCATTTATTATGATTTTACACAAATTTTTACTATTTTTAATAATTTTATCAAGGCCCGTACAGTCGATTTCCATCAATGGCCATCGAACTGCACTTATAGCGACCTTTTTCAAATTTGATTTGGACATAATTCCAAATCCAACCGTTAGATTTCTAATTTCTAATATCCGTTAGAAAGCTCTTTTCGATACGAACCCAACGGTTCCGGTTTTAGGAGAATCCGACGGTCGGATCTTCCGTAATGCCCGTTTGAAATAAATGGTCGAAATTCGCGAACTGCCGCGGCGCGGCGCGTTCTATTCAGGCCATTATATTATATATATATAATATATATAATATATATATCGTCGATTTCTATTTAAAACGAATTATATAAATAGTTTTGAATTCGTTTCAAAAACATTTTCAACTTCCATTTCAATTCAAATCAAAATTGAATTCTTCTTTATAAATTCGTTTTAAAATCCATTTCTATTCAATTCAAATTTCAATTCAATTTGAATTCATTTCACTTCGCTTTCAATTCAATTTGAATTCGTTTTCAATTCAATTCATTTCGAAATCGTTTTCAATTCAATTCATTTCGAAATCGTTTTCAATTCAATTCATTTCGAAATCGTTTTCAATTCAATTCATTTCGAAATCGTTTTCAATTCAATTCATTTCGAAATCGTTTTCAATTCAATTCATTTCGAAATCGTTTTCAATTCAATTCATTTCAAAATATTCGATTTCGAAATTACTTTTCAATATTCATTTTAAAATGAATAAAATCGATATAAATATCGTTTACGTCAAAATGGCGTCAATCTAATCAACACGGCTTCATAAATTTCTATTTTCAAATATTCTATTTCAAATATTTCCTATTATCAAAATATTTGTTATTATCAAAATATTCTTTATTTTCACGATTGGAATGAGGCCCAATCAATTACCATATAAAGTTAATTATATGGATTTTCATACAACACATGTATATAATAGCAACGATAAATAATCAACCATCAACCAAAGTGCACTACACTATATAAGCATCAAATATAGATATCTAATGCTTATAACAGCCTGTCAATCAATCGATTGACATATTTAATCAATCAGGATGAGTGAACTTCAAATTTCATCCCAACACCCGTGTGGGGTTTCAAACAATCAAACACAGATTTTTATTCGTGCAGTTGGGCGATGTGTAAAATTTATCGTCCCAATCAATGTCATTCAAATAGGTGTACATAAACAAACCGTCCGGTTTATAAATGAATATTTTATTTTTTTCACTTCACGTTAAAAATTATATTTTTAACGACAAAACATTTTATTTCAACATATGAATTTCTATTCAATTCATTCTTTAAATAAAATGATATTTTTATTTTTCTAACTCATTTTTAGAAAATTTCGGCAGCATAACGGCACGATACTAGAAACGGGACAAGGCCTAGCCTTATCCCCGGACTAGTGAAGGCCCACGCCATTCACACATCAATCAAAATCACCAAACAACCAAATTCAAATCAAATCATATAACTAATCTATGCAACCAAACAAACAAGTCCATGGTCTGTGGACGATTGTGTCGGGTGCTACTAAGCACCGTCTGCATCCTAGTATATATATATAACTAGAAAATAAATTTGAAAGGTGAGAAATTCTCACAGATAGCTATCCAAACATCTTGACTCTTCTTTGATAGAAATCTCCATCGCTATCGCATCTTTGCATCTTCGTTTGCTCGTAGCCACTACATGTATAGAAATCGAATTTTTAATTCGAAGTTCAATATATAAAAACCATATTTTTAATTCGAAGTTCAATATATAAAAACCATATTTTTAATTCGAAGTTCAATATATAAAAACCATATTTTTAATTCGAAGTTCAATATATAAAAACCATATTTTTAATTCGAAGTCATATATTTTCATTGCTATTTCTATTTTTATATTTTTAAAACAGTGATATTTATATTTTCAAAACAGTGCAAATTTTCTATTTCAAAGACAATGTGAATTTTATTTTAAAAACAATGCTGAAAATAAAACAATTCGATTATATATTCTAATCGCATTTTTCTTATCGCTAATGTATATGTAAAAAAAAAACGTATTTTTATAACACTTCTCCTATATATATATATTTCCATGAAGTGAAATCATATCCTTTTTTCTTGTGTTTCATATTTAAAAATCTGAAATTATACAATATTTTTACATTTAAAAATCTGAAATTTAAAGCAATGTTTTTATTTCTAAAACACTTGTTAATTTTATTTTATTTTTAAAACAAAAACTGATTTTTTTTATCCAACGTATTTTGCTTAAGTAAAATAAAATAAAATAAAATAAAATAAAATAAAAATAAAACAGCACCTTTCTTCCTCGACCCCTTCAGTAAACCGAACCCACCGCTGCCCTTTAACCCACACCGACGCACGCAAATTGAGGAGGCCAGAGATGAGGAAGGGAGGTGGCGCAGGAAGGTGGGGGGTTTGGTGGTGGTCGGCGCCGCCTTGGGGAGGGCGACGGTGGCCAGAAAAGGGGGGGGGGAGGTGCGGTTATCAGAGGAGGGAAGGTGAGAGAGGAGCGAGGCTGGAGGGAAGAGGCACCTGAGGGGAAGATCGGCGGCAGCTCCGCCTGTGGCGGCGGCGAAACCCTGGGGGGGGGGCGCGATTAGGGTGGTTACGGGATTTTTTTTTTCTTTTCAGATCTGAGCGATAGAGGGAAATAGGAGAGAGAAGAGGGAAGTTAAATATATATAATTATATTTATATTATTTTAATTTTCCCAAAAGTTGACTTTTCTATTCGATCTCCAAACGAGGCCCAACGACTGTCGTCCATAGCGTTTTACCCCCATTCCGAACACAATGGGATATGTATCGTATGTTGATTCGATCGTTTGAATCAGTTTCCGTTAAATTTACATTTAAATCACTATATTGAATTTTAAACGTACATTTCAAATTACCGGGGTCACATACTAGCTCGAAAAATTACAGAAAAATATTTTCTAGCTTCGTATTGACGATACGGTCCTAACAAAACTAGTTTCGTCGAATTCTGAGACCGTTTGAAAAATGGCCATTTTCCAGTCAATTAAAATCAACTGAAACTGGTCAAACGCGTTTTCCTTCGCCACGCTCACATATTGATTCGAAAAATTATGAAATTTAGAATCTAGCAATAACTTGACACTGCGGATCCAACAAAAGTGGTTTCGTCGAAATCCGAGGTCATTTGTAAAATGCCCATTTTTAAGGGCCTGAATTCCATAGCGACTATTCAGAATTTTCAACTGGACATATCTTTCGATTCCCGCTATGAAATTTTGATTTCCCGCATTCGTTGAAAAGATATTATCAAATAGATCCTATCGTTTTTGGTTTCACTAAAATCCGGATTGTTTTGCACCCGGTACATTCAATTGAAGTTTGAAATCGAATTATCGAACTACCACGCCATTTTCAATTCTATTTATAATTATGTATAAATATTTATATTCTAACGACGACGTATATAATATATACGTTCAAATTATATTCAAAATAAATTTCTCGTCGATATTATTTAAAATAATCTATTTTAAATATTCAAAATTCGCTAAAATCGCCAAAATAAAAATTTCAAACTGGCTCGCATTTTACGGGTTGTTACAATCTCCCCCACTTAAAACTTTTCGTCCCCGAAAAGGAACAAAGTCGAAAGTGGTTTGATTGATCAGTTCTACGTTCGATCTGGCTTCCATTCTCCAACTTTTTAGTTTCTGAGAATTTTCAAATTTTCAAAAATTTGGCTAACACCCTAAATTTTCGAAAAATTTCGCCATAACCTCCCCTACACCGGGAGCATCGGGGAATTTCAAATAGCTTCCCCGGTCCTTCAGATCTCAAAAAGAAAAAGAAAAAGCCAAGCGGCTAGCCAATAGGCTCATAAAATCATCATCACCCAAACAAAACAGTAAATTATGTAGTAAACATGTACCTATTTGTCGGGCAAACAAATTTTATTCTCTGCTCTAGCCTCCTTGCTATGACCTGTTCAATATAAGTATATGTATATGCAAGCAAATGCGACCAATTTTCAATACAATTCGATATTTGTTTCAATTAGGCTAAATGGTTCAAAATTATCAAACAAATAAACAAACAACGCGAACATCAATCAATTAGTGAATTAGATTTTCAAATTCATAATTTGATATATATACAAAAAATCATGTTTTGATGCCAAATCACAACAATGTATTCTAGCTATATTAGTTTTGGTTCTCACACCAGTCTAATGGAAATATATAGAAAATCACACCTTCGAAACTCGAACATAAATGTTGATGATGCGATCGCTATCATCAATATCATCTTCGGGCGACTAGAGTGTGTTGCTATATCTATCCAATATATTAAAATTTCAAATACACGTGGATCAGACGTATACGCAAAATCTTTATATACTGGACTGTCCAACTCAATATAAATAGATAATCAAATACGAATAATTGGTTTAAATTTTCAAACCAAAAATTTGTTTTCATTTTCAAAAATATACTCTTCACACTCGTTCTAGGATACTACAGATCCCATCTCTAACGAGTCATTCTCGTTGGATATTACTAACCCAATATCTGATGAATTCTTTCGTATGGTTCTAATGTGCCTTGTTCTCTAAGCTTTGTAAACCAAAGCTCTGATACCAACTGTCACGAAAAGGAATTTCGCTCGGTCCGAACCAGTCGCTAAACCGACCCAGACCGTTCGAAACGCCCTATCGTTTGAGAACGAGACAAAACAGAACGCAAACAGAAGAACATTTCACTGTATATCACAACAATGCATCAGATTACAAGAATATACAGAGTATAAATGAATAAATATTACACAGAAATATCAGAGATTTAAATTACATAGCAGCGGAAAATAATACAATACACAACTAGAAGAAGATATACGGATACAAAGCTTTCCGGATATCGTTCCAGCTGTAAACCAGGATCCTGTGAATATAAATCTGCAAAACCGAAACTACTAGCTGCCCGTGTCAAAATAAGGGCACCCAGAGTTTAGGTTAAAACAATAAACTCCAGGTCAGTCATGTGACTGGTGTGAGAACTAAAACAGTTATTCTTTATTTTTAATGTTCGGTAAATCAAGGGACCACGCCGTATAACACGGAACGGGTTTCCTCCCAAGAATACCAGTGCATAAAACAAACAACGCAATGCTAAATAAAGAAAAAATGAAGCTGTTATAAGACCCAGGTCCTATCACACAATGCAACGCAAGCCGGGGGATCGGGTTTTCCCTTATAACAGCCAAAGAATGCTTGATACGTTTTAAAACAAATTATTGATACTATAATAAGTTCATAGTGTATAAAACAACTTCAAATCATAAGTATCAATCATAGCAGGCATGGGTACCATATATCATGTCGCCATATATAGGTTTACAATTAAAACCGCAAATGTCACGTATTTGGAAATTGGATTTCCATCTATGAACCGAGGCAAAAGATAGTCCTCAACCGATTCGAGACAATCTAGCCTACCATGTCACAGGATCAGAGCTCGAGTGACCCTAGGAGCGACAGGGCCGGTCCACCGATGTGGATTAAAATGCCTGAACACTACGTTTCCCCACCCTTTGGGGCGCAAATGAGCCATCAAATGACTCCATCGGTTCGAGAACGACCGATCAATCCGAGGCGCCTCGCAACAGCAACAACCACATAAGTCAAACTCGTTAGGGCGTGTAAAACCACTGACGCCACTTTTAGCTAGAAAGAAACGCAAGTCCTCCCTGAGGTCCGTCTCCCGTTTTTGGTTCATACCGGGTGTGAAACTCGCGAATCAACGTTACACAAAGCTACGCCACAAAGGCCTTGCTTTGATCATCACCACAAGACTTTGCTTTTCAACAGAAGCCTCGATCAATTGCCACTTAGGCATGCCACACAGGCAATTCACTCCATGCGTTTGATATCCATCAATATATAACCCCTGAGCTCGTACGTCTCAGAGAAGGGCGTTAAGCAAGAGAATAAATTCTCCGCCGCCAAACAGATATATATTTAATAGAGATCAATCACACGGACTAAAATCCAATGTCAGACACACAGTCCATTTACAAGTCCGTTCTGGGTCTGAACGAAACCGGAGGCACCTAGTACCCCGCATATCCATCGATCTCCAAGTACGTCTGGACGATCACTAACTGTTTCCATCTTCTTGGGTGTACAGCCCAATCAAGATCATCAGTAATCACCCAAACGACGTGAAGACTTCCGGTCTTCGACCACCGTCTTCATCTTCGACTTATCGTCGTATCAGTTATTCAGAATGGGATAAACCCGGTCTTTCCGAATAACTCGCGTATATTTATAAAAATGCTACACAAACACAACATACGCCTCATTCCAATTCATCAGTCACTAACCGCAAATTAATCAAGAGAATAATTCCCCAAATATTAACCCTGAAGGCCGAAACCAACATCAGATCAATATCCAGAAAACCATTCTGCTTGGCTAACCGACAGTTAGTTTCTAAATTTCACATTCATAGGGAAAGATTCCCATTAATTTTATCAAAGATAAATTCCTTGAATTTATTCTTTAATCTACTTTTGAATTTCGATTCAACTAGTCGGGATTTACGAAACTTACTGAAGTAATCATTTGTTTTAATTTCCCAATCCCAACCTATTCATCCCATGAAGTAAAACTGGTAATACTTCATATCTAACACCACGGTGTTATCGGTAAATTCAATTACCATTTCACGTTCAAATCTAATTAAAGATTTGACTATCGCCTGGAGCAAAACTGGTGATACTCCATTCTCGACCATTTCAATCTAATTAAAGATTCATTAAAACTCAACTTAGTTTTAATCGTTAACTGGGTTAAAGAATCCGTGTCATTTAAAAACACAGTTCACAATAAACCCAAAATCACCTTCATTAATTATCGGGTTAAAGAACGAGTGTTATTTAAAACACTGTCCACGATAAACCCAAAAATCAATATCAATTCAATTCCAATTAAATATTATTTAATTGGTACACTTCATTAAATCTAAATAAAAAGATTTAATCTTTTCTCAACTGGGTTCAAGAACAGTGTTAGTGAAGACACCATTCACGACAAACCCCAAATCACATTTGATATTCAATACAAGGCTCTGAATAGAAAATATACCGGCTTATATTCAATATCAAATTCCACGACTAACAACTGTCGTATTGGAAATAACGATATAAATATATCTTTCAAATTTCCATAACAACACCTGTATAATCACAAATTCCAACATCGAAATATTCCGAAGACAATTTCGATTCAAATCCACTCCAATGAAATCATTGGAAATTCTGGTTATTTTTAAAACCCTTTTTCAAATTCAATTTATTTATTTAAAAATAAATAGAATTATATTTCTAGTTCAAAACTAGTTCATTTCGATAAAAATCTATTTTTATCTTTTCAAATATGGAGTTTTTCATCCCAATTCTTTCTAAATCATTTCTTATGATTTTACACAAATTATTACTATTTTTAATAATTTTATCAAGGCCCGTACAGTCGATTTCCATCAATGGCCATCGAACTGCACTTATAACGACCTTTTTCAAATTTGATTTGGACATAATTCCAAATCCAACCGTTAGATTTCTAATTTCTAATATCCGTTAGAAAGCTCTTTTCGATATGAACCCAACGGTTCTGGTTTTAGGAGAATCCGACGGTCGGATCTCCCGTAATGCCCGTTTGAAATAAATGGTCGAAATTCGCGAACTGCCGCGGCGCGGCGCGTTCTATTCAGGCCATTATATTATATATATAATATATATAATATATATATCGTCGATTTCTATTTAAAACGAATTATATAAATAGTTTTGAATTCGTTTCAAAAACATTTTCAACTTCCATTTCAATTCAAATCAAAATTGAATTCTTCTTTATAAATCCGTTTTAAAATCCATTTCTATTCAATTCAAATTTCGATTCAATTTGAATTCATTTCACTTCGCTTTCAATTCAATTTGAATTCGTTTTCAATTCAATTCATTTCGAAATCGTTTTCAATTCAATTCATTTCGAAATCGTTTTCAATTCAATTCATTTCGAAATCGTTTTCAATTTAATTTATTTCGAAATCGTTTTCAATTCAATTCATTTCGAAATCGTTTTCAATTCAATTCATTTCGAAATCGTTTTCAATTCAATTCATTTCGAAATCGTTTTCAATTCAATTCATTTCGAAATCGTTTTCAATTCAATTCATTTCAAAATATTCGATTTCGAAATTACTTTTCAATATTCATTTTAAAATGAATAAAATCGATATAAATATCGTTTACGTCAAAATGGCGTCAATCTAATCAACACGGCTTCATAAATCTCTATTTTCAAATATTCTATTTCAAATATTTCCTATTATCAAAATATTTATTATTATCAAAATATTCTTTATTTTCACGATTGGAATGAGGCCCAATCAATTACCATATAATGTTAATTATATGGATTTTCATACAACACATGTATATAATAGCAACGATAAATAATCAACCATCAACCAAAGTGCACTACACTGTATAAGCATCAAATATAGATATCTAATGCTTATAACAGCCTGTCAATCAATCGATTGACATATTTAATCAATCAGGATGAGTGAACTTCAAATTTCATCCCAACATCCGTGTGGGGTTTCAAACAATCAAACACAGATTTTTATTCGTGCAGTTGGGCGATGTGTAAAATTTATCGTCCCAATCAATGTCATTCAAATAGGTGTACATAAACAAACCGTCCGGTTTATAAATGAATATTTTATTTTATTCACTTCACGTTAAAAATTATATTTTTAACGACAAAACATTTTATTTCAACATATGAATTTCTATTCAATTCATTCTTTAAATAAAATGATATTTTTATTTTTCTAACTCATTTTTAGAAAATTTCGGCAGCATAACGGCACGATACTAGAAACGGGACAAGGCCTAGCCTTATCCCCGAACTAGTGAAGGCCCACGCCATTCACACATCAATCAAAATCACCAAACAACCAAATTAAAATCAAATCATATAACTAATCTATGTAACCAAACAAACAAGTCCATGTTCTGTGGACGATTGTGTCGGGTGCTACTAAGCACCGTCTGCATCCTAGTATATATATATATAACTAGAAAATAAATTTGAAAGGTGAGAAATTCTCACAGATAGCTATCCAAACATCTTGACTCTTCTTTGATAGAAATCTCCATCGCTATCGCATCTTTGCATCTTCGTTTGCTCGTAGCCACTACATGTATAGAAATCGAATTTTTAATTCGAAGTTCAATATATAAAAACCATATTTTTAATTCGAAGTTCAATATATAAAAACCATATTTTTAATTCGAAGTTCAATATATAAAAACCATATTTTTAATTCGAAGTTCAATATATAAAAACCATATTTTTAATTCGAAGTCATATATTTTCATTGCTATTTCTATTTTTATATTTTTAAAACAGTGATATTTATATTTTCAAAACAGTGCAAATTTTCTATTTCAAAGACAATGTGAATTTTATTTTAAAAACAATGCTGAAAATAAAACAATTCGATTATATATTCTAATCGCATTTTTCTTATCGCTAATGTATATGTAAAAAAAACGTATTTTTATAACACTTCTCCTATATATATATATATATATATATATATATATATATATTTCCATGAAGTGAAATCATATCCTTTTTTCTTGTGTTTCATATTTAAAAATCTGAAATTATACAATATTTTTACATTTAAAAATCTGAAATTTAAAGCAGTGTTTTTATTTCTAAAACACTTGTTAATTTTATTTTATTTTTAAAACAAAAACTGATTTTTTTATCCAACGTATTTTGCTTAAGTAAAATAAAATAAAATAAAATAAAAATAAAAATAAAAAAAAACAGCCCCTTTCTTCCTAGACCCCTTCAGTAAACCGAACCCACCGCTGCCCTTTAACCCACACTGACGCACGCAAATTGAGGAGGCCAGAGATGAGGAAGGGAGGTGGCGCAGGAAGGTGGGGGGTTTGGTGGTGGTCGGCGCCGCCTTGGGGAGGGCGACGGTGGCCAGAAAAAGGGGGGGAGGTGCGGTTATCAGAGGACGGAAGGTGAGAGAGGAGCGAGGCTGGAGGGAGGAGGCACCTGAGGGGAAGATCGGCGGCAGCTCCGCCTGTGGCGGCGGCGAAACCCTGGGGGGGGGGGGGCGCGATGAGGGTGGTTACGGGATTTTTTTTTTTTTTTCAGATCTGAGCGATAGAGGGAAATAGGAGAGAGAAGAGGGAAGTTAAATATATATAATTATATTTATATTATTTTAATTTTCCCAAAAGTTGACTTTTCTATTCGATCTCCAAACGAGGCCCAACGACTGTCGTCCATAGCGTTTTACCCCCATTCCGAACACAATGGGATATGTATCGTATGTTGATTCGATCGTTTGAATCAGTTTCCATTAAATTTACATTTAAATCACTATATTGAATTTTAAACGTACATTTCAAATTACCGGGGTCACATACTAGCTCGAAAAATTACAGAAAAATATTTTCTAGCTTCGTATTAACGATATGGTCCTAACAAAACTAGTTTCGTCGAATTCTGAGACCGTTTGAAAAATGGCCATTTTCCAGTCGATTAAAATCAACTGAAACTGGTCAAACGCGTTTTCCTTCGCCACGCTCACATATTGATTCGAAAAATTATGAAATTTGGAATCTAGCAATAACTTGACACTGCGGATCCAACAAAAGTGGTTTCGTCGAAATCCGAGGTCATTTGTAAAATGTCCATTTTTAAGGGCCTGAATTCCATAGCGACTATTCAGAATTTTCAACTGGACATATCTTTCGATTCCCGCTATGAAATTTCGATTTCCCGCTTTCGTTGAAAAGATATTATCAAATAGATCCTATCGTTTTTTGTTTCACTAAAATCCGGATTGTTTTGCACCCGGTACATTCAATTGAAGTTTGAAATCGAATTATCGAACTACCGCGCCATTTTCAATTCTATTTATAATTATGTATAAATATTTATATTCTAACGACGACGTATATAATATATACGTTCAAATTATATTCAAAATAAATTTCTCGTCGATATTATTTAAAATAGTCTATTTTAAATATTCAAAATTCGCTAAAATCGCCAAAATAAAAATTTCAAACTGGCTCGCATTTTACGGGTTGTTACACCTTCCCTTCCCTGTCTCCGACGAACCCAAACACCCTGTAAGTTTTCTTTTTTATTTATTTCTATTTATTTTCCAGGTAATCAATTTCCTGAATTTAAAATCAGTTTTTTTATAGCGTCAAAAGTAAAAAGATGAGATTTTTGGTTTACAAAAGATAAGATTTTTTTAAGTAAAAGGAAGTGATTTTTATATATATTACATCATGATAAAAATTTGATTTTTATATATATATTACTTGTTGATAAAAATTTGTTTTTTTTTATATGTAAAAGATTACATATTTGAAAGTTAAAAAGAAAAAAAAACTGATTTTTATTAACAGAAAACATAGTAGAAAATTTTGATTTTTAATATATAATATAGCGAAGAAGAACATGATTTTTATATGTATGTAATAACATAAAAGATAAGATTTTTAAAGAACGAAAAGATTTGTTTTTTAAAAATATAGAAAGTTAAACAAATCAGTTTTCTATTAAATAGCATTGTGTATAAAGGAATGGAAATAAAGATTTTATTTCTCTTTGTTAAAGATTGGATCTTTATAGAGTAAAAAGACTTGACTTTTATTTAGGTAAAAAATATGATTTTTATAAAGTAGAAGTAATAAAAATATGATTTTTATAAAGTAGAAGTAATAAAAATATGATTTTAATGAAGTAGAAGTAATAAAAATATGATTTTTATAAAGTAGAGATAGTAAAAATATAATTTTTATATTATAGAAAGGTTCAAAATATAATTTTTATAATATAGAAAAGTTAAAAATATAATGTTTATATAGAGAATAGCGTGATAAAAATATAATCTTTATTATATGAACAACGATGTAAAAATAGAATTTTTATCCATATAGAGTGATTATAAAAATATGATTTTTTTTATACATAGCAACAATATAAAAAAATGATTTTTATATATGTAGTGGCTACGGACAATGAAATTGACAAAAGGCGACCGCGAAGGAGATTTCTACATATGAAGAGTCGTGGCGTTTGGATTAGCTAGTCGGTGAGAACTTCTCACCTTTAACTTAATTTTCTAGTTAAATTATATACTAGGATGCAGACGGTGCTTAGCAGCACCCGACACCCGTCGTCCACAGACCATCGACGGCTTGTATGCTTGTTCGTTTGATTTTGTTGTGTAGTTGATTGTGTGATGTGATGTGAAATGAAGTAAAATATTTATATAGTTAAAATATTTATAGTTGAAAATAGAATTTTTAACGCGTATTTAAAATGAAATAAAAATAAACAAATTGGACGATTTTTTTATATACACACATTTGACTGATATTGATTGGGACGATAAATTTTACACATCACCCAACTACCCAAATAAAATCTGTGTTTGATTGTTGGAAAACCTCACACGGGTATTGGGGTGATATATGACATACACTAATCCCAATAATTAGTTATATGTCGATCGATTGATTGACAGACTGTTATAAGCATTGAATATTTATATTTGATGCTTATACAGTGTAGAATGCACTTTGGATGATAGTTGATTATTTGTCGTTATTGATATATACATGCGTTGTATGGAAACCCATAGAAATAAAATCTATGGTAATTGATTGGGCCTCATTCCAGTTTTTAAATAGAATATTTGAATAGAAATATGTGAATAGAAATATTTGAAATACAATATTTGAAATAGAATATTTGAATAGAAATATGTGAATAGAAATATTTGAAATAGAATATTTGGAAAGGAAATATTTGAATAGAAATATTTGAAATAGAATATTTGAAAATAGAAATATATAAAAGTCGTGTTGATTAGATTGACGCCATTTTGACGTGAACGATATTTATATCGATTATATTCGTTTTTATAATGAATATTGAAAAGTGATTTCAAAATCGAATATTTTGAAAAAGAATTCGAGTCTAATTGAAATTGAATGGAAATAAATTTGAAATGAATTCGAATTGAAATTGAATAGAATTGAATTTGAATAGAAAATGAATTCGAATTGAAATGGAATAGAATTGAATTCAAATTGAAATTGAATAGAAATGAATTCGAATTGAAATTGAATTGAAAACGAACTGAAATTGAATTAAAAATCGATTTGAATTGAAATCAATTTGAAATGAGTTTAAAATGAATTTATAAGGAAAAATTCAATTTTGATTTGAATTTGAAATGAAGTTGAAATCGTTTTGAAAACGAATTTAAAACGATTGATATAACACGTTTTAAAAAGGAAATCGACGAAGTATATATTATGTATATAATATAATATCCTGAATAGAACGCGCCCCGGCAGTTCGTGAATTTCGACCATTGACTTCGAGTTGACGTTGCGGAAGATCCGACTTTCGGATTGTCCTAAAACCGGAACCTTGGGTTCGTACCGAAAAGAACTTTCTAATGAATATTAGAGATTTGAAATCTAACGGTTGGATTTGGAATTATGTCCAACTCAAATTTGGAAAAGGTCGTTGTACGTAAGTGCAGTTCGATGGCCATTGATGGAAATCGACTGTCCAGGCCTTGATAAAATTATTAAAAATAGTAATAATTCGTGTAAAATCATAAGAAATGATTTGTGAAGAATTGGGATGAAAATTTCCATATTTGAAAAGATAAAAATAGATTTTTATCAAAATGAACTAGTTTTGAACTAGAATTATAATTCTATTTATTTTTAAAATAAATAAATCGGGTTTGAAAGGGTTTTGAAAATAACCAGAATTTCCAATACGTGAATTGGAATGGATTTGAATCGAAATTGTCTTCGGAATATTTCGATGTTGGATTTCGTGATTATACAGATATTGTTAGGGAAATTTGAAAGATATATATATATATATCGTTATTTCAAATACGATATTTGTTGGTCGTAGAATTTTGATATTGAATATAAGCCGATATATTTTCTATTCAGAGCCTTGTATTTAATATCAAATGTGATTTGGGTTTGTTGTGAATGGCGTCTTCCCTAACACTGTTCTTAAGCCCAGTTGAGAAAAAGATTAAATCTTTTTATTTAGATTTAATGAAGTGTACCAATTAAATAATATTTAATTGGAATTGAATTGGTATTGATTTTTAGGCTTATCGTGAACAGTGTTTTAAATAACACTTGTTCTTTAACCGGATAATTAATGTGAAGTGATTTTGGGTTTATCGTGAATCGTGTTTTAAATGACACTGATTCTTTAACCCAGTTAAAGATTAAAACTAAGTGGTGTTTTAATGAATCTTTAATTAGATTGAAAAGATCGAGAATGGAGTATCACCAGATTTACTCCAGGCGATAGTTAAATCTTTAATTAGATTTGAACGTGAAATGGTAATTGAATTTACCGATAACACCGTGATGTTAGATATGAAGTATTACCAGTTTTACTTCATGGGATGAATATGTTGGGATTGGGAAATAAATGATTACTCCGGTGTGGTTCGCTAATCCCGACTAGTTTGAATTGATATTCAAAGGAAGATTAAAGAATAAATTTAAAGAATTTATCTTTGTTAAAATTAATGGGAACCTTTCCCAAAGTGTAAGAATATTTGAATAAAAGAATATTCTGAAAATGAGGCGTATGTTGTGTTTGTGTAACACTTGTTTATTATATACGCGAGTTATTCGGAAAGACCGGGTTTATCCCATTCTGAATAACTAATGCGACGATAAGTCAAAGGTGAAGACGGTGGTTGAAGACCGGAGGTCTTCACGTCGTTTGGATAATTACTGATGATCTAGATTGGGTCGTACACCCAAGAGGAGGGAATTAGTTGGTGGTCGTCCAGACGTACTTGGAGATCGATGGATATGCGGGGTACTAGGTGCCTCCGGTTTCGTTCAGACCCAGAACGGACTTGTAAATGGACTGTGTGTCTGACATTGGATTTCATTCTGTGTGACTGATATTGGTTGCACAGAGTGGTCTGCCTGTGTGGCATGCAAAGATGCAAATGATCAAGGCTTCTGTTGAAAAGAAGAGTCTTGTGGTGGATGATCAAAGCACAGCTTGTGTGGCATAGCTTTGTGTAACGTTGATTCACGAGCCTCACACCCCAGTTGAGAACCAGAAACGGGAGAGGACATCAGGGAGGACATGCGTTTCTTTCTAGCTAGAAGTGGGATCAGTAGTTTTACATGCCCTGACGAGTTTGACTTATGTGGTTATTGCTGTTGCGAGGCGCCTCGGATATATCAGTCGATCCGGGACCGATGGAGTCATTTGTTGGCTCATTTACGCCCCCAAAGGACGGGGAAACGTAGTGTTCAGGCATAATAATCCACATCGGTGGACCGACCCTGATGATCCAAAGGGTTGATGCGTTCTGATCCTGAGGCTCGGGCTAGACAGTCTCGAATCGGTAGAGGACTATCTTTTTCCTCGGTTCACAGCTGGAAATCCATTTTCCAAATACGTGACTTTGCGGTTTTGATTGTAGAGCCTAGTATGGCGACATGATATATGGTACCCATGCCGCCTATGATTGATATTTATGATTTGAAGTTGTTTTATACACTATGCACTTATAATAGTATAAAATGATTTGTTTTAAACGTACTAAGCATGTTTGGCTATTATAAGGGAAAACCCTATCCCCTGGCTTGCGTTGCATTGTGTGATAGGACCTGGGTCTTATAATAGCTTCATTGTTCTTTATTTAGCATTGCGCTGTTAGTTTTATGCACTGGTATTCTTGGGAGGAAACCCGTTCCGTGTTATACAGCGTGGTCCCTTGATTTACCTAACTCTAAAGTAAAGATTAATAACTGTTTTAGTTCCCACACCAGTCCCATGACTGACCTGGAGTTTATTGTTTTAACCTAAACTCTTGTCTTCCCCTATTTTCCGCATGGGCAGCTAGTAGTTTTGGTTTTGCAGATTTATATTCACAGGAACCTGTTTTACAGCTGGAACGATATCCGGAAAGCTTTGTATCCGTGTATCTTCTTCAGTTGTATTTTGTATTATTTTTCCGTTGCTATGTAATGTATTGTAATCTCTGGTATTTATCTGATGTATATTATTTGTTTATACTCTGTATATTCTTGTATTCTGATGGAATTGTTGTAATTAACAATGAAATATTCTTCTGTCTGCGTTCTGATTGGTCTTGTCCTCAAAGCAATCCGGGCTTTCCTTACCGGGGAAGTTACGGGTTTTCACATAATCACTTAATTAATTTGTTAAAGGCTGGGTTGAAAATAAAACCACGCCTAACTGAAACCAACACTAAGAACCAAGGTACGCAGCCAGGTGTTAAGTAAAAAGTAGAGAGATGTCCACATCTGGATTCAACAATGTCCGTCAATGAGTAAACATGATAAAATCCTTATTTTCTTCAAGCAAGGCAAAACTATACACATGTTGGTAGACCAAGACCTGCTCCAAAATATCAAAGACTCTGCGGTTTTATTCACATATATAATCGTATTATCATCATATGCTCATGTAGTACGCGTATGAAAATAATAATAATTATTATAAAAGAAAGCTGTTAGTTGGGAAGTCGACAGGGTATCATTTGATGACGTATACGAAAAACTGTTTTACTTCAAATACAAGAACACAAAGATTTTATTTTTGCTAAATTTCCACTGTTTTGTTTTTTAGTAGGAATACCTAATGTAAACCTCACATCAATTAAAACATCATAATCTGAGCAAAGTATATCAAACGGAGTATATTAACATGACGTTAGAATGGAAAAATCGATCCAAGAAAAGCGTCTAACACTAAGAATTAAAATTTTGATTGGGGTATCCGACTTTGTGAACAGTCATGCACCACAACATATATGAGTTATGTTTCTTCTTCGAGATTTTGTTTTGTTTTGTTTTAGAAAAGCTTGGTCAGTCTTTTTTATCTCCTTTTTGGATTAATATATGTATATATATACATATATACATATATATATGGTGACTTATAGAGAATAATTCTGGAAAGTGATAGCAAAAGTTGAATGACAAATTTCCATCATTTATTAATGTCACATTTTCTTTATCTGGCTATATTTTGAAATTTTTTATGGCTATATTTTTTGAAGTTTCTGAATTTGATATTTTCTAAATGACAAACAATGAGGTGCTGCTTCTTTACGTAGTTTATGAATTTGATGTTTTTTGTAGTATATATATTTTGAAATTTTGGTTTTCAGGACATGATTGTGCTGGTATAAGCCATAAACCAAAAGTAAAAAATCATTAACACAATCGCAACAAGTGTTGTTTGTATATTTAAGATGTTGTTTGTATAATCCATAAACCAGAAGTACCAGAACTGCTTTTTGTATAAGCCATAAACCAAAAATGTTGTTTATATACTATGAATTTATAGAACATTGCAGATTACATAAATACTGCTTATTTTTTGCTTGCAATCATGCCGCTCGAGTAAAAATTTGCATATTTAAGTTGATCGAGTTGTTGTAGATGGTTTGGTGAAAAGAAAGTGCAAGTTGTTGAGTTGGCATAAGAACGTAGTAGCAGAGAAGACGATAGCAAGTACTGATCTTGATGCTTTAGTGCATTTTGTTAAGCTTGGAGTGGATGCTTGGAAGGTATGGGTGAATGTTGCAATGGAACCGAATGCCTTTCTATTTAGGCCAAATTCAGAGATGGCCACTATCAAGGAGGCCATTGGATTAGCAGTGACGTGACACAAGGACTTCATCTCCTTAGCCTAGTATGATAGTGCGTATAATATGTTATATTAGTAGTTGACTGTTATGACTGTTAATGTTTTGTGTATGGCTATCATGGAAACTTGTCCGATCTTTTGGGATGTGAATATTATGACTTATGTAAACTTATTTAAGTCTTTTGGGATGTGTATATTATAACTACGAAAATTTATCTAAGTCTTTTGGGATGTGGTATTTTATCTAATTGTAATGACCCGCATTGGCAGAGGTAATATAATTAATTTATTTAATTATATAAATAGTGATATAGTGAATTTAATGGTCATGGAATTAAATAATGATGAATATTTAATTAAAATAATAAATAATATATATTTAATTCAGGAATAACCAGAAATAGTGAATTTGACAATATAATGTGAACTGGGTCGACCCTTAGATTTAATTCGGCTTAGTATTGAATTATATTGATGAATATATTCAATCGACGTCAGTTTGAAATGTAGAATTATAATATAATTAAAATAGAGCATGTAACGACGCGGCAGTTCGCTATTTGGCGATTCGAAGTTCAATTGAGTATACAGGGTTCGTTTTAAATCGGATTTCTGTGAAACAAGAAAAGTGTGGAGCTGGTGGAGTATATCTTTCTAGTGGAAAAGAAAAATCGAGATTTCGTCGTGTAGTTTTTGAGTTATGTCCAAATCAAATTCTCAGAAATGTAGTGCCCTGACCATAACGATTTAATTATATTTTATATAAGGATTTAAATAGAAATCGAACATCGATATAACTCTGACGATGTAATATCGAGTTGTAAATCCATATAGGAATATTCTGAAGCTGTATGGTATTCCATTGTGAATATATACGATAATATAAATTTATTTATATTCAATTTAATTATATTTAAATATATTTGTATATTTAAATGGGTCATCCAGAGCTTTAAAAATAGCCACTTTTGCAAACGAAGTCGGAATTCGATGAAACTAATTTTGTTGGATCCGCAATATTAAATAGTTGTTAGATTTCCAATTTCGTGATTTTTAGAGTCACTGTGCGGCCGTACGGATTTTTAGAGTGAGAAATAGTCAGTATTTTGACAGTTAAAAATACGCTGTGTGAGCATACAGAGTCGGAATTCGACGAAACCAATTTCGTTGGGACCGTAATGTCGAACTCTAGCTACATGTCCAGTTTGGTGATTTTTGGGTATCACGTGTGACTACAGGAATTTTTAGAGTTCATAAATAAATAAATAAAATAAATAAATATATAAAGAAATATCCTAAAGTGATATAGGGACCTAGTCAACCCACGCAGCATTCCTTTCCAACCACAAACCTTACCAACCCTCAACAATATAAACGCATCATAAATCTCATTCACCAAAAATTAAAATGCAGGAAACAAAAAAAATCAAAACAATTGCTAGTAAAATCTATAAATCACAAACTCCGATTCTTTGAGACCGTGAAGTCCTGAGCTTCGATCTCACGTGCTTTTTGTCAAGCTTGGTGACTGTTTTAGGGTTGGCAAGTCCTCCAGCGATTTACTAGGATTGCGGGCGAGTGGAAATTGGGAAACCGGAGTTCGTTTTGGGTGTATAGGGGAGTTCGTGGTAGCAAGGAGGTCTGATTTGAGGGTTCAGTTGGGGTTCCGATGTGGATATGTGCTGGAGCGAGGCCAACGTCGGGATGACCTAGGTGGATTCGAGTTCCACGTTAAGGCTACAGGGAGGTTGGGCTTTAGATGAGCAAGTGTTTGGAGGTCAAGGCTTTGGAAATGGCAGAGTGTGGAGGAAGAACGGGGCCAATAAAGGTGCGGAAATGGTGATTTCCTGGAGAAAGAGGACGGGATTTTTAATGTTTGGGGAAGACGGGTTATACAATGTTGGGCTTAAAATAATTGGGCCGGTGGAAATTACTTGGGTAAGGCCAAATTATTTATGAAGTTAGTTTTAATTTAAAGTTGTACAAACTTGTTTATATTATATCTCGGTCATATGAAATCAGAATCACAAACCGTCAGTCACGTTGGGACCGTATGGACGAGAGCTTCACAATGAAGCTGACTGGGAGTGGATTGGGGTTTGTTACAATTTATAGTGAAATAAATTGTCCATCTGAATCAACGACAATTATCGTTATTAACGATGATAGTCCAATGTGAGTAAATCTCACTAACTCTGAACAGTTTATAATTTCATGTTGTATTTTTAGAACTGTTAAACATTGGCTGATTGACTGTGTGTTGACTGTTTGATTGAACTGCTAGTCAGTTAGTTGAATTTCTATATTGATTCTGTTTAACAGAATATATCATATGGAACTGAAAGTGATGTTATCTATATTGTTTAACATCTATTATGCAGGGAAACAGGTTGGAGGAATCCGACTAGATTCCTCAACATTTATTTATTGTTTTCATATATTGTGATATATGATGTGATGTATATCTGTTATGGGTTATGTGTGTTAGAATGATGTTGATCATTGTTATTCGATATTTTAAATATCATAAAAGACCCTGGGATGTAAAAAGAATTATTTCAATGTATATTGAAAAAAAAGGGATTTTATAAAATCAATAGATTTTATAAAAAGGAAATATTTCGAAAGTAAATAAAAGGAAATTGTTTATAAAACGAATAGAGTTTTATAAAAGGGAAAAATGTTGATAAAACGAATAAAATAGAATAAAGGAATATTTATTTAGGGAATAAATAGGATTATAAAAGGAGTTAATTGAATATAGTTTATTCGAATAGAATAAAAGGAGTTAATCGAATATAGTTTATTCGAATAAAATAAAGGAGTTAATCGAATATAGTTTATTCGAATAGAATAAAGGAGTTAATCGAATATAGTTTATTCGAATAGAATAAAGGAGTTAATCGAATATAGTTTATTTGAATAGAGTAAAAGGAGTTAATCGAATATATAGTTTATTCAAATAGAATTAAAAGAGTTATCGAATATAGTTTATTCGTTAGGAGTTAAGTGAATAGAGTTAGAGTTAAATCAAAAGAGTTAAGTGAATAGAATAAATTGAATAGAGTTATCGAATATACCTTATCGAAGGAAAGAATTATCGAATAGAAAAGATTTGAAAGAGAGTTACGTAAGGAAGTTTGTTAAAGAATTAGAAGGGTGAACTTTGTCTATTTCAGGGTTAGAAACATTGTTCAGTTAAGGTCTGAGAGGTAATTATACCCCAACTTGATTGACTTCATTTTTAACTAAGGAATGGTTAAGGTTCGATAGTAAAGGATGGTTAAGTGAATTTAGTAATTAAAGGAAATGGTTTGAGTTGGCATCGCGATGGTTTGTTTAAACATCTGTCTAAGTCCAATGAAGAAGCTTTGGGAATGTTTTCCAAATAAGAAACCAGAAATGTTTTCTAATAAAGAAAACAAGAAATGGAAATGTTTTCCATTGTTAATAACGTATATTTTCCAAATTTAGAAAATAAGAAATATTAAATATAGGGAAACAGGAGATAAGTAAATTAATGAAATAAAGAGATAAATGTTGAATGATATTTGATCGATATAAATTTCCATTTGGAAATAATATCGTTGTTTGCACATCTGTTTTTCTTCGATAGGTAAGTCACATACTATCGAAGTTTTGACCATTTTAAAGTTGTTAATATGGAGAGACCATTTGGATTATTATCCAAAGATCCACTCTGTATTGGCATAAGCATTGCGAATCATATATGCCAAAGGAAATTGAAGACGGAGTTATGCAAGGGCTATCCTGTTTACAGTATAGTGTCTTCGGTTCATCCTGTTCCTGGATGACTTGTATGGATGGATGTGTGACAGAGTATTTCCAGACGATCACGTATATTGATTTCTCCAACCGTACCAAGAGTGGAAGCGGAGAAGGAAACTTCTTTTAGTTAACACATAATGTATGGTTGAGGACGTCAATCGGTGATTTGATGGATTTGATGATGTGGCATTCGAAGTGAATCTGATTTGATAATGAAGCGTAACCTCAAGCCTCATCAACCGGTAAATGACAGAAATCGGGCAGGCAGCATGGCTAAGTCAGTTGCACCGAAGTAGGGTGTATAATCACCTGATCTAGAGTTTCATTTATTTCTAAAAATCTATTGTTGATGCTGTCCCATTCGGGAAACGGTTGCTGATCCCAACCGTTGGTGATATACATTCGATACACTCAAGCGAAATGAGTGGTCGGTCATGTGGGGCCAGGTTGCAAGATGTTCTTGTTGAACCCAGTGTATTCCTCTCTAGAGGTACACTAGCGAAAGGTGGTTCCATACCTTGTCATAGTTGGAAATCCATTACCCAATACGTGCTTGCGGTTTTGATTGTATACTATATATGTAGAACGTGAGATGAAAGCGTTTCTGCTAGATGATTATTATATTGTGTTGATAGACATTATTATAATATCAAAAGGTTTTTGATATAAAGATATTAGGATTCTCATAAGGGAAAACCCCGTTCCGTTATACGGCGTGGTCTTATGAGATATCGTTTACCTGTTTGAACTGTTTTAAAATGTTTTACTCACACCAATCCCATGACTGACCCGGAGTTTATTTTGTTGTTTTCCCTAAACTCTTGGGTGCCTAAATTTGTACGGGCAGTCATTTAGTCGGGATTTACAGATATACTGGAAAAGCTAGGAGCAGGAGGCTTCAGGATCATATAGTTATAGTTATTTCCGCTGTGTTGTAAGTGTTGTACTTTGATAATGATATGTATATTCAAGTACAAATTTGTATTTCAAAGTTATGTTACATATATTATATGTTATTCTTTCCGCTGTGAGATTCGTGTTACTCTGATGTTGTGTTCTTCTTCTTCTTCTATTCTAAATTTCTATCTTATCTTTCCTCACCCTCTAATTTCTTTCATTAATAACTGGTATTTTTCGATGTTTGGTTAGTCGTCATCATGTTTATGTCGATAACCAAAGTCGTCAAAAACCCGGGTCATTACAGTTGGTATCAGAGCTTAAGTTAAGTGATTTACCTTGGCTCTGTGGCGTGACTCGGTAGAGATAGGGTTAGTAATACCCTAGATTAAGTTGAGTGTATATATACGAGTGAACGTATTTGTATTTGATATAAAAATTGTTTTATATTGTGGTGATTTATTGGTTGAGTTGTTTATGGTTTCTGGTTGATTAGTTTGATCCACTGTATCGGTAGGAGTTTATAAACACTTGAATACGATGGGTCGGCACGATATGTTTTGAAAAAAAAAAGGTAAATTAAAATAAGTTTACCCAAGGTATATCTTGATATAGAGAAGATATATATATATCAAAATTATAATATAATCGATATATTGGTTGTTATTATAATCGAGTAAGATTTTAAATTAAATGATTATGTAAATAACCAATCAGAATTCATATAAGTGAAATATGTGAAATCGGATGAATTAAATCTGAAATGTAAACCAGAAATTGAATTAAAATTCTGGAGAATTGGATAAGTGTTTGTAAATGGATTTGGATTAAAAATAAGGAAAATTTAAGATCCTGGGAGATTTTTAATTATTTTACAAGAAGTGTGAATTATATTTTGAAATGAATTTCAAAGTGGAAATGTTAGAAATGGTTTTATAGTATTGAACTCACTTCGATCACTGGAAAATAGATTCTGATGATGACAGCTGCATCATCAGTATTCCTTTTCAAGTTGTAAGTGACGAATTACTACCAGAGATACCGTTTTGAATTTGTTTTGGGAAAGACAAGTTGTGTTGAATTTCAAAATGGGATTTACAATAATAGAATTTGAATTTTTAAATAGATTTGAAATATTAACTTGTTTAAAAGAAATAAAACAAGAAGTTCCTTTATAAATGAAGTTTATAAATAGTTCTTTTATAAACGAATCTATAAATGAAGTGAAGAGAATTATCATTGGATAATTCAGAAATAAAAATACAAGTGTGAAATTTAAAGGGAAATCTATTTTCCAAAGGTAGAAATATCGATTTCAAAAGGAATTGAAATCGAGACTTATTTAAAGATTGAATAAAGAAAGTTTGAAAAGGAATTTGAATAAAGGAAGTTCAAACATAGAATGTAAATAAGAAAATTCAAAGGGGATTTGAATATAGAAAATTCAAAGGGGATTTGAATATAGAAATTCAAATGAGAATTGAATAAAGAAGATTTAAATAATGAAATTTGAATATAGAATTCAAATAATTTGAAATGAAATTTGAATATGGAATTCAAATAGTTTGAAATGAAATTTGAATATAGAAGATTCAAATAGAATTGAAATGAAATTCAAATATAGAATTTGAATAAGGAAATTGAAACAAAATTCAAATATAAAATTTGAATAAGAGATTTGAAATTAAATTCAAATATAGAATTTGAATAAGAGAATTGAAATGGAATTTGAATATAGGAAATTCAAATAGAATTGAAATGGAATTCAATTAGTTGATAAACAAGTTAAACTTATATTTGAACATGTATATTCAAATAAAATGGTGAAATAGGTAAACCAGTTAATTAGCCATTAGTAAATGGATCTTGAAATGAAGTTGAACTTTAGATAAGTAATGGGGACTGGTAAATTTGAAATCGAATATGAAACCTGAGTTTGAAAAAGTAGAATTTGATTAGTTTATAAGTAAGTTAAATTATATTTGAACATGTCATGTTCAACTATAAAAGTGAAATAGACTAAAGAGTTAATTAACAAATTAATTAACGAATGGAGTTAAAACGATCAAGTATAGTTAAAATAGATTGGGCAGGCATAAATATACATGAGATAGGTATGGATAAGGTATGAAGGATATAAATAGAATGCTCGACGAAAAGGTATGTATTTAATTCATATATGAGATTTTATGCGCCGTATCGGCTAGCCGCTTGGCTTTTTCTTTTTCTTTGGATTGGTGAGGGCCATGGGAGGCTATTTGAAATATCCGGATGCTCCTGGTACAAAGGAGGTTATGGCGAATTTTCCGGGGATTTAAGAAGTTAGAATATTTTTAAGATAATTTGATAGTTAGAAATCAACGTATCGATATATATAGAAGTCGATAAGGAAACAAACTTAGAAATAGAATAGTAAAATCAAAAAGGAAGGCTAAGAATAAAATCTAGTAAGAATAGAAAGGGGAAGCATATACGTGTTTAAAAGTGAATAAGTGGTTGTGTGGTATTGATTATTCGAGTAAGTAGTCATATCTGTTTTGACGTTATAAATGTTATTCAGTCAGGGTCTGAGAGGTAGTTATACCCCAACTTGATTGATTTCATTATTAACAAATAAATAGTAAGATTTCAGGCTCGAAAATCAATGTTGAATAAGAGTTAGTTGAATATAGTATTTGGGTTGTCGTAACGATGTTTTACACAACATCCTTTTAACCCAAATAAGTGTAAGCTTGGAAATATAATAAAGGATATTTCCTAAGTATAGAAATAAACGAGGTCGGAAAAGAGATAAGTAATTGGAATATTTTACAATTATAAATAGCATATATTTTCTAAAAAGTTTAGAAAACAAAGGAAGGCGATATTCGGAAATGTTTTCCAAATAACATAAAAGGCCAATATGGCTATTGAAAATATTTGGTTAACAAATATTGATAAAGAAATAGAGAAGTGATTTAACTAAGGGAATATTAATTAAGGGCTCAGTGACACGTTCAAAAAGGAAAATTTGATTTTTGAAAAGAGTAAACTATTTGAAAACTCCCAGGAAAAGACTGTTTGAATTAAAAAAACAAATTTAACAGAAATTTGTGAAAACAAATTTGAATTAAAGTAAAGCCAGTAAAGTGGTAACTGAGATTGAATTAGAATGATATCAAGACTAATTGGATTGTGAGATTCAAATTTGAAGTGTAATGTGACAATCAAGTTAAGAGTTGGGAACCGGGAAGAAACTCGAGTTGAAATGATATATGGCTCGAATATAAGCGAAGGGTTGAGTTGTGGATAAAAGCAGATTGGAATTTGATTGGGGTGACCCTTGTATCTGCTGAATTGATAACAGGTGGAATGGATATAATGATATGCCGACAAAAGGTACAAGTTTACATTTCTATTGGATATAAGATTTATGAGCCGAATTGGCAAGCCGCTTGGCTGTTTGATTTTCTTTTGGGTTGGAGATGGCCCAGAGAGGCGAGTTGGAGTTTGACCGATTGACCAGTACAAAGGAGGTGCTGGCGAAATTTTTCGAAAAGTTAAGGTGTTAGAAAATTTTCAGGAATTTTGAAAATTTTCGTTGTTAAAGAATTAATTAATATTTAATTGAAATTAAATCGATTAAGTTGAAAACTGAAAATAAGAAGTGAACAAATATGTTCTAACCAGTCGATAGGGTCGTCCTCTACCTTTTAGCAATTTCGAGGAAGAAATTATTTTAAGTGGGGAAGATTGTAACGACCCGCTTTGGCAGAGGTATTATAATTAATTTATTTAATTATATAAATAGTGATATAGTGAATCTAATGGTCGTGGAATTAAATAATGATGAATATTTAATTAAAATAATAAATTAAAAAATATATATTTAATTCAGGAATAACCACAAATAGTGAATTTGACAATATAATGTGAACTGGGTCGACCCTTAGATTTAATTCATCTTAGTGTTGAATTATATTGATGAATATATTCAATCGACGTCAGTTTGAAACGTAGAATTATAATATAATTAAAATAGAGCACGTAACGACGCGGCAGTTCGCTATTTGGCGATTCGAAGTTCAATTGAGTATACAGGGTTCGTTTTAAATCGGATTTCTGTGAAATAAGAAACGTGTGGAGCTGGTGGAGTATATCTTTCTAGTGGAAGAGAAAAATCGAGATTTCATCGTGTAGATTTTGAGTTACGTCCAAATCAAATTCTCAAAAATGCAGCGCCCTGACCATAACGATTTAATTATATTTTATATAAGGATTTAAATAGAAATCGAACATCGATATAACTCTGACGATGTAATATCGAGTTGTAAATCCATATAGGAATATTCTGAAGCTGTATGGTATTCCTCTGTGAATATATACGATAATATAAATTTGTTTATATTTAATTTAATTATATTTAAATATATTTATATATTTAAATGGGTCATCCAGAGCTTTAAAAATAGCCACTTTTGCAAACGAGGTCGGAATTCGATGAAACTAATTTTGTTGGATCCGCAATATTAAATAGTTGTTAGATTTCCAGTTTCGTGATTTTTAGAGTCGCTGTGTGGCCGTACGGATTTTTAGAGTGAGAAACAATCAGTATTTTGACGGTTAAAAATACGCTGTGTGAGCATAAGGAGTCGGAATTCCACGAAACCAATTTCATTGGGACTGTAATGTCGAACTCTAGCTACATGTCCAGTTTGGTGATTTTTGGGTATCACGTGTGACTACAGGAATTTTTAGAGTGCATAAACAAATAAATAAAATAAATAAATATATAAAGAAATATCCTAAAGTGATATAGGGACCTAGTCAACCCACGCAGCATTCCTTTCCAACCACAAACCTTACCAACCCTCAACAATATAAACGCAGCACAAATCTCATTCACCAAAAACTAAAATGCCGGAAACAAAAAAAATCAAAACAATTGCTAGTAAATTCTATAAATCACAAACTCTGATTCTTTGAGACCGTGAAGCCCTGAGCTTCGATCTCACGTGCTTTTTGTCAAGCTTGGTGACTGTTTTGGGGTTGGAAAGTCCTCTAGCGATTTACTAGGGTTGGCGGGCGAGTGGAAATTGGGAAACCGGAGTTCGTTTTGGGTGTATAAGGGAGTTCGTGGTAGCAAGGAGGTTTGATTTGAGGGTTCAGTTGGGGTTCCGATGTGGATATGTGCTGGAGCGAGGCCAACGTCGGGATGACCTAGGTGGATTCGAGTTCCACGTTAAGGGTACAGGGAGGTTGGGCTTTGGACGAGCATGTAATAACCCGGAAATGCGAGCCAGTTTAAAATTTTTATTTTGGCAATTTTAGCGAATTTTGATTATTTAAAATAGATTATTTTAAATAAAATCGACGAGAAAATTTATTTTGAATATAATAGAACGTATATATTTATACGTGTCGTCGTTAGAATATAAATAATTATATATAATTATAAATAGAATTGAAAATGGCGCGGTAGTTCGATAATTCGATTTCAAACTTCAATTGAACATACCGGGTGCAAAACAATCCGGATTTTAGTGAAACTGAAAACATTAGGATCTAATTGAGAATATCTTTCCAACGAATCCGAAAAATCGAAATTTCATAGCGGGAATCAAAAGATATGTCCAGTTGAAAATTCTAAATAGTCGCTATGGAATTCAGGCCCTTAAAAATGGGGATTTTGCAAACGACCTCGGATTTCGACGAAACCACTTTTGTTCGGTCCGTGATGTCAAGTTATTGCTAGATTCCAAATTTCATAATTTTTCGATTCAATATGTGAGCGTGGCAAAGGAAAACGTGTTTGACCAGTTTCAGTTGATTTTAATCGACTGGAAATTGGCCATTTTTCAAACGGTCAAAGAATTCGACGAAACTAGTTTTGTTAGGACCGTATCGTCAATACGAAGCTAGAAAATATTTTTCGGGAATTTTTAGAGTTAGTATGTGACCCCGGTAATTTAAAATGTACGTTTAAAATTCAATATAGTGATTTAAATGTAAATTTAACGGAAACTGATTGTAACAGCCGAATCAGCCTACGATACTATCCCATTGTGTTCGAAATGGGGGTAAAACGCTATAGACGATAGGCGGTGGGTCTCGTTTCGAGGTTGTATGTGAAAGTCAACTTTTTGCAAAATAAAAAGGGCATCGCGCCCTAGCCGACGCGGCGCCTCCAGGAGGCCACCGCCACGCCGGAGGCTGGCGCACCCCCCTCCTCTTCTTCCTCCTTCCTTCTTCCTTCCCTCCGCTTCCATCTCCTCCGTCGAAACCCCCCTTTTTTTCTCTGATCGACGCGCCGCCCTAAACCCCACCCCCCTCTTCGATCGACGCCTGAAGCCCCCGCTGCCGCATCTTCCCCTCCGCCGGCCTCCGCCCGACTGCCAGAACCCTCCTCCTTCCGTGAATCCGAACCCCCTCCCTCTTATAAAAAAAAACCACTATAATTCTTCTATTTGTTTTTATTTATTTATTTTTGCTATTAAAATTTTGTATGAACCACTATGATTTATGAAAGGATTTTCAATATGAAAAGCTCGGATTTTCATATGACAAAAGTTTAGATGTTTGATTATACAAAAGATTAGATTTTTAAAATGCAAAAGATTAGATTTTTAAAGTTGAAAAGGCGATATTTTTATATTATAGAAAGGTTAAAAATATGACCTTTATATAGTGTAGATATTAAACATATGATTTCTATATTATAGAAGGAATGAAAAAAATGAAATCTATATTTTTGAAAAGGCGAAATCTATATATTTGAAAAGAGCCGTATTTTTGAAAGTCGGTATTTTTATAAGTGAAAGGAATTATAAAAATATAATCTTTATCGATACGGACACTGTTATAAAAATTCGATTTTTATATATTGAATAGCAAAGTAAAAATTCGATTTTTATATATTGAATAGCAAAGTAAAAATTCGATTTTTATATATTGAATAGCAAAGTAAAAATTCGATTTTTATATATTGAATAGCGAAGTGAAAATTCGATTTTTACATATGTAGTGATTACGGGCAACGAAAGCGACAACGAGAATGGCGAAGATTTCTATAAATGAAGAGTCGTGGTATTGGATAGCTATTGGTGAGAATTTCTCACTCTTCAAATTTCTTTTCTAGTTATATATATATATATATACTAGGATGCAGACGGTGTTTAGTAGCACCCGACACAATCGTCCACAGACCATGGACTTGTTTGTTTGGTTGTGTAGTTAGTTAGAATATTTGGGTTGAATTGAATTGTTTGGTGAAATGAAATTGATTTGATTGATGTGTGAATGGCGTGGGCCTTCACTAGACCGGGGATAAGGCTAGACCTTGTCCCGTTTCTAGTATCGTGCCGTTATGCCGCCGAAATTTTCTAAAATAAGTTAGAAAAATAAAAATATCATTTTATTTAAAGAATGAACTGAATAGAAATTCATATGTTAAAATAAAATGTTTTATCGTTAAAAATATAATTTTTAACATGAATATGAATATAGTGAATGCGAATAAATAAATATTCATTTACAAACCGGACGGTTTGTTTATGTACACTGATTTGACTGACATTGATTGGGACGATAAATTTTACACATCGCCCAACTGCACAAATAAAATCTGTGTTTGATTGTTTGAAACCCCACACGGGTGTTGGGATGAAATTTGAAGTTCACTCATCCTGATTGATTAAATATGTCGATCGATTGATTGACATGCTGTTATAAGCGTTAGATATCTATATTTGATGCTTATACAGTGTAGTGCACTTTGGTTGATGGTTGATTATTTTTCAGTGCTATTATATACATGTGTTGTATGAAAGTCCATATAATTAACATTATATGGTGATTGATTGGGCCTCGTTCCAATTTAGAAAATAAAGAATATTATAATATAAAGGTTCATGTGTTGACTGTACTCATCCGTTGAGATTAGTCATGTGTTGAACGAAATATTTTAATAATAAAATTTATATCTTTATCAATATAATATAAAGGTTCATGTGTTGACCGTACTCATCCGTTGAGATTAGTCATGTGTTGAACGAAATATTTGAAAACGAAATATTTGAAATAGAAATATTTGAAAACGAAACATTTGAAATAGAAATATTTGAAAAAGAAATATTTGAAACAGAACATTTGAAAATAGAAATATATGAAGCCGTGTTGATTAGATTGACGCCATTTAGACGTGAACGATATTTATATCGATTTTACTCATTTAAAAATGAATATTGAAAAGTGATTTCGAAATCGCATATTTTGAAATGAAATTTGATTTCAATTGAATATAAAATGAAATTTGATTTCAATTGAATATAAAACGAATTTGATTTCAATTGAATATATAATGAATTTGATTCAAATAGAAAACCAATTTGAATTGAATCGAATAGAAAACCAATTTGAATTGAATCGAATAGAAAACCAATTTGAATTGAATCGAATAGAAAACCAATTTGAATTGAATCAAATAGAAAACCAATTTGAATTGAATCGAACAGAAAACCAATTTGAATTGAATCGAATAGAAAACCAATTAGAATTGAATCGAATAGAAAACCAATTTGAATTGAATCAAATAGAAAACCAATTTGAATTTGAATAGAATAGAAAACGAAACGATTTCGAAATGAATTGAATATAAAACGATTTCGAAATGAATTGAATATAAAGTGATTTCGAAATGAATTGAATATAAAATGATTTCGAAATGAATTGAATATAAAACGATTTAGAATTGAATTGAATGGAAAACAAATTTGATTTCAATTGAATATATAACGAATTTGATTTGAATTGAATAGAAACCAATTTGAATTCGAATTGAACAGAAAACGAATTGAATTCAAATTGAATAGAAAACGAATTGAATTTAAATTGAATGGAAAACGAAATGAATTCGAATCGAATTAAAATCGATTTGAATTGAAATCAAATAGAAATAAAAGTAAAAAGGATTTATAATAGGAAATTCAATTTTGATTTGAATCTGAAATAAAGGTTGGAAATGTTTTTGAAACGAATTCAAAACTATTTATAAAATTCGTTTTAAATAAAAATCGACGAAATATATATTATTTATATAATATAATGGCCTGAATAGAACGCGCCGCGCCGCGGCAGTTCGTGAATTTGGACCATTTATTTCAAACGGACATTAAGGGAGATCCGACCGTCGGATTCTCCTAAAACCGGAACCGTTGGGTTCGTATCGAAAAGAGCTTTCTAACGAATATTTGAAATTTGAAATCTAACGGTTGGATTTGGAGATATGTCCAAATCAAATTCGGAAAAGGTCGCTGTAAGTGCAGTTCGATGGCCGTTGATGGAAATCGACTGTACGGGCCTTAATAAAATTATTAAAAATACCAATAATTTGTGTAAAATCATAAGAAATGATTTGGGAAAAATTGGGTTGAAAAACTCCATATTTGAAAAGATAAAAATAGATTTTTATCGAAATGAACTAGTTTTGAACTAAATTTAAAACCCAATTATTTTTAAATAAATAAATTGGATTTAAAAAGGGGTTTTAAATAATCAGAATTTCTAATATATTTGATCGGATTTGAAATGGGTTTATCGTGAACGGTGTTTTAAATAACACTAGTTCTTTAACCCGAAAATAAATAGAATGTGATTTGGGTTTGTCGTGAACTGTGTTTTAAATAACACCTAGTTCTTTAACCCAGTAAAAGGAATTTTAACGAATCTGCAATTAGATTGAAATGTGAATCTATAATCTAAATTATCAAATTTAGAAAGTGTGCGGGAATGGAGTATTACCAGTTTTGCTCCAAAGCGATAGTTAAATCTTAAATTAGATTTGAACGTCAAATGGTAATTAATTTTACCGATAACACGATAGTATTAGATATGGAGTATTACCAGTTTTGCTTTATGGGATGAATAGGTTGGGATTGGGAAATAAAATAAATAATTACTTCGGTGTGGTTCGCTAATCTCGACTAGTTTAGAAAACCATAATTTGGTTTGAAATGACATCCAAAGGAAGATTAAAGGATAAATTTTAAAGAATTTATCTTGGATAAAATTAATGGGACCTTTCCCTAAAAATGTGATTTTGTGAATAAAAGATTATTCTGAATTGGAATGAGGCGTATGTTGTGTTTATGTAACATTTGTTTTAATATACGCGGGTTGTTCGGAAAGGCCGGGTTTATACCCATTCTGAATAACCGATTCGACGATATGTCGAAGATGAAGACGGTGGTCGAAGACCGGAAGTCTTCACATCGTTTGGGTAATTACTGACGATCCTGATTGGGCTGTACACCCAAGAGGATGGAAATAGTTGGTGGTTGTCCGGACGTACTTGGAGATGGATGGATATGCGAGGAAAGTGCCCCCGGTTTTGTTCAGACCCAGAACGGACTTGTAAATGGATTGTGTGTCTGACATTGGATTTTATCCTGTGTTGATTGATTTCTATTAAATATACATCTGTTTGGCGGCGGAGAATTTATTCTTTTGCTTAACGCCCTTCTCTGAGACGTACGAGCTCAGAGGTTGTATATCGATGGACATCAGTCGCATGGCATGAATTGCCCGTGTGGCACGCTAAGATGAAATGATCAAGGCTTCTGTTGAAAAGCAAAGTCTTGTGGTTGATGATCAAAGCACGCCTACGTGGCAGCTTTGTGTATAACGTGAATTCGCGAGCCTCACACCTCGGTATGAGTCAAAAACGGGATGAGGACCCAAGGAGTGCACGACGTTTCTTTCTAGCTATGGGTGGTGTCAGTGACCTACCAGCCCTGACATTTATATACTTTTCACCTTTGCGGTTTGGATGCGAGGCGCCTCGATTATAGGTCCTATAGGGCCGGGAAACGTGTGTTCAGGAATTGCCAATCCTCTAACGTAAGTGAAGACCGGCCTTGGAGGATCCCAGGGTTGCCCAGAGTTCGTAGCCCTGAGACATTTGCTAGAGTGTCTCGAACGCGGAGAGGAGCTTGATCCTTGCCTCGTCTCATGACGGAAATCCAATTTCCAATACGTGATATTGCGGTTTTAATTGTAGAACTAGTATGGCGACATGATATATGGTACCCATGCCGTCTATGATTTATATTTATGATTGAAAATTGTTTTGACACTATACACTTATTATAGTATCAAATGATGTGTTTTAAACGTACCAAGCATGTTTGGCTATTATAAGGGAAAACCCTATCCTCCGGCTTGCGTTGCATTGTGTGATGGGACCTGGGTCTTATAATAGCTTCATTTTTCGAAAAAGCATTGCGTTGTTTATTCTATGCACTGGTATTCTTGGGAGGAAACCCGTTCCGTGTTATACGGCGTGGTCCCTTGAATTACTCTCTTTTAAAGTAAAGTCTTTAAATAACTGTTTTAGTTCTCACACCAGTCACATGACTGACCTGGAGTTTATTGTTTCAACCTAAACTCTGGGTGCCCCTATTTTCCGCACGGGCAGCTAGTAGTTTTGGTTTTGCAGATTTATATTCACAGGATCCTGGTTTACAGCTGGAATGATATCCGGAAAGCTCTGTATCAGTATATCACCTTCAGTTGTGCTTTGTATTATTTTTCCGCTGCTATGTAATTTATTGTAATCTCTGATATTTATCGAATGTAATTTATTCATTTATACTCTGTATATTCTTGTATCTGATGGAATTGTTGTAATTACAATGAAATGTTCTTCAGTCTGCGTTCGGATTTGTCCTGTTCTCAAACGATCAGGGGTTTCGAACGGTCTAGATCGGTTTAACGACTGATTCGGATCGAGCGAAATTCCTTGCCGTCACATTTGGTATCAGAGCTTTGGTTTACAGAGCTCGAGAACAAGACACATTAGAACCATACGAAAGTATTCATTAGATATTGGATTAGTAATATCCAATTAGAATGACTCGTTAGAGATAGGATCAGTAGTATCCTAGAACGAGTGTGAAGAGTATATTTTTCAAATGAAAACAATTTTATTTTAAAATTTAAATCGTTTTAAACGTATTTGATTATTTATTTATTTTGAATATGGACAATCTGATATTTAAAGGTTCTGCATATACGCGTCATGAACGTATATTCGAAGTTTTAATATATTGGATAGATATGGGATCACATTCTAGTCGCCCGGAGATGGTACTGATGATTGTCATGACATCATCAGTATTTATGTTCGTGTTTCAAAGGTGTGATTTTCTATATATTTCCATTAGACTGGTGTGAGAACCAAAACTTATATAGTTAGAACACATTATTGTGAATTGGCACCAAAACATGATTTTTTGGCTATGTATCAATATTATGGATTTGAAACTCTAATTCACTAATTGATTGATGTTTGTGTTGTTTGTTTATTTGTTTGATAATTCTGAACCATTATGCCTAATTGTATCAAATATTGAATATTATTGAAAATTGGTTGCTTTTGCTTGCATATACATATACTTACATTGAACAGGTCATAGCAAGGAGGCTAGAGCCGAAGAATAAAATTTGTTTGCCCGACAAATAGGTACATGTTTACTACATAATTTACTGTTTTGTTTGGGTGATGATGATTTTATGAGCCTATTGGCTAGCCGCTTGGCTTTTTCTTTTTCTTTTTGAGATCAGAAGGCCTATATGGCAATTTCGGGATTTTCCCGTGGCTCTCGGTGCAGGGGAGGTTATGGCGAAATTTTTCGAAAAATTAGGGTGTTAGCCAAATTTTTGAAAATTTGAAAATTCTCAGAAACTGAAAAGTTGGAGAATGGAAGCCAGATCGAATGTAGAGTTGATTAATCAAACCACTTTCGACTTTGTTCCTTTTCGGGGACGAAAAGTTTTAAGTGGGGGAGATTGTAATAACCCGGAAATGCGAGCCAGTTTAAAATTTTTATTTTGGCAATTTTAGCGAATTTTGATTATTTAAAATAGATTATTTTAAATAAAATCGACGAGAAAATTTATTTTGAATATAATAGAACGTATATATTTATACGCGTCGTCGTTAGAATATAAATAATTATATATAATTATAAATAGAATTGAAAATGGCGCGGTAGTTCGATAATTCGATTTCAAACTTCAATTGAACATACCGGGTGCAAAACAATCCGGATTTTAGTAAAACTGAAAACATTAGGATCTAATTGAGAATATCTTTCCAAAGAATCCGAAAAATCGAAATTTCATAGCGGGAATCAAAAGATATGTCCAGTTGAAAATTCTGAATAGTCGCTATGGAATTCAGGCCCTTAAAAATGGGGATTTTGCAAACGACCTCGGATTTCGACGAAACCACTTTTGTTGGGTCCATGATGTCAAGTTATTGCTAGATTCCAAATTTCATAATTTTTCGATTCAATATGTGAGCGTGCCAAAGGAAAACGTGTTTGACCAGTTTTAGTTGATTTTAATCGACTGGAAATTGGCCATTTTTCAATCGGTCACAGAATTCGACGAAACTAGTTTTGTTAGGACCGTATCGTCAATACGAAGCTAGAAAATATTTTTCGGGAATTTTTAGAGTTAGTATGTGACCCCGGTAATTTGAAATGTACGTTTAAAATTCAATATAGTGATTTAAATGTAAATTTAACGGAAACTGATTGTAACAGCCGAATCAGCCTACGATACCATCCCATTGTGTTCGAAATGGGGGTAAAACGCTATAGACGACAGGCGGTGGGTCTCGTTTCGAGGTCGTATGTGAAAGTCAACTTTTTGCAAAATAAAATAATAAAAAAATAAAAAGGGCATCGCGCCCTAGCCGACGCGGCGCCTCCAGGAGGCCACCGCCGCGCCGGAGGCTGGCGCACCCCCCTCCTCTTCTTCCTCCTTCCTTCTTCCTTCCCTCCGCTTCCATCTCCTCCGTCGAAATCCCCCCCCTTTTTTTCTCTGATCGACACGCCGCCCTAAACCCCACCCCCCCTTCGATCGACGCCTGAAGCCCCCGCCGCCGCATCTTCCCCTCCCCCGGCCTCCGCCCGACTGCCGGACCCCTCCTCCTTCCGTGAATCCGAACCCCCTCCCTCTTATTAAGAAAAACCACTGTAAGTCTTCTATTTGTTTTTATTTATTTATTTTTGCTATTAAAATTTTGTATGAACCACTATGATTTATGAAAGGATTTTCAATATGAAAAGCTCGGATTTTCATATGACAAAAGTTCAGATGTTTGATTATACAAAAGATTAGATTTTTAAAATGCAAAAGATTAGATTTTTAAAATGCAAAAGATTAGATTTTTAAAGTTGAAAAGGCGATATTTTTATATTATAGAAAGGTTAAAAATATGACCTTTGTATAGTATAGATATTAAAAATATGATTTCTATATTATAGAAGGAGTGAAAAAAAATGAAATCTATATTTTTGAAAAGGCGAAATCTATATATATGAAAAGAGCCGTATTTTTGAAAGTCGGTATTTTTATAAGTGAAAGGAATTATAAAAATATAAACTTTATCAATACGGACACTGTTATAAAAATTCGATTTTTATATATTGAATAGCAAAGTAAAAATTCGATTTTTATATATTGAATAGCAAAGTAAAAATTCGATTTTTATATATTGAATAGCGAAGTGAAAATTCGATTTTTACATATGTAGTGATTACGGGCAACGAAAGCGACAACGAGAATGGCGAAGATTTCTATAAATGAAGAGTCGTGGTATTGGATAGCTAATGGTGAGAATTTCTCACTCTTCAAATTTCTTTTCTAGTTATATATATATATATATACTAGGATGCAGACGGTGTTTAGTAGCACCCGACACAATCGTCCACAGACCATGGACTTGTTTGTTTGGTTGTGTAGTTAGTTAGAATATTTGGGTTGAATTGAATTGTTTGGTGAAATGAAATTGATTTGATTGATGTGTGAATGGCGTGGGCCTTCACTAGACTGGGGATAAGGCTAGACCTTGTCCCGTTTCTAGTATCGTGCCGTTATGCCGCCGAAATTTTCTAAAATAAGTTAGAAAAATAAAAATATCATTTTATTTAAAGAATGAACTGAATAGAAATTCATATGTTAAAATAAAATGTTTTATCGTTAAAAATATAATTTTTAACATGAATATGAATATAGTGAATGCGAATAAATAAATATTCATTTACAAACCGGACGGTTTGTTTATGTACACTGATTTGACTGACATTGATTGGGACGATAAATTTTACACATCGCCTAACTGCACAAATAAAATATGTGTTTGATTGTTTGAAACCCCACACGGGTGTTGGGATGAAATTTGAAGTTCACTCATCCTGATTGATTAGATATGCCGATCGATTGATTGACAGGCTGTTATAAGCGTTAGATATCTATATTTGATGCTTATACAGTGTAGTGCACTTTGGTTGATGGCTGATTATTTTTCAGTGCTATTATATACATGTGTTGTATGAAAGTCCATATAATTAACATTATATGGTGATTGATTGGGCCTCATTTCAATTTAGAAAATAAAGAATATTATAATATAAAGGTTCATGTGCTAACTGTACTCATCCGTTGAGATTAGTCATGTGTTGAACGAAATATTTTAATAATAAAATTTATATCTTTATCAATATAATATAAAGGTTCATGTGTTGACCATACTCATCCGTTGACATTAGTCATGTGTTGAACGAAATATTTGAAAAAAAAATTTTGAAATAGAAATATTTGAAAACGAAATATTTGAAAACGAAATATTTGAAAACGAAACATTTGAAATAGAAATATTTGAAAAAGAAATATTTGAAACAGAACATTTGAAAATAGAAATATATGAAGCCGTGTTGATTAGATTGACGCCATTTAGACGTGAACGATATTTATATCGATTTTACTCATTTAAAAATGAATATTGAAAAGTGATTTCGAAATCGCATATTTTGAAATGAAATTTGATTTCAATTGAATAAAAAATGAAATTTGATTTCAATTGAATATAAAACGAATTTGATTTCAATTGAATATATAATGAATTTGATTCAAATAGAAAACCAATTTGAATTGAATCAAATAGAAAACCAATTTGAATTGAATCGAATAGAAAACCAATTTGAATTGAATCAAATAGAAAACCAATTTGAATTGAATCGAATAGAAAACCAAGTTGAATTGAATCAAATAGAGAACCAATTTGAATTGAATTGAATAGAAAACCAATTTAAATTGAATCGAATAGAAAACCAATTTGAATTGAATCGAATAGAAAACCAATTTGAATTGAATCGAAAAGAAAACCAATTTGAATTGAATCAAATAGAAAACCAATTTGAATTTAATCAAATGGAAAACCAATTTGAATTTGAATAGAATAGAAAACGAAACTATTACGAAATGAATTGAATATAAAACGATTTCGAAATGAATTGAATATAAAGTGATTTCGAAATGAATTGAATATAAAACGATTTCGAAATGAATTGAATATAAAATGATTTCGAATTGAATTGAATAGAAAACAAATTTGATTTCAATTGAATATATAACGAATTTGATTTGAATTGAATAGAAAACCAATTTGAATTCGAATTGAACAGAAAACGAATTGAATTCAAATTGAATAGAAAACGAATTGAATTTAAATTGAATGGAAAAAGAAATGAATTCGAATCGAATTAAAATCGATTTGAATTGAAATCAAATAGAAATAAAAGTAAAAATGATTTATAATAGGAAATTCAATTTTGATTTGAATCTGAAATAAAGGTTGGAAATGTTTTTAAAACGAATTCAAAACTCTTTATAAAATTCGTTTTAAATAAAAATCGACGAAATATATATTATATATATTATATATATAATATAATGGCCTGAATAGAACGCGCCGCACCGCGACAGTTCATGAATTTCGACCATTTATTTCAAACGAACATTACGGGAGATCCGACCGTCGGATTCTCCTAAAACCGGAACCGTTGGGTTCGTATCGAAAAGAGCTTTCTAACGAATATTTGAAATTTGAAATCTAACGGTTGGATTTGGAGATACGTCCAAATCAAATTCGGAAAAGGTCGCTGTAAGTGCAGTTCGATGGCCGCTGATGGAAATCGACTGTACGGGCCTTAATAAAATTATTAAAAATACCAATAATTTGTGTAAAATCATAAGAAATGATTTGGGAAAAATTGGGGTGAAAAACTCCATATTTGAAAAGATAAAAATAGATTTTTATCGAAATGAACTAGTTTTGAACTAAATTTAAAACCCAATTATTTTTAAATAAATAAATTGGATTTAAAAAGGGGTTTTAAATAATCGGAATTTCTAATATATTTGATCGGATTTGAAATGGGTTTATCGTGAACGGTGTTTTAAATAACACTAGTTCTTTAACCCGAAAATAAATAGAATGTGATTTGGGTTTGTCGTGAACTGTGTTTTAAATAACACCTAGTTCTTTAACCCAGTAAAAGGAATTTTAACGAATCTGCAATTAGATTGAAATGTGAATCTATAATCTAAATTATCAAATTTAGAAAGTGAGCGGGAATGGAGTATTACCAGTTTTTCTCCAAAGCGATAGTTAAATCTTTAATTAGATTTGAACGTCAAATGGTAATTAATTTTACCGATAACATGATAGTATTAGATATGGAGTATTACCAGTTTTGCTTCATGGGATGAATAGGTTGGGATTGGGAAATAAAATAAATAATTACTTCGGTGTGGTTCGCTAATCTCGACTAGTTTAGAAAACCATAATTTGGTTTGGAATGACATCCAAAGGAAGATTAAAGAATAAATTTTAAAGAATTTATCTTGGATAAAATTAATGGGAACCTTTCCCTAAAAATGTGATTTTGTGAATAGAAGAATATTCTGAATTGGAATGAGGCGTATGTTGTGTTTTTGTAACATTTGTTTTAATATACACGGGTTGTTCGGAAAGGCCGGTTTTATACCCATTCTGAATAACCGATTCGACGATATGTCGAAGATGAAGACGGTGGTCGAAGACCGGAAGTCTTCACATCGTTTGGGTAATTACTGACGATCCTGATTGGGTTGTACACCAAAGAGGATGGAAATAGTTGGTGGTTGTCCGGACGTACTTGGAGATGGATGGATATGCGAGGAAAGTGCCTCCGGTTTTGTTCAGACCCAGAACGGACTTGTAAATGGATTGTGTGTCTGACATTGGATTTTATTCTGTGTCAATTGATTTCTATTAAATATACATCTGTTTGGCGGCGGAGAATTTATTCTTTTGCTTAACGCCCTTCTCTGAGACGTACGAGCTCAGAGGTTGTATATCAATGGACATCAGTCGCATGGCATGAATTGCCTGTGTGGCACGCTAAGATGCAATGATCAAGGCTTCTGTTGAAAAGAAAAGTCTTGTGGTTGATGATCAAAGCACGCCTACGTGGCAGCTTTGTGTATAACGTGAATTCGCGAGCCTCACACCTCGGTATGAGTTAAAAACGGGATGAGGACCCAAGGAGTGCACGACGTTTCTTTCTAGCTATGGGTGGTGTCAGTGACCTACCAGCCCTGACATTTATATACTTTTCACCTTTGTGGTTTGGATGCGAGGCGCCTCGATTATAGGTCCTATAGGGCCGGGAAACGTGTGTTCAGAAATTGCCAATCCTCTAACGTAAGTGAGGACCGGCCTTGGAGGATCCCAGGGTTGCCCAGAGTGCGTAGCCCTGAGACATTTGCTAGAGTGTCTCGAACGCGGAGAGGAGCTTGCCCTTTGCCTCGACTCATGACGGAAATCCAATTTCCAATACGTGATATTGCGGTTTTAATTGTAGAACTAGTATGGCGACATGATATATGGTACCCATGCCGTCTATGATTTATATTTATGATTGAAAATTGTTTTGACACTATACACTTATTATAGTATCAAATGATTTGTTTTAAACGTACCAAGCATGTTTGCCTATTATAAGGGAAAACCCTATCCTCCGGCTTGCGTTGCATTGTGTGATGGGACCTGGGTCTTATAATAGCTTCATTTTTCGAAAAAGCATTGCGTTGTTTATTCTATGTACTGGTATTCTTGGGAGGAAACCCGTTCCGTGTTATACGGCGTGGTCCCTTGAATTACTCTCTTTTAAAGTAAAGTCTTTAAATAACTGTTTTAGTTCTCACACCAGTCACATGACTGACCTGGAGTTTATTGTTTCAACCTAAACTCTGGGTGCCCCTATTTTCCGTACGGGCAGCTAGTAGTTTTGGTTTTGCAGATTTATATTCACAGGATCCTGGTTTACAGCTGGAATGATATCCGGAAAGCTCTGTATCCGTATATCACCTTCAGTTGTGCTTTGTATTATTTTTCCGCTGCTATGTAATTTATTGTAATCTCTGATATTTATCGAATGTAATTTATTCATTTATACTCTGTATATTCTTGTATCTGATGGAATTGTTGTAATTACAATGAAATGTTCTTCAGTCTGCGTTCTGATTTGTCCTGTTCTCAAACGATCAGGGGTTTCGAACGGTCTAGATTGGTTTAACGACTGATTCGGATCGAGCGAAATTCCTTGCCGTCACAGAACAAGTGTTTGGAGTTCAAGGCTTTGGAAATGGCGGAGTGTGGAGGAAGAACGGGGCCAGTAAAGGTGTGGAAATGGTGATTTCCTGGAGAAAGAGGACGGGATTTTTAATGTTTGGGGAAGACGGGTTATACAATGTTGGGCTTAAAATAATTAGGCCGGTGGAAATTAAGGCCATATTGTTTATGAAGTTAGTTTTAATTTAAAGTTGTACAAACTGGTTTATATTATATCTTGGTCATATGAAATCAGAATCATGAACCGTCTGTCACGTTGGGACCGTATGGACGAGAGCTTCACAATGAAGCTGACTGGGAGTGGATTGGGGTTCGTTACAATTTATAGTGAAATAAATTGTCCATCTGAATCAACGACAATTATCGTTATTAACGATGATAGTCCAATGTGAGTAAATCTCACTAACTCTGAATAGTTTATAATTTCATGTTGTATTTTTAGAACTGTTAAATATTGGCTGATTGACTGTGTGTTGACTGTTTGATTGAACTGCTAGTCAGTTAGTTGAATTTCTATATTGATTCTATTTAACAGAATATATCATATGGAACTGAAAGTGATGTTATCTATATTGTTTAACATCTGTGATGCAGGGAAACAGGTTGGAGGAATCCGACTGGATTCCTCAACATTTATTTACTGTTTTCATATATTGTGATATATGATGTGATGTATATCTGTTATGGATTATGTGTGTTAGAATGATGTTGATTATTGTTATTCGATATTTTAAATATCATAAAAGACACTGGGATGTAAAAAAGAATTATTTCAACGTATATTGAAAAAAAGGGATTTTATAAAATCAATAGATTTTATAAAAAGGAAATATTTTGAAAGTAAATAAAAGGAAATTGTTTATAAAACGAATAGAGTTTTATAAAAGGGAAAAACGTTGATAAAACGAATAGAATAGAATAAAGGAATATTTATTTAGGGAATAAATAGGATTATAAAAGGAGTTAATCGAATATAGTTTATTCGAATAGAATAAAAGGAGTTAATCGAATATTTTTTATTCGAATAAAATAAAGGAGTTAATCGAATATAGTTTATTCGAATAGAATAAAGGAGTTAATCGAATATAGTTTATTTGAATAGAGTAAAAGGAGTTAATCGAATATATAGTTTATTCAAATAGAATTAAAAGAGTTATCGAATATAGTTTATTCGATAGGAGTTAAGTGAATTGAGTTAGAGTTAAATCAAAAGAGTTAAGTGAATAGAATAAATTGAATAGAGTTATCAAATATACCTTATCGAAGGAAAAAATTATCGAATAGAAAAGATTTGAAAGAGGGTTACGTAAGGAAGTTTATTAAAGAATTAGAAGGGTGAACTTTGTCTATTTCAAGGTTAGAAACGTTGTTCAGTTAAGGTCTGAGAGGTAATTATACCCCAACTTGATTGACTTCATTTTTAACTAAGGAATGGTTGAGGTTCGATAGTAAAGGATGGTTAAGTGAATTTAGTAATTTAAGGAAATGGTTTGAGTTGGCATCGCGATGGTTTGTTTAAACATATTTCTAAGTCCAATGAAGAAGCTTTGGAAATGTTTTCCAAATAAGAAACCAGAAATGTTTTCTAATAAAGAAAACAAGAAATGGAAATGTTTTCCATTGTTAATAACGTATATTTTCCAAATTTAGAAAATAAGAAATATTGAATATAGGGAAACAATTGATAAGTAAATTAATGAAATAAAGAGATAAATGTTGAATGATGTTTGATCGATATAAATTTCCATTTGGAAATAATATCATTGTTTGCAAACCTGTTTTTCTTCGATAGGTAAGTCACAGACTATCGAAGTTTTGACCATTTTAACGTTGTTAATATGGAGAGACCGGTTGGATTATTATCCAAAGAACCACTCTGTATTGGCATAAGCATTGCGAATCATATATGACAAAGGAAATTGAAGACGGAGTTATGCAAGGGCTATCCTATTTACAGAATAGTGCCTTCGGTTCATCCTATTCCTGGATGACTTGTATGGATGGATGTCAGACAGAGTATTTCCAGACGATCACATATATTGATTTCTCCAACCGTACCAAGAGTGGAAGCGGAGAAGGAAACTTCTTTTAGCTAACACATAATGTATGGTTGAGGACGTCAATCGGTGATTTGATGGATTTGATGATGTGGCATTCAAAGTGAATTTGATGTGATGATGAAGCGTAACCTCAAGCCTCATCAACCGGTAAATGATAGAAATCGGGCAGGCAGCATGGCTAAGTCGGTCGCACCGAAGTAGGTGTATAATCACCTGATCTATAGTTTCATTTATTTCTAAAAATATATTGTTGATGCTGTCCCATTCGGGAAACGGTTGCTGATCCCAACCGTTGGTGATATACATTCGATACACTCAAGCGAAATGAGTGGTCGGTCATATGGGGCCGGGTTGCAAGATGTTCTTGTTGAACCCAGTGTATTCCTCTCTAGAGGTACACTAGCGAAAGGTGGTTCCATACCTTGTCATAGTTGGAAATCCATTACCCAATACGTGCTTGCGGTTTTGATTGTATACTATATATGTAGAACGTGAGATGAAAGCGTTTCTGCTAGATGATTATTATATTGTGTTGATAGACATTATTATAATATCAAAAGGTTTTTGATATAAAGATATTTGGATTCTCATAAGGGAAAAACCCGTTCCGTTATATGGCGTGGTCTTATGAGATATCAATTACCTGTTTGAACTGTTTTAAAATGTTTTACTCACACCAGTCCCATGACTGGCCCGGAGTTTATTTTGTTGTTTTCCCTAAACTCTTGGGTGCCTAAATTTGTACGGGCAGTCAAGTAGTCGGGATTTACAGATATACTGGAGGAGCTAGGAGCAGGAGGCTTCAGGATCATATAGCTATAGTTATTTCCGCTGTGTTGTAAGTGTTGTACTTTGATAATGATAGGTATGTTCAAGTACAGGTTTGTATTTCAAAGTTATGTTACATATATTATATGTTATTCGTTCCACTGTGAGATTCTTGTTACTCTGATGTTGTGTTCTTCTTCTTCTTCTATTCTAAGTTTCTCGTAATTAAAGTGCAACGGTCAAATGTAGTTGTTAAAATAAATTTCACAACGAAAATAGAATGTTGTCAAAGACTCTAGTAACATGTATGGCAGCATGTTACAGCAGGCAGTAACAGTTGCAAAATAATTTATTACAGCGTACAAAACCACATGTAATAAAGGCTATTACGACGTTTAAAGAACGTTGCTATAGATGATCTTACAATGGTCAATGCCTATTGCAAAAAATATTACAATGGGATGCTATTCTATTGAAGGAACATACAATAACATAAGACCGTTGTATAAAGCCTATTACTGTTGGAGAATAGAGTTTTGATGACAACAACCTTATTTCAATATTAATTGATTATAAAATATATACTAACACTTTTGTCAAGAATATATACATATTCAGGATATATGTATACAGGAATTATTACTGAAGATTGTACAGTTTAAAGACATTGGAGAATTCAGAGATGATTCAAGACTCATGTGTATTCAAGATTTCAAGAATTTAACAGTTCAAGATAAATATAGTAAATAGAGTCTAGATTATGTAAGACTCTGAATAGCACTCCAGGTTCAAATTCAAATTCAAATTCAAATTCTGCTTTTCAATTTCCGATTTCAAATCTTGTTTTCAAATTCTATCTTCAATCTCTATGTTCTCTATTTTACTTTCTATTTTAATTTGATTATAAACTTAAGTTTTATAAGTTTACACTTTATAAGTTGTATATATTTATATTTTATATACTTTATATTTATATAGTTTTAAACTTTATAATTTTATAAATGTTTTTATATAATTTATATTTATGTTTTAATATGATTTTCTACTTTATAATGTTCATTTATAACACTATGTTTTAACTCAAAAATTTCTAGAATTATATATATATATATATATATATATCTAAACACTTCAAAAATTCTCAAAATTTAGTTTTACCACTAAACCATAATGGCCATTTGGCAACGCTTATTTTTTTCAACTGCCAACACTTACATGTGTTGTAGACTAGTGACACTAATATGGGTTGCTATAGTAAAAATGTGTCACCAAAAAAGTGCCAACACTTATTTTGTATTGACATGCCTAGTCAACACTTATATTCTAAGGCAAAAGGGTAAGTTCTCAGACATAACCCTAATCGGTGCATCAACGCTTATTCCTCCAAGGCCGCATCATAAGTAAATAATAAATGGACTTCGAAGAATTGATATAAGCGATTAGCTAATCAATATCAGTATCAATATCAGAGATAATAAGGATTTTGGATTTCTTAAAACGGTATTAGCCTCTCAAATCCTCTCTCCATGACTTCGAATTGGGGCTTCAAGGAATTGGGGCTTCTAGGAATCATGGCGGCTTCTAGGAATCACGATAATAGGTTTAAGAAAAATGATTTCACTTTCGTTGTGTTTAGAAGATAGATATGAATTTTTGTTGTACTGGGTTGTATACATGAGCAATTGTGTGTGTGTGTGTGTGTGTTCTTTTGCTTTGTTCTGGGCCGATCCCATTAGTTTTAGGGCATGTTAGCAAATCTATGAGGGGTTAAGTCAGTTAACTTCATGTATAAATAGTGGATCACTGATTGTAAACAGTGTGAAGAAATCAGTTGCTACTTTAGTTTGTTTTCTGTTACATGTTTTTTAATTCTGCTGCAAGCAATTCCTCTTTGATAGTAGTGTCATATGCTTGGACAACAGCTGGACAAACATTCCTAACCCTTGCTTGATGATTTTTCTTCTTAGGATTCTCAAAGTACGATTCTACAAGAGCATGAAGATGTATAAAAAAAATCTTTGGTTAACTCTTTACATTGGTGTGCAACAATAGCATTAATTTTAGTAGGACTTCTTCAATAACTTTGAGAAGTTCACCATGCCATTGTACAACATCATCAATCTCTTTTGTTTTCTTCCAAGTTGTAGTAATTTGTGTTGCATTCCAAGATCATTCTCTGCATCTGCTCTTTCTTGGATGCATTCGAAAAAAATGAGGTCTAATGTTTCCCCATTCCCCACTAAAAGCAAGCAATCTTCTCCAATCTACTGTTGTAGGCTTATCAACCTTAAATACTCCAATAAGTTTTTTGCATATTTTGATCACTCTGTTACGACTTAAGTATTTTGGACCATTATTATCATCACTATCTATTCTCACTTCATGTTTAATATTTTTCCCTAAGAATGGTTTGGAAGGCAGGACATAAAAATAAGAAAACTGGACAAGTTATTCCATCAGCAGCAAAAACTAGATAAGTTTTTTTTGTGGGCGTTTGAAGTGGTTTATTTGTTTTCTATATTTTTTTTGTTTAGAAAGTATAATGAAATTTTCGCACAAACTGGGCCTCTTAGTTCGCGTGAAAACTGAACTGAGCAGCCCAGTTTTCACGCGAAAACTGAACTGAGCAGCACAGTTTTTGCGCGAAAACTGAGCTGCTCAGTTCAGTTTTTGCACGCACTGAGCAAACTCCATTACAATAAATTGAGAAATGTTCATACATACACTTAAAATACATGCCTCCTACAATTTTTTGTTTTCCCCAAAGTTCCTAAGCAAACGCCATTACAAAAAACAAGGACTACAATGACCAAATAAAAACGAACAAGAAATTAGCTTAACATTAAGCAGAAACACTGAATATTAAAATCTGAGATTACTACATCTTCTCCACACTATTTTTCTTGCAATGTTTTTCACTTTTCACATCATTCACCTCTATGTTGTATTGTTTCTGTTTCATTTTCTTATCGAATTTATGTGTTCAAAGCTTAAAGTCTATTGTATTTTTGTAAACTTGGCTGCTTCAGCCTTTATATTGGCTAATGGCTATTACTGGCTTAATTGACAGTATATCCAATCTTGAGCATTAAAACTTTAACAGTGTATCTAATTTATAGCAATAGGCTATTAACAAAATAAATATCACTCAATTTGTTTTTGTGCTGGGAAGTGGGCATTTGGATTATATTTTTAGTCAACATGAAAAGTCCTTTCTTTGCATTAGAGAATTACTCGTCTCTCATTATGCTGTTATGTAAACCTAATACGGATTTCTAACTAAGTACTCAACCACGTTCAGTTATAATTTAGATGGAGCATAATGCTAAGGGCACTGGAAGTGCTAGGAGCTGCCATACTTGGCTGTTGATGGACGAATAATAAATTTCATTTTGAATTTTCTGACAGTAGTCAACCATCGATCAATTGTTGTAGGTTGATCGTTTATTAATTGCTAATCACACTAAACCATGGAAACTCTTAGCACGTAACTGTGTGTGCTGCCATGATGTATGTTTAAGTAAATGAAACAAACATGATATCTTGTTTCTGCAAGCATCTTGTCCATTTCATGATCTCTTATGACATAATAATAAATGGTAGGTTATACAAGCATAAAGAAGATACCAAGAAATAGAAACGAAAAAAACTGCAAATGATTGGATATGCTTAGTTTCTCAAAACTGAGCAATGTCCAGTTTCTCAAAACTGAGCAATGCCCAGTTTCAAACAAAACTGAGCATATGCCTAGTTTCTCAAAACTGAGCAGTGCTCAGTTTCTCAAAACTGAGCAGTGCTCAGTTTCAAAAAAAATTGAGTAGCTCAGTTTCTCGAAACTGAGCAATGCTCAGTTTCAAAAAAACTGAGCATATGCTTAGTTTTGATGAAACTGAGCAGTACTCGGTTTCTTGAAACTGAGCATAGCAATGTTGTGAAAAAGGATTTGTTAATTTTATTAATATGCCTGATATTTTCATACAAGTTGTGATCTATTATCATTAACATTAATTAACCATGTCAAGTTAGTTAATACAAGATGTTATTTATCAGTTTTGCTATTTGTTATTTCTATAAAAATGAGTGCGCTTATATTTTGTAGGCACTTGTGAAGGAGGAGGAAAAAAACTGAATTTGGAATGTAATAGCAACGGGATAGCAAATATGTTTGATCTTGACAATGATCCTATCTCCAAATTTTTTGGTTCTGATAAAAGGAAAAATTATTGTCATGCAATTGGCTCCTCTTCTTCCGTAATGCATGTAAAGATTATGCAAGCATCAAAAGTAGTTGCCGACAAGAATAAAAAGGACGATTTTCGTCAATGATATATGACATTACGAAATCATGTTGCAAGTCAAGTGGCGAGTCAAGTGTTAATCCAAATTAACGATGCTCTTAAATCATTTGCTTCATCCTTTCTTACTATGGTATCGGCATTGCAACATAACGTTAATGGCGGTTTTGTGACCCCTATGACAGAAATCGCTTCTAATTTGGATAAATCTACACTGAACGTTGGAATTGCTAATTCGCTTATTCCGTCAAATGATGTTGGATCATCAACATAGGGAAAACAATTTGTAATGATATTATCATAAGATTTGAAGAAGAATGTAGCAAAAGCTTATATTCGAACACAAACCATGTGTCATTTTAGAGAGATAGTGTAACGACCCAGCGGATTTTCAGCCTTGAAAATCGACATAACACCTTTACCATATCTCATGTCGATCCTCCAAGCACTGAAAAACACTGGATTGTCATGAGAAAGAAATTAGAGGGTGAGAATAGAAAGAAAGAATGTTATAATAGAAGAAAGAAGAAGAACACACATCAGAATCTCACAACGGAACGAATAAAATATAACAAATCCTTTATACAAAACTGTATACACATACCAATAATCAGAGTACACATACATCAGTCATAGCGGAATAATAACTTTGAATAACTAGCGGTGAAGCCGCCTGCTTCGAGCTCCTGAAACTCCAAGCAGAACCTAACCTGGAACATACTCGGTCTGACCCGAGCACATTTGATTTAAAACAAAATACACCGGGTCATTCTGGAATACTTTCAGTGATAAATTCACAGAACACACACTTGTTTAACTTTGCAAAATCCTTTATGAAATCAAAAGGTAATAGTAAGACCAGTCCACACATAAATACGGACGGTTTTTACCTTACTATAACCCAAAACATTTTTGAAATCATACTTTCTCTGATATTATCATAATGTCTAATTACAAATAAATAACAATCTAGAGGAACGCTTGCATCTCACACTCCCCATATATAGTATACAATCGAAAACCGCGACGCTTATTGAATATTGGATTCCAACTTGACAAGGTATGGTTCCACCTTCCGCACGTGTATCTCTAGAGGAGAATACACTGGGTTCAACAAGAACGTCTTGCAACCCGGCCCTCACATGACCGACCACTCATTTCGCTTGAGTGTATCGAATGTATATCACTGACGGTTGGGATCAGCAACCGCCACCCGAATAGGGTCAGCATCGAATAGATAAAGAAGCAATAGGAATTTCTCTAGATAGGTGATCATACATCCTAATGGGAGCGACCCACATAGCCATGCTGCCTGCCCGATTTTTGTCATCTCCCGGTTGATGAGGCTTAAGGCTAGAATTCATTTCTTCGAACATCTGGCCATCATTCACTTGGAATGCCACATCGTCAGATCCGCCAGATCACACTTGATTGACGTCCCCAAAAATACTCTAGTTTATTTGGCTAGAGAATAACCATTTCTCCGCCGTCAACTATCGTAAGTTTGGACAAATCAACTCATGTAATTCCTTTGGAAATACTCTGTCAGACATCCATCCATACAAGTCACCCAGGAACAGGATGAACCGAAGGTACTCTCCTACTGCATCACATATAGGAATCACCCCATGGATCAGTAGCGAGAAGTCCTTGCAACTCGTGGATTTCAACCACGACATAATCACAAATCAAAATAACTCTGGCTGCAGGCCAGAGAAATTCGACAAGTAGTCCTTCCGCTTATGAAGATCTACGGTCTTCACTAGCTCCGTCTTCAATTGACGTCTTCACGTATTTGATGGTCGGAATGGTTTTCGAATATAATTCGATCCCGGACTTTCCGAACCAACAAGCGTATTGGTCTGGTTTAATAGTCGTTGTTTTAACTATCAAATAACAATAGTGTGAACACAATGAGTTTTCTGATTTAGTACTTGGCAGAACTCGACCTCCTTTAAAATATATTTAACCAAATTCCCTTTTGACTAACTTTAACTGATTTACTTTGATTGATTAACTCTAACTTGACTAACTCGACTTATTTAGCTCGACAAACTTGACTTGATTACTCCTATTAACTAATACTCGACTTAACTCCATTCGCTCGACTCTAGATCGCAGCGATTACAATGGTTACGCCTGATTCCCTCAGGAAACATCCGACCGCCGTAGGCTATCTGCAGCCCTGCGAATTACGCTAGCAGTCGTACGCAATGGAAACTTTTCCTGAATGCTATGTTTGACTAACTCTAACTATATTCGATCAACTCTAATTGAATAACAAATGTTAAATATAATTGAAATCACTATTCTTACTTCTTTTGAAACTGATAATTGCAATATTATTAAATTTACAAATCTTGCATCAGAGTTTGATATTTCTTGTATTAGATAAACCAATTCATCACCTTCACCCACGTCAACTAATACCGTTCCTCGATAATAGTGAAGCCAACCAAGTTGGGGTATTTTAGTTACCTCTCAGACCTTGATCGACTTGTTCTTGCCTCAGAAAAATATTCGTTTAACCACTAATATCAATTTCTCATTTCCCTTTTTGGTTTCAAATCTGGGGTTTTCACCATCCCTTATATTTAAATCCTCGTTTAACCATCTCTTTACTTAACTTCTTTAATTGAGTAAATATTCATTAAACCATAACCTTTAATTTCAACATTTTCTGTTTATGACATTGATTTATAATATAAATCCTTCGTCAAATAAATTTTGACTCTATTTATTTGAGCATTTGTAAACCAAAACTTTCACTTTGGATTTTATAACTAAAACCCACTCACCCTTACTTTAAGTCAAAACACTTCTAATTGGGATTTTTTTTTTACAATTATCCACTCACCAATCTTATTTGAAACCTGGGTTAAATATCCCTTTATAACACCTTTATTCGGCTTCAATCAAATTCATCATCATCTATTTCTTCTTAACTGAAATCCAACTAAAATCATCTCTTATATTTATTAACAAAATAATTAACTTCAATATTAACTACACTGAGGTAGTTAACGATGTTATTTACCCAAAATAGAATCACTATCATTTTTGAAAATTAAATAAGTAATAATTTACCTTCATTTACTTTAATAAATTTGATCCCTTTCTTTAATCATAGTTAATCAGGGATTAACTAGTATTTAACACCATATCATTAAATAATTCCCTTAATTTACGGCTAATCAAAGATTATTCCTTTTAATCAATTTTAACTAACAATGGTTGATTCTGCCAACCGTACATGTCCGTTAATAGTTGACTGAGTTACTCTTGTCATTTCCCCTTTTATTAGTTTAAATAACCCAATTAATTTAAATCACTATTCAATTGTTCTAAAACAATTATTCTATCTTACCAACCTGTCGGTAAATTCTTGGTTTCTGCTTTTACAACTGGTTTAAAACATCTGAATAATTTCCTTTAACTCGATTAAAAATATTTATTTATAAATTTCTAATTTAAATACTCATATAAAACAATTGAATAACTTTAATTCAGTTATAAATAAATTTATAACTTTAAAAACACGTCAATTCACTTAACAGTCGAACGATGTTAAAACCACACATTAGGGCCATTTACTGCCAATTTCCAAATCAACACTGTCGGTTGATTTTAAACACAACACTGGTGAATATATATTTAACCATCAACCTTTACACAGGGTTTGGTGTCAGTCAGGGTGAACAATTCATATGTATGCACACAACAAAACAAAATACAGTTAATTTGAGGAATCCGGTTGGATCCCTCCAACCTGTCCTTCTCTGCATCACAGATATCAGTTGATAAAATATATGAACAAATAAATAAATAACTACAACCAATCAGACAATAACAACCAATTGCATCCATCGCATCCAATCAGCCAATTTAAACTGTAAACTGTAAAATATATTTTACTGTGAATGTACCACATCACAGGATTCCAGAAGGTGTGAGAATTAACTCACCAGATTTATCTGTCGACGGTTGACGCGTTTGTTGCTTTTAATCTTGAACGGACATTCAAATTAGCTGAATTTTCAACAGTGTCAGATTGACTCCTAGTCAGTGCCATCGGATAGGTTTCGTCCCTGCGAACCCAAGGGATCCTATTTCATCAGATTTCGTTCACGTATGAACAAGATATCGCGATTTTAAGTTTGAGTAAATATACGATTTAATACTAAACAAATAAATGAATTAATTAATCACTAACCTTAATTAATTACCTATAAGCATGCCACGTCATCCTCAATTTGGACAAAACGCGTTCCATTTTCCATGTCACACGGATTCCTTTCTCCTCCCCCAGAAAACACGACTTCCGTTACTCCTCCTTCTTGAAAAAAACGCGGAACAAGAACCACCCACCACCACCAGTATCGGCCACCGGAACCACCGTGAACCCCGCCATTCTCTTCGCGCCAGAGAGCACCCCCCTCGCCTGAATGCCCGGACCCCAGTTCGCCCTTGGCTCGCCGGAATCTCGCTCGAACGGTTTTCCGTTCATCCCCCGAAATCCGCCGCCACACCACGATCTGGACCACCATACCACCAACGAACTGACCCTCGCGTTTCCCTACTCCGACCAGCACCCTTGCCTCCGCCCAGCTCCGCCTCAGATGATCGGCAAATCATCAAATCCGGTCATCACTTCGTCAACTAAAGCCCAAAACAACATCCCCGTTCATCTCGCTCTTCCTCTCACCTCCGACCACTAGAAATCTTGAGACCACCGCCAAATCGAAGGTCTATCTCCCCTCTTCGAAAGCCCTAAGGTCTCACCAACTCAAATCAACCCAGGCGCTCGAGTTTCAGCCAGGAACGAAGACAGTTCTTCACTGTTCATCGCATTTTCCCGCCACTTCAGGTGACCGTTGGTGCTGGATTTTTGCGTGGAGGTAGATCTCGACTGGATCTACAACATTGCTTTGGGTCCCACCAGCAGATTCTTGCTAGATTCAAAGATATAAATTGTTTTGTGAAAGTGGACTTTTCTGCAAATTTACATGAAAGAAGATGAAGCTTGGCTGGAAAATGGTGAGAGAAGGGGTTTATATAGTGTTAGAATAATTTATTTTAAGTTGACGTGATATATGATGTTGATTAACGATTTTTATTTCATACCTATCGCTATTTCGAACATTGTTTATTCGCTCCTGCGCTCACATACAAACCCCGTTCGAGACGCGACTGGACGGCATAATATATTTTGACGATACGGTCCTAACGAATCTTGTTTCATCGAATTCCGTGCTCGTTTGCTCAAATAGCGTTTGTACACGTCTAATTAAATCGATTTATTTTACATTTTATTTTGCCACGCTCACAGAATAACCCTGATTGACGCGCCGTTTGAAAATCTAGCAATAATTTACTGTTACGATCCCAACAAAATTTGTTTCGTCGAAAACAGAGGTCGTTTGAAAAATATCCCTTTTATAACTGGCCAATTCGAATAAAATAAACCAATTTTAAAATACTTCAATATAATAATATCATAATATCGCAGTTGGTCATACTCGACCAGAATTTGATACACTAGCATGGAAAAATCCCCCGGGTTGAATTCCAAGCCAAATCGATATATAAAATATTTAAAAATCCCTTTATTTAATATAAATAACATTATAATATATACCGAAATTCCATAGCGACCTTTTCAAATTTTGATTTGGACATAAAACAAAATCTACACAATGAAAACTGGAATTTTTCTCTGCCATTGGAAAGATATCGTCAAACCGGCCCCGACGTTTCTCGTTTCGAGGAAATCCGACTTATTTTGAACCCGGTACGACCAATTGAAGTTCAAAACGCCAAATCGCGAACTGCCGCGCCGCTGCAGCTCGTTAATTAATTAAATTATAAACTATATATATTCGTCGTCGTTTTCAAAATGAATTGTCACTAAAATTTCAGTATAAACAATATTTGACCACTTTAAACTGTCCCATCACAATATATTTCAAATTCGACAATTTCCCGTATTTTGGAAATTAAAATAATATTTATTATTTATTTTAAATAATATATTCACAATATAATCGTTAAATTCGATTATTTAAATTCAAACCAATATTTTAAATAAATAAAATATTTACAATAAACCAAACAAAAAGGTGGAAAATACGGGTCGTTACATTCCTTCCCCCTTAAAATAATTTCGTCCTCGAAATTGCTAAGGTAGAAGAAATGTCGTCTACTATTATCCTTTCAAAAAGAATTAATTTTAAAACTCAAATTTATTTTCAAACTGACCCAATTGGTTTTTAAATCCAATTTATTTCAAATATAAGAATTTCCCAAAATTTTCCAAAAATTTTCTAACTCCTTAAATTCTGGAAAAACTTCGGCAGAGTCTCCCCTGTACGGAGGACCATCTGTAATATCGCAGGTTCAAGAAATATGTATACATCGACTCTCAAGGTCGGAAAATCAAAAATTCAAACCCAAAATCCAAACAAAACCAAAATTTCATATTTTCGTAGGCGTACCTTTTGGCGAGCGATATTATGCAATAAGCGATAAATTATATTTGAGTTTGCTTAATTATTTCGCAGCTCTACTCAAACTGGACTCAATTATCTCCAGAATTTTTCGTTCGAATAGATTTTAAAGCTGAACTGGCACTTCTGCACCTGTCCTCCACTCAAATGGGTTTCATTCGTCCATAAAACAAAAGCAATAAGGTTCAAACATCCATATCCTACATATCATCCATACCACACACAATTTAATCCACACGGGATTTATAACCAAGCTATAACAATCCATTTATCTCTTATAATTATCTATTCAAATTTATTTAACTGGATTGTCTTATTCGAATAATTCATTTTAGATTTGTTTTAACCAATTCCATACATCATCGGGTTTATATTCAAGCAATCAACCATACACCACAAACATATCATACAACCAACATTAACCAATCAAGATGATTGCCCATACTATAATAACTTTTACTTTTATTTATTATAAAATTAATCGGGCAAAAATAATTTCAAAAATAATTTTATATCAAAATACAAATATGCGCTCTCATATATCTATATGAACTCAATCTAGGGTGTTACTAACCCCATCTCTATTGAGTCACACCACAGAGCCAAGGTTAATCATTAAACCTCGCTCTGATACCACTGTAACGACCCAGCGGATTTTCGACCCCGAAAATCGACATCAAATCACCATGTCGGCTATTCAAGCATCGAAAACACTGGATTGTCATGAGAAAGAAATTAGAGGGTGAGAACAGAAAGAAAGAATGTTAGAATAGAAGAAAGAAGAAGAACACACATCAGAATCTCACAGCGGAACGAATAAAATATAACAAATCCTTTATACAAAACTGTATATACATACCAATCATCAGAGTACACATACATCAGTCACAGCGGAATAATAACTTTGAATAACTAGCGGTGAAGCCGCCTGCTTCGAGCTCCTGAAACTCCAAGCAGAACCTAACCTGGAACATACTCGGTCTGACCCGAGCACATTTGATTTAAAACAAAATACACCGGGTCAGTCTGGAATACTTTCAGTGATAAATTCACAGAACACACACTTGTTTAACTTTGCAAAATCCTTTATGAAATCAAAAGGTAATAGTAAGACCAGTCCACACATAAATACGGACGGTTTTTACCTTACTATAACCCAAAACATTTTTGAAATCATACTTTCTCTGATATTATCATAATGTCTAATTACAAATAAATAACAATCTAGAGGAACGCTTGCATCTTACGCTCCCCATATATAGTATACAATCGAAAACCGCGGCGCTTATTGGATATTGGATTCCAACTTGACAAGGTATGGATCCACCTTCCGCACGTGTATCTCTAGAGGAGAATACACTGGGTTCAACAAGAACGTCTTGCAATCTGGCCCTCACAAGACCGACCACTCATTTCGCTTGAGTGTATCGAATGTATATCACCGACGGTTGGGATCAGCAACCGCCACCCGAATAGGGTCAGCATCGAATAGATAAAGAAGCAATAGGAATTTTTCTAGATAGGTGATCATACATCCTAATGGGAGCGACCCACATAGCCATGCTGCCTTCCCGATTTTTGTCATCTCCCGGTTGATGAGGCTTGAGGCTAGAATTCATTTCTTCGAACATCTGGCCATCATTCACTTGGAATGCCACATCGTCAGATCCGCCAGATCACACTTGATTGACGTCCCCAAAAATACTCTAGTTTATTTGGCTAGAGAATAACCATTTCTCCTCCGTAAACTATCGTACGTTTGGAGAAATCAACTCATGTAATTCCTTTGGAAATACTCTGTCAGACATCCGTCCATACAAGTCACCCAGGAATAGGATGAACCGAAGGTACTCTCCTACTGCATCACATATAGGAATCACCCCATGGACCAGTAGCGAGAAGTCCTTGCAACCCGTGGATTTCAACCACGACAGAATCACAAATCAAAATAACTCTGGCTGTAGGCCAGAGAAATTCGACAAGTAGTCCTTCCGCTTATGAAGATCCATGGTCTTCACTTGCTCCATCTTCAATCGACGTCTTCACGTATTTGATGGTCGGAATGGTTTTTGAATATAATTCGATCCCGGACTTTCCGAACCAACAAGCGTATTGGTCTGGTTTGATAGTCAGTGTTTTAACTATCAAATAACGATAGTGTGAACACAATGAGTTTTCCGATTTAGTACTTGGCACAACTCGACCTCCTTTAAAATATATTTAACCAAATTCCCTTTTGACTAACTTTAACTGATTTACTTTGATTGATTAACTCTAACTTGACTAACTCGACTTATTTAGCTCGACAAACTTAACTTGATTACTCCTATTAACTAATACTCGACTTAACTCCATTCGCTCGACTCTAGATCGCAGCGATTACAATGGTTACGCCTGATTCCCTCAGGAAACATCCGACCGCCGTAGGCTATCTGCAGCCCTGCCAATTACGCTAGCAGTCGTATGCAATGGAAACTTTTCCTGAATGCTATGTTTGACTAACTCTAACTATATTCGATCAACTTTAATTGAATAACAAATGTTTAATATAATTGAAATCACTATTCTTACTTCTTCTGAAACTGATAATTGCAATATTATTAAATTTACAAATCTTGCATCAGAGTTTGATATTTCTTGTATTAGATAAACCAATTCATCACCTTCACCCATGTCAACTAATACCGTTCCTCGATAATAGTGAAGCCAGCCAAGTTGGGGTATTTTAGTCACCTCTCAGACCTTGATCGACTCGTTCTTACATCAGAAAAATATTCGTTTAACCACTAATATCAATTTCTCATTTCCCTTTTTGGTTTCAAATCTGGGTTTTTCACCATCCCTTATATTTAAATCCTCGTTTAACCATCTCTTTACTTAACTTCTTTAATTGAGTAAATATTCATTAAACCATAACCTTTAATTTCAACATTTTCTCTTTATGACATTGATTTATAATATAAATCCTTCGTCAAATAAATTTTGACTCTATTTATTTGAGCATTTGTAAACCAAAACTTTCACTTTGGATTTTATAACTAAAACCCACTCACCCTTACTTTAAGTCAAAACACTTCTAATTGGGATTTTTTTTACAATTATCCACTCACCAATCTTATTTGAAACCTGGGTTAAATATCCCTTTATAACACCTTTATTCGGCTTCAATCAAATTCATCATCATCTATTTCTTCTTAACTGAAATCCAACTAAAATCATCTCTTATATTTATTAACAAAATAATTAACTTCAATATTAACTACACCGAGGTAGTTAACGATGCTATTTACCCAAAATAGAATCACTATCATTTTTGAAAATTAAATAAGTAATAATTTACCTTCATTTACTTTAATAAATTTGATCCCTTTCTTTAATCATAGTTAATCAGGGATTAACTAGTATTTAACACCATACCATTAAATAATTCCCTTAATTTACGGCTAATCAAAGATTATTCCTTTTAATCAATTTTAACTAACAATGGTTGATTCTGCCAACCGTACATGTCCGTTAACAGTTGACTGAGTTACTCTTGTCATTTCCCCTTTTATTAGTTTAAATAACCCAATTAATATAAATCACTACTCAATTGTTATAAAACAATTATTCTATCTTACCAACCTGTCGGTAAATTCTTGGTTTCTGCTTTTACAACTGGTTTAAAACATCTGAATAATTTCCTTTAACTCGATTAAAAATATTTATTTATAAATTTCTAATTTAAATACTCATATAAAACAATTGAATAACTTTAATTCAGTTATAAATAAATTTATAACTTAAAAAACACGTCAATTCACTTAACTGTCGAACGATGTTAAAACCACACATTAGGGCCATTTACTGCCAATTTCCAAATCAACACTGTCGGTTGATTTTAAACACAACACCGGTGAATATATATTTAACCATCAACCTTTACACAGGGTTTGGTGTTAGTCAGGGTGAACAATTCATATGTATGCACACAACAAAACAAAATACAGTTAATTTGAGGAATCAGGTTGGATCCCTCCAACCTGTCCTTCTCTGCATCACAGATGTCAGTTGATAAAATAGATGAACAAATAAATAAACAACTACAACCAATCAGACAATAACAACCAAATGCATCCATCGCATCCAATCAGCCAATTTAAACTGTAAACTGTAAAATATATTTTACTGTGAATGTACCACATCACAGGATTCCAGAAGGTGTGAGAATTAACTCACCAGATTTATCTGTCGACGGTTGACGCGTTTGTTGCTTTTAATCTTGAACGGACATTCAAATTAGCTGAATTTTCAACAGTGTCGGATTGACTCCTAGTCAGTGCCATCGGATAGGTCTCGTCCCTGCGATCCCAACCAATCCTGTTTCGTCCGATTTCGTTCACGTATGAACAAGATATCGCGATTTTAAGTTTGAGTAAATATACGATTTAATACTAAACAAATAAATGAATTAATTAATCACTAACCTTAATTAATTACCTATAAGCATGCCACGTCATCCTCAATTTGGACAAAACGCGTTCCATTTTCCATGTCACACGGATTCCTTTCTCCTCCCCCAGAAAACACGACTTCCGTTACTCCTCCTTCTTGAAAAAAACGCGGAACAAGAACCACCCACCACCACCAGTATCGGCCACCGGAACCACCGTGAACCCCGCCATTCTCTTCGCGCCAGAGAGCACCCCCCTCGCCTGAATGCCCGGACCCCAGTTCGCCCTTGGCTCGCCGGAATCTCGCTCGAACGGTTTTCCGTTCATCCCCCGAAATCCGCCGCCACACCACGATCTGGACCACCATACCACCATCGAACTGACCCTCGCGCTTCCCTACTCCGACCAGCACCCTTGCCTCCGCCCAGCTCCGCCTCAGATGATCGGAAAATCATCAAATCCGGTCATCACTTCGTAAACTAAAGCCCAAAACAACATCCCCATTTATCTCGCTCTTCCTCTCACCTCTGACCACTAGAAATCTTGAGACCACCGCCAAATCGAAGGTCTATCTCCCCTCTTCAAAAGCCCTAAGGTCTCACCACCTCAAATCAACCCAGGCGCTCGAATTTCTGCCAGGAACGAAGACAGTTCTTCGTTGTTCATCGCATTTTCCCGCCACTTCAGGTGACCGTTGGTGCTGGATTTTTGCGTAGAGGTAGATCTCGACTGGATCTACAACATTGCTTTGGGTTCCACCAGCAGATTCTTGCTAGATTCAAAGATATAAATTGTTTTGTGAAAGTGGACTTTTCTGCAAATTTACATGAAAGTAGATGAAGCTTGGCTGGAAAATGGTGAGGGAAGGGGTTTATATAGTGTTAGAATAATTTATTTTAAGTTGACGTGATGTACGATGTTGACTAACGATTTTTATTTCATGCCTATCGCTATTTCGAACATTGTTTATTCGCTGCTGCGCTCACATACAAACCCCGTTCGAGACGCGACTGGAAGGCATAATATATTTTGACGATACGGTCCTAATGAATCTTGTTTCGTCGAATTCCGTGCTCGTTTGCTCAAATAGCGTTTGTACACGTCCAATTAGATCGATTTATTTTACATTTTATTTTGCCACGCTCACAGAATAACCCCGATTGACGCGCCATTTGAAAATCTAGCAATAATTTACTATTACGATCCCAACAAAATTTGTTTCGTCGAAAACAGAGGTCGTTTGAAAAATGTCCCTTTTATAACTGGCCAATTCGAATAAAATAAACCAATTTTAAAATACTTCAATATAATAATATCAGAATATCGCAGTTGGTCATACCCGACCAGAATTTGATACACTAGCATGGAAAAATCCCCCGGGTTGAATTCTAAGCCAAATCGATATATAAAATATTTAAAAATCCCTTTATTTAATATAAATAACGTTATAATATATACCGAAATTCCATAGCGACCTTTTCAAATTTTGATTTGGACATAAAACAAAATCTACACGATGAAAACTGGATTTTTCTCTGCCATTGGAAAGATATCGTCAAACCGGCCCCGTTGTTTCTCGTTTCGAGGAAATCCGACTTATTTTGAACCCGGTACGACCAATTGAAGTTCAAAACGCCAAATCGTGAACTCCACTACAGCTCGTTAATTAATTAAATTATAAACTATATATATTCGTCGTCGTTTTCAAAACGAATTGTCACTAAAATTTCAGTATAAACAATATTTGACCACTTTAAACTGTCCCATCACACTATATTTCAAATTCGACAATTTCCCATATTTTGGAAATTAAAATAATATTTATTATTTATTTTAAATAATATATTCACAATATAATCGTTAAATTCGATTATTTAAATTCAAACCAATATTTTAAATAAATAAAATATTTAAAATAAACCAAATAAGGAGGCGGAAAATACGGGTCGTTACAGATAGTGCCAGATGTTGAGAAAGTTGTTTAGATAACGAATGTTTTAGATCCAGAAGCACCAATTCACGGTGGTCCTCAAAACGGACATTGCAAGCTTTGTGAATTTTTGGATGAAGGCTTTGTGATATGGTCCATGTTTCTCCTTCATAATATTTAAAATTCTATGTATGTTCAGTAAAACTTTGTATTGTTTTTTGTAATTTGAACTTGATATTATGGTATTTTGAAACTGGAAGCATTATGTAAAAGTGACATTGTTGAATTTGAAATATGGAAGTGTACCAAACACTTTTATTTGAATTGATATGTTGAATTATATATGTGATTCAAAATCATAAAAACATGTTATATAAGTGTCAGCTATTTATGTATGCCAACATTTATAAGAGTTAGTAGGATTACGATACTAACATTCATAAGTGTTACCACATCTTATAGTTCCAACATTTGTAAGTGTTAGCAATGAATATGTTTGTAACTCTTATAAGTGTTGTCATATCTTATGGTTCCAACATTTATAATTGTTAGCAATAAATATGTTTGTAACTCTTATAAGTGTTACCATATCTTATGGTTCCAGCATTTACAAGTGTCAGCAATGAATATGTTTGTAACACTTATAAGTGTTAGCAATGAATATGTTTGTAAAACTTATATAAGTGTTAGTAGTTACTCTGTTTGTAACACTTATAAGTTTTACAAATATGGCTGGAAAATTCCTCACAGGTCGTTGGTAACACTTAAAAGTGTTACAAAAATTATTTGCAACACCTATTCTTATTTGGAATCCTCTATTTTGGTGTAGTGCACACATGTATATGTAGACATACAATTATGCCCATGTCGACATATAACTATCATTTTTTCTAAATTGAAAGCAAGTGTCTTTTCACTATTAGTGACGCTTCAGAAATGTTGCAACCTTTCAAATCTTATAAATATGGGCTGATTTCGAATTTTTTTACTATTCTTCTTCTCCGTCTTCATCTCCTTTCATTAAACCATTATTTTTTCTCATTTTTATGATTTCTACACTTATACTCTACTAAATTTAATTCTATTTTCATTAAACTTCTTTTATTCTCACTCTCTACTCGTTACTTTCTGAATCAAGTCCTATTGAAGGGTTATAAGGCTGTTTGTAATTGATTGGGTTGTGTAAGTAATCAGTGGTATCCCTTGTAGTCGTAAAATCAAGGACAGGTAATCGGTGGTATCCCTTGTAGCCGTAAAATCAAGGACTGGTAATCGGTGGTATCCCTTGTAGCCGTGAAATCAAGGAGGTTGGAATAGGTGTTATACCTTGTACCCGTGAAATCAAAGGGGTTGTAATTGGATATTGATATAATAATAAAACTCTACACAATCCAGCATTGTGTAGGACTAGACGTAAGAGCAATCCAAACCAGTATAAAATCTGGTGTGTTCTTTCCTTTTCTGAACTTTATTCTTGTTTATCTTTATGTTTGTATTTGATTCTTTGTCTGTGATTGTTTATGTGGTATTCGATTCATATAGTAGTTCATATAATTTTAAACTTTTTTTAAATTCTCAAAAACACTATTCACCCACCTTTAGTGTTTGTTTTGCTTTAACAAACCTTTCCGCAATCCCTAACAATTGGTATCAGAGCTTGGTTTTTCAAAAAGTTCATAATCTAATTTCTGAAAATTTTAAATGGAAAATATTTAACACTAGTTTAAATTCATGTCTTGCATCAGTATTAGATAAGTCTGCATTCAATATTATTGAAAAGCCAAGTTACTATGATTTGATATTTAAAATTTTAAATTTTGAAATCTGATTTTTTTTATATATGGATATGTTACAAAACCATCATGATATTATTGTAGTTAGTTATTTTGAAAAGTCATTTGATTATTTGAAAAGGCATTTGAATTATTTGAAAAGTTATTTGATTATTTGAAAAGTTGTGTTGTTTTACAGGAAAAGATGTGTTATAAGTCTATTGGATATTCAAACTCTGAAAAGATGGGTGACGTGACTGTTGGTAATTCAAATTCCGAAATGGTGGCTGTTGAAAATTCAATTTCTGAAAATAAATCAAAATGAGGAGAAGAGTAATGGCGGTTGGTGAAGAGACATCAAGAAGGAATGTATATATATAATGTAAATCAGCAAAGAAATGGGTGCCAGATCAATTTACAACTTTGGATTTTCATCTACAACTTATTTCATATTGTACTTCTCTTCATTTGCTTCTTAACGCCGCCGGTTTCATTTGAATCCGTCAAAAACTGACTAAGTAATGATCAAATGAAGTTTTGGTGAATAAAGAGAGAGGGAACGCAAAACTATCAACGGTTATCTTCAAATTTCATCCACAAGTTAGACTATTTTGTTCTAAATCATTTTCTAGGTTTTTAGTTCTCATTCTTGCGGTCATTTTGTTGGGTAGATCATTAAATTCTGATCAAAATTGAGTGAGATATGACTATTTGAAGTTGGCTATGCAAAATTGAAAATTTGTTATGGGATTTCATGCATATCTCTTACTGTTTCGACTTGCTGCACCCCAATACCATCCAAATTCATCCCCAAACTATCACGAAATTGTAGTCCTTGAATTCCTCTTTGATTTTTCACTGATTTCGTCCAATTCTGTCAAGAAACGAATAAGTTATGCCTCTTGTAAGTTTGATTGAAAATGAAAAACGAGAAGAAGAAAAAGAAGAGAAGTGGTTATAAAGAGACATGACTTTAGGGCCTTTATATAGTAGTAGAAGTGTCCATTCATTTAAAGTTCAAAATTCAAATTTTGGCGCCAAGTTGGTTGAACTACTAAATCTCCAATATCTTTCTCATACGGTGTTCAAATTCAGCAAATGAATATACTATCCTGATCAGAAAGACGAGACCGTCGCAATAGAGCAGATTTCATCATCAAATTCTATAAGATATTTATTACAATGGGAAAACAAAAAATAGAATGATTGCAAAAATAGGTACGCCTTACAATTATTTCATAATTATCATAAAATTTTGGAATATATATACTATGAACATAGTTAGGAATAGAAATTTATCCCTTTTATAATTCTAAGATATTTTGGTTCATATGTCAATACACCTAGTGTACATATCAAATACACCAATCTAATTGAAATATCTTCTTATTTTTTAAATTACTCTTTGATTTGGCTTTGAAAAGACATCTTTTCAACATGAAAATGTCAATTCAAACTCTAAATATATATTTTGTTCATCTACTTATGTTTCATATATTTTTCTTCAAAAATATATATTGAAATTATATAAATTAACAAAATTATATATAGTACATAAATTTTTCAAACATTTGATATTGTTATAAAATATAAATTTATATATTTTTTATATGTAGTTTAAACATACATAGTTTAACTTATATTTTCTTAACAATTTTGGGTTAGATTATCATAGATATTATTTGAAACTAAATACTAATTTTGATTTCTTGGTTTATTAAGATTTATGAAATTTGAATTTTTTAACTTAATATTTTGGTATAAATGATATATGATTTTTATGTCTTAAATATATAATTTAAATATAGGAATTTATAGTTCGATAGTTTACTTTATATTATCAGGTTTCATTAAAATAATTTTATTATAACTATAGATTCTTTTAAAAATTTAACATATAAATGATATTTAATATATTTTGATTTATAAAGTTTAAATTTAAAATTCACTTGTATAAAAATATTGATGTATATCTCATAATAAACTAAATTTTAAGCTCTTTTTTTTTAAAAATTATATGTACTTGTGAATATATGTTTATATAGCTTACTTTATATGATACAAATTTTATATTCTCTTTAAAAAAGATTTTCAATTTTTATTATATTTACTCTACTAATATTATTTAACTCCATATTTTTTCTGAATATTTTACTACTTATCATTATTTTTTTAATTAAACTCTTGTCTTTATTATTATTTTAATCACTTTCATTATTAAAATGAACCTAAGTCTAGAATTTAACATTATCTTTCGATGATTCAAATAATTTATAATATGCTTTACTTTAAATTTCTTTTACAGAAATACATATTATCATCAAATCGTTATTATCATAATATCATTACATACCACATTTATTACAATGCATGTCATCCATATTACTAGTTGCATATCATTCGATAAATCATCTCATATTGCTTTACATATATTTTATACTTCATTATAACAAACATATTACATACACTACATTACATATCAACTTTTAACTCCTTATAACAGGTATATTATATAGGGAATTATTATCTTAGAAATATATAGGATTATTAATTAAACACATAACGTATTTACTTTAATTTAATTGACCTATTTTACTTAATTGATTGTTTGATTTGGTTGAATTGTTTGAATTAATTGACTTGTCTGATTTGTTTGACATAAATAACTTGATTGACGTGTTTGAATTGTTTGACATGGTTGAATTTCATTAGTGGTTGATAAGTGTGTTGGAAATATACTTATGCATTTGTAGTTGATAGGAATTTTATAGTTTCTAGGATATGCTGAAGGTTTAAGAAGTGTTTATTCACATATATTATTTAATTTGGTTGATTGCTTGAATTTATTGCTTGAATTGATTGTTTGGATTGATTGTTTGGATTGATTGTAAATATTGATTGGATTTCTTAGTTTATTATCCTTCTATTTGGTTTATTAGACTAGTGTAGTCATAGATTTAGGGGGAGTTATAGAAATCTATGGATATAAGGAGAATTATAGATTAAGGGAGAGTTATAGATCTTTGGGGAGTTATAAATAGAATTACGATATTATATAAGCATAAATTTAGGGGGAGTCATGAATACTAATATGGAAATTAAACATTCTAACTTTAAAATAGATAGATATAGGATTTAGGGGGAGTAGTTTTAGAATTTCTATTTGATAATGCCAAAAGGGGAGAAATTATAAAATACAGAATTAGTTTATAGGATTCATATAAACATGGGGAGTAATAGAAGGATCATCATCAACAGGTATATACAGGTATGACTTTTTTTAAACTAAGGTTGTCATCATCAAAAAGCGGGAGATTGTTGGAGAATGGAGTTTTGATGACAACAACCTTATTTCAATACTAATTGATTATAAAATATATACTAACACTTTTGTTTAGAATATATATATACATATACGTATGGAGGATATATATACAGTTATTATTACTGAAGATTATACAGTTTAAAGCCATTAGAGAATTCAGAGATGATTCAAGACTCATGTGTATTAAAGATTTCAAGAATTTAAGAGTTCAAGATAAATATAGTTAATAGAGTCTAGATCATGTAAGACTCTGAATAGCACTCCAGGTTCAAATTCAAATTCAGCTTTTCAATTTTCGATTTCAAATTTTGTTTTCAGATTCTATCTTCAATCTCTATCTTCTCCATTTTACTTTCTATTTTAATTTGATTATAAATTTAAGTTTTATAAGTTTACACTTTGTAAGCTTTATATATATGTATTTTATGTACTTTATATTTATATAGTTTTAAGCTCTATAATTTTATAAATATGTTCATATAATTTATATTTATGTTTTCGTAAGATTTTCTACTTTATAATATTCATTTATAACACTATGTTTTAATTCATAATTTTCCAGAATTATATATATATATATATACATATATATATCAAAACACTTCAAAAATGCTCAAAATTTAGTTTTACACATGTACATTTCGACATACATATATGCCCATGTCGACATACAACTGTCATTTTTTCAAAATAAGATGGAAGTGTCTTTTCATTATTTGTGACGCTGCAGAAATGTTGCAACCTTTCAAATCTTATAAATAAGGGCTGATTTCGAATTTTTTTTGTCATTCTTCTTCTCCATTCATTACACCATTATTCTTTCTCATTTTTATGATTTCTACACTTATACTCTACCGAATTCAATTCTATTTTCTTGAAACTTCTTCTCTTCTCACTCTCTACTCATTACTTTTTGAATCAAGTGCTAATGAAGAGTTATAGGGTTGTTTGTTATTGTTTAGGTTGTGTAAGTAATCGGCGGTATTCCTTATGGCCATAAAATCAGGGATGGGTAATCGGTGGTGTCCCTTGTAGCCGTAAAATCAAGGACGGGAAATCGGTGGTATCCCTTGTAGCCGTGAAATCAAGGAGGTTGGAATCGGCGGTATCCCTTATAGCCGTGAAATCAAGGAGGCTGTAATTGGATATTGATATAGTAATAAAACTGTGCACAATCCAGCATTTTGCGGGATTGAACGTAGGAGCAGTCCAAACCAGTATAAAACCCAGTGTATTCTTTCCTTTTCTGCACTTTATTTTTGTTCATCTTTGTGTTTGTGTTTGATTCTGTGTCCGTGATTGATTTTGTGGTATTTGATTCATATAGTAGTACATATAAGTTTATATTTTGTTTAAATTCTCAAAAACACTATTCACCCCCCTCTAGTGTTTGTTTTGCCTTAACGATCCTTTCTGCAATCCCTAGCAATTACAACTGCCTGTTACCACGTTCTTTGCCCGTTGTTAAAGAGTGCATAATACAACATGGCCTAATACAACGGGCGGGTTGGCCGCTGTAAAATCCCTATTACAATGGGCATTGCCCGTTGTATGGATCTTGTTTGTTGTAGTGTTCACTGAAATAATAAATCGAATGAAAAGACCCAAACTCGCCCTTATGGGAAAGCCTGGATTGAGTTGAGAATACGACAAATCAGCACACAAACAGAAGAACATTTCATTGCTGTTACAATAATTTACATCAGAGTACAAGAATATAACAGAGTATGAATAAATAATATACAACAGAAAATATCAGATATTTAAATTACATTTAAATACATAGCAGCGGAAAATAACACACAACACAACTGAAAGAAATACGCGGATACAGAGCATTCCAAATATAACTCCAATTGTAAATCCAGGATCCAGGAAAAGAAATAATCTGCAAAACCAAAACTACTAACTGCCCGTGTGGAAAATAGAGGCACCCAGAGTTAGGTCAAAACAATAAAATCCAGGTCAGTCATGTGATTGGTGTGAGAACTAAAAACAGTTATTAATTTGGTTTTAAAGTAAGGTAAATCAAGAGACCACGCCGTATAATATGGAATGGGTTTTAACCCCAAGAATACCAGTGCATAAACAAACAGCGCGATGCTAAAGAAGAAAAATGAAGCTATTATAAGATGCATGTCCCATCACACAATGCAACGCAAGCCGGAGGATAGAGTTCTACCTTATAATAGCCAAATATGCTTGATATGCGAAATTTAATCTTTTATTATTACTATAAGTGAAGAAATCAACTTCAAATATAAATGTATCAATCATAGACAGTATCCCATGCTACTATGTCGCCATACTAGTTCTGCAATTAAAACCGAAATGTCACATATTGGAAATTGGATTCCGTCTATGAACCGAGGCAAGGGATCGTCCTTACTGAATTCGAGACAATCTAGCCCATGGCTCAGGATCAGGACGCATCGACCTTTGGATTGTTAGGGCCGGTCTGTACGAAGTGGATTAATAATCCCGGAACAATACGTTTCCCCGCCCTATGGGGTGTAAGTCTGGTCAGTATATAGACCATGTTATCCATCAGCACAGTGACTAATATATCTGAGGCTCCTCGCTATCCATTATCCACATAAGTAAAAATGTCTAGGCTTAATACCATGAAACCACTCCTAGCTAGAAGGAAACGCATGTCCTCCCTGAAGTCCTCTCCCATTTTGGGGTGTGAGGCTCGCGAATTAATGCTATACACAAAGCATGCAATGACCCGCATTTTTCCAGGGGTATAATTAATTTATTTAATTGTTTAAAATAGTGATATAGGGAATTTAATCGTCGTTAATTAAATAATATGGAATATTTAATTAAATTAAATAATATATTTAATTCAGAAATAATCAAAAATATTGGAAATCACAATATAAGGTGAACAGGGTCATCCCCAAGATTTAATTCAGCTTAGAGTTAAACCATATTGACGAATATATTCAATCGACGTCAGTTTGAACGTATAATTTTATTATAATTAAAATTGAGCTCGAAATGGCGCTGTAGTTCGTAAATTGGTGATCGAACTTCAACTGAATGTACAGGATTCGTTTTAAGCCGAATTTCTGTGAAACAAGAAACGTTTGGAGCTGGTGGAGTATATCTTTCTGGTGGAAGAGAAAATTCTGGATTTCGTTGTGTAGATTTTGATTTATGTCCAAATCAAATTTCAGAAAAGTCGCTGTGGAATTTCCTTTATAATTTGCAAAGCTTTGTTTACGTTATAAAAGGATTTTCGATATAAACTGAATATCGATAAATCTAAAATCTGAAAATATCAAACTGCAAATTCTGATATGATATTCTGGAGCTGTACGATATCATATGTGAAGATATACGATAATATAAATTTATTTATATTTAATTTTATTTTATTTAAATATATTTATATATTTAAATGGGTCATCCAGAGCTTTAAAATAGCCACTTTTGCAAACGAAGTCGGAATTCGATGAAATTAGTTTTGTTGGATCTGCAATGTCAAATAGTTGTTAGATTTTCAGTTTCGTGATTTTTAGAGTCGTTGTGTGGCCGTACGGACTTTTAGAGTGAGAAACAGTCAGTATTTCGACGGTTAAAAATACGCTGTGTGAGCATGCGGAGTCGGAATTCGACGAAACCATTTTCGTTGGGACCATAATGTCGAACTCTAGCTACATGTCCAGTTTGGTGATTTTTGGGTATCGTATGTGGTCATAGGAATTTTAGAGGACGGATAAAAACAGCAGTTGATTATAATTTAATATAATATTCGAAGGAAAATATCTAATTTTCTTATAAATACCCCTTTAAACCCTTAACCCTAATTTATTCCATCCATCTCTCTGGTCAATGCGTTTTTATAGCCGCCAACATTTTCATCTCTCCAGCAAAGAGAGTTCGATCCATTTGAAAATCAAAGAAAATACAAATAAAATTCTATAAATCCCTATACACATAGATTTGCATTCCTGAATCAAAACTCTTCACTTCTATGTAAGTATTGTGGAATTCAACGTTAATTATTGGGGATCGAAAATCAACAGTGAAGCTAGGTTTTGGGTTTTCTGCAAGTTGAGGGAGCTTTGAATGGAACGAGTGCTTAAATTGGGTTTAGCAGACCATCTCGAGCTGATTAGAGAAGTTTGGGGCAGAACCGTGGGTTTTGATGTCGACCGAATACTGTACAAATGCCGTTCGTCGGCCAAGTATTAAACAGTGCGAGCTTACCATTTTTGAGTGGAGGTGGATGACCAGATGATGAGTAGTTGGTGTTTATGGTGATGCAAATCGGTGGAGAAAATGAAGTAACCTAATGATCGAAATTCTTGGAAATGGGAAGCTTGAACACGGAGCAGGTCACGATTTGGTAAAATGGGAAGAAGAATTTATGGGTCGGGTTTTTCCAAGGGGCAATTGGGCCGAAACAAAATGGAAAAGGCCCATAAATAATTTAAAAACTTAAGACTAATTTAATTTGTGTATTTACTTGTTAACGCGATAATCTTTTCATACAAACTCAGTTTTTCGAACGGTCTGATCCGTTAGGACCGTATGGACGGGAGCAACACAATGAGACTGACTAGAAGTCCATCGAAGCTTGTTACAATTTATGGCGAAATAAATTGTCCGACTCAAATCAACGAACACAAACCGTTATTTAACGATTAACGCGCAACTGTGAGTAAAACTCACCAACTCTGAACACTTATATTTTTATAATGTATTTTTAGAACTGTTAATCATCTGTTGATTGCTGTGTGTTGGTTGATTGATTGAACTGCTAGTCAGTTAGTGAAAATTATATATATATACAAACCGTTATATATTTATATATTGATTCTGCTATCAGAATAATTTATATTGAACTGAAAGTGATGATAATCATATTGTGTAACATCTGTGGATGCAGGGAGACAGGTTGGAGGAATCCGGCTGGATTCCTCCACAGTTATTTTATTGTTTTTCATATATTGTTATATGATGTGATATAAAATCTGTGGGCGATTATATGTGCTTGGACGATATTGAACATCGTGATTTGATATGATTGAATACCATAACATACCGAAATGTTGATAAGGGGATTTTCAAAGTGATATTGAAAATAGAATATTTATAAAATGGGATATTTATAAATAAGAGATATTTATAAAGTGGAATATTTATAAATAAGAAATGTTTGTAAATTGGAATACTTATAAATAGGAGATATTCGAAAAGAAAATAATTTCAAACCATTTTCTTTTTGAATGGAAAGGCCTGTGCGGCGGGTTTAGGGATTTTCCCAATGCTCCCGTTATAAAGGAGGTTATGGCGAATTTTTCAGAGAATTTAAGGAGTTAGAATATTTCAAGAATAAATTTGGAAAGGAAATATTTGTAAACCATTTACAGATAAAATTTAAAAGGAAACATTATAAAAAGGAAATCATTTTTAAAGTGTAGAACCATTATTTAAAAGTAAATATTTTCAAATGAATAAAACGTTGTTAAAAAGGAAATCTTTATAAAGTGAATAAAGTAAATCGAATATGGTATTCGAAAGGAGTTAAATCGAATATGGTATTCGAAGGGAGTAAATCGAATATGGTATTCGAAAGTTAGTAAAACGAATATGCTATTTGAAAGGGGTTAGTCGAGTCGAGTTAGTTGAATAGAGTTAACTAGTTCAGTAGAGTTAACCAGTTCAGTAGAGTTAACCAGTTCAATAGAGTTAACCAGTTGGGTTAAGTAAGTCAAGTTAACCAGTTGAGTTAAGTAAGTCAAGTTAACCAGTGAGTTAAGTAAGTCAAGTTAACCAGTGAGTTAAGCAAGTCAAGTTAACCAGTGAGTTAAGTAAGTCAAGTTAACCAGTGAGTTAAGTAAGTCAAGTTAACTAGTTGAGTTAAGTAAGTCGAGTTAATCAAGTCGAGTTGATCGAGTTAGGGTTACTCAGTTAGAGTTAATCGATTAGAGTTAAAATGAACTAGAGTTAATCAAATATAATTATTTGAGACAGAGTTAGTCAAACATAGTATTCAGGGTAAGTTGCCATCTCGTACGACTGCTAGCGTAATTCGCAGGGCTGTAAATAGCCTAAGGCGGTCGGATGTTGCCTAAGGGAATCAGGCGTAACCATTGTGATCGTTGCGATCTAGAGTCAAGCGAATGGAGTTAAATCGAATCTAGTCATTCGATAGGAGTTAATCAGGATGAGTTAAATAAGTTAAGTTGATCGAATCTAGTCATTCGATAGGAGTTAATCAAGTTAAGTTAAATAAGTTAAGTTAATCGAATCTAGTTATTCGAGAGGAGATTATCGAATATAGTTTATTCGAAGGAGTTATCAATTATTAGTTATTCGAAGTGAGTATTTGAATACTGGTTATTCAAAGTGAGTTAATCGAATATTGGTTATTCGAAAAGGGGAGTTATCAAATCGAATAGATTAAAGGAGTTAATCGAATATAATTTATTTGAGTAGAGTTAGAGGAGTTATCGAATATGGTTTATTCGACAGGAGTTAAGTGAATAGTTAGATTAATCAAAGTGAATTAGTTAAGTTAAACTAAGTGAATTAGTTAAGTGAATTGGTTAAGTTAACCAAAGTGAATTTGTCGAGTTAATCAAAGTGATTAGTTCAGTTAATCGAGTTGAATTTGTCAGTCGAGTTAATAAATGGAGTTAGTCAAACCAAGTAAAACCAGTTAGAGTTAATTAATTAAGGTTGACCAGTTAGAGTTAATCAATCAGAGTTAATCAAATAGAGTTAAGTAAAATTAGAAATGACTAGAGATTAGTAAATTGAATGGTTTTCTAAGTGTCTATATGATGTTGGTTTCGGCCTTCGGGATTTATACTTAGGGAATTGTTCTCATACTAGTTCACATTCAGGGACTGATAGTTGGGGAAGAGTAGTGATTTGTAAATAAGCAAATGGAAAATGTTTTCCAGTGTTAATAACATATATTTTCTAAACATAGAAAATAAGGCAATGTGAATATATATATAGATATATGTTGATGATTTGCTGATATAATTTCCATTTGGAAATAATATCATTGTTTACACACTTGTTTTTCTTTGATAGTTAAATCACAGACTATCGAAGTTTTGACCATTTTAACGTTGTTAATATGGAGAGACCAGTTGGATTATTATCCGATGAACCACTCTGTATTGGCATAAGCGTTGCGAATCATATATGCCAAAGATAATTGAAGACGGAGTAAAATGCAAGGGCTGTTGTATAAGTCTTAGATAATAGTGACTAAGATGGATATACTGAATAGTGCCTTCGGTTTGTCCAGTCCTAGGACAACTTGTATGGACGAAGGTCTGACAGAGTATATCCAATTGATCGCGTAAGTTGATCTGTTCAAACGTATTCACGTTTGGTGGCGGAGGAATTCGTTTCTCTTAGCTGTATACCCGTGTTATTTTTGGATAAGTCAATTTGTGATTTGGCGAGTATGACGATGTGACATTTTAAGTGAATGAAGATGGATGTCCGACAGAGTATTTCCAGAAATGTCACGTACATTGATTTCTTCAACCGTACCAAGAGTGGAAGCGGAGAAGGAAACTTCTTTTTGCTGACACGTAATGTACGTTGTAAACGTCAATTAGTGATTTCGATGGATTTAACAATGTAGCATTCGAAGTGAATCTGATGTAATGATAAAGCGTAGCTTCTAGCCTCATCATCTGGTAAATGACAGAAATCGGGCAGGCAGCATGGCTAAGTCGGTCGCACCGAAGTAGGGTGTATAATCACCTATCTAGAGAATATTCATTTGTTTCTTAAATCTATCAATGCTGTCCCATATATATATATATATACGGGGACGGTTGCTGATCCCAACTGTTGGTGATGTACATTCGATACACTCAAGCGAAATGAGTGGTCGGTCACGTGCGTCTGAGTTACAGGATGTTCTTGTTGAACTCCAGTGTATCGTTCCTAGAGTACACTGATCGGAAGGTGGTTCCAAACCTTGTCATAGTTGGAAATCCATTATCCAATACGTGCTTGCGATTTTGATTGTATACTATATATGTAGAATGTGAGATGAAAGCGTTTCTGCTAGTTGATATCTATTTGTACATAGACATTATTATAATATCAAAAGGTTTTTGATATAAAGATATTTTGGATTCTCATAAGGGAAAAACCCGTTCCGTTCTGCGGCGTGGTCTTATGAGATATCGTTTACTTGTTCATATACCTGTTTAAACTATTTTACTCACACCAGTCCCATGACTGACCCGGAGTTTACTTTGTTGTTTTCCCTAAACTCTTGGGTGCCTAAATTTGTACGGGCAGTCAAGTAGTCGGGATTTACAGATATACTTAAAGAGCTGGAGCAGGAGGCTTCTGGATCATATAGCTATAGTTTATTTCCGCTGTGTTGTAAGTGTTGTACTCTGATAAGTGCTATTGTATACATAACTATTATATTTCAAAGTTATGTTATCTATTATATGTTATTCGTTCCGCTGTGAGGTTCGTGTTACTCTGATGTTGTGTTCTTCTTCTTCTTCTATTCTAAGTTTCTATCTTATCTATTCTCACCCTCTAATTTCTTTCACTAATTACCAGGATTTTTCGATGTTTTGGTTATCGACATCGAGCTTATGTCGATAACCAAAGTCGCTCAAAATCCGGGTCGTTACAGTTGGTATCAGAGCTTAAGTTAAGAATTACCTTGGCTCTGTGGCGTGACTCGGTAGAGATAGGGTTAGTAATACCCTAGATTGATTTGAGTGTATATATACGAGTGCGTATTTGTATTTGATATAAAAATGGTTTTATATTGTGGAGGTTCATTGGCTGAGTTGTTTATGAGTTCTGGTCGATCAATTTGATCCACTTTATCGGTAGGAGTAAATAAATACTTGAATACGATGGACCGACACAGTATGGATATGTAATATATTATCATATATTAGATATATTGGTTGTAATTATAATCGAATGAGATTATAAAGTGAAATGGTTATATATAACCAATCAGAATTCATATAAGTAAAGTATATGAAATAAGATGAATTAGATAAGAATTTAAATCAGATTTGGAATTAAAATAAGGAAATTTTAAGTTCCTGGGAGATTTTGAGATGTTTTCAAAATGGATGTATTTATTAAGGGTTTTGAAATGATATAGTATTGAAATCACTTGGGTCGCTAGCAAGTAATTCCGACGATGACTGCGTAGTATCATCGGTGTGATTTTCGAGTTCTAAGTGGTGGATTACTACCAAAGATTTTAATTTGAATTGTTTGAGGAAACAAGTTGTTTAGAAAATTCAAAGGTTTTGAATTGGCAGTATGATTTCAAATTGATTTGAATTTTACCCAGGAATTTAAGTTCTAGAAATTAAAATTTAACTTGTGAAGTTAATTCGAATGGGATGGTAAAAGTAAATAATAAACCAGAATTTAACTTGAGATGATAGGTTAAGAAAAACTGGAAGTGATTAGAGAATAATCTGGATTGGGAATTGAAATGATAAGTTGAGAGTTTGGAATTTGAAACTCGAATTTGAAATTGAATTCGGCTTGAATAAGCGAATGGTTGTGTTAAGGATAAATTGGTTGGAGTTGATTGGGATGGCATTTGTATATGCCGAGTTGATAACAGATGGTAGGGATATAATGATATGCCCAACAAAAAGGTACAAGTTTATATTTTATATGAGTTTGGAATTTATGAGCCGAATTGGCAAGCTGCTTGGCTGTTTGATTTTCTTTTGGGTTGGAGAAGGCCTAGAGAGGCGAGTTGTGGTTTTACCGATAGGGCTGTACAAAGGAGGTTATGGTGAAATTTTTCGAAAGTTTAAAGTGTTAGAAAATTTTCAGAATTTTTGAAAATTTTAGTTAGTCGGAATGAATAAATATTTTAGTCGATATTAATTGGTTCAGTTAAAATCAGAAATAAGGGGTAAAAATTTTTTAGGAATTCCAATAGGTAGGGTCGTCCTCTAACTTAGCAATTTCGAGGACGAAATTATTTTAAGTGTGGAAGAATGTAATGACCTGCATTTTTCCAGGGGTATAATTAATTTATTTAATTGTTTAAAATAGTGATATAGGGAATTTAATCATCGTTAATTAAATAATATGGAATATTTAATTAAATTAAATAATATATTTAATTCAGAAATAATCAAAAATATTGGAAATCACAATATAAGGTGAACAGGGTCATCCCCAAGATTTAATTCAGCTTAGAGTTGAACTGTAACGACCCGGGAAAAAGCGACCTTGGTTATCCGATATATAACACCTATCGAACAATCAAAAGTCGAAATTACCGGATAGTCCAAGAAAGAAATTAGAGGGTGAGGATAGATAAGATAGAAAATTAGAACAGAAGAAGAAGAAGAACACAACAACATCAGAGTAACATGAATCTCACAGCGGAACGAATAAAATATAATAGACAACATATCTTGAAATCAAAGTAGTATATGTATATCATACCATTATCAGAGTACGACACTTTCATCACAACGGAATAATCAATAGCTAGAAAAATCTTGAAGCCTCCTGCTCCAAGCTCTTCAAGCATACCTGTAAACCCTGACTACTTGACTGCCCGTACAAATTTGGGCACCCAAGAGTTTAGGGAAAACAAAACAAAATAAACTCTGGGTCAGTCATGGGACTGGTGTGAGTAAACTCAAATCATTTGGTTTAACTTTCAAAATCCTTTCGAAAGAAAAGATAATCGTAAGACCAATCCACACATAAACACGGACGGTTTTTACCTTACGATAACCAAAAACACTTTGGAAATCATATATTATCTGATATTATAATAATGTCTAATCACAAGTAATTAAATCTAGTAGAACGCTTGCATCTCACGCTCTACATATATAGTATACAAATCAAACTCGCGGGCACTTATTGGAGATTGGATTACGACCTTGACAAGGTATGGGACCACCTGCCGATAGTGTATCTCTAGAGGCGAATACACTGGGTTCAACAAGAACATCTTGCAACCCGGCCCTCACATGACCGACCAGTCATTTCGCTTGAGTGTATCGAATGTATATCACCAACGGTTGGGATCAGCAACCGTCTCCCGAATAGGACAGCATCGATAGATTAAAGAAGCAATTGGAATTTCTCTAGATAGGTGATCATACATCCTAATGGGTGCGACCCACATAGCCATGCTTCCTGCCCGATTTTTGTCATTTCCCGGTTGATGAGGCTAGAGGTCATAACGTATCCTTTGACAGATCACACCTCCATTACTTTGAATGCCACATCGTCATACCCGCCAAATCACAAATTGATTTCACCAAAAATACCACGGGTATACAGCTAAGAGAAACGAATTCCTCCGCCACCAAACGTAAGTACGTTTGAAGAGATCAACTTACGCGATCCTTTGAATATACTCTGTCAGACATTCGTCCATTCACGTTTTTCCTGGGACTGGACAAACCGAAGGCACTATTCTGTAAATAGGATAGCCCTTGCATAACTCCATCTTCAATATATTCAGCATACTTGATTCGCAACGCTTAGGCCAATACAGAGTGGTTCTCTGGATAATAATCCAACCGGTCTCTCCATATTAACAACGTAAAATGGTCAAAAACTTTGATAGTCGGTGATTTAACTATCAAATGAAAACATGTCTGTGTGCAAACAACGATATTATTTCCAGATGGAAATTCTATCGATCAATCATCATTCATCATCAAATTATCATAAATTTACCCTTTTCCTTATTCTTGTTTTCCTATATTTCTTATTTACTATATTTAGAAAATATACGTTATTAACAATGGGAAACAATTCCATTTCTCATTTTCTATATTCAGAAAACATTTCTGATTTTTCATTTGGAAGACATTTCCAAATCTCCTTCATTGGGTTTAAACTGATGTTTGAATAAACATCGCTATGCCAACACCAACCATTTCGCTCATTAACTAAATTCACTTAACCCCTTTCACTCTCGAACCTTATCCACTTCTTAGTTAAAACCGAAGTCAATCAAGTTGGGGTATAATTACCTCTCAGACCTTAACTGAACAACATTTCTAACTTCGAAATAGACAAAGTTCAAACTTCACTCTTTAAGAAACTTCCTTGCGAACTCTCGGATTCTATTTATGAATCCACTTTCTTTACTGAATCATTTGATTATAACTATAAATGTTATAATTCCATGCTTTCAAAATATGTTAACTTAAATATATTTCCATATCTTAATTTGGATAAATAAACAACCAACTACTTTATTAACAGATAATTAAAACTTGATTTAAAATGGAAAGCAAACATTACTTCCCTTGATTCGATATAATCGAATTTCCATGTATGATTCACTCTCGAATAATCACTATCCGATAATTCTCTTTCGAATAAACTATATTCGATTCCCCTGTTCGAATAACTAATATTCGATAATCCTTTTCTTCGAATAACTAATATTCGAAAATCTCACTTCGAATAAACCATATTCGACAATTCTCTCCTTCGAATAACTATATTCTATTTAACACACTTCGAACGAACTATATTCGATTACTCTTCTCGAATAAACTATATTCGATAACTCTACTTCGAATAGGTGATATTCGATTAATTCCCTTTTTGACTAACCCTACTTAATTTACTAATACTCGACTAACTCGACTTAATTAACTTCTATTGATTAATTACTATTTGATTTAACACCATTTGCTTGATTCTAGATCGCAGCGATCACAATGGTTACGCCTGATTCCCCCAGGAAACATCCGACCGCCGTAGGCTATCTGCAGCCCTACGAATTACGCTAGCAGTCGTGCTAAATGGAAATTCATCCTTAAATAACTTTGTCTATTTTTAACTCTATCTCGAATAATTAGATTCGATCAATTCTAATTGAATAACTAATATTCAATTAACCCTTATTCGATTACTATATTCGAATAACTCTAGTTCGATTTGACTCCAAACGATTAACTCTAACTGATTAACTCTAACTGGTTAATTCTAACTGAATAGCTCTAACTGGATAACTCTAACTGAATAACTCTAACTGGTTAACTCTAACTAACTAACTCTAACTGTTTAACTTTACGGTTTAACTCTGACAGTTTAACTTCAACGGTTTAACTCTAACAGTTTAACTCCAATTTTTTAACTCTAACAGTTTAACTCCAACTGTTTAACTCTAACAGTGTAACTCCAACGGTTTAACTCTAGTTGATTAACTCTTTTGAATTAATCCCTTTGACTTTTCTCTTTTGAATAATTCCTTTGGAATAATTCCTTTGAATTACCTCCCTTGAATAGATTCTTTTTCTATTCGTTTACTCATCAAATAACTATTTTCTTTTCGCTTCTATTTATTTAACAAATAAATATTTCTTTTAACTTTTCTATTTATTTAACAAATAAGTACTTCTTTCAACTTTTCTTTATTCCCTACATGAATATTCCCTTTTCAATTCCATTTGTAAATACTTTTACGAATGTTTCCCTTTTTATTTCTATTTGTAATCGTTTCACAAATATTTCCCTTCTATTTGATTTCACCAATATTTTCCCTTCTATTTGATTTCACCAATATTTGTTTTTTTAACAAATGCTTGGATTCTATAATCATTTTCTCTCATGAAATTCTCTTCCTTTTATATATAAAATCTATTGATTTTATATAAATAATTTATTTTCAAAATAAACTTTGAAAATCCCTTTACACTTTCTAGTATCACTTATGGTATAAAAATACCAAATCAAAAGGTTCAATCATCATCCAAACACACAGGTTCAACAACAGATGATATAACACATCATATATCAGAATATATGAAAAACGGTAAATAAATGTTGAGGAATCCAGTTGGATTCCTCCGACTTGTTTCCCTGCATCCACAGATGTTACACAATATAATTCACATCAATTTCATTTCAATATGAGGTATTCTGATAAACAAAATCAACATCGGTTAACGATATACATAACTATATCGGTATTTTCAACCAGCTGACTAGCAGTTCAACCAAACAATCAACACTCAGCAATTCAACCAATATTTATCAGTTCTAAAAATACTTTATAAAAATATAAAGTGTTCAGAGTTAGTGAGATTTACTCACCTTGGACGGTTTATCGTTGAATAACGATAATTGGTCATTGATTTGGTTCAGACGTTAAATTTCACCATAAATCCAAACGAGCTCCAATCCACTTGCGGTCAGTTCCCTTACGTAGTGCTCGTCCATACGATCCCAACGGATCCTGTTTCGTTAAATTTCGTTAATGTATGCAAAAGTTATGCTATTTACAATATCTACCTAATTTAAATGAATATTAAATTAATTTAATTAATTAAATTATTTTTATCTTTATTAATTTCTAATTGCATTATTAGCCAAATTACCTTCCCTGCCCTTCTAAAAAATCCTACTTTCCCATCTCTAGCCATATCCAATTTTTTTTTAAAATTGAAAAACCATTTTAATATTAATTTAATTAAATTTTCAAATAAAATATTTAAAAATATTCATTTAATTATAACTTAAAAATTTTAACCCGGATCAAAAATCTGCTTCTACTCATTTTAAAGTATTTTTCGATAAGAATCAAACGGTCCTTGTTTCGTGGAAATCCGACTTGTTTTGAAAAAGTTATAAGCTTTTAAAGTTTATGGTTAAAAATTACGAAAATGCCCTTGGTCTGTTTTAAATTCAAATTAAATTCAAATTAAATTTTAAATTTAAATTTAAATTAATCATCCCATCCGTCGGATCAGTTAGGGATAGCCAGGGAGAGCAGGAAACTATATTTTCCAAACTCAAGTCTTAGACACTATCCTCTCTGTCACCCTTAGAATGTTATGATATTTATTTTTACAAATTCTATTTTAATTATTATATATATATATATATATTACAAAAATAAATAAATAAATAAATATTATTTAAAAACTTACCCCGTGAAGCCCAAGCCTCTGCCTAAGAGTCCCTAGCTCCCCGTCTTGCCCTCCTTTCTCCCTTCCTTCCTTTTCCCTATTTTCTATTATTTTATTATTATTTCTGTCATTGCCAAAGCTTGAAAGAGGAGGAGGAGGAGTGAGTTTAAAATGAAGGGGGGGGGCTATTTATAGCCGAAGGAGTCACATGAATTGCTGAGGTGGCGCGAATCCAACGGTCGAAAATGGATGGCTAGGATTAATCCTTAAATTAATTAAATTATAAATAAATTTAATAATTTATGAATAGTAAAGTGTGTTTTCTCAACCCTATTCGGACGTTAATTTAACTTACTTATTGATACCTTATCCAAAATCTTTTTCAACCATGTTGTTCAATTTTTCTTGCTCTTCAATAATATATAAAAATATTTAAATTTTGAATTCGTTTGAACTTTCAAATAATTTAAATTCAAATTCAAAATAGTGTTTTGTGTTAGTTTCAACACCTTTCGGTCTCATGTTGGAGTATCAAACGATAACGGTTTTCAGAAATTCTTCCACCATCTGGTCCGGTTTTTAACGTACTTCAATCCTATGTATTCAAATCAAAAATCGGAGTTCGTTTAGATTTTCAAATAATTTATTTAAATTTTGTTTCCTTAATAACTTTCTATATCCGTTATAGGATTTTCCCAGATTTCATATATAGTTAATATCCTATGTTCAGAATTTTCCTGGATAGGTCCCAGGTTCCAGTTTTGCCGTTAGCATTAGCAAATTCCAATTACCGTCAAAATTTAGTTCAAATTTTGGCCTTTTATTTTTTCTTTTCCACATACGGATACCATTTTTGACGTAACTTGGTTGGTTACCTAATTTCATCATTTCGGATTTAATGAAACTGATTTCATCGAAATCCGAGTTCGTTAGCTACTACTTCCTTTGTAAACGTACTATTTTAAATTAAAAATTTATCCTTTTATACTGCCAGTTCACATTATATTGCAGATCCACTAAATTTCTACCATTTCGGAATAAAATAAAATATTCAAAATTATTTAAATTAAACCATATAAAATTCCAAAACAATAAACAAACATTTTTAAATATTAAACTAAATGGTCAAAAAATCTGGGCCGTTACATTCTTTCCCGCTTAAAATAATTTCGTCCTCGAAATTGCTAAGGTAGAAAAATGAACTTTATAACTAGGTTAAAATTATTTGTTTACTCTGGTTTCACTAAACCAATCTATTCTAATTAATTTATTTCTATAAACGAAAATTTTCAAAAATTCTGAAAATTTTCTAACACTCGAAATTTCTGAAAAATTTCGCCAGCACCTCCTTTGTACTGGTCAATAGCTCAAACTCAAACTCGCCTCTCTAGGCCTTCTTCAACCCAAAAGAAAATCAAACAGCCAAGTGGCTTGCCAAACAGGCTCATAAATCTCATCAAACTCATATGAATATGTACGTGTACCTTTTTGTCGGCATTCAATTCTGCTATCAATTTAGCATATACCACTATCATCCCAATCAAACTCCCAATCACTTTTATCTTCAACACGACCATCCTCTTATAACCAAGCCAAATTTCAATCAAACTGTAATTCCAATCTCAATTCAAATTTCTTGCTTGACCATCCATTTCTATCCCATATTATCTCTAATCCAGTCCAATTCTACTTGATACCATTCTATTTCAATTCAACTCGATTTCCACTGAACTGCCTTCAATTCAATTTCAAATTTACTTTCACAAATTTCTATTTAATTTGTGTTTATTTCAAACAATCTTACCTGGGAGTTTCAAATAGCTTTGCCTTTTCCAAAAATCAAATATCCCTTTGGAATATCAAAACAACTTGGTTTCTCAAAACAATTCAAAAACAAAATCTTTGGTAGTAATCTGTCACTTACAAACTCGAAAATGAACACCGATGATGTCCGGATCAACATCGGAATTTATTTTCCAGCAATCGAAGTGAGTTCAATACTATGTCACTTTCAAAACCATTTCTAAACACTTTCATTTTGAAATTCATTTCAAAATATCCTTTTTAATGCTTGTAACAAATTTAAAATCTCCCAGGATTTTAAAATTCACATATATTCAATTTAATTCCATTTACAATGCTTATTCAAATTTTAGCAATTTTAATTCCAATTCTGAACTTAAATTCAGATTTAATTCATCTGATTTCATATATTTCACTAATATGAATTTTGATTTGTTATTTACATAACTATTTCACATTTTATAATCTTATCCGATTATAATCACAACCAACACAACCAACATATAATAATTTCAAATATCCTTACTTTGCTTATATCAAAATATAATTTGGGTAAAATTATTTCATTTACCCATTTTTTCAAAATATATCGTGTCGACCCATCGTATTCAAGTGTTTATAAACTCCTATCGATACAGTGGATCAAACTGATCGACTAGAACTCATAAACAACTCAACCAATAAATCTCCACAATATAAAACCATTTTTATATCAAATAACAAATACGTTCACTCGTATATATACACTCAAACTCAGTCTAGGGCATTACTAACCCTATCTCTACTGAGTCACGCCACAGAGCCAAGGTAATACTTAACCTCGCTCTGATACCACTGTAACGACCCGGGAAAAAGCGACCTTGGTTATCCGATATATAACACCTATCGAACAATCAAAAGTCGAAATTACCGGATAGTCCAAGAAAGAAATTAGAGGGTGAGGATAGATAAGATAGAAAATTAGAACAGAAGAAGAAGAAGAACACAACAACATCAGAGTAACATGAATCTCACAGCGGAACGAATAAAATATAATAGACAACATATCTTGAAATCAAAGTAGTATATGTATATCATACCATTATCAGAGTACAACACTTTCATCACAACGGAATAATCAATAGCTAGAAAAATCTTGAAGCCTCCTGCTCCAAGCTCTTCAAGCATACCTGTAAACCCTGACTACTTGACTGCCCGTACAAATTTGGGCACCCAAGAGTTTAGGGAAAACAAAACAAAATAAACTCTGGGTCAGTCATGGGACTGGTGTGAGTAAACTCAAATCATTTGGTTTAACTTTCAAAATCCTTTCGAAAGAAAAGATAATCGTAAGACCAATCCACACATAAACACGGACGGTTTTTACCTTACGATAACCAAAAACACTTTGGAAATCATATATTATCTGATATTATAATAATGTCTAATCACAAGTAATTAAATCTAGTAGAACGCTTGCATCTCACGCTCTACATATATAGTATACAAATCAAACTCGCGGGCACTTATTGGAGATTGGATTACGACCTTGACAAGGTATGGGACCACCTGCCGATAGTGTATCTCTAGAGGCGAATACACTGGGTTCAACAAGAACATCTTGCAACCCGGCCCTCACATGACCGACCACTCATTTCGCTTGAGTGTATCGAATGTATATCACCAACGGTTGGGATCAGCAACCGTCTCCCGAATAGGACAGCATCGATAGATTAAAGAAGCAATTGGAATTTCTCTAGATAGGTGATCATACATCCTAATGGGTGCGACCCACATAGCCATGCTGCCTGCCCGATTTTTGTCATTTCCCGGTTGATGAGGCTAGAGGTCATAACGTATCCTTTGACAGATCACACCTCCATTACTTTGAATGCCACATCGTCATACCCGCCAAATCACAAATTGATTTCACCAAAAATACCACGGGTATACAGCTAAGAGAAACGAATTCCTCCGCCACCAAACGTAAGTACGTTTGAAGAGATCAACTTACGCGATCCTTTGAATATACTCTGTCAGACATTCGTCCCTTCACGTTTTTCCTGGGACTGGACAAAACGAAGGCACTATTCTGTAAATAGGATAGCCCTTGCATAACTCCATCTTCAATATATTCAGCATACTTGATTCGCAACGCTTAGGCCAATACGGAGTGGTTCTCTGGATAATAATCCAACCGGTCTCTCCATATTAACAACGTAAAATGGTCAAAAACTTTGATAGTCGGTGATTTAACTATCAAATGAAAACATGTCTGTGTGCAAACAACGATATTATTTCCAGATGGAAATTCTATCGATCAATCATCATTCATCATCAAATTATCATAAATTTACCCTTTTCCTTATTCTTGTTTTCCTATATTTCTTATTTACTATATTTAGAAAATATACGTTATTAACAATGGGAAACAATTCCATTTCTCATTTTCTATATTCAGAAAACATTTCTGATTTTTCATTTGGAAGACATTTCCAAATCTCCTTCATTGGGTTTAAACTGATGTTTGAATAAACATCGCTATGCCAACACCAACCATTTCGCTCATTAACTAAATTCACTTAACCCCTTTCACTCTCGAACCTTATCCACTTCTTAGTTAAAACCAAAGTCAATCAAGTTGGGGTATAATTACCTCTCAGACCTTAACTGAACAACATTTCTAACTTCGAAATAGACAAAGTTCAAACTTCACTCTTTAAGAAACTTCCTTGCGAACTCTCGGATTCTATTTATGAATCCACTTTCTTTACTGAATCATTTGATTATAACTATAAATGTTATAATTCCATGCTTTCAAAATATGTTAACTTAAATATATTTCCATATCTTAATTTGGATAAATAAACAACCAACTACTTTATTAACAGATAATTAAAACTTGATTTAAAATGGAAAGCAAACATTACTTCCCTTGATTCGATATAATCGAATTTCCATGTATGATTCACTCTCGAATAATCACTATCCGATAATTCTCTTTCGAATAAACTATATTCGATTCCCCTGTTCGAATAACTAATATTCGATAATCCTTTTCTTCGAATAACTAATATTCGAAAATCTCACTTCGAATAAACCATATTCGACAATTCTCTCCTTCGAATAACTATATTCTATTTAACACACTTCGAACGAACTATATTCGATTACTCTTCTCGAATAAACTATATTCGATAACTCTACTTCGAATAGGTGATATTCGATTAATTCCCTTTTTGACTAACCCTACTTAATTTACTAATACTCGACTAACTCGACTTAATTAACTTCTATTGATTAATTACTATTTGATTTAACACCATTTGCTTGATTCTAGATCGCAGCGATCACAATGGTTACGCCTGATTCCCCCAGGAAACATCCGACCGCCGTAGGCTATCTGCAGCCCTACGAATTACGCTAGCAGTCGTGCTAAATGGAAATTCATCCTTAAATAACTTTGTCTATTTTTAACTCTATCTCGAATAATTAGATTCGATCAATTCTAATTGAATAACTAATATTCAATTAACCCTTATTCGATTACTATATTTGAATAACTCTAGTTCGATTTGACTCCAAACGATTAACTCTAACTGATTAACTCTAACTGGTTAATTCTAACTGAATAGCTCTAACTGGATAACTCTAACTGAATAACTCTAACTGGTTAACTCTAACTAACTAACTCTAACTGTTTAACTTTACGGTTTAACTCTGACAGTTTAACTTCAACGGTTTAACTCCAATTTTTTAACTCTAACAGTTTAACTCCAACTGTTTAACTCTAACAGTTTAACTCCAACGGTTTAACTCTAGTTGATTAACTCTTTTGAATTAATCCCTTTGACTTTTCTCTTTTGAATAATTCCTTTGGAATAACTCCTTTGAATTACCTCCCTTGAATAGATTCTTTTTCTATTCGTTTACTCAACAAATAACTATTTTCTTTTCGCTTCTATTTATTTAACAAATAAATATTTCTTTTAACTTTTCTATTTATTTAACAAATAAGTACTTCTTTCAACTTTTCTTTATTCCCTACATGAATATTCCCTTTTCAATTCCATTTGTAAATACTTTTACGAATGTTTCCCTTTTTATTTCTATTTGTAATCGTTTCACAAATATTTCCCTTCTATTTGATTTCACCAATATTTTCCCTTCTATTTGATTTCACCAATATTTGTTTTTTTAACAAATGCTTGGATTCTATAATCATTTTCTCTCATGAAATTCTCTTCCTTTTATATATAAAATCTATTGATTTTATATAAATAATTTATTTTCAAAATAAACTTTGAAAATCCCTTTACACTTTCTAGTATCACTTATGGTATAAAAATACCAAATCAAAAGGTTCAATCATCATCCAAACACACAGGTTCAACAACAGATGATATAACACATCATATATCAGAATATATGAAAAACGGTAAATAAATGTTGAGGAATCCAGTTGGATTCCTCCGACCTGTTTCCCTGCATCCACAGATGTTACACAATATAATTCACATCAATTTCATTTCAATATGAGGTATTCTGATAAACAAAATCAACATCGGTTAACGATATACATAACTATATCGGTATTTTCAACCAGCTGACTAGCAGTTCAACCAAACAATCAACACTCAGCAATTCAACCAATATTTATCAGTTCTAAAAATACTTTATAAAAATATAAAGTGTTCAGAGTTAGTGAGATTTACTCACCTTGGACGGTTTATCGTTGAATAACGATAATTGGTCATTGATTTGGTTCAGACGTTAAATTTCACCATAAATCCAAACGAGCTCCAATCCACTTGCGGTCAGTTCCCTTACGTAGTGCTCGTCCATACGATCCCAACGGATCCTGTTTCGTTAAATTTCGTTAATGTATGCAAAAGTTATGCTATTTACAATATCTACCTAATTTAAATGAATATTAAATTAATTTAATTAATTAAATTATTTTTATCTTTATTAATTTCTAATTGCATTATTAGCCAAATTACCTTCCCTGCCCTTCTAAAAAATCCTACTTTCCCATCTCTAGCCATATCCAATTTTTTTTTAAAATTGAAAAACCATTTTAATATTAATTTAATTAAATTTTCAAATAAAATATTTAAAAATATTCATTTAATTATAACTTAAAAATTTTAACCCGGATCAAAAATCTGCTTCTACTCATTTTAAAGTATTTTTCGATAAGAATCAAACGGTCCTTGTTTCGTGGAAATCCGACTTGTTTTGATAAAGTTATAAGCTTTTAAAGTTTATGGTTAAAAATTACGAAAATGCCCCTGGTCTGTTTTAAATTCAAATTAAATTCAAATTAAATTTTAAATTTAAATTTAAATTAATCATCCCATCCGTCGGATCAGTTAGGGATAGCCAGGGAGAGCAGGAAACTATATTTTCCAAACTCAAGCCTTAGACACTATCCTCTCTGTCACCCTTAGAATGTTATGATATTTATTTTTACAAATTCTATTTTAATTATTATATATATATATATATTACAAAAATAAATAAATAAATAAATATTATTTAAAAACTTACCCCGTGAAGCCCAAGCCTCTGCCTAAGAGTCCCTAGCTCCCCGTCTTGCCCTCCTTTCTCCCTTCCTTCCTTTTCCCTATTTTCTATTATTTTATTATTATTTCTGCCATTACCAAAGCTTGAAAGAGGAGGAGGAGGAGTGAGTTTAAAATGAAGGGGGGGGGCTATTTATAGCCGAAGGAGTCACATGAATTGCTGAGGTGGCGCGAATCCAACGGTCGAAAATGGATGGCTAGGATTAATCCTTAAATTAATTAAATTATAAATAAATTTAATAATTTATGAATAGTAAAGTGTGTTTTCTCAACCCTATTCGGACGTTAATTTAACTTACTTATTGATACCTTATCCAAAATCTTTTTCAACCATGTTGTTCAATTTTTCTTGCTCTTCAATAATATATAAAAATATTTAAATTTTGAATTCGTTTGAACTTTCAAATAATTTAAATTCAAATTCAAAATAGTGTTTTGTGTTAGTTTCAACACCTTCCGGTCTCATGTTGGAGTATCAAACGATAACGGTTTTTAGAAATTCTTCCACCATCTGGTCCGGTTTTTAACGTACTTCAATCCTATGTATTCAAATCAAAAATCGGAGTTCGTTTAGATTTTCAAATAATTTATTTAAATTTTGTTTCCTTAATAACTTTCTATATCCGTTATAGGATTTTCCCAGATTTCATATATAGTTAATATCCTATGTTCAGAATTTTCCTGGATAGGTCTCAGGTTCCAGTTTTGCCGTTAGCATTAGCAAATTCCAATTACCGTCAAAATTTAGTTCAAATTTTAGCCTTTTATTTTTTCTTTTCCACATACGGATACCATTTTTGACGTAACTTGGTTGGTTACCTAATTTCATCATTTCGGATTTAATGAAACTGATTTCATCGAAATCCGAGTTCGTTAGCTACTACTTCCTTTGTAAACGTACTATTTTAAATTAAAAATTTATCCTTTTATACTGCCAGTTCACATTATATTGCAGATCCACTAAATTTCTACCATTTCGGAATAAAATAAAATATTCAAAATTATTTAAATTAAACCATATAAAATTCCAAAACAATAAACAAACATTTTTAAATATTAAACTAAATGGTCAAAAAATCTGGGCCGTTACATTAATTTAAATTCAAATTCAAAATAGTGTTTTGTGTTAGTTTCAACACCTTCCGGTCTCATGTTGGAGTATCAAACGATAACGGTTTTCAGAAATTCTTCCACCATCTGGTCCGGTTTTTAACGTACTTCAATCCTATGTATTCAAATCAAAAATCGGAGTTCGTTTAGATTTTCAAATAATTTATTTAAATTTTGTTTCCTTAATAACTTTCTATATCCGTTATAGGATTTTCCCAGATTTCATATATAGTTAATATCCTATGTTCAGAATTTTCCTGGATAGGTCTCAGGTTCCAGTTTTGCCGTTAGCATTAGCAAATTCCAATTACCGTCAAAATTTAGTTCAAATTTTGGCCTTTTATTTTTTCTTTTCCACATACGGATACCATTTTTGACGTAACTTGGTTGGTTACCTAATTTCATCATTTCGGATTTAATGAAACTGATTTCATCGAAATCCGAGTTCGTTAGCTACTACTTCCTTTGTAAACGTACTATTTTAAATTAAAAATTTATCCTTTTATACTGCCAGTTCACATTATATTGCAGATCCACTAAATTTCTACCATTTCGGAATAAAATAAAATATTCAAAATTATTTAAATTAAACCATATAAAATTCCAAAACAATAAACAAACATTTTTAAATATTAAACTAAATGGTCAAAAAATCTGGGCCGTTACATGAATCATATTGAAGAATATACTCAATCGACATCAGTTTGAACGTATAATTTTATTATAATTAAAATCGAGCTCGAAATGGCGCTACAGTTTGTAAATTGGCGATTCGAACTCCAACTGAATGTACAGGATTCGTTTTAAGCCGGATTTCTGTGAAACAAGAAACGTTTGGTGCTGGTGGAGTATATCTTTCTGGTGGAAGAGAAAATTCTGGACTTCGTTGTGTAGATTTTGATTTATGTCCAAATCAAATTTCAGAAAAGTTGCTGTGGAATTTCCTTTATAATTTGCAACGCTTTGTTTACGTTATAAAAGGATTTTCGATATAAACTGAATATCGATAAATCTAAAATCTGAAAATATCAAACTGTAAATTCTGATATAATATTCTGGAGCTGTACGATATCATATGTGAAGATATACGATAATATAAATTTATTTATATTTAATTTTATTTTATTTAAATATATTGATATATTTAAATGGGTCATCCAGAGCTTTAAAAATAGCCACTTTTGCAAACGAAGTCGGAATTCGATGAAACTAGTTTTGTTGGATCCGCAATGTCAAATAGTTGTTAGATTTTCAGTTTCGTGATTTTTAGAGTCACTGTGTGGCCGTACGGATTTTTAGAGTGAGAAACAGTCAGTATTTCGACGGTTAAAAATACGTTGTGTGAGCATGCGGTGTCGGAATTCGACGAAACCATTTTCGTTGGGACCGTAATGTCGAAATCTAGCTACATGTCCAGTTTGGTGATTTTTGGGTATCATATGTGGTCACAGGAATTTTAGAGGATGGATAAAAACAGCAGTTGATTATAATTTAATATAATATTCGAACGAAAATATCTAATTTTCTTATAAATACCCATTTAAACCCTTAACCCTAATTTATTCCATCCATCTCTCTGGTCAATGCGTTTTTATAGCCGCCAACATTTTCATTTCTCCAGCAAAGAGAGTTCGATCCATTTGAAAATCAAAGAAAATACAAATAAAATTCTATAAATCCCTATACCCATAGATTTGCATTCCTGAATCAAAACTCTTCACTTCTATGTAAGTATTGTGGAACTCAACGTTAATTATTGGGGATCGAAAATCTACAGTGAAGCTAGGTTTTGGGTTTTCCGCAAGTTGAGGGAGCTTTGAATGGAACGAGTGCTTAAATTGGGTTTAGCAGGCCATCTCGAGCTGATTAGAGAAGTTTGGGGCAGAACAGTGGGTTTTGATGTCGACCGAATACTGTACAAATGCCGTTCGTCGGCCTAGTATTAAACAGTGCGAGCTTACCATTTTTGAGTGGAGGTGGATGACGAGATGATGAGTAGTTGGTGTTTATGGTGATGCAAATCGGTGGAGAAAATGAAGTAACCTAATGATCGAAATTCTTGGAAATGGGAAGCTTGAACACGGAGCAGGTCACGATTTGGTAAAATGGGAAGAAGACTTTATGGGTCGGGTTTTTCTAAGGGGCAATTGGGCCGAAACAAAATGGTAAAGGCCCATAAATAATTTAAAAACTTAAGACTAATTTAATTTGTGTATTTACTTGTTAACGTGATAATCTTTTCATACGAACTCAGTTTTTCGAACGGTCTGATCCGTTAGGACCGTATGGACGGGAGCAACACAATGAGACTGACTGGAAGTCCATCGAAGCTCGTTACAATTTATGGTGAAATAAATTTTCCGACTCAAATCAACGAACGCAAACCGTTATTTAACGATTAACGCGCAACTGTGAGTAAAACTCACCAACTCTGAACAGTTATATTTTTATAATGTATTTTTAGAACTATTAATCATCTGTTGATTGCTGTGTGTTGGTTGATTGATTGAACTGCTAGTCAGTTAGTGAAAATTATATATATATATATAAACCATTAAATATTTATATATTGATTCTGCTATCAGAATAATTTATATTGAACTGAAAGTGATGATAATCATATTGTGTAACATCTGTGGATGTAGGGAGACAGATTGGAGGAATCCGACTGGATTCCTCAATAGTTATTTTATTGTTTTTCATATACTGTTATATGATGTGATATAAAATCTGTGGGCGATTATATGTGCTTGGACGATATTGAACATCGTGATTTGATATGATTGAATAATATACCGAAATGTTGATAAAGGGATTTTCAAAGTGATATTGAAAATAGAATATTTATAAAATGGGATATTTATAAATAAGAGATATTTATAAAGTGGAATATTTATAAATAAGAAATGTTTGTAAACTGGAATATTTATAAATAGGAGATATTCGAAAAGAAAATAATTTCAAACCATTTTCTTTTTGAATGGAAAGGCATGTGTGGCAGGTTTGGGGATTTTCCCGATGCTCCCGTTACAAAGGAGGTTATGGCGAATTTTTCAGAGAATTTAAGGAGTTATAATATTTCAAGAATAAATTTGGAAAGGAAATATTTGTAAACCATTTACAAATAGAATTGAAAAGGAAACGTTATAAAAAGAAAATCATTTTTAAAGTGTAGAACCGTAATTTAAAAGTAAATCTTTTCAAATGAATAAAACGTTGTTAAAAAGGAAATCTTTATAAAGTGAATAAAGTAAATCGAATATGGTATTCGAAAGGAGTTAAATCGAATATGGTATTCGAAGGGAGTAAATCGAATATGGTATTCGAAAGTTAGTAAAACGAATATGCTATTCGAAAGGGGTTAGTCGAGTCGAGTTAGTTGAATAGAGTTAACTAGTTTAGTAGAGTTAACCAGTTCAGTAGAGTTAACCAGTTCAGTAGAGTTAACCAGTTCAATAGAGTTAACCAGTTGGATTAAGTAAGTCAAGTTAACCAGTTGAGTTAAGTAAGTCAAGTTAACCAGTGAGTTAAGTAAGTCAAGTTAACCAGTGAGTTAAGCAAGTCAAGTTAACCAGTGAGTTAAGTAAGTCAAGTTAACCAGTGAGTTAAGTAAGTCAAGTTAACCAGTTGAGTTAAGTAAGTCGAGTTAATCAAGTCGAGTTGATCGAGTTAGAGTTACTCAGTTAGAGTTAATCGATTAGAGTTAAAACGAACTAGAGTTAATCAAATATAGTTATTTGAGACAGAGTTAGTCAAACATAGTATTCAGGGTAATTTGCCATCTCGTACGACTGCTAGCGTAATTCGCAGGGCTGTAAATAGCCTAAGGCGATTGGATGTTGCCTAAGGGAATCAGGCGTAACCATTGTGATCGTTGCGATCTAGAGTAAAGCGAATGGAGTTAAATCGAATCTAGTCATTCGATAGGAGTTAATCAAGATGAGTTAAATAAGTTAAGTTGATCGAATCTAGTTATTCGATAGGAGTTAATCAAGTTAAGTTAAATAAGTTAAATTAATCGAATCTAGTTATTCGAGAGGAGATTATCGAATATAGTTTATTCGAAGGAGTTATCAATTATTAGTTATTCGAAGTGAGTAGTCGAATACTGGTTATTCAAAGTGAGTTAATCGAATATTGGTTATTCGAAAAGGGGAGTTATCAAATCGAATAGATTAAAGGAGTTAATCGAATATAGTTTATTCGAGTAGAGTTAGAGGAGTTATCGAATATGGTTTATTCGACAGGAGTTAAGTGCATAGTTAGATTAATCAAAGTGAATTAGTTAAGTTAAACTAAGTGAATTAGTTAAGTGAATTGGTTAAGTTAACCAAAGTGAATTTGTCGAGTTAATCAAAGTGATTAGTTCAGTTAATCGAGTTGAATTTGTCAGTCGAGTTAATAAATGGAGTTAGTCAAGCCAAGTAAAACCAGTTAGAGTTAATTAATTAAGGTTGACCAGTTAGAGTTAATCAATCAGAGTTAATCAAATAGAGTTAAGTAAAATTAGAACTGACTAGAGATTAGTAAATTGAATGGTTTTCTAAGTGTATATCTGATGTTGGTTTCGGCCTTCGGGATTTATACTTAGGGAATTGTTCTCATACTAGTTCACAGTCAGGGACTGATAGTTGGGGAAGAGTAGTGATTTGTAAATAAGCAAATGGAAAACGTTTTCCAGTGTTAATAACATATAGTTTCTAAACATAGAATATAAGGCAATGTGAATATATATATAGATATATGTTGATGATTTACCGATATAATTTCCATCTGGAAATAATATCGTTGTTTGCACACTTGTTTTTCTTTGATGGTTAAATCACAGACTATCGAAGTTTTGACCATTTTAACGTTGTTAATATGGAGAGACCGGTTGGATTATTATCCGAAGAACCACTCTGTATTGGCATAAGCGTTGCGAATCATATATGCCAAAGATAATTTAAGACGATTAAAATGCAAGGGCTGTTGTATAAGTCTTAGATAACAGTGACTAAGATGGATATACTGAATAGTGTCTTCGGTTTGTCCAGTCCCCGGACAACTTGTATGGACGAAGGTCTGACAGAGTATATCCAATAGATCACGTAAGTTGATTTGTTCAAACGTATTCACGTTTGGTGGCGGAGGAATTCGTTTCTCTTAGCTGTATACCCGTGTTATTTTTGGATAAGTCAATTTGTGATTTGGCGGGTATGACGATGTGACATTTTAAGTGAATGAAGATGGATGTCTGACAGAGTATTTCCAGAAAGGTCACGTACATTGATTTCTTCAACCGTACCAAGAGTGGAAGCGGAGAAGGAAACTTCTTTTAGCTGACACGTAATGTACTGTTGTAAACGTCAATTAGTGATTTCGATGGATTTGACAATGTGGCATTCGAAGTGAATCTGATGTAATGATAAAGCGTAGCTTCTAGCCTCATCATCCGGTAAATGACAGAAATCGGGCATGCAGCATGGCTAAGTCGGTCGCACCGAAGTAGGGTGTATAATCACCTATCTAGAGAATATTCATTTGTTTCTTAAATCTATCAATGCTGTCCCACATATATATATATATATATATATATATATATACGGGGACGGTTGCTGATCCCAACCGTTGGTGATGTACATTCGATACACTCAAGCGAAATGAGTGGTCGGTCATGTGTGGCTGAGTTACAAGATGTTCTTGTTGAACTCCAGTGTATCGTTCCTAGAGTACACTGATCGGAAGGTGGTTCCATACCTTGTTATAGTTGGAAATCCATTATCCAATATGTGCTTGCGATTTTGATTGTATACTATATATGTAGAACGTGAGATGAAAGTGTTTCTGCTAGTTGATATCTATTTGTACATAGACATTATTATAATATCAAAAGGTTTTTGATATAAAGATATTTTGGATTCTCATAAGGGAAAAACCCGTTCCGTTCTGCGGCGTGGTCTTATGAGATATCGTTTACTTGTTCATATACCAGTTTAAACTGTTTTACTCACACCAGTCCCATGACTGACCCGGAGTTTACTTTGTTGTTTTCCCTAAACTCTTGGGTGCCTAAATTTGTACGGGAAGTCAAGTAGTCGGGATTTACAGATATACTTAAAGAGCTGGAGCAGGAGGCTTCTAGATCATAAAAGCTATAGTTTATTTCCGCTGTGTTGTAAGTGTTGTACTCTGATAAGTGCTACTGTATACATAACTGTTATATTTCAAAGTTATGTTATCTATTATATGTTATTCGTTCCGCTGTGAGGTTCGTGTTACTCTGATGTTGTGTTCTTCTTCTTCTTCTTCTATTCTAAGTTTCTATCTTATCTATTCTCACCCTCTAATTTCTTTCACTAATTACCAGGATTTTTCGATGTTTTGGTTATCGACATCGAGCTTATGTCGATAACCAAAGTCGCTCAAAATCCGGGTCGTTACAAAGCAATACTATATTGAAGCTGTGCATTGATCATTAACCACAAGACTCTGCTTTACAACAAAAGCCTTGATCATTTGCATCTCAGCATGCCACACAGGCAATTCACGCCATGCGACTGAAGTCTATCGATATATAACCTCTGAGCTCGTACGTCTCAGAGAAGGGCGTTAAGCAAGAGAATAAATTCTCCGCCGCCAAATAGATATATATTTAATAGAGATCAATCAACACAGAATAAAATCCAATGTCAGACACACATCCATTTATAAGTTCGTTTTGGGTCTAAACGAAACTGGAGGCACCTTATTCATTGTCCCATATGTTCAATACAGGAGAGAGGTCCTGGAAAATCCAATCGATCCCCAAGTACGTCTAGACGATCACCACTTGTTACCTTGTCTTGGGTGTACAGCCCAATCATGACATTAGTAATCATCCAAACGATGTGAAGACCTCTAGTCTTCAACCACCGTCTTCATCGTCGACTTATCGTCGAATCAGTTATTCAAAATGGGCACAAACCCAGTCTTTTTGAATAACTCGCGTATCTTATAATCAAGTGCTATAAAAACACAACATACGCCTCATTCCAATCCAGAATATCCTTTTATTCAAATATTCATATCTTTGGGGAAAGGTTCCCATTAGTTTTATCAAAGATAATTTTTTTTAAAATTTATCCTTTAATCTTCCTTTGGATATCATTTCAAAAGATTTCATTATCTTTTCAATTCAAAACCAAATTAAGATTTATCTAACTAGTCGGGATTAACAAGCCATACCGATGTAATCATTTGTTTAATTTCCCAATCCCAACCTATTCATCCAATGGAGCAAAACCGGTAATCCTCCATATCTAACACCACGGTGTTATCGGTAAAATTTAATTACCATTTCATGTTCAAATCTAATTAAAGATATGACTATCGTCTGGAGTAAACTGGTGATACTACATTCTCGATCATTTCCCAAATTTGATAATTTAAATTATCTCATTCAATTCTTCAATCTATTTAAAGATTTATTAAAATTCTAATTCAGTTTTAATCTCAAAAATCATTACTTAATGATTATCCAAAGTTAAGAAATTAACCTTACCTTTAACTGGGTTAAAGAACTAATATCGTTTAAAACACAGTTCACGATAAACCCAAAATCGCATTCCATTATTTATGGAATCTTCACGAAAAACATATCAATATATATAATCGATATAAACTTCCATATCCAACCAATAATATAAATGGAATAACGACCAAGCCTTTTAAATTCCACATATAGTAACAGTCTTCCTCCACAGAAGTTCACTTCGATTATTACCAAATCGAATTTCATTCTATTCCAATTTATTTTATTAAATTGGAAAACTTTAATTTGGAAAATTTCCATTAAATCTTAATAAAAAGATTTATAAATTCCAAATCATCTCTTCATTGTTAATCGGGTTAAAGAACATGTGTTATTTAAAACACCATTCACGATAAACCCAAAAATCCAATTTCAATTCAATTCCAATTAAATATAAATTAATTGGTAAACTTCTCCAAATCTTAATTAAAAGATTATTCTTTTCTCAACTGGGTTTAAGAACAGTGTCAATAAAGACAACATTAACGATAAACCCAAAATCATATTTAATATTAAATACAAGGCTCTAAATAGAAATTATGTTGGCTTATATTCAATAACAACTTCTGAAATTAACAAATATCGTATTGGGAATAACGCTATATATATCTTCCAAATTCCTCCACAATATCCATATAATTATGGAATCCAATATCGAAATATTCCAAAGATAATTTTGATTCAAATCCATTCCAATTTATTTTATTAAATTGGAAAACTCTGTTTATTTTTAAAACAATTTCAAATCCAATTTATTTTAAAAAAAAAATTGGATTATTATTCTAGTTAATAACTCATTCATTTTGATAAAAATATATTTTTAACTTTTCGATTGTGGAATTTTTCATCCCAACTCTTTCCAAATCATTTATTATGAATTTACACAAATTATTAATATTTTTAATAATTTGGTTAATGCCCTTTCAGTCGTTTCCGTAAACGGTCGTCGAACTGCACTTACAGCGACCTTTTCCAAATTTGAATTGGACATAATTCCAAATCCAACCATTAGATTTCAAATCTCATATATACTTTTGGAAAGCTCTTTTTCGATACGAACCCAATAGTTTCAGTTTTAGGAGAATCCGACGGTCGGATCTCTCGTAATGTCAATTCGAAGTCAATGGTTGAAATTCGTGAACGGTCGCGGCGCGTTCTATTCAACCCATTAATATATTATATATATATATTTCATTCAAAACGTATTTTATAAATTTGTTTTAAACTAATTCCCACTTTTACTTCAATTTTAAATCAAAGTTGAATAATCTTTATCATTATAATATTTCAATGATAATATTTTCAAAATATCAGATTTTGAAATCTTTTCCTTTTCGATATTCATTATAAAAATAAATAAATAAAATCAATCTAAATATCGTTCACGTTAAAATAGCGCAAATCTAATCCATACGACTTCATGTATTTCAATATTTTAATCATTTACTGAATATTATTTTAAAATATTCGTTATTCAAAATATTCGTTATTTTTGAATTGGAATCAGACCCAATCAATTACCATATAATGTTAGTTATATGGATTTCATACAACACATGTATATAACAATAATAATAAATAATCGACTATCATCCGGAGTTCCTTCTACACTGTATAAGCATTAAATAAAAATAATCAGCGCTTGCTATAGTCTGTCAACCAATCGATCGACATATCACTAAACAATCGGATTTGTGTACGCCAAATATCATACCAATACCCATGTGGGGTTTCAACCAACAAATACTAAATATTATTTCTGCAGTTGGGCGATGTGAAAAATTATCATCACAATCGATATCACAAAAATAGGCGAGCATAAACAAGTCGTCCGACTTATAAATGGATGTGTAAACTTACTTTTAACTGTCCAATAATTATTTTATTTATCGCCATTATAAGTTGAAAAATAATATTTTCAACTAACTAAATTTTTCTAACACTTTTTAGAAAATTTCAGCAGCATAATGACACGATACTAGAACCAGAATAAGGTCTAGCCTTATCCCTCGCCTAATACTGGCTCGTGCCATACACATACCAATTCCAATAAATTCAATTTAACATCCCAAATCAAATTCAACCAAATAAATCCATCTAAACACATAACCAAACATCCATGGTTTCAATCAAAGGTGTCGGGTGCTACTAAGCACCGTCTGCATCCTAGTATATATTTAACTGTAAACAAAATTAGAGTGAGGAGTTCTCACCTTTGGTTTCCACTCTGCCATTTTTTTTTAAATTTCCGAACAGCTTGGATTTGCCCGAAATTCCAAAGCAACCCTTTTTACGTTGTTTATAATAAAAATCACATTTTTAGACAATGATATTTATAAATAAAAATCACATTTTTATTTCAATGCTATCTATATAAAATCATATTTTTAACACAATGTTTATATTTTAAAATTCACATTTTTATCTAGCTACTATATATATAAAAATCACATTTTTAGATTGCTGCTATGTATATAAAAATCACATTTTTATATTGCTATCCTTCTAATAAAAATCATATTTTTATATTGTTATTCATATAATAAAAACCATATTTTTGTTATGTTATTCATATAATAAAAAACATATTTTTAATTCATAAACATGAGCATAAGAATCTAATTTTTATCATGCTTTCATATATAAAAAAACTAATTTTATCACATTAAAAACTGAGAATAAATTCAACGCTTTATACATATAAATTAAATTTTATTTAAAGATTATTACATACATAAAAAAATTGAAATAAAATAAATAAATAAAAACTTACTGTTCTGTGCATCGGAGGGTAGTCGAAGGCTGGCTCAGGCAGTGGTGGAGGCCAATGTAGGCAGTGGTTGGTCGGTCAAGGAGCCGGAGCGGCAGTAGGGCTTGGTTGCGCGCGGGTTGGGGGTTTAAATCAATTTTGGGTTTTACGGTGGAGGGCAGTGGCCGGTGAGGCGGAGGGGAGGATCGGCGGTTGGACGAGGTCCGGCGATAGTGGGAGGGGCGGCGGCGCCTCCAGCGGTGGGTGGGCGGTGGTGAATCACGGCCTCCCTTTTTCTCTTTTTTTTAACTGTCAATCTGAAATGAACGTGAAGGGGGAGAGAGAGAGAATAAAGAGGGTTGACTTTATAATTATGTATATTTAATATTTTAGTTTTTCAAAAAAGTTCTTTTTTCATTCGAACTCCGAATCGAACCCAATGACTATCGCCCCTAGCTAAATACCCCCATTCCGAACGCAATGGGATATGTCCCGTAAGCCAATTCGACTGTTTCGATCCGTTTTTGTTAAAATTAAAATATAAATTAATTTAACATTCACAAATGATTTCAACGTACTTTTCAATTTCCGAGGCCACATAGTGACTCCGAATATTCTAGAAAAAAAATCTGGCTACGTTTTGATGATACGGTCCTAACAAAACTAATTTTGTCGAATTTGGAGACCATCTGAAAAAAGGTCATTTTCCAGTCGATGAAATTCAGACTGAAATTTCCAAACACGTTTAAATCCACCACGCTCACATATTAATTCCAAAAATTATGAAAATTGGAATCTAGCCATAATTTGACATTCCGGATCCAATAAAAGCGGTTTCATCGAAAATGGGTTCGTTTGCAAAATGACTATTTTTAAGGGCTATATATTATTAAAAGGGTCCGTTAGGCTAACATCCCTATTATGTTTCAAAACTAAAAAAAGTCAAATCGCTCTAATATTAAAAATTAGGTCCCTATATTTGAATGCGGCCATATTATTTCCAGTTTTGCCCTTCCAGCGCCTCATAAACCCACCGCTCTCAAATCATTATTTTAAATCACTCGATAAACGAAATAAATCAAACCCTGACCGCCAATCCTCATTTAATTTCGATCTTCAAAAACTGGAAAATCATTGACGTTTTTATCAACAATGGCGCGAGTGAAGGTATATTTTTGTAATCTTTATTTCAGATTCCACTATTAATTAAATATGTATATTGTTAGCCTACTTTATGAACTAGGATACACAAAGACAGAAGGCCAATTTCTAAAGAATGCTGGTTAGAAGAACACGCGCTCGAAGCCCAGATCGGGTCAGAGATCTCTGACCAAACCAAAATTTTGCGGAGCAGAAATTAGAGAAGCAAAGACAGATTTGGATCAGTCGAGGGAGCCCGATCCGCCCCTCCTTTCCTTTGTACATCCGATCCGAACCAAAAGCCATTGGACAAGCAGTTATAACCCACAACCCCAGAAGATGCGGGCGGTTAGGCAACTACTTCTCCACGTTCCCCCACAATGCAGATGTGCTGTCACCATCTTATTCTATTCGAACCTGACTCTTATGGGATGATTGCCACGTATATCCGAACCGGAGCCACTCCAGAGAAACATTCCACCTATAAATACACCTCAAAGGGTCATTTAAAGGGATCTTTTGGCGAATCATCAGCAAAAACTTCCTCAATAATCGATTTTTATCGCTTTATTCAGATCACAATCATCTTTTAAAGCATATTTCAGAGAAGATTGAGTGAAATTATTCATTGTATGAGTGAAATTGAGTGAAAAAAATCATTGTATTTGCATTCCTATTATCAATTAGAGAATTTCAAAGTGGACGCAGGCTTTTTAACGCCAAACCACTATAAATTATGTGTTTTCTTTATTTTCTTCTTATTTCATTTAGAATCATCCTTAGTTTGGGTGTTAGAGCCATTTTTTGGATCTAAGATTTTTGGTGCTTTCACTGAGAACTTATCAAATTTTCTACATTTTGGGCTACCATTCTACTATTTGGGTTTGTATATCCGAAGAAGATAGTTTATGCAATCGATATTTCTGAAATTCTCTTCAAAAAAGATCTCAACAAACTGAACATTATGACTAAGGGAAAAGGAAAAGAAGTGCAGAATGCACGGGAAAGTGAGATGGGCGATGATCAGCAAGCTATGGTTGTCACCAGATCAAGAGGACAGAGTTTTGGAGCTAACCGATCCAACAGGGCTTCTCCGATCCGACCCGACCAAAACGCTCCGAACCGATCCGACAATGAAAACCCTATCCGATCTGGTTCCCAGAACGCTGCTGGAGCCCCTCCTCCAAACCGAACTGCTGGAACAACTTTGGGCCCATTCGAACCAAATGCAATTGAAGTTGGAAACTCTACTCGAGCTCCTACAAATGCTCCGTTACCGCCCGTTCCAGCTGAGGATCTGCCCACTCCCAATGCACTTGTTACCCACCGAGATTTCTCGCGTTTGCTTGATATGATGGAGAGCACCAGAGATGCTCTTGAAGCTCATAAACAGGATAACGTTCTTATGCGCGAAAACATGAGGGATATGAGCAGGGAGATAAGCAAACTTCACAGACAAAGGGTGTCCTCTCCGGTTCGACAAAGGGTGTCCTCTCCAGTTCGTCATCCTACTATGGACCATTCATCATCTTCTGATGAAGAACTCCCATGTGAAAGGAGGCCGTTTGAAAGGCCCGAAAATCTTGACCAGCTGACATTTAGATCTTTGGGATCCTGTGATGATGCAGCCCGTGTGCTGGGCCCGACGATCCAAGTTTAAGGGAACCTATGTTGTTACCAACGAGAGGATTACACGTTCTCCCGAGGGACCCAAATATTACCAATCCCGCTAAAGGGAAATTCCTTCAACCTGTTCATCCTGTGAATGACCAAGACCGTAGGAGGCGAGGAGGGTCGGTTACAAATCAAAAACTAAGAGAGTCACCAGAAGTAGGTGATAGGCACTTGAGAAGAGAAAGGAGTAGGGAACCTGAATCGGCTCTAACTAATGCCGAAGTAGAAGCAATGATACGTCAAATTATGCCTGATATCCGCCAATATTCCGATGAAGATTGGGGTAATGATCGTAGTCATACTCCGTTTACTGATGACATCCTGAACTTCCAATTTCCTTGTTGATTCAATTTGCCACAAGTGGATCGATATTCTGGAAGAACAGATCCAAAACAATATCTGATGAGATATGCGTGGTATATGAATGCTGCAGCTGCACCTGATGTTGTATAATGTAAAGCCTTCCCAATATATCTAGAGGATGTAGCATTAATGTGGTTTACTCGACTTCCCCGCGATCAGTGTCGAGTTTTCAAGAATTAAGTGAGCTTTTTATGAAACAGTTCCGACTCCATTCCCACAAAGCTAAAAGTATTATTGAGCTATCCAGAATTAAACAGGCTCCTGGAGAATCTCTAAAATCATACTTGGACCGCTTCGACTTAGCAGTTACTGAAATAAACTATCCCCACGAACCGACTATTTTGATGGCCTTAATCGAAGGAGTTGATCCAGATACTGAGTTCGGAGGTTACTTAGCTAGGAAGCCACCACTGATTAGGGAGGCTTTCTATGGAAAGGCAAATATCCATCTGCGGCGAGAAGAGATATACGCCAATCGAAAGAAAAAATCTGATTGAGCTTTAAGAGAAGATATTCAAAGTAGCATTGCTGTGAAGCAATCTGGTGAAAGTTCAGGGAAATTCGAGGTAAATGGTGGCAAGAAAAATGAAGGAAGCAACAACAGGAATGGAAACGACAATAGGAGGAATAGGAACCGAGGAAGTAACTCAGGCAAAAGGACGATTCCAAACATTCGAAAACTACACACCACTAAATGACACATTGGAAAAAAATCTACCTGGATACTTGCAATGTCTTACAATATAAAAAGCCTCCGCCCCGAGACTCTACGGAGAAGGAGGTGGCCACTGGGAAGTTTTGTTTGTTTCATGGAACCCACAGACATTCTATTAATGAATGTCAGCATTTGAGGGACGTTGCCGAAAAGCTGCTGCGAGAAGGAAAATTAAACGAATACAAGGTTGCTCCAAGAGACAGAGGGCAAGCCCTGAATCAAAATCAACCTGCTCCTAAGCCCACCTCTCAACAAAAAGGTAAAGGAATCGTTATCAATATGATAGTGGGAGGACCTCACCCCGCTGCCCATAGTTATAGGGCTATAGACCAATATGTTATTGCGGTAAAGCACCTTGGAGTAGGAGAATGCAGTAACCATGAAGACATCTCTCCAGTGAAGCAACAGAAAACAATGTCAGACGATGCCATATTTCATAATAGAGATGATTTTGGAGTTGAACCACACACAGTGGACCCGTTGGTAATCCCTACTACTATCGGTCCAGCTCTGGTTCACAAAGTATTGGTAGATAATGGGAGTTTGGTTAATATTCTCTTCAAAAAAGCATTTGATCAGATGAAGCTTAAACCAAAAGACTTGAAGCCTTGCGAGGGTTGGATATGTGGCTTCAATGGAGCATCAACTGCTCCAATGGGGTATGTGGAATTGTCAGTAACATTGGGTCAAGGAGATTGCCGGAGAGTGAGAATTCTCCTATTTGTAGTTTTGGACATTGAATCAACCTATAACGCCTTTCTGGGTCGACCAGCCCTCACGGATTTCAGGACTTGCATTGCGCCCTGGTACTTATTGCTGAAATTTCCAACCGAAGCAGGAGTGGGAGTAATGAGAGGTGATCAAGCCATTGGACGAGCCTGTTACATGGCTGAGCTAAAGACATTGATGAAGGGATTGAGCATTAAAGCTAAAGGTACCACCTCCCCTGTAAGGGAGGGTTCAGCATAGACCCTAAAGGGACCATCCCCTAGGGAGTCGCCCAGAGAACTGCCTGAGGACATAGATCCCAAAGAGGACGAAGAGCCTGGAGACAGAAAGGCGACCCTATATGAAACGACTGTAGATATCCCCATTAACGATCTTAATCCGACGAAGGTATTGAAGATCATATCCTAGTTGGATTCGCTCCAAACAAAGGAATTGACTGACTTCCTAAAGGCAAATTTGGATGTATTTGCCTGGACCCATGCTGACGTGTGTGGGATATCTCCCTCCGTTATGAGTCACTCATTGAGCATTAATCCAAAACATCCACCCATTAAACAGAAGATGCGTATGTTAGGCCCGGAGAGGTCGGCAGCCCTAAAAGAAGAAGTGGAGAAGTTGAAAGATAATGGATTCATTAAAGATTCAACCTACCCCGATTGAATATCGAATTCTATTTTGGTCAAGAAATCAAATGGAAAATGGAGAAAGTGCATTGATTTTTCGGATTTGAATAAGGCCTGTCCAAAAGATAGTTTCCCACTTCCTAGGATCGATCAGCTAGTGGACTCAACAGCCGGACACAAAATTCTTTCCTTCATGGACGCATACTCAGGATATAACCAGATCCTTATGCATGTGTCGGATCAAGAACACACAAGTTTTATAACAAACCTGGGATTGTACTGCTAGTGGTAATGCTGTTCGGACTAAAGAATGCCACAGCCATGTATTAGCGCCTGGTAAATCGAATGTTCTATAACCAGATTGGAAAAACCATGGAATTTTATGTAGATGACATGCTCGTGAAATCCAGGTAATCCTCCAGTCATACATAAGATCTAGCATAGATGTTTGATATTTTACGGAGGTACGGGATGAAGTTGAACCCCTTAAAGTGCTCATTTGGGGTAGCATCTGGAAAATTTCTCGGTTCCATCGTGAGTTATCGAGGGATTGAAATTAATCCTAGCTAGATAGTGACAATAAGGAACATAGAAGAGCCACAAAAGATTAGGGATGTTCAAAGCCTGACAGGGAAGGTCGCTGCATTAAGCAGGTTCATTTCTAAAGCCACGGACAGTCCCATTCTTCGATTTAATCAAACGGGGGGAACGTAATTTTGAATGGACTCCAGATTGTGTAGAGGCCTTCCAAATCTTGTTGGACTTATTGGAGAAACCCTCGATATTGTCGAAGCCGGTGGATCATGAAGATTTGTTCGTCTATCTGGCGGTGTCATCTCATGCTATCAGCACAGCTTTTGTGCGTGAAGAAGACAAGGTCCAGAGGCTAGTATATTACGTACATAAGAAGTTAACAGCTGCGAAACACAATTATCCGAGAATAGAAAAGCTTGCTAATAGCCTTTTGATTGCCTCTCGAAAGCTCCATCATTATTTTCAAAGCTCACCCGATAGTCATATATATTGATCAACCTCAAAGATAAGTATTATAGAGACCCAAAGCATCGGGACGATTACTTAAGTGGAATATCAAGTTAAGCCAATTTGATTTGAATTTTCCACCAAGGAGGTCAATAAGGGGGCAGGCTTTAGCCGACTTCATAGCAGAATTTACGATTCCCAAAGAGGAAACAATGAATGACAAATTTGTTACTTCAAAGCATAAGTTAGAGCTTAGTCCGTGGAAATTATATACGGACGGGGCCAAGAACGATCGAAGGTCCGGCACTGGAGTTGTTTTAACCACTCCTGAAGGACGATCCATTTACTATGCTCTGCGATTTGGAATTTTCCACCACCAACAACGATTCCGAGTACGAGGCTCTGATTATCGGACTGAAACTCGCAAAGGAATTAGGAGTAAAAATATTGAACATATTTTGTGACTCCAAAATAGTTGTCTGCCAAATTCGGAAGGAATTTGTAGCTAGGGGACCTCGACTTGTTACATATCTCGAAAAAGTAGAAGAGCTACTGGACAACCTGGAGCGTTATAGCATAACACACATTCCGAGAGCAGAAAATCAGAAGGCAGATCGATTGGCTAAGTTAGCAAATTCTGACAACCCTGAGGAAACCGAAATTGTTCCAATAGAGATATTGGAATCACCAAGCGTTGACCAAATGGACGTCGAATTATCCTTAGAAGCTGAGCCAGAAAGGGAGTCGTGGATGATACCAATTAAAAACTTCCTTAAAAGTGGAATACTTCCATCAAAGAAGAGCGAGAGACGCTGTAACACATAAAGATGTAAGATACGTTTTACAGGATGACATCCTCTATCATCAAGGATTTTCTATGCCTCTATTGCGGTGCATAACACACGACGACATCAAACGTGTACTAAAAGAGGTATAAGAAGGCGAGTGTGGGGATCATACCGGGGTCAAACTATGGCAAAGAAAGTATTACAGTATGGTTATTTTTGGTCTACCATGAATAAAGATGCAGCTGATCATTCACAACGCTGTGACAAATGCCAAAAATTCGCAAAAGTTCCGAGAGCACCCCCAGGACATCTCAAATCGATGGTCAGTCCTTGGCCGTTCACAATGTAGGGATAAGACATCATCGGGACCCTACCAATTGCAAAAGGAGGAGCTAAATACGCGATCATGGCAGTGGATTACTTCATGAAATGGGTGGAAGCCGAACCCTTAACCACGATCACGGCAAGAAAGATGATAAGCTTTGTGGTCAGAAATGTTATTTGTCGATTTGGGATACCAACACCATCATAACTGATAATGGAACCCAATTCGACAGCGTGGAATTTAGAAACTTTTTTCAAAAGTATAAAATTGATAAAAGATACACCGCTGCGGCCCATCCGCAGTCAAATGGACAGGTCGAAGCAATAAACAAAGTCATTAAGTCTATTCTTAAAAAGTGGTTGGAGAAAGCGAAAGCCATGTGGGTTGATGAATTACCGCTAGCCTTGTAGGCCTATTGAACAACCTTTTAGATAACTACTGGTCATACCCCTTTTTCACTCTCCTTCGAGTCAGCAATGGTAATTGCAGTGGAGCTTGAAGTCCCCTCTCACAGGGTAACGTATTATGACCCAATGACAAACAAAGCACTCCTCTTAGAGTCCCTGGATATGGTTGAAGAGAAGAGGGATGAAGCGGATTTGCGTGCATCGAGGCATCAACATCAAGTGGCACGCTACTATGACAGAAAGGTTCGATTTAGAACTTTCGAACTTGGAGACCTGGTGCTGAAGCGAGTCTTTCCACCTCCCGCTCATCTAGGCCCAAAATGGGGAGGACCATTCACCATCCAACGGAAATTTGAAACGGGAGCTTTCAAGTTAACGGCCGTGGATGGAGAAGAAATTCCTAGAGCTTGGAACGCTCAGCACTTGCTGCGATATTTGACTTGAAATTGTACTATTTTCTTTTGTTTCATAGGCCATGTAAAAAGGCACGACTTGCCTAGAAAAGTCTGTTTATATGAACAAAGGATTTTAAAGTGGATGTAGGCTACGACTTAGCTGAACCACTATAAAAATATTATGTGTCATTTATTTTCCTGCACTGTTTTAACTATTCCTTGCGATTATTCTTCCCTAATTATATAATATTAAACATTAAATTAAACTTAAGAAGTTAAAGGCAATGAATATGCAGCGGTGAACGAAATGACCGTTCGCATAATAGAATGAAAGGAATGGAAAGATGACGTTTCTTACTCTAACTCTCATGAATTGAAAAAGAGTATAAAGGACGGGAAGACGACATCCCCCGAGGCATGATGATGCACCCGATAAGAGACCACCTTGATGAAACTCTAACCTGATTATGCGACAGGAGAGTATAAAGATGCTAAAAGAATAAGCATCGGCGACAAAGGAAACTTACCTCCACTAGAGAGTCGGAAGCAATTAAGTGTCAAGACTTATCAATCTCAAACAAAGCCTTAGCCAAATCTTTTATTCAAGATTGACAGGGGGCATATACATACACGTACCCAACATTTATTGTCTATCGTCTAGTAGTAATGACTTTAAATATGACATGTTGTTTACTTGCTTTTTATTTAAATAATGAACTTACAGGTATTTGACATAATGGGAAGCGAACTATCTTATTAACACAAGTGTTGGATTGTACAAAAGAACTAATAAACAAAGGGGAGGGCCGCACTCACTACAACAATGGTGGACCAAGGAACAGGAAAAATGAAAATAGAACTGCCTCTCAATTGGACTTTGGAGTGGACTTCACTTTCTTGGCAGCTTTAGCATCGGTCTAAATCCGCTTTGGTTTCTTCTTACTTATAACTGGAGTGCTGGGATCAGTAGAAGATTTCTTAGCAAGTTCTTTGGTAATTTATCTAGTTGAAAGTATAACAACTAACCTTGACTCAGGAGGTATTGTTGCAAGAGGTTTAAAACTTTTGGGATCCATTTCCTTCGCTTTCAGCTGCATACGCTTATCTTGTTTGGCCTTCATCTCGGCTAAAGTTAGATCATCGGCATGCTTTGAATCCCCAGTTATAACAACATCAATGTCTTCTTCGTGTCCATCGTCGTCGCCGTCATCCTTCAGAGCATCTATCATCCCCTCAGTGTGAGGAGTCTCGGTGTTAGGTGGCACGAGAGCTTTATCGGCAACGTCATCCTTCTCACCTTCAGTTCCTCCTCCATATTTTTCAATAGTAACCTCGTCCCGTTTCTCCTCAGTCTCTTTGATAGACTTGTCATCGATAGCTGACTTATGTTGTCCATCAGTCTTTTCGGTCGGTTTAGTACCTACAAAATGAGAGGTGACAGTTGTTAACTCATGGAAAATGAGGGATCTTCAATTGATTGACCAATAATATGGCAAAAGGTTGAAATGGCCCTGAAAAACCGAGGTGAAAAGGTAGAAATACCTTCGGATGACTTCTCACTTGGATTGACTAGAGTCTCTGATGCTGATTCTGGTATAGGAGACAAAAGGGATGCCTTAGGAATTCCTGGATTTTCGGATCGTATCCCTCTGTTCTAGTAGCCTCGGGGGTAGCAGAAGAAGAGCTGGCTTCGATGATATCCTTTACTTTGTCATGTTACCTTTCTTCCTCCATAGCGGCAGCAATGAGTCGACGCCCTTCGGCCAGACGCACCGGCTCCTCACCCTTAAGGAATTTCTTCATGAGCTTTTTTTCATCGATAGAGTCCACCTTGAGCTCTTTCTATTCCCACTCGATGATTTGGTCCCATACATAAACCAGAGTCGTAGGGTAATGCTCAATCCAAGAAATATCCCGATGAAAGATCACTTTAGCGAAGAATTCTATCATCAGCTCACCATAATCGTCCAACTCCTTCGGCGTCTTAGAAAGTTTTCTTGAGCATCTTCGGCAGATTTGAGGGCAATACAAGTATTCCCCTCGGCCAACACTGCTTGAGACTCAGCCTCCAGTAATTTGGCTTCTAGTTCAGCATTTCTCTTTGCTAAATCAGTGTTTTTCTTCTCTAGCTCAACCTTCTCTTGTTCGAGGGCAGCGCAAGATAATTGTACTCTAACACTTTTGGACTTAGCTTCCTCAGCTTGCTTCTTTATATCCAAGCGCTCTTGACTCTGGGAGTCCAAGAGCGTGTGATAACGCTTTTGTAGTTCTTCATGTTGCTTTTTGTAGTTGTCTACATCCTGTTGGGCGAGAGCAAGCTGAGTTTGCGTGTCTTCCAATCCTTTCTCCGAATTCTTCAAAATGGTTGCATCATAATCGGCCATTTCCTTCATGTGGATAATATCAATGATGAGATCCTTGATAATCTTAGAAAGCTTGCATGAATATTTATACATTTCTGTATATTGCTTATCCACTAAGTCGATTTTTGCTTTTGCATCATCAGCCCAATTCGGGGGGATAGGTTTAAGCACGGGAACAAACGCCATATGATCAGAATAATGATCTAGAAATTGAATTTTTAGATTTGTTAATCTTGCCTTGTTCTCGTCGTCGAGCGACAAGGGCTTGAATACAGATAATTCAATATTCCTCCGCTTGGCAGGTACCATGGACCTATCTCCTTTGCCTGATCTCTTCTCAAGAACTTTAGATTTGTCCTGTAAGTCAGCATGCTTAGATAATTTCTTCTCTTGAGGACCCTTCTCTTTGGGAAGAGTCGAATCTTTAGAAGGTTGTTTGTCCCCTTCATGACGTACTTGTCTGGATCGGATCGACGAGGAGAACGAGCGCGCGAAGAATAAGGACGGTTTGGAATTATAATGTCTCCTATCATCCCTGCCGCGGCTTTCACAACGGTCAAGCTCAATGTCGGAATCGTGTCTGCGCACGCTGGAGCGGATCTTCCTAATATCGTAACGAGGATGCACCATGGCAAAACAAAATATGAAGAAGTTTAGAACTAATGTCTACACAAAGCATAAGTACTGTGATGTGTAGTGCCAATGTGTTGTGCGCATCCAAAGTGATCTTCCCCCCAACCAACCAGAGCCTGAAGTTAGGCCAGTATGTGTGGTCTCTTTAGCCTTCACAGGAGTGGTTTCTTCTAAGGAAGTAAAGGTCAAGGGACTCATTTTGAAATCCTCTGAGGTGTAAAGAGTTTCAGGCAAGGGAATATTTTCTAAACCCTGAAATGTAGAATCATCCCCAGTAGCAACATCTCCTTGAGGAGTATTTAACAAAAATTCTTTTGGAGATATCAGTCTTTCAGGAGTACTAGCATCCTTGGGAGTAATATACTTGTCCCTAACTTTTTCTGCGATATTTGCTAAAATTTCATCCTGAGTCACGGAGGGAGAAGGAGGATCCCTGAGGGGTGTTGTTGGATCTATGGAGCTTTCTCCCCTCCCAAGTGGAGTATCGATTGGCCCTTCAACTGAAGTTATGTACACGTAAGGACCTTCCCTGTAACAACCCGTAAAATCTGAACCAATTTATAAAAAATTAAATTGGCGATTTTAGTGGATTTTAAATATTCAGAATAAATATTTTAAATAATAGTGACGAGAAGTGTGTTTGAATCGGTATTTGAAAATAAATATAATTAGTTTTAATTATAAACAAGGCCTGAAATGGCGCGGTAGTTTCAAAATTTGAATTCAAACTTTGACTGACTGTACCGGGTGCAAAACAAAACGAATTTTAGTAAAACCAAAAATATTTAAATCTGTTAGTGAATATCTTTCTAACGAATCTGAAAAATCGAAGTTTCAAAGCTGGAAGAAAAAGTTATGGCAAGATGAATTTTCAGAAAGGTCGCTATAGAGTTTATATAGCCCGTGAAAATAGCCATTTTGCAAACGACCTCAGAATTCGACGAAACCACTTTTGTTGGATCCAGGATGTCAAATTATTTCTAGGTTTCAAATTTCATAATTTTTGAAGCTAGTATGTGAGCGTGGCAAAGGAAAATGTGTTTGGTCGATTTCTATTAAATTGGATCGACCAGAAAAGGGCCATTTTTCAAACGGTCTCGGAATTCGACGAAACTAGTTTTGTTGGGATCGTATCGTCAAAACATAGCTACATTTATTTTTCAGGAATTTTTAGAATCAGTATGTGGCCCCGGCAGATTAAAATGTATGTTCGAATCGATATTTGAATGTTTTATATTTTAATTAGAAGAAAAACTGACTGAAACAGTCGAATTGGCCTACGAAACATATTCCATTGTGTCCGGGATGGGGGTAATTAGCTAGGAACGACAGTCGTTAGGTTTGATTTGGAGTTCGGAAGCGAAAACACTATTTTTGGAAGTTATAAATATATTCTAGCCAATCAGAATTAGAGAAAAAAAATTATTAACGCGCCCCCACATTTTCTCTCCCCCCGACGCGATCGAAAGGCGGAAATCGTTCCCCCCTTCCCAGCCACTTTTCGACCGCCACCGTCCATGCCAGACCCCTCCACCACCCAAAATCGAAAGCCCTCCTCCCCTCCAAATCTATACCTGGAGCACCACAGCTCGTCGCCTGTAGGTGGAGAATCACCTCACCAAAGTCCGGCTGTTTTCGCCGTCGCCCCGCCTGCATCAGGAAATCGAACGCCTCCCCCCAACTGGCGCTGATGCGCCTCTCGGCCCTCTTCCACGTGGAAGTGGCCGATCGTCATATTGAGCAACGGATTTCACGAAAAATCAAAACCTATTTTTGAACAGATTTTGAAAGGTACGACTGGTTTTAAATTAAACAATTCTATAGCGCTTTAAAGCGCTACGGTTTTTGATTTCACTGTAAAAATCATATTTTTTTCGTTTCTTGATGAAATTCAGTGAAACAAGAGATAGTGGACTCGTGTGGACGTCTTCTACATTCTAGAAGAAACCGGATATTTTTCTGAACCTTCTGTTGTTTTTGGTGGAGTGGAACCCAATGCGAGATTTATGAATTATAAACGATATGGAAAACGACGATGTATAAATTATATAGTCGATGTATGAGTTATATAAGCGTTGTACACCTCATGTATAAGCATTGTATAGGTTGTACGTTCGATGTATAAGTTATATATGCGTTGTAAAAATTATATATGTGTTGAATAGAAGTGGAATATACTTATAGAATAATATATATACGCCCTTCGTCCACAAACCATGGACGATATTTATTGGTTATGATTGGTGTGAAGATTGGCTGATAGCGAATGGTTGATTAAAATTGTTTGTAGTTGAAATTGATTGATTGTGGTTGAAAAATACCCGTTTATGGTTGAGAATTATTTGGTTGAAACCACATAGGATTAGTTTGTGGAAATGGAAAAAAGAATATACATGCCGCCTGCGTGCGAACTGGATGCATGAAATCCCCATTGTCAAAAGCTGCGAGGCTTCAAGGTAGAGCGAGGAGTCGTACTAGGGACGGCCCCGGTTTTACCTACCCTGCCGTTATGCTACTGAAATTTTCTGAAATATTCATGTGTTAGAATTATTTTCATTTGTTGAAATTATTTTCATATGTTGAAACTGCATTCATGTGTTGAATAGAAATTCATTCGTTGAATAGAAATTCATGTGTTGAATGGTATTCGTGTTTTAAATAAATTGCTTTAACAATAAAAATCACATTTTTATTATATGTACGACCTATAGAAAACCTTCATGTGTTGAATAGAAATTCATTCGTTGAATAGAAATTCATGTGTTGAATGGTATTCGTGTTTTGAATAAATTGCTTTAACAATAAAAATCACATTTTTATTATATATACGAACTATAGAAAACCTTCATGTGTTGAATAGAAATTCATTCGTTGAATAGAAATTCATGAGTTGAATGGTATTCGTGTTTTGAAATAAATTGTTTTATACTAAAAATCATATTTTTATCATCTATATCAACTATATAAAATAGTCGTGTTTTGAAATAAATTGTTTTACAATAAAAATCATATTTTTATCATCTATATCAACTATATAAAATAGTCATGTTTTGAAATAAATTGTTTTATAATAAAAATCATATTTTTATCATCTATATCAACTATATAAAATAGTCGTGTTTTGAAATAAATTGTTTTATAATAAAAATCATATTTTTATCATCTATTTGAATTATATAAAATAGTTGTGTTTTGAAATAAATTGTTTTACGATAAAAATCACATTTTTATTGTATACATGAATTGTTAAAAATAGTGAAGTGTCGAAATAAATGTCTGTTGGATAAAAATATCATTTTTATCAAATGTATGAAAAGAATATGGTTTTGAAATCGAAGGATCGATTATATATATATATATATATAATCAAAAGATATCGAATAACGAAGTTGTAGTTCGTATTTTCAAATCGAAACTTAAAATGAGTGTACCGGTAGATCCGACCGTCGGATTTTCCCAAAACTGAAACCGTTGGATTCGTTTTGAAAATATCTTTCTAAAGATATAAAATTTGTGAGGATCCAATGGTTAGATTTTCAGATATGTGTAAATCAAATCTGAAGAAAAACAGCGCCACGGTTGCGTTATGGCCTGAAGCGTTGTCTGAATAAATTGGCTATTTTTAAATAAATAAAAATAGCGATAAATCGTTATAAAATATTATAAACGATAGGGAAAGCCAATGTCGTGGCCGATGCACTAAGTAGAAAGAATGAGATAATTCAGAAAGGCGAGCCCTCGAGTTTTCAGGTTGGTAATGATGGGATTCTAAGGCTAAAGGGTCGCATCTGTGTTCCTAACATTTCTGAGCTCCGAAAGGAAGTACTGGATGAATGCCACAAGTCAAAACTTAGTATCCATCCAAGAGTAAGCAAAATGTATAATGACATCAAACACACTTTCTGGTGGAGGTCGATGAAGAGAGACATTTCTTTATATGTTAGCCGATGCCCTACTTGCCAGGTAGTCAAAACCGACCAACAGAAACTTGCTGGATTGTTGCAACCGCTCGACGTTCCAGGTTGGAAGTGGGAACATATTTCCATGGACTTCATAGATGGTTTGCCCAGAACCAGAAAAGGAAATGACAGTATTTGGGTGATCGTAGATCACTTCACGAAGACCGTCCATTTCATACCTGTCAGATCGTACAAAACTACTCAGAGTCTAGCGCAAATATATTTCAAAGAAATTGTTAGGCTACATGGAGTGTCGCTCGGTATAGTTAGTGATAGAGATCCAATATTTACTAGCAAATTCTGGGAGGCATTTCAGGTAGAACTGGGAACAAAGTTAAACTTAAGCACCGCTTATGATCCTCAGACAGATGGTCAGACTGAGAGGGTGAATCGTATTCTAGAAGATTTATTGCGGGCTTGTGTTCTAGATTTTGGTGGATCATGGGAAGACCATTTACATTTGGATGAGTTCTCATACAACAACAGCTGCCAAGTGAGCCTGACAAATGTCGCCATTCGAAGCATTGTATGGAAGGCCGTGTCGATCCCCTGCTTGTTGGGTCAAACCTGGTAATAGGCTTGTATTGGGACCCGATGTGATCTACGAAGCTGCAGACAAAGTCGATTTCATTAAGAAACGATTACTCCCCGCTCAAAGCCGACAGAAGAGCTATGCTGATTAGAGAAGAAGAGATTTGGCTTTTTCTATTGGTGATTATGTGTACCTAAAGGTTTCTCCAATGAGAGGAGTGATTCGATTTGGCAAAACTGGGAAGTTGGCGCCCAGATTTATTGGTCCATTCCCTATACTTGAGCGGATTGGAACCCTCGCTTATAGAATTCAATTACCAGATTGGTTGCCTGGAGTGCATGATGTATTTCACATATCTCAACTTTGAAAGCACATTCATGATCCAGACTTGATCGTGGAAGAAGATGCACAACAGGATATAGAAATCACTCCAGAATTGGCAGTGAGAAGAGAGCCGCTAAAGATTATCGACAAAGAAACCAAAGAACTGAGGAACAAGAAGGTTTACTTAGTCAAAGTGCAATGGAGTGGGGATCCGCGAGATTGTACTCGGGAAATAGAGGAAAGCATTAAGAAAGCCTATCCTAAGTGCAGGGTGGATATCTCTGATTGACTCTGGTGCAAGGTACATCTACCATATTTTGCATTTCCATTATGTTCTTTACTTTACTATTGTTTTCTTTGCATTGATGTAAACTTTTTAATTATATAGTCTGAATGTTTTCAAAAGAATATATGAATTAAATTGTATGATTTTGAAAAGTTAAAAACAAATTGATTGTTGTTTGTGTTGTGTGATAGTGGATTTGAATAATTAAATTATTAGAATGATAGTTAATTAAATCAAGTATTGAACTGAATTAGAGAATAGACAGAAATATATACATGTGCATTATATATGTTTGAACAGGTAAATGGATTAGCTATTGAGTAAAGAATTTATTTGCATGCCCGACAAATAGGTAAACCTTAATGAGTTGGATGCGCAATTTTATTATTATATCAACTCCTGTGAATGCCATTGGATGCGGAGTGCTGGTTGTTCTGTGTGTAATAATAAATGTCGCCATAGGATAGTAAGAATTAATTTTGAACTACACTAAATGGCATACTTCTTGAAGATAGGCATACTTCATCATATACCACATAAGCATTTGGAGCTTGTGTGACGAGGTTAAAGATTTACCATACGAGAGAGAGGCTTGTATGGCGATGACTATATATTACAGGTTGAACTGATGACTGATATGGATTATATAAAATGTAACGGTAAATTGCCAGATTAGTAAAAACCCCACACGAGTCTGGAGATGACAATAAACACGTCTCTCTGGTCATTAAGGTACAAAAACCATTTATAGGGTGACGAGAATTTATTCTCTGGAGTTATGATCTATACACACTCCCCTGTGGACACCAGAATATATCACTATAAATATGTGCATGCTTATTAGGATTTATTGGGCACCTAATACGGCCCAATAAATTTCCAAATCCCTCCGCGTACAAAGGAGGTTATGGCTAAAAATTTCGAAAATTCCGGTTGTTAGCCAAATTTTTGAAAAAATTGAAATTTCTCAGAAACTAAAAAGTTGGAGAATGGAAGCCAGATTTAAAGTAGAGTTGGTTAATCAAACCACTTTCGACTTTGTTCCTTTTCGGGGACGAAAAGTTTTAAGTGGGGGAGATTGTAACAACCCGTAAAATTTGAACCAATTTAAATATTTTTAAAATGGCGATTTTAGTGGATTTTAAATATTTAAAATAAATATTTTAAATAATAGTGACGATAAGGTGTTTGAAAATAAATATAATTAGTTTTAATTATAAACAAGGCCTGAAATGGCGCGGTAGAATTCAAACTTTGACTGACTGTACCGGGTTCAAAACAAAACGGATATTAGTGAAACCAAAAATATTTAAATCTGTTAGTGAATATCTTTCTAACGAATGTGAAAAATCGAAGTTTCATAGCTGGAAGCAAAAGTTATGGCTAAATGAATTTTCAGAAAGGTCGCTATAGAGTTTATATAGCCCGTGAAAATGGCCATTTTGCAAACGACCTCAGAATTCGACGAAACCACTTTTGTTGGATCCGGGATGTCAAATTATTGCTAGGTTTCAAATTTCATAATTTTTGAATCTAGTATGTGAGCGTGGCATAGGAAAATGTGTTTGGTCGATTTCTATTAAATTGGATTGACCAGAAAAGGGCCATTTTTCAAACGGTCTCAGAATTCGACGAAACTAGTTTTGTTGGGACCGTATCGTCAAAACATAGCTAGATTTATTTTTCTAGAATTTTTAGAATCAGTATGTGGCCCCGACAAATTAAAATGTTCATTCGAATCGATATTTGAATGTTTATATTTTAATTTGAAGAAAAACTGACTGAAACAGTCAATTTGGCCTACGAAACATATTCCATTGTGCCCGGGATGGGGGTAATTAGCTAGAAACGACAGTCGTTGGATTTGATTTGGAGTCCGGGAGCGAAAACACTATTTTTGGAAGTTATAAATATATTCCGGCCAATCATAATTAAAGAAAAAAAATTATTAACGCGCCCCCTATTTTCTCTTTCCATACGCGATCGAAAGGCGGAAATCATTCCCCACTTCCCAACCACTTTCTGACTGCCACTGTCCACGCCAGACCCCGCCACCACCCAAAATCGAAAGCCCTCCTCCTCCCCTTCAAATCTATACTTTGAGCACCACCCCTCATCGCCAGTTGGTGGAGAATCACCTCGCCAAAGTCCAGCCGTTTTCGCCGCCGCCCTGCCTGCCTCAAGAGATCGAACGCCTCCCCCCTCCTGGCGTAGGTGCGCCTCTCGCCTCTCGCCCCTCGCCCCTCGCCCCTCTTCCACATGGCAGTGGCCGATCGTCGTATCGAGCAACGGATTTCACGAAAAATCAAAACCCAGTTTTGAACAGATTTTGAACGGTACGGCTAATTTTAAATTAAACTATTCTATAGCACTTTAAAGTGCTACGGTTTTTGATTTCACTGTAAAAATCATATCTTTTTCGTTTCTTGACGAAATTCAGTGAAACGAGAGACATGGACTCGTGTGGACATCTTCTACATTCTAGAAGAGACCGGATATTTTTCTGAGCCTTCTGCTGTTTTTGGTGGAGTGGAACCCAATGTGAGATTTCTGAATTATAAACGATATGGAAAACGACGATGTATAAATTATATAGTTGATGTATGAGTTATATAAGCGTTGTACACCTCATGTATAAGCATTGTATAAGTTGTACGTTCGATGTATAAGTTATATATGCATTGTAGAAATTATATATGTGTTAAATAGAAGTGGAATATACTTATATATATATATATATATATATATATATATATGCCCCTCGTCCACAAACCATGGACGATATTTATTGGTTGTGATTGGTGTGAAAATTGGTTGATACCGAATGGTTGACTAAAATTGTTTGTGGTTGAAATTGATTGATTGTGGTTGAAAAATACCCTTTTGTGGTTGAGAATTATTTGGCTGAAACTACATAGGATTAGTTTATGGAAATGGAAAAAAAAATATACATGTCGCCTGCGAGCGAGCTAGATGCATGAAATCCCCATTGTCAAAAGCTGCGAGGCTTTAAGGTAGAGCGGGGAACCGTACTAGGGACGGCCCCGGTTTTAACTACCCTGCTGTTATGCTGCCGAAATTTTCTGAAATATCCATGTGTTAGAATTATTTTCATTTGTTGAAATTATTTTCATATGTTGAAACCGCATACATGTGTTGAATAGAAATTCATTCGTTGAATAGAAATTCATTCGTTGAATAGAAATTCATGTGTTGAATGGTATTTGTGTTTTAAATAAATTACTTTAACAATAAAAATCACATTTTTATTATATATACGAACTACAGAAAACCTTCATGGGTTGAATAGAAATTCATTCGTTGAATAGAAATTCATGTTTTGAATGGTATTCGAGTTTTAAATAAATTGCTTTAACAATAAATATCACATTTTTATTATATATACAAACTATAGAAAACCTTCATGTGTTGAATAGAAATTCGTTCGTTTAATAGAAATTCATGTGTTGAATGGTATTCGTGTTTTGAAATAAATTGTTTTATACTAAAAATCATATTTTTATCATCTATATCAATTATATAAAATAGTTGTGTTTTGAAATAAATTGTTTTATAATAAAAATCATATTTTTATCATCTATATCAACTATATAAAATAGTCGTGTTTTGAAATAAATTGTTTTATAATAAAAATCATATTTTTATCATCTATATCAACTATATAAAATAGTCGTGTTTTGAAATAAATTGTTTTATAATAAAAATCATATTTTTATCATCTATATGAATTAAATAAAATAGTCGTGTTTTGAAATAAATTACTACGATAAAAATCACATTTTTATTATATACATGAATTGTTAAAAATAGTGAAGTGTCGAAATAAATGTCTGTTGGATAAAAATATCATTTTTATCAAACGTATGAAAAGAATATGGTTTTGAAATCGAAGAATTGATTATATATATATATAATCAAAATATATCGAGTAACGAAGCTGCAATTCGTATTTTGAAACCGAAACTTCAAATGAGTGTACCGGGAGATCCGACTGTCGGATTTTCCCAAAACTGAAACCGTTGGATTTGGTTTGAAAAGATATTTCTAAAGATATAAAATTTGTGAGGATCCAACGGTTAGATTTTCTGATATGTGTAAATCAAATCTGAAGAAAAACAGCGTCACGGTCGCGTTATGGCCTGAAGCGTCGTCTGAATAAATTGGCTATTTTTAAATAAATAAAAATAGAGATAAATCATTATAAAATATTATGAACGATATGGAATGTGAAATTTAGAAACTAACTGAAGGTTAGCTAAGTCGAATGGTTTCCTGTGTTTTGATTTGATGTTGGTTTCGGCCTTCGGGGTTAAGATTTGGGAAATCGTTCTCTTACTGATTTTCGGTTAGTGACTAATGAATTGGAATAAGGCGTATGTTGTGTTTGTGTAGCACTTGTTTATTATATATGCGAGTTGCTCAGAAAGACCGGGTTTATCCCATTCAGAATAACTGAATCGACGATAAGAAGTCGAAGATAAAGACGGTAGTTGAAGACCAGAGATCTTCACCTCGGTTGGATGGTAACCGATGTCCTGATTGGGAGGCATCCCGAAATATGGATAATAAGTGGTGATCGTCCAGACGTACGTGGAGATCGATGCGTATGCGAGGTATATAGTGCCTCCGGTTTCGCTCCGACCCAGAACGGACTTGTAAATGGACTGTGTGTCTGACATTGGATTTCATTCTGTGTGATTGATAGCCATCAGTTGCATGGTGTGAATTGCCTGTGTGGCATGCTAAGATGCAATGATCAAGGCTTCTGTTGAAAATCAAAGTCTTGTAGTTGATGATCAAAGCACCGCCTGTGTGGCATAGCTTTGTGTATAACATGAATTCGCGAGCCTCACACCCCGATATGAACCAGAAACGGGAGAGGACATCAAGGAGGGCATGCGTTTCATTCTAGCTAGAGGTGGTGTCAGTGCTTAAACTGGATGACATTTATATTATTTTCACCTGTGTGGTTGTTGCTGTTGCGAGGCGCCTCAGATATATCGGTGACTATGTAAAGCCAATGGAGCCATTCGTTGGCTCATTGGCGCCCCCAAAGGGCGGGGAAACGCAGTGTTCAGGCATTTTAATCCACATCGGTGGACCGGCCCTGACGATCCAAGGGTCGATGTGTTCTGATCCTGAGACACGGGCTAGAGCGTCTCGAATTTGGTAAGGACTATCTTTTGCCTTGGTTCATGACGGAAATCCAATTTCCAAATACGACACCGTGCAATTTTGATTGTGTATATATATATATATATATATATATATATATATATATGGCGACATGATATATGGTACCCATGCCGTCTATGATTGATAGTTATGATTGAAATTGTTTTCGAAACTTATAAACACCAGTAATAATATCAAATGCTTTTGTTTTATTCGTATCAAGCATGTTTTGGCCATTATAAGGTAAAACTTTATCCTCCGGTTTGCGTTGCATTATGTGATGGGAACTAAGTCTTATAATGGCTTCATTTTTATAAAAAGCATTGCGATGTTTAAAAGATTTACCTGTTGTAAAGCACTGGCAATCCAATGGAGTAAACCTGTTCCACGAAAGTGGCGTGGTCTTGTGATTAGCCATATTATAAATGTGTTAAGTAGATTTCTCATACCAGTCCCATGACTGACTCGTAGTTTGTTTCACTTGCAAACTCGGGTGCCCCTCTTTCTACACGGGCAGCCTTGTATTCAGGTTTCAGCAGGCTCTTTCTAGATAGCTGCAGTTGAAGATGGATTCTATCATTTATCTCTTTTTATGCTGTTCAGCTCCTATTGTAATATCATGTTTGTTTTCCGCTGTAGACATTTATGTATAGCTGAACTGTATTTGTACTAAGTATCATACTGTATACTTCGTAACTCTGATGATTATGTTTACCCAGTGTATTATTTGTACATTATCTGGTGTATTTATTTATTTCTGTTCTGCTATTATCTATTTTTGTGTTATATTCCAAAGATTACCCTTGCCACCGTCAGTACGGGGTTTGGGGTTGTCACATTCCCCATGACCTATGCTACGAGTTATAGCAATTAGACGATGCTGATGGAGATATTCGTCTAATAAACAGTCCTTGATTGTTAAGAATTTTTGTTCACCATTAAGTACTGATTTAAACGATCAAATTGCATCGGATTCTTCTCTTGTGGTGGGTTAGGAACTGCAAGTGAAAACAAGTAATGATTAATAAATTTATGATAAAGGCTGGGACTAAAACTTAAAGGATCAAGGTCATTACTTAACTTAAGCCATCTTCTGGCACATTCGGATTACTGCTTAATATAAAACCATTCAGGTTTCGGGTCCCCAGCTTTGCTGCTAAATGGAACGGTGATAATTTTCCTTGTTGGCACCGATTCAAAGTATACAAGAGATGGGGTGTCATTGGTCCGATGCTTGAAATTGTAAAAGAAATGAACATCCTCGAAAGTAAGCACGACACCTAAAATTTCTTAGTATGCTATGTATAGAGTATACGAATAAGCATAGGAGTTGGGATGAAGCTACATAGGGGCAATCCGCAGTTGTCCCAGAAAATCGACGACGAATGGCAGAAACGAAGGTATTGCCCCAACTAGGCACATCAATTTGGTGATAGCCATGTACCCTTTCAACTTGTTATGGGGCCGATCTATTTTCGAGGGCAACTCTGTATCTTTCCGAAGAATCCCATGTTTTAGACATATCCATGTGAGTCTGTCATTGTCGGTCATTGATTCGACCAAATCCTTTGGAAGTTCCAAAATAGTAACATTTCCGAACTCATTTGGGGCTCGATTATCTCTAACTCATCCTTCTTCTTCCTCGCCCAAAGAGACATTGCCCCCGGACGATACATCACTCTCATGAGTCCCCATTTCATAGTCTGGACTAGAACTTTTCCAACCCAAATCTGAGGTGGAAGATATGTCTTTAATGGGTGGATTCTCGGATGATCTGGTAGCATCTTTTCTTTGAGCTAATCTAGATGAGCATCTCTCAACTATTTCTGGTAAGCTATTGAAGAAATAATAGCAGGAGTAGGAGTAAGATTTCCCGTGTCCCCACGTGCCTGTGTTTGAGCTAAAGTGTACAAATATGTGTGCAATGATAGAATTAAAGAAATGCTATGTAAATTTGCAATGTGGAAATAAATAATGCAGTTATGCATTTATGAGTGGTCCAAAAAGTTCAGTCAAGAAGGCTTTATCCTAACTGTCCATAAAGTCATAAAACCACCGTCAATGTTGATTGAATTAGTTGAACCATTCTTGCACATTAAGTTGGATGCATTCGGATTGGTTCGGATGTTATGTTACGATCTGTTCGACATATGTCCCCTTTCTATGTGTTAGAATCCAATCGGTTCGGATGTCCAAATGGTGAGCGGACCGGTTTGGATGCTTCACTAGAGCAGTTCGGATTAGAGCAAGAGAAGAGAAGGGATCGGATCGGAGGGGGCTAAAGGAAGACGACTCTGATCGGATCAGTTGAAACCGAACTGAACTGAACTGTATCAACATCCCAAAACCTACCCATTCAAATCAACCTCCCTCTACAACCATAATCCTCTTCTCCAACCCGAACCGATATCACCCTCTACCCTTAGCTGCTCCTTTGTGTCCCTTCGAGACAGTTAATCCAAACCAATCCCGCCTCTCCCTTCTCCTTCCTTTCCATTCCTCTAACGCCACCAAGCCATTTCACACTTGACAAAAACTAACTTGTAACTTAGCACTTATGAATTAACATGGCCAACACTGGCTTTGAATATCCTCCGCAACTAACTCGAGGTGGCGATGAAGCCATCAACGACGACAACGAGGAGATGGAGGACACAGCGTTAGGCTTGACGGAACATCAAACTAAAATCGCTAATATTAATCCTGAATTCGAGTTAGAAACAATTAGAACAGAGTTAATCGGAGCTATTGACCCACCCATTAATTTGATTTGAAGACTAAAAGGAGTTTAGAGATTTAGGGATTAGGGCTCACGTTGAATTGAGAAAATGAAGACGAATTGAAATGAAAAGAGGGAGAGAGATTAATGCAAATTTATATAAAGATAAGGGGCTGTTTGTATCCCAGAAGGCCTCCAATGCTCAGATCGACCCGCTTAGAGAAAGAATCCACGGTCTTCAAGCCTTTTGACGCGATGGAGATTAAACCCAGACCAGATCGGGTAAACTACAACCGAACCACAACCAGTGGGGTAAACTCAGCACACGAAGCCTACCCAAAAGAAGAAGTAACATACTAATAAGTATACATTATAAACATTTACCTGGAGGAACCGCTTGGACACTAAACAGAGTCCTCAAAGTTATTTTAACATAACAAATGCAATTCATACATTCCATGACGTATTTAAAGACAAGGAAAGACGTGACTTAATGAAGCAACACATCCCCACGAATGAAAGGAAGCATCTGTTCACTGATATTTATTCAGAAACCAGTGAAAAAACTATTTCAAAGCACACTTTATCTTCAATAAATGCGTACTTCGAGGGGGCAAAATGTTAGCCTACTTTATGAACTAGGCTGCACAAAAACAGAAGGCCAATTTCTGAAGAATGCTGGTTAGAAGAACACGCGCTCGAAGCTCGGATCGGATCAGAGATCTCTGACCAAACCAAAATGTTGCGGAGCAGAAATCAAAGAAGCAAAGACATATCTGGATCGGTTTGGGGGAGCCCGATCTTCCCCTCCTTTCCTTTGTACATCCGATCCGAACAAAAAGCAATTGGACAGGCAGTTATAACCCACAACCCCAGAAGATGCGGGCGGTTAGGCAACTACTTCTCCATGTTCCCCCACGATGCAGATGTGTTGTCACCATCTTATTCTATCTGAACCTGACTCTTATGGGATAATTGCCATGTATATCTGAACCGGAGCCACTCCAGAGAAACATTCCACCTATAAATGCACCCCAAATGGTCATTTGAAGGGACATCTTGGCGAATCATTAGCAAAAACTTCCTCCATAACAGATTTTTATCACTTTGATCAGATCACAATCATCTTTTGAAGCATATTTCAGAGAAGATTGAGTGAAATTATTCATTGTATGAGTGAAATTGAGTGAAAACAATCATTGCACTTGCATTCCTATCATCAATTAGAGAAATTCAAAGTGGACATAGGCTCTTTAACGTCGAGCCACTATAAATTGTGTGTTTTCTTTATTTTCTTCTTATTTCATTTAGAATCATCCTTAGTTCGGGTGTTAGAGCCATTTTCGGATCTAACATATATTATAGATTGTAACAATAGTAATCGAAAGTGATTGTGGCAAATATTGTACGAAGTTACTGATTTCACGAGTTATAATCAATATTATTCATGATTGTTGCATGCGTGAAAGTGATTGTGTGATTTTATTAATGATAGACAAATGCTTATGTGCTATTATTCATAATTATTGCTTGCTTCAGTGATTTTATTCACGATAGTTGCACACTTGTGTGCTATTATTCATGATAGTTGCACACTTGTGTTATTTTACTCACGATAATTGCATTCTTGGATGATTTTATTACGGATAGTTGCACACTTGTGTGCTTTTATTAATGATAGTTGCATGCTTATTTGCTTTTATTTAGGGTAGTAGCGCTCCTATGTGATTTTAAGCATGAAAGTCGCATGCTTAGGCAATTTTATTCATGATAATTGCACACTTATGTGCTTTTATTCAGGATAGTCGCATGCTTGCGTGCTTTTATTCAGGATAGTTGTATGCTTGCATGCTTTTATTCAGGATAGTCGCACGCTTGTGTGCTTTTATTCAGGATAGTTGCACGCTTGTGTGCTTTTATTTAGGATAGTTGTACGCTTGTGTGCTTTTATTCAGGATAGTCGCATGCTTGTGTACTTTTATTCAGGATAGTCGCATGCTTGTATGCTTTTATTCAGGATAGTCGCACACTTGTGTGCTTTTATTCAGGATAGTCGCACGCTTGTAAGCTTTTATTTAAGATATTCGCACGCTTGCATGCTTTTATTCAGGATAGTCGCATGCTTGCATGCACGCTTGCATTCTTTTATTCAAGATAGTTGCACGCTTGCATTCGCATGCTTACGTGATTTTATTCAGGATAGTCGCACGCTTGCATGATTTTGTTCATGATAGTCACACGCTTGCATGATTTTATTCACGATAGTCGCACGTTTGCATGATTTTATTTACGGTAGTCGCATGCGTGCGTGATTTTATTCACGATAGTCGCACGCTTGCATGATTTTACTTACGATAGTTGCATATGTGTTTTTATTCAAGATGGTCGCATGCTTGTGTGCTTTTATTCAGGATAGTTGCATGCTTGTGTGCTTTTATTCAAGATAGTCGCATATTTATGTGCTTTTATTCAGGATAGTCGCACGCTTGCATGCTTTTATTCAGGATAGTCGCATGCTTGCATGCGTTTATTCAGGATAGTCGCACGCTTGCATGTTTTTATTCAGGATAGTCGCACGCTTGCGTGCTTTTGTTAAGGATAGTCGCACGCTTGCATGATTTTATTTAGGATAGTCGCATGCTTACGTGCTTTTATTCAGGATGTTCGCACAGTTATGTGCTTTTATTCAGGATGGTCGCATGCTTGCATGCTTTTATTCGGGATGGTCGCACGCTTGCATGCTTTTATTCAGGATAGTCACACGCTTGCATGCTTTTATTTAGGATAGTCGAACGCCTGCATGCTTTTATTCAGGATAGTCGCATGCTTGCATGATTCTATTCAAAATAGTACGCTTACGTGATTCAGGATAGTAGCACGCTTGCGTGATTTTATTCACGATAGTCGAACGCTTGCGTGATTTTATTCACGATAGTCGCACGCTTGTGTGATTTTATTTACGATAGTTGCACGCTTTTATTCAAGATAGTTGCATGCTTTTGTGCTTTTATTCAGGATAGTCGCATGCTTATGTGCTTTTTATTCAGGATATTCTCGTGCTTGTGTGCTTTTATTCAGGATATTTGCACGCTTGCATGCTTTATTCAGAATAGTCGCATGCTTGCATGATTTTATTCAGGATAGTAGCATACTTGCCTGATTTTATTCATGATAGTCTCATGTTTGCCTGATTTTATTTATGATAGTTGCATGCTTGCGTGATTTTTTTCACGATAGTTGCATGCTTGTGTGCTTTTATTTAGAGTAGTCGCATGCTTGCATGCTTTTATTCAAGATAGTTGCATGCTTGCATGATTTTATTCATGATAGTCGCACGCTTGCGTGATTTTATTCACGATAGTCACACGCTTGTGTGATTTTATTCATGATAGTCGCATGCTTGTATGATTTTACTAACGATAGTTGTATGCTTTTCTGCTATTATTCATGATAGCTGCACTATTGTGTGCTTTTATTCAAGATAGTCGCATGCTTGTATGATTTTACTTAGGATAGTTGCATGCTTGTGTGATTTTATTCATCATGGTTGCATGCTTATGTGGTTTTATTCATGATAGTTGCATTCCTATGTGATTTTATTCAGGATAGTTGCCCACTTGTGTGCTATTATTCAAGATAGTTGCACAATTGTGTGCTATTATTCAGGATAGTTGCACACTTGTGTGATTTTGTTAAGGATAGTTGCATATTTGTGTGATTTTATTAAGGATAGTTGCATGCAAGTGTGCAAATAACTGCATACATTCAAACTTTATTTAATTGTTTTTTTAACCCTTATTACGGAGATCAAATGTGGAAGAAGGTGATAATGAAGACAGTCAAAAAGAAACAACATTAATTATCACATAACAGCTTTCAAAACCTGCACCAATAATGAAAAGAAGGAAAATCGAAGATGAACCAATGCTTGCCAGGAAGGAGATTGTATACAGAAATAATCTTAAGGCGTTCATTGAATTGGTGGAAATGATAAAGAAAGATGAACTATTTACGACACAACATTCAGAATTTCTAAAAAAACCACCGCTCTACTGTAACAACCCGTAAAATGCGAGCCAGTTTGAAATTTTTATTTTTGCAATTTTAGCGAATTTTGATTATTTAAAATGAATTATTTTAAATAATATCGACGTGAAATTTATTTTGAATAGAATTCGACGTATATATTATATACGTCGTCGTTAAAATATATAATAATTATATATAATTATAAAAGGAATTGAAAATGGCGCGGTAGTTCGAAAATTAGATTTCTAATTTCAAATGAATATCTTTCCAACGAATCCGACCAATCAAAATTTCTTAGCGGGAATCAAAAGATATGTCCAGTTGAAAATTCTGAATAGTCGCTATGGAATTCAGGCCCTTAAAAATGGACATTTTGCAAATGACCTCGGATTTCGACGAAACCACTTTTGTTGGATCCGCAGTATCGAATTATTGCTAGGTTTCAAATTTCATAATTTTTCGAATCAATATGTGAGCGTGGCAAAGGAAAACGTGTTTTGACCATTTCAGTTGATTTTAATCGACTGGAAATTGGCCATTTTTCTAACGGTCTCAGAATTCGGCGAAACTAGTTTTGTTAGGACCGTATCGTCAATACGAAGCTAGAAAATATTTTTATGGAATTTTTAGAGTTAGTATGTGACCCCGGTAATTTGAAATGTACGTTTAAAATTCAATATAGTGATTTAAATGTAAATTCAACGAAAACTGATTCAAACCGTCGAATCCTCTTGTGATGCATATCCCATTGTGTTCGGAATGGGGGTAATTAGCTAGGGGCGACAGTCGGTGGGCTTGATTTCGAGTTAAAACAGAAAGTCAACTTTAAATTGAATTAAATAATTAAATTAAAATAAAAAAAAAACCCTCCACCCTCCTCTCTCCTTAACTACCTAGGCCCCCCCCCCCCGTTCGTTTAAATCAAAATCAAAAAGAAGAAAAAAAAAAACCTAAATCGCACAGGCGATTAACGCCGATCGCCACCCCCCCCCCCCCCCCCCGTAGCCATCACCGCCGCCACTTCGCCCCCCAGAGCCGCCGCCCTCCCCTTATTCTCCTCCTCCTTCTTCCCCGATCCCCTTCCCTCCAGTCAAACCGCGAAGACCCCATCGCCTTCCCCCTTCCGACTGCGACCGAGCCCCCCCTCGCGCCATCTCCCCTTCCTCCTGCTTTCCCCCCCCCCTAGGCGCCCCTCCTCCAGTCGATCGCCGCCGACGCCAAGAACCCCCCCTGTAAGTCCTTTTTCCTTTTATTTTATTATTTTATTTTTGTTTTATATAAACTGAAATAAAATTAAATACTGTTTTTATTTTAAATTTCAAAACTAATTTCGATTTTATTTTTAAAAAAAACTGTAAAGATTTTTTTTAAAAAAAAAAAACTGATTTCTTTTTAGATTTATAAAACTGTATTTTTCTTAAGATTTATTAAGACTGATTTGTTTAAGATTTAAAAACTGTTTTTTTTTTAGAATGTAAAAACAGAATTTTTGAAAAGAATTTTAAAAACTGATTTTTAAAGAAAATAGAAAAAGGTTTTAATCTTTTAAAAGAAAAAGATTTGAACTTGCTAAAATAAAGATCATATCTTTAAAACAGGAAAAACGGGATTTTTATTGTGTAGAAGAAGTAAAAATATGATTTTTATATTTTTAAAGTATTAAAAATATAATCTTTACTATATAGAAATATTAAAAATATGATTTTTATATTTTTAAAGTATTAAAAATATAATCTTTATAGGATAGAGGATATAAAAATATCATCTTTGTATATGTAGCGAAATAAAAATCTGATCTTTATTACGTTGAGATAAAGTGGTAATTTTTATAAAGGAGAAAACTTTATTTTTATAAAGGCGAAAACTTTATTTTTGAAAAGGCTAAATCTTTATTTTAGAAAAGGCAAAATCTTTATGTGGAAAATAGCGTGATAAAAATATAATTTTTATCTATTTGACGTAGCGATAAAAGTTCGATTTTTATATATTGAACTTCGATAGAAAAATATGATTTTTATATATAGAACTTCGAAATAAAAATATGATTTTTATATATTGAATAGCGAAGTAAAAACTCGATTTTTACGTATGTAGTGAAAGCAGCAACGAAGGTGACAAAAAGGCGAAACGACGAAGACTTCTGCAAATGAAGTGCCGTGGAGCTAGGATAGCTATATGTGAGAATTTCTCACCTTTCAATTTCTTTTCTAGTTATATATATATACTAGGATGCAGACGGTGTTTAGTAGCACCCGACACAATCGTCCACAGACCATGGACTTGTTTGTTTGGTTGCATAGATTAGAGATTGTTTGATTGAAATTGAATTGTGTGGTGAAATGAATTGATTTGATGATGTATGAATGGCGTGGGCCTTCACTAGACCGGGGATAAGGCTAGGCCTTGTCCCGTTTCTAGTATCGTGCCGTTATGCCGCCGAAATTTTCTAAAATATGTTAGAAAAATAAAAATATCATTTTATTTAAAGAATGAACTGAATAGAAATTCATATGTTGGAATAAAATGTTTTATCGTTAAAAATATAATTTTTAACGTGAAAGTGAATAAAATAGAATATTCATTTACAAACCAGACGGTTTGTTTATGTACACCTATTTGAATGACATTGATTGGGACGATAAATTTTACACATCGCCCAACTGCACAAATAAAATCTGTGTTTGATTGTTTGAAACCCTACACGGGTGTTGGGATGATAGTTGACGTACACTAATCCCGATTGTTTAGTTGTGTGTCGATCGATTGATTGACAGACTGTTATAAGCGTTGAATATTTATATTTGATGCTTATACAGTGTAGAATGCACTTTGGATGATGGTTGATTATTCATCGTTGTTGATATATACATGTGTCGTAGAAAATCCATATAATTAACATTATATGGTAATTGATTGGGCCTCATTCCAGTTTCGAAAAAGAAATATTTGAAGTGAAAATATTTGAAATAGAAATATTTGAAATAGAATATTTGAAAATAGGAATTTATGAAGCCGTGTTGATTAGTTTGACGCCATTTTGACGTGAACGATATTTATATCGATTTTAAACGATTTCGAAATGAATTGAATTGAAAACGATTTCGAAGTGAATTGAATTGAAAACGATTTCGAAATGAATTGAATTGAAAACGATTTCGAAGTGAATTGAATTGAAAACGATTTCGAAATGAATTGAATTGAAAACGATTTCGAAGTGAATTGAATTGAAAACGATTTCGAAATGAATTGAATTGAAAACGATTTCGAAGTGAATTGAATTGAAAACGATTTCGAAGTGAATTGAATTGAAAACGATTTCGAAATGAATTGAATTGAAAACGATTTCGAAATGAATTGAAAACGAATTCAAATTGAATTGAAAACGAATTGAAATGAATTCAAATTGAATTGAAATTTGAATTGAATAGAAATGAATTTTGAAACGAATTTATAAAGAAGAATTCAATTTTGATTTGAATTGAAAAGGAAGTTGAAATTGCTTTTGAAACGAATTTAAAACTATTTATATAATTCGTTTTAAATAGAAATCGACGAAGTATATATTATATATATTATATATATAATATAATGGCCTGAATAGAACGCGCCGCGCCGCGGCAGTTCGTGAATTTCGACCATTTATTTCAAACGGACATTGCGGGAGATCCGACCGTCGGATTCTCCTAAAACCGGAACCGTTGGGTTCGTATCGAAAAGAGCTTTCTAATGAATGTTAGAAATTTGAAATCTAACGGTTGGATTTGGAGATACGTCCAAATCAAATTCGAAAAAGGTCGCTGTAAGTGCAGTTCGATGGCCATTGATGGAAATCGACTGTACGGGCCTTGATAAAATTATTAAAAATAGTAATAATTTGTGTAAAATCATAAGAAATGATTTGTGAAAGTTTGGGATGAAAAACTCCATATTTGAAAAGATAAAAATAGATTTTTATCGAAATGAACTAGTTTTGAACTAGAATTATAATTCTACTTATTTTTAAATAAATAAATTGAATTTGAAATGGTTTTGAAAATAACCAAAATTTCCAATGATTGCATTGGAGTGGATTTGAATCGAAATTGTCTTCGGAATATTTCGATGTTGGAATTCGTGATATTACAGGTGTTGTTATGGAAATTTGAAAGATATATATTTGTATCGTTATTTCCAATACGACATTTGTTAGTCGTAGAATTCGATATTGAATATAAGCCGATATATTTTCTATTCAGAGCCTTGTATTGAATATCGAATGTGATTTGGGTTTGTCGTGAATGGTGTCTTCACTAACACTGTTCTTGAACCCAGTTGAGAAAAGATTAAATCTTTTTATTTAGATTTAATGAAGTGTACCAATTAAATGATATTTAATTGGAATTGAATTGGTATTGATTTTTGGGTTTATCGTGAACAGTGTTTTAAATAACACTTGTTCTTTAACCCGATAATTAATGGAATGTGATTTGGGTTTGTCGTGAATGGTGTCTTCACTAACACTGTTCTTGAACCCAGTTGAGAAAAGATTAAATCTTTTTATTTAGATTTAATGAAGTGTACCAATTAAATGATATTTAATTGGAATTGAATTGGTATTGATTTTTGGGTTTATCGTGAACAGTGTTTTAAATAACACTTGTTCTTTAACCCGATAATTAATGGAATGTGATTTTGGGTTTATCGTGAATCGTGTTTTTAAATGACACTGATTCTTTAACCCAGATAATGATTAAAACTAAGTGGAGTTTTAATGAATCTTTAATTAGATTGAAAAGATCGAGAATGGAGTATCACCAGTTTTGCTCCAGGCGATAGTTAAATCTTTAATTAGATTTGAACGTGAAATTTAGAAACTAACTGTCGGTTAGCCAAGCAGAATGGTTTTCTGGATATTGATCTGATGTTGGTTTCGGCCTTCGGGGTTAATATTTGGGGAATTATTCTCTTGATTAATTTACGGTTAGTGACTAATGAATTGGAATGAGGCGTATGTTGTGTTTGTGTAACACTTATTTAAAATATACGCGAGTTATTCGGAAAGACCGGGTTTATCCCATTCTGAATAACTGATACGACGATAAGTCGAAGATGAAGACGGTGGTCGAAGACCGGAAGTCTTCACGTCGTTTGGGTGATAACTGATGATCTTGATTGGGCTGTACACCCAAGAAGATGGAAACAGTTGGTGATCGTCCAGACGTACTTGGAGATCGATGGATATGCGGGGTACTAGGTGCTCCCGGTTTCGTTCAGACCCAGGACGGACTTGTAAATGGACTGTGTGTCTGACATCGGATTTCATTCTGTGTGACTGATCTCGGTTGCATAGGATGGTTTGCCTGTGTGGCATGCTAAGATGCAAATGATCAAGGCTTCTGTTGAAAAGCAAAGTCTTGTGGTTGGTGATCAAAGCACGGCCTTTGTGGCGTAGCTTTGTGTAACGTTTACTTCGCGAGTTTCACACCCGGTATGAACCAAAAACGGGAGAGGACATCAGGGAGGACTTGCGTTTCTTTCTAGCTAGAAAGTGGCGTCAGTGGTTTTACACGCCCTGACGAGTTTGACTTATGTGGTTGTTGCTGTTGCGAGGCGCCTCGGATTGATCGGTCGTTCTCGAACCGATGGAGTCATTTGTTGGCTCATTGACACCCCCAAAAGGTGGGGAAACGTAGTGTTCAGGCATTTTAATCCACATCGGTGGACCGGCCCTGACGATCCAAAGGCTTGACTGAGTACTTGCCTGAGACACGGGCTAGAGCGTCTCGAATCGGTTGAGGACTATCTTTTGCCTCGGTTCATAGATGGAAATCCAATTTCCAAATACGTGACATTTGCGGTTTTATTTGTAAACCTATATATGGCGACATGATATATGGTACCCATGCCGCCTATGATTGATACTTATGATTTGAAGTTGTTTTATACACTATGCACTTATAATAGTATCAAATGATTTGTTTTAAACGTATCAAGCATTCTTTGGCTGTTATAAGGGAAAACCCTATCCCCCGGCTTGCGTTGCATTGTGTGATAGGACCTGGGTCTTATAACAGCTTCATTTTTCTTTATTTAGCATTGCGCTGCTGTTTTATGCACTGGTATTCTTGGGAGGAAACCCGTTCCGTGTTATACGGCGTGGTCCCTTGATTTACCTAACTTTAAAATAAAGATTATTAACTGTTTTAGTTCTCACACCAGTCACATGACTGACCTGGAGTTTATTGTTTTAACCTAAACTCTGGGTGCCCTTATTTTGACACGGGCAGCTAGTAGTTTGGTTTTGCAGATTTATATTCACAGGATCCTGGTTTACAGCTGGAACGATATCCGGAAAGCTTTGTATCCGTATATCTACTTCTAGTTGTGTATTGTATTATTTTCCGCTGCTATGTATTTAAATGTAATTTAAATCTCTGATATTTCTGTGTAATAATTATTCATACTCTGTATATTCTTGTAATCTGATGCATTGTTGTAATATACAATGAAATGTTCTTCTGTTTGCGTTCTGTTGTGGCGTGTTCTCAAACGATAGGGCGTTTCGAACGGTCTGGGTCGGTTTAGCGACTGGTTCGGACCGAGCGGAATTCCTGTTCGTCACACGTGGTATCAGAGCTTTGGTTTACAAAGCAGAGAACAAGGCACATTAGAACCATACGAAAGAATTCATCAGATATTGGATTAGTAATATCCAATGGGAATGACTCGTTAGAGATAGGATCAGTAGTATCCTAGAACGAGTGTGAAGAGTATATTTTTCAAATGAAAACAAATTTTTGTTTTGAAAATTTAAATCAATTATTCGTATTTGATTATCTATTTATATTGATGTGGACAATCCAGTATATATAGATTTTGCGTATACGTCTGATCCGCGTGTATTCGAAATTTTAATATACTGGATAGATATAGAATCACACTCTAGTAGCCCGGAGATGTTCTGATGGTGGTTCGAAACATCATCAGCATTTGTTTTCGAGTGACGAAGGTGTGATACCTATATATTTCCATTAGACTGGTGTGAGAACCAAACCTATATATATAGCTAGGACATATTGTTGTGATTTGGCATCAAAAATCTGATTCTTGACTATGTATCAAAATTATGAATTTCAAATGATAATTCACTAATTGATTGATGTTTGTGTTGTTTGTTCATTTGTTTGCTAATTTTGAACATTTATGCCTAATTTGATCAAATATTGGATTATATTGAAAATTGGTTGCATTTGCTAGCATATACATATACTTACCTTGAGCAGGTCATAGCAAGGAGGCTAGAGCCAGGGAATAAAATTTGTTTGCCCGACAAATAGGTACATATTTACTACATAATTTACTGTTTTATTTGGGTGATGATGATTTTGTGAGCCTATTGGCTAGCCGCTTGGCTTTTTCTTTTTCTTTTTGAGATCTGAAGGACCGGGGAAGCTATTTGAAATTCCTCGATGCTCCCGGTGCAGGGGAGGTTATGGCGAAATTTTTCAAAAATTTAGGGTGTTAGCCAAATTTTTGAAATTTTGAAAATTCTCAGAAACTAAAGAGTTAGAGAATGGAAGCCAGATCGAGCGTAGAGTTGATTAATCAAACCACTTTCGACTTTGTTCCTTTTCGGGGACGAAAAGTTTTAAGTGGGGGAGATTGTAACAACCCGTAAAATGCGAGCCAGTTTGAAATTTTTATTTTTGCAATTTTAGCGAATTTTGATTATTTAAAATGAATTATTTTAAATAATATCGACGTGAAATTTATTTTGAATAGAATTCGACGTATATATTATATACGTCGTCGTTAAATTATATAATAATTATATATAATTATAAAAGGAATTGAAAATGGCGCGGTAGTTCGAAAATTAGATTTCTAATTTCAAATGAATATCTTTCCAACGAATCCGACCAATCAAAATTTCTTAGCGGGAATCAAAAGATATGTCCAGTTGAAAATTCTGAATAGTCGCTATGGAATTCAGGCCCTTAAAATGGACATTTTGCAAATGACCTCGGATTTCGACGAAACCACTTTTGTTGGATCCGCAGTATCGAATTATTGCTAGGTTTCAAATTTCATAATTTTTCGAATCAATATGTGAGCGTGGCAAAGGAAAACGTGTTTTGACCATTTCAGTTGATTTTAATCGACTGGAAATTGGCCATTTTTCTAACGGTCTCAGAATTCGGCGAAACTAGTTTTGTTAGGACCGTATCGTCAATACGAAGCTAGAAAATATTTTTATGGAATTTTTAGAGTTAGTATGTGACCCCGGTAATTTGAAATGTACGTTTAAAATTCAATATAGTGATTTAAATGTAAATTCAACGAAAACTGATTCAAACCGTCGAATCCTCTTGCGATGCATATCCCATTGTGTTCGGAATGGGGGTAATTAGCTAGGGGCGACAGTCGGTGGGCTTGATTTCGAGTTAAAACAGAAAGTCAACTTTAAATTGAATTAAATAATTAAATTAAAAAAAAAAAAAAACCCTCCACCCTCCTCTCTCCTTAACTACCTAGCCCCCCCCCCCCCCGTTCGTTTAAATCAAAATCAAAAAGAAGAAAAAAAAAAAAAAAACCTAAATCGCACAGGCGATTAACGCCGATCGCCACCCCCCCCCCCCCCCCCCCCGTAGCCATCACCGCCGCCACTTCGCCCCCCAGAGCCGCCGCCCTCCCCTTATTCTCCTCCTCCTTCTTCCCCGATCCCCTTCCCTCCAGTCAAACCGCGAAGACCCCATCGCCTTCCCCCTTCCGACTGCGACCGAGCCCCCCCTCGCGCCATCTCCCCTTCCTCCTGCTTCCCCCCCCCCTAGGCGCCCCTCCTCCAGTCGATCGCCGCCGACGCCAAGAACCCCCCCTGTAAGTCCTTTTTCCTTTTATTTTATTATTTTATTTTTGTTTTATATAAACTGAAATAAAATTAAATACTGTTTTTATTTTAAATTTCAAAACTAATTTCGATTTTATTTTTAAAAAAAACTGTAAAGATTTTTTTTTAAAAAAAAACTGATTTCTTTTTAGATTTATAAAACTGTATTTTTCTTAAGATTTATTAAGACTGATTTGTTTAAGATTTAAAAACTGTTTTTTTTTAGAATGTAAAAACAGAATTTTTGAAAAGAATTTTAAAAACTGATTTTTAAAGAAAATAGAAAAAGGTTTTAATCTTTTAAAAGAAAAAGATTTGAACTTGCTAAAATAAAGATCATATCTTTAAAACAGGAAAAACGGGATTTTTATTGTGTAGAAGAAGTAAAAATATGATTTTTATATTTTTAAAGTATTAAAAATATAATCTTTACTATATAGAAATATTAAAAATATGATTTTTATATTTTTAAAGTATTAAAAATATAATCTTTATAGGATAGAGGATATAAAAATATCATCTTTGTATATGTAGCGAAATAAAAATCTGATCTTTATTACGTTGAGATAAAGTGGTAATTTTTATAAAGGCGAAAACTTTATTTTTATAAAGGCGAAAACTTTATTTTTGAAAAGGCTAAATCTTTATTTTAGAAAAGGCAAAATCTTTATGTGAAAAATAGCGTGATAAAAATATAATTTTTATCTATTTGACGTAGCGATAAAAGTTCGATTTTTATATATTGAACTTCGATAGAAAAATATGATTTTTATATATAGAACTTCGAAATAAAAATATGATTTTTATATATTGAATAGCGAAGTAAAAACTCGATTTTTACGTATGTAGTGAAAGCAGCAACGAAGGTGACAAAAAGGCGAAACGACGAAGACTTCTGCAAATGAAGTGCCGTGGAGCTAGGATAGCTATATGTGAGAATTTCTCACCTTTCAATTTCTTTTCTAGTTATATATATATACTAGGATGCAGACGGTGTTTAGTAGCACCCGACACAATCGTCCACAGACCATGGACTTGTTTGTTTGGTTGCATAGATTAGAGATTGTTTGATTGAAATTGAATTGTGTGGTGAAATGAATTGATTTGATGATGTGTGAATGGCGTGGGCCTTCACTAGACCGGGGATAAGGCTAGGCCTTGTCCCGTTTCTAGTATCGTGCCGTTATGCCGCCGAAATTTTCTAAAATATGTTAGAAAAATAAAAATATCATTTTATTTAAAGAATGAACTGAATAGAAATTCATATGTTGGAATAAAATGTTTTATCGTTAAAAATATAATTTTTAACGTGAAAGTGAATAAAATAGAATATTCATTTACAAACCAGACGGTTTGTTTATGTACACCTATTTGAATGACATTGATTGGGACGATAAATTTTACACATCGCCCAACTGCACAAATAAAATCTGTGTTTGATTGTTTGAAACCCTACACGGGTGTTGGGATGATAGTTGACGTACACTAATCCCGATTGTTTAGTTGTGTGTCGATCGATTGATTGACAGACTGTTATAAGCGTTGAATATTTATATTTGATGCTTATACAGTGTAGAATGCACTTTGGATGATGGTTGATTATTCATCGTTGTTGATATATACATGTGTCGTAGAAAATCCATATAATTAACATTATATGGTAATTGATTGGGCCTCATTCCAGTTTCGAAAAAGAAATATTTGAAGTGAAAATATTTGAAATAGAAATATTTGAAATAGAATATTTGAAAATAGGAATTTATGAAGCCGTGTTGATTAGTTTGACGCCATTTTGACGTGAACGATATTTATATCGATTTTAAACGATTTCGAAATGAATTGAATTGAAAACGATTTCGAAGTGAATTGAATTGAAAACGATTTCGAAATGAATTGAATTGAAAACGATTTCGAAGTGAATTGAATTGAAAACGATTTCGAAATGAATTGAATTGAAAACGATTTCGAAGTGAATTGAATTGAAAACGATTTCGAAATGAATTGAATTGAAAACGATTTCGAAGTGAATTGAATTGAAAACGATTTCGAAGTGAATTGAATTGAAAACGATTTCGAAATGAATTGAATTGAAAACGATTTCGAAATGAATTGAAAACGAATTGAAATGAATTCAAATTGAATTGAAATTTGAATTGAATAGAAATGAATTTTGAAACGAATTTATAAAGAAGAATTCAATTTTGATTTGAATTGAAAAGGAAGTTGAAATTGCTTTTGAAACGAATTTAAAACTATTTATATAATTCGTTTTAAATAGAAATCGACGAAGTATATATTATATATATTATATATATAATATAATGGCCTGAATAGAACGCGCCGCGCCGCGGCAGTTCGTGAATTTCGACCATTTATTTCAAACGGACATTGCGGGAGATCCGACCGTCGGATTCTCCTAAAACCGGAACCGTTGGGTTCGTATCGAAAAGAGCTTTCTAATGAATGTTAGAAATTTGAAATCTAACGGTTGGATTTGGAGATACGTCCAAATCAAATTCGAAAAAGGTCGCTGTAAGTGCAGTTCGATGGCCATTGATGGAAATCGACTGTACGGGCCTTGATAAAATTATTAAAAATAGCAATAATTTGTGTAAAATCATAAGAAATGATTTGTGAAAGTTTGGGATGAAAAACTCCATATTTGAAAAGATAAAAATAGATTTTTATCGAAATGAACTAGTTTTGAACTAGAATTATAATTCTACTTATTTTTAAATAAATAAATTGAATTTGAAATGGTTTTGAAAATAACCAAAATTTCCAATGATTGCATTGGAGTGGATTTGAATCGAAATTGTCTTCGGAATATTTCGATGTTGGAATTCGTGATATTACAGGTGTTGTTATGGAAATTTGAAAGATATATATTTGTATCGTTATTTCCAATACGACATTTGTTAGTCGTAGAATTCGATATTGAATATAAGCCGATATATTTTCTATTCAGAGCCTTGTATTGAATATCGAATGTGATTTGGGTTTGTCGTGAATGGTGTCTTCACTAACACTGTTCTTGAACCCAGTTGAGAAAAGATTAAATCTTTTTATTTAGATTTAATGAAGTGTACCAATTAAATGATATTTAATTGGAATTGAATTGGTATTGATTTTTGGGTTTATCGTGAACAGTGTTTTAAATAACACTTGTTCTTTAACCCGATAATTAATGGAATGTGATTTGGGTTTGTCGTGAATGGTGTCTTCACTAACACTGTTCTTGAACCCAGTTGAGAAAAGATTAAATCTTTTTATTTAGATTTAATGAAGTGTACCAATTAAATGATATTTAATTGGAATTGAATTGGTATTGATTTTTGGGTTTATCGTGAACAGTGTTTTAAATAACACTTGTTCTTTAACCCGATAATTAATGGAATGTGATTTTGGGTTTATCGTGAATCGTGTTTTTAAATGACACTGATTCTTTAACCCAGATAATGATTAAAACTAAGTGGAGTTTTAATGAATCTTTAATTAGATTGAAAAGATCGAGAATGGAGTATCACCAGTTTTGCTCCAGGCGATAGTTAAATCTTTAATTAGATTTGAACGTGAAATTTAGAAACTAACTGTCGGTTAGCCAAGCAGAATGGTTTTCTGGATATTGATCTGATGTTGGTTTCGGCCTTCGGGGTTAATATTTGGGGAATTATTCTCTTGATTAATTTACGGTTAGTGACTAATGAATTGGAATGAGGCGTATGTTGTGTTTGTGTAACACTTATTTAAAATATACGCGAGTTATTCGGAAAGACCGGGTTTATCCCATTCTGAATAACTGATACGACGATAAGTCGAAGATGAAGACGGTGGTCGAAGACCGGAAGTCTTCACGTCGTTTGGGTGATAACTGATGATCTTGATTGGGCTGTACACCCAAGAAGATGGAAACAGTTGGTGATCGTCCAGACGTACTTGGAGATCGATGGATATGCGGGGTACTAGGTGCTCCCGGTTTCGTTCAGACCCAGGACGGACTTGTAAATGGACTGTGTGTCTGACATCGGATTTCATTCTGTGTGACTGATCTCGGTTGCATAGGATGGTTTGCCTGTGTGGCATGCTAAGATGCAAATGATCAAGGCTTCTGTTGAAAAGCAAAGTCTTGTGGTTGGTGATCAAAGCACGGCCTTTGTGGCGTAGCTTTGTGTAACGTTTACTTCGCGAGTTTCACACCCGGTATGAACCAAAAACGGGAGAGGACATCAGGGAGGACTTGCGTTTCTTTCTAGCTAGAAAGTGGCGTCAGTGGTTTTACACGCCCTGACGAGTTTGACTTATGTGGTTGTTGCTGTTGCGAGGCGCCTCGGATTGATCGGTCGTTCTCGAACCGATGGAGTCATTTGTTGGCTCATTGACACCCCAAAGGGTGGGGAAACGTAGTGTTCAGGCATTTTAATCCACATCGGTGGACCGGCCCTGACGATCCAAAGGCTTGACTGAGTACTTGCCTGAGACACGGGCTAGAGCGTCTCGAATCGGTTGAGGACTATCTTTTGCCTCGGTTCATAGATGGAAATCCAATTTCCAAATACGTGACATTTGCGGTTTTATTTGTAAACCTATATATGGCGACATGATATATGGTACCCATGCCGCCTATGATTGATACTTATGATTTGAAGTTGTTTTATACACTATGCACTTATAATAGTATCAAATGATTTGTTTTAAACGTATCAAGCATTCTTTGGCTGTTATAAGGGAAAACCCTATCCCCCGGCTTGCGTTGCATTGTGTGATAGGACCTGGGTCTTATAACAGCTTCATTTTTCTTTATTTAGCATTGCGCTGCTGTTTTATGCACTGGTATTCTTGGGAGGAAACCCGTTCCGTGTTATACGGCGTGGTCCCTTGATTTACCTAACTTTAAAATAAAGATTATTAACTGTTTTAGTTCTCACACCAGTCACATGACTGACCTGGAGTTTATTGTTTTAACCTAAACTCTGGGTGCCCTTATTTTGACACGGGCAGCTAGTAGTTTGGTTTTGCAGATTTATATTCACAGGATCCTGGTTTACAGCTGGAACGATATCCGGAAAGCTTTGTATCTGTATATCTACTTCTAGTTGTGTATTGTATTATTTTCCGCTGCTATGTATTTAAATGTAATTTAAATCTCTGATATTTCTGTGTAATAATTATTCATACTCTGTATATTCTTGTAATCTGATGCATTGTTGTAATATACAATGAAATGTTCTTCTGTTTGCGTTCTGTTGTGGCGTGTTCTCAAACGATAGGGCGTTTCGAACGGTCTGGGTCGGTTTAGCGACTGGTTCGGACCGAGCGGAATTCCTGTTCGTCACATCTACAGGTTTATTAACATGATTTTTGATGGGGTCATTTCACCTGCAGAAACTAATAAAAATTCTACAACTTTAGATCTCATCATCAAGAACTACATGGAGAACTTAAAATATTTTCAGTTTGGTGATTTGATACTTACTTTTACACAAGAAAATGTTGCAGACTTACTAGTTGCTCCAATACAAGGAGAGTTAATAAAAACAAAGGGGCACTTGAAAAAGAACGAGAAGGACGATGAAGAATATAAATCATTCATGGAAAGACATTTTAAAGAAGAAGCCTCATTCAACAAGAAAAATATAGAGAGACAGATTTTTTTGACAATAAAAGAAGACACAGCTGAAGCAAGTTTTGATACAGTGAAGCTTCTACTTCTTTATTTGGCAACAACATTTCTTCTAACAAAACCTAAATACAGCTTACCATGGACCTTGATTCCATATTGTGTATGCAGCCAGAAATTAATGAAAATATCTTGGCCAAAAACCATACACAACCATCTCATAAGCCAGGTGGAAAAATACTTTGAAACACCACGCAAGATCAATGCTTGCATGACACTATTGCAAGTACTATTTTTAATTTTTTTAGTAAGTTTCTTATTTAATTATTGTTCATTCTAACAATAAATATTTTTTTTTGCATTGGTGGGTTTACGAAAAAACCTATGTTATAAAAAAATCAAAGAAAGAATACAGCGATGTGTATCCCCTGGCTGGAAAATGGGATATAAAAATGGTGAAGCCAAGCATGTTAGTGTACAATACACATCTGTAAGTGATATTTAATCTTGAATAATTTTTAAGTGTCATATTAAAAATTGATGTATACAAGTATACAGATATATAGCAACAATTACATACTTGTATGCATCTATTATGAAGAGTTGCATACATGTGTGATTATAATCATAACAATTGCATGCATCTATGCGTCTATTCACAACAGTCACGTTCAGTTCCATACATGTGTGCATGTATTTTGAACATATGCATGTGTGTTTTCATCTGTATACAAAAAATGCAAGGATGTATGCACTTATTTTCTACAGACGCATACATACCTGCAATTATTTACAGTATTAATTGAACATTTGCTACCTTTGTTTTCAGGATTTCCAAGGAAAGGAATTAAAACTGTTGGAACAAGCTGTTGACAAAGACAAAGAGTATGAAGCAGTTTACAAAAAAAGTGTGGTAAATTATATGAATTTGATAGTAAAACTACAACAAGAAAATAAACAACTTAAAGAGGAAAATTTAAGGTTAAAAAAAAAGAGTACAAGAACTTGCTGACAGTGATGAATCTGCGGAAGATGAGAGTGAGGAAAGTAATGAGATTGAAGAAAAACAGTGATAGTGAGAAAAATAATGACAGTGAAGAAAACACTGAGAGTGAAGACAAAAAGGGAAGTAAATTACAACTTCAAATAGAAGATGTGAATGCAAGTGAAAATGAGGATGATGATGAAAGTGAGGAATATGCTAACGAAATGAAGAGGAAAAGGATAACAAAGATAAGACTAAGGATGAAAGTGAGGCTGAGAGTGAGGATGAGACTGAGGATGTGAAACGACCCGAAAATCGCCCTTGCGGGAAATCGCCGGATACGCTTACTTTGGGCTACAACAACATTAGAAAAATAACAACAGACTTTTATTACATTATAATAATGTTACATCAGAGTACAGAATATCAGAGTACATCGATTCAAATTACAGCGGAAGATAAATTACAATATTTTAATACAATACAGCGGAAGACTTTCTATGCTCTGGACATAGCTTTAAGCTTCAATCCAAAATCCTGCTCGAGATAAGGACCTGTAGACAAACTACTCGACTGCCCGTATGGAAAGAGGGCACCCGAGTTTGCAAAGGTGGAAACAAACAACGGGTCAGTCATGGGACTGGTGTGAGAATTCTTAACTAATTTAACTAATAGTAATAAAGCAAATCCAAGGACCACGCCGCTAATGCGGAACGGGTTTATTCCAATGGATTGCCGTGAATAACTTAGAGTAAATCGTAAAACACGCAATGCTTTTTGGAAAAATGAAACCATCATAAGACTCAAGTCCCATCACACAATGCAACGCAAACCGGAGGATAGAGTTTTACCTTATAATGGTCAAACATGCTTGGTACTATAAAAACGAATTTGATATTATTATTAGTGTATATAACTTTTCAAAAAAAAACAGTTCAATTATAATGTATCAATCCTAGGACACATAGATATCATAATACTATGCTTCCATACTAGTAATACAATCAAATCCGTGGGTTCGTATTGGAAGTTTGGATTTCCATCAAGAGTCAAGGCTAGGGAGGAGCTCCTTACCGATTCGAGACACTCTAGCTAATGTCTCAGGATCCCCCGCAGTGAACCCTTGGATAGCTGCAGGGCCAGTCCACACATAGAGCTTCGTGGATTAGTTATTCCTGAACACATGTTTCCCGGTCCTATAGGACCTATCATCCGAGGCGCCTCATACCATCATCCACATAAGTAAAATGCCGGGCCGTGTTAAAACCCAAACACCACTTCTAGCTAGAAAGAAACGTGCTGCTCTCCCTGCATTCCCTTCTCCCGTTTTAGAGTCCGCCGGTGTGTGAGGCTCGCGAAGTCACGCTATACACAAAGCTATGCCTAAACAGGCTATGCTTTGATCATCCCACAAGGCCTGCTTTTCAACAAAGCCTTGATCATATGCATCTTAGCATGCCACATCATCACTCCATATCACACTACCAATCCTTTGCCGAAATATATGAAAGGGTGTTAAGCAAGAGAATAAATTCTCCGCCACCAAGCATTCGTACATTCGACAGAAAATCAATAAATACAATATAAAGGAGTACAATGTCAGACACACATTCCATTTATAAGCCTATGCTCTGGGTCTGAGCGAAAGCCAAATCCGTACTAATCAACACTACGTCCGGACGGCCACCACTGTAGCCCCTTCTAGGTAGCTACTCCAATCACGGGCATCAGCAGTTGTCATCCATTCGATGTGAAGATCGTCGATCTTCAATCACCGTCTTCAACTCTTCGACTTTCATTCGTCGTATGATCATTTGAAATGAGATTGAACTCGGACTTTTCAAATGATCATTGCATATATATATATATATATATTTAAAAATCATTTCATATCGTTGATATTAATTTATAACGACCAACCTTTATTTTTATTTATATAAAAATAATTAAATTCCATTTAACGACGCTCCAAGTCAAAAGGCGACCTTGGCGTTGTTTTCACCCAAATTTGTTTTACACACTTCTCTAAATCTAACCGTTGGAATTTAACATAATTCTTATCATTGGAAAGATCTTTCCAAAGCGAACCTAATGGTTACAGATTTGGGAAAAATCTGACGGTCGGATATTTCAGTATAATAAATTAGAAGTACAATTCTATTAAGTGAACTACCACGCTCTATTTGTTCAATTAAAATTTGTTTATATATATATATGTATGATTATATATATACATACAATTTCTTCGGCCATTTCATTATTGTGATAATCATGACAAGTAAAGATATATGACATAACACACAATAATGTTTATTTTAATTCACATACACAATCTATACAAGCAATGTATATTTTTTTACTATTTTCAATCTACACAAACATGCAAAATCTTGTGCGTCATTTCTAATTCAACAAAAATGATTATTTTGTGTCTTTCTTTTCTTTACAAGCAAAATGATATTCTTACTTTAATCTTTACACATGAAAATATAAATTTCATGTCTTTAAACTTTTAAGGAAAATCTAATTCATTGAAATATGAATTTCATCGTTATAATCTTTACTGAAATTCTTTTACATGAATATGTAAATTTCATACTGTTATCCTTTTTAATAAAAAATCAATTGATTAAAATGTAAATCTTCTCCTTTAAGTTCTAATTACATGAAAATGTAAAGTTCTCCTTCTCTTATTCACATTAAAATGTATACTTTTCTTCTTTAATCTTATTTACATTAAAAATGTAAACTTTTCTTCTAAATCTTTTTTTTTTACAATGAAGTCAAGGTCCTTTTTTTTATTTCTAACAAATTGACAAAGCAAATAATGTCTATTTTTCGTTTCCAACAGAATGGCAAAGTAAATAATATTCTTTTCTTCATTTAACACATGATGGTGCAAATAACGTTCATTACAAATTTAACACATAACGATGTAAATACTATCACTTCTAATTCAACTAAATGAAGTATCTTTTTATTCACTAACCAAAATGATGTCTTGTAATTGTTTCAACTAAAACCACTATTAATGTCATTCCGTTCTTTTTAACCAAAAATCAGTTGAATGTTTTCTTATTTATATAAAAAAAATGAAACTTTCTTTTATTTACAATCAACAGTGAAACTTTCTTATTTTAACAAACAAAAAGGTGGAATCTTTTATTTAACAAACAAAAGAGCAAATCTTTCATTTACAATGTAAAAATTCCTTTTTAATTACATTAAAAATGCAATTAATATTACAATGTAAGAGTCTCCCTTTTAGTTACATTAAAAATTCCTTCTTTTAATTACATATGAAATGTAATTAATATTTCAAATTCTTTTCCTTTCATATTAACATAAAAAGGGATATTTTATGTTAAATCAATTCTAACGTTTTCAACAAAGCGAATAAAAAAAATAACTTTGTTTTTTGTTGACAATTCTATTTCAACAAAAACATATAAAAGTGAGATACTTGTTTTGTCGACAATTCTAATTCAACGAAACACAAATAAAAGTAATATAGTTGTTTTGTTGTCTATTATAACACAGCAAACAAATAAAAAGTAATGTTTTGATCAACTCAACATTTTATAACTAAAATGTTATTTTTCTTTACTTTAACATTTGTATAATCAAAATGTTATTTTAACATTTTAAAATTAAAATGTTGTTTCTCTTTTACAAGACATTTCTTCATAAAATTAATTACATGTCATTCTCTAATAAAGGTGATGGTTCCTAATATCATATGAAAGAATATTCTACATGTAAACATCTTTCTGTGTATTCTAATATCATATAAAATAATGGTTTATATGTTAACATTTCTACGAATTCTAACGTCATGTGAAGATGATATTTTATATGCTAACCACTTCTATGGATTATAATTTCATATAAAAAAAAATGATATTATGTATATTCACATTTTTCTATGACTTCTAATGATATAAAAAGTAAATTTTATATGTTTACATTTCCTGTGAACTCTAATGAGATATAAGAAGTATATTATATTTCTTTTATCTTATCTAATGTTTCATATCATAAAAAAAATGTGATTTTTGTCACTACTTCTTTATATTGACAAAAATATGATTTTGTGTTGCTACTTCTTATATTGACAAAAATGTGATTTTGTGTCGCTACTTCTTATATTGACAAAAATATGATTTCAACAAGAATGAATTTTTTTGTATTTTATATTTCTAATTCACTAAAATGACAATCTTACATTTACATTTCTAATGTAAAATAAAAGAATATTTATTTATCTTAACATGTCTTATTTTAATGTTCCATACACATTAGAATGTAAATTTCCAATATAATGTACAATTTTTTTTCATATAAAAAAAATGTAATTTTAATCTACATGCAAAATCTCATTCTAATTTACATTATAAAAAGGTAATTTTTAATTACAATGCAAAATCTACTTTTTGTTTACATCATAAAAATGTAAATTTTTTATACTATGCTAATTCTCATTTTTATTTACATATAAAAATGTAAATTTTCTTTATTTTGCTAATTCTCATTTTTATTTACATATAAAAATGTAAATTTTCTTTATTTTCAATATAAATTGTCATTCTAAAAAAAATTGATTTTTGTTCGCATCATAAATTTCATGTTCTATAATTACATATAAAATGAAATTTTATTCGCATCATAAATTTCATATTCTATAATTACATATAAAACGAAATTTTATTTGCATCATAAATTTCATATTCTTACTATTTCTAATTTACACAATTGTAAATTTTGAATGCAACAAAACTAAAGGAACCAATCGTATATATTTTTATATAAATCTCAATAATGAGATTTTGATTGCATTAACAAATCTACAATAATAGAGCTAAAACAAGAGAAAATAACCACTCAACATCAGATCTAAATGATTGATCTAGAATCACACATACATACAAACCATCATTCATAATATTATCACATTTCAGATTTACTTCATTCTCTATTCAACCATTAAATAATGATAAATAATTTAATTTAATAATTATTTAAAATAGAATCTCACATGATCAGAAATTAATAAATTTTAATCAATTAAAATAAAGAATTCTCACCGAGCTATTTAATTCAGATCTGAAGTTTGCTCAAAATTTCATCTGCTCCGTTTCAGATCTAGTTTATTTCATGCTGTAGATCTCGGAAAGACGAGTTCAAAGCAACTAGTTTCGTTGATTTCTGTTTTGATTTGCAAAAGTTATGGTCATTTAAATATTAATCACATTAGTTAACAATTAAATATTATTTAATTAGAATAGATTAGGTAATAACCCTTTCTTCCTCTTTCTGTTAAACACCGAACCCATCGTCGACTTGAAAACCCCCGTCGCGTCGCCACCCTGCTTGACCGGACCCACATCCACGTGCACCACTTCGACCGCCACCAAGGCAGGAACCGCGGCCAACTCGGTGGGCCCACCATGTCGAAACCCGAGCTCGAATGAAGCGGGTTTGGACCCCAAATTCTCTCACGTTGGAGCGCCAGGGAGGATCAACTCCATATCAAATTGAAGAGGGTGGAAGGCTCTTGAATTTGGTGCTAAGGATTTGTTTTAATTCGAAAGGATTAGGGAGAAATTATTAGTTGAATTCGGGAACATATGGCCATCGAAGAGGTTGAAAGGCGGCTGGGTATTGGGGAATTAGGGTTAGCAATATACAGTGTACATTAGGATGGTATATATACCGTATTTTCTTTTTATTTAATTATTTAATTCAAGAAAATATTTGTTTGTTGGTTCTAACTCAAATCGAACCCAACGAATGTCGCCCCTAGCCAAATACCCCCGTCTCGGACCCAATGGAATAGGTTTCGTAACTCAATTCAATTGTTTCGATAGGTTTTTCTTTAAATTTAAATATAAAACATTTACTAATTAAATTTGATCTTACATTTAAATATTCCGGGGCCATATATGAACTCAGAAAATTCCAGAAAAATTATTTCTAGCTATGTTTTGACGATACGGTCCTAATAAAACTAATTTCGTCGAATTCCGAGACTGTTTGAAAAATGGTCATTTTCTAGTCGATTAAATTCAACCGAAATTGGTCAAACACGTTTTCTCCTGCCACGCTCACATATTAATTCAAAAAATTCTAGAAAATTAAACTTAACAATAATTTGACATTCCGGTTCCAACAAAAGTGGTTTCGTCGAAAACAGAGGTCGTTTGTAAAATGGCTATTTTTAAGGGATATACATTTAATATTAAAAATTCATTTTTAAACAAATAATTTCTGAAACTCGAAATATATAGGTGTTTACTGTTTTTCAATGCAGAAACGTCATTCTGAACTCAATGGAAGTGATTTCGAGTCCAGATTCCTTCGTATGCAAAAAGTAGTGTTTTTGTCCATTGTAAATTTCATAGCGACCTTTCTAAATTTTAATTTGGGCATAACTTTTGATTCCTGCTATGAAATTTCAATTTTTCAGATTCGTTAGAAAGATATTTTTAAATAGATTCTAATATTTTTGGTTTCACTAAAATCCAATTTATTTTGCATCCTGTACGGTCAGTCAAAGTTCAAGTTTGACTTTTGAAACTGCCACGCTATTTCTAACTCCTTTTATATTTAAAATTAAATTATTCATTCTAACTTCGATTTAAATCAATTTTCAATCATTATTATTTTAAATAAATTATTTTAAATATCAAAAACCCATTAATATTAGTTAATATAAATTTTTAAATTTACCTCCAAAATTCAGGGTTGTTACAGGATGAAAAGCAGAAAAAGGATAATATGAACGATGAAAATGAAGATGAGAATAATAATGCTGATGATGATGAGAATAAAAGTGTCGAAGGTGACAAGAATGAAAATGTTGACAGAGATAATGTGGAAAAAGAACTCACTGTAGAAGAAGAAGAAAATGATAAACAATAGAAAAACTTAGATGTTGACATGTAGGCTAATGATAAAAAAGATGATACAAGAGATATTGATCTGATTGATAACATGTAAATAGATACAAAGGAGAAAAATGATGAGGATGGACAGAAGGAACAGGAGCAAAAGAAGGAAAAGATGGAGGTGGAGAAGGAACAGAAGGATGTGGAACACAAGTAGAAAAAAGGTAAAAATTTAGAGTAGGAAAAAGGTAAAAAAAATAATTATAGTTTTATGATGGTAATAAACAATGTACACATTATCTAGTTTCAAGCAATATATTACAACAAAATTGTTGCATGCTTATGTGCATCAATTGCTAATTATTGCATGCTTGAGTGCATCTGTTCAGAATAGTTGCATGTTTGTGTGCAACTATTCTGAATAGTTGCATGCTTGTATGCATCTATTCAATTATTGATGAGATTGATAATATGTAAATAGATAACATGGAGAAAAATAATGATCATAAAATTGATGATGAAAAATCAAAAGACATAAAGGAGCTGGAGAAGAATCATGACAAGGGGGAGCAAAAGAAGCTGGAGCATCAAAATGTTAGAAAGCAAAAAGGTAAAAAAAAAATCTAATGGTAATACTATTCCAAATATCAAGTTTCCATCAATACATTGCTAATATCTGATATTATTCTCAACTGTAGCCCAAAAAAAGAAACAAACACGAACAAACAGAAACCGTGGTTGTTGAGGATTATGAGACGGGACCTGTAACACCCCGTAATTTTATAACATTAAAATTCACAAATTAAAGTATACCTAATTTTTAGAAGAAGAATTAAGTGAAATGGGTTGCGCTATTATGTTCTTTTCAAAATTTTGGGTCAAGATAGACATTTGGTCTCCACAAAACGGATACCTTATGAAGATGTTATTAAGCTTTGAAATTTGTATGCATATGAGAAAAACATATATATATATATATAAATTAAATAAATAAATGTGCAAGAAAGTTCAAAACAGCGAATCGGGAGGGGGAATAACCGAACCAGCCCATTTTTAAGGTCGACCCGAGCCCTGCTGGGTCGACTAGGAGTTGATTCAGGGTGTTTGGATGTCAACCCGTGGGCCAATTCTCTCTAAGGAAGATGTGGCATCTGATTGGTTCTCATGGTTCAGGGTTAATCTAATTTTTCTAAAACTCTCTCTACAACTATATAAGGACCCTAAACCTAAACCCTAAGTCATTAACAAAGAGGAATGGTGCCTCCATGGCTCCTAAAACCTAAAGTGACCTAGCCTCCACCCTAATCAATCAATTCAAAAGAGAAGATAAAGATAACAAATCAATGCCTACATCAATGGAAAGCTAAATCAACTCCAGAAAATCGGATCCTAGAATCGTTCTTCTCTTTCTTAAACCACGATTTGTGAGTACAGTTATTTTCAGATATGAAATTTAATTAAGATATTGACATGGGGATAAATTTGAATTGGAGATCTATCTTATTCTTGTTTATCAGATCTGTTTTTCTGTGTAGATCCATCTTATTCTTGTTCATTAGATCTGTTTTTCTGTGTAGATCCATCTTATTCTTGTTTATCAGTTTTGTTTTTCTGTGTAGATCTATCTTATTGTAACGATTTTGTATCCCTTCCTCCCTTTTGTTCTATAGTCAGGCTACCACGAGCCTGAGCCAAATCTCATAAGAGATTGACACGCGAATGCTAAATTTGGGGAAAATATTGAATGATGCATAATTGGACATAACTGATTTGTGACTAAATTGAGAACACAACATAAGTTGTAATTTAAGATCTAGATCTAGGCATACTATATATGACGGTTTATGATATGGAAGAAGGAGAATTAATGCATGACAACATATGACTTGTAATTTGGGGACATAATGCATGTTATAATTCAAGATCTGATTTTGAGGACATAATACATGTTGTAATTTAAGAGTTAGATTTGGGGCATATTTTATATGACGATCTATGACTTAGAAGAAAAAGGATATGTGACTTAAGCCTGAAAAACCTATATTAAAATATGGATAACTATTAATGTGAATACGCCTAATTCGGATTTTTGGATATTTGACATACGCGGTAATCAACAGCTATAAATTGGCATAATTCATATTGTACATCATGAAATGGGGCTTTTAGAGAATATTATGTATTGTGGAAAATCTAATTAAATTTGGACATATGTTATGTTGAGAAATTTGGGCATATGTTATGTTGAGAATGATGACCATAATTTGGGCACGTAAAATGAGGCTTAATTTATGATTAGTCAAGATATGTCAATAGAACTTTAGGATATGTTTAATTCTATTAAATTGCCCAATCCGCTAGATCTGTTGGAATAGAATACTGTGATTTGGGTATGTAATCTGTAGGCTCGATCTAAAATTGAGCAAAAAATGTTAATGGAACTTTCAATAATTTGTTGTAACTTGTAAAGAAGTTAATTTGTTGAATTGGCATAATTAATCTGATATTGGCATAATCTGTGAATGAAAACTTTAGCTACAAATAAGAATTCTTAGACACGAGGTTAGACTCAGTTTGCGGTGGAAGCCTGCCCGGACCCAACCGGCTTAACCAGGAACCACAAATTGTCAGTCTAATGTGAGAGGTCGTAGGCATAAGGATGCTTAGACACGAGGTTGGGTCTGGCTTGTGGCAGAAGTCTGCTCGGAACCGCCCGGCACATCCAGCGGCCACAAGTGTAACGACCCAAAAAATCTGAACCAAATTAAAATTTTTAAATTGGCTAAAATAATGGATTTTAAATATTTAAAATAAATATTTTACATAAAAGCAATGAAAACTGAGTTTGAATCGACAATTGAAAACGAATATAATTAATTCTAATTATAAACAAGGCCTGAAATGGCGCTGCAGTTTCAAAAATTGAATTCAAACTTTGTTGGACTGTACCGGGTGCAAAACAAAACGGATTTGAGTGAAACCAAAAATATTTAAATCTGTTAGTGAATACCTTTCTAACGAATCTGAAAAATTGAATTTTCATAGCGGAAAGCAAAAGTTTGGCCAAATGAATTTTCAGAAAGGTCGCTATGGAATTTATATAGCCCGTGAAATTGGCCATTTTGCATACGACCTCGGAATTCGACGAAACCACTTTTGTTGGATCTGGGATGTGAAGCTATTGCTAGGTTTCAGATTTCATAATTTTTGAAGCTAGTATGTGAGCGTGGCAAAGGAAAACATGTTTTGGTCAATTACAGTTAAATTGGATCGACCAGAAATGGGCCTTTTTGCAAACGGTCTCAGAATTCGACGAATCTAGTTTTGTTGGGACCGTATCGTCAAAACATAGCCAGATTTATTTTTCTGGAATTTTTCGAATCAGTTTGTGGCCCTGGCAAATTGAAATGTACGTTCAAATCAAATATTGAATGTCATATATTTTAAATTGAATGGAAACTGACTGAAACAGTCGAATGGGCCTACGAAACATATCTCATTGTGTTTGGAATGGGGGCAAAATGCTAGGGACGATAGTCGTTGGGTTTAGATTGGTGGTCGTGTCAGAAAACCCCTTTAAAACTCCCCCGGCCAATCATATTTTTTTTTTAATGAAAAAAAAGAAAATCTTCATTTCTCTCTCCCCGACGAACGACGGAAACCGCTCATAACCTTCCCGTCCATTTTCTGATCAATCCACTCACTAATATCAAGAGCTCCAGTTGAAGATTTTGAGGAGCTCGAGACAAGCTTCAAATCCATAACTAGTTTCGATTTTTTCGTGGAGTATTATGGGAGAATCGGGCTCGGGAAGTTTCGCCGTTCGAAGCCCCGCCGCCGCCACGTCGTACCACCGAGTTGACCTCCGTTGGAGGGGTAGGCGCGCCTCTTCTAGCCCTTCGAGGTGGCACAGGCCGATCGTCGTATAGTTGCACGGATTGAAAGAGAATTGCAAACCTAGTTTTGAACATTTATTGAAAGGTACGGGTTTTATTTTCTGAAATGATTTTAACACCTTTAAACCGTTGCAAACCTTTGAAAAATCATATCTTTTTCGTTTCTTGACGAAATTCGATGAAATAGGAAACATCGTGACCGTGTGGACGTCTTCTACATTTTAGAAGAGACCGCATATTTTTCTGAGCCTTCTGCTATTTTTGGTGGAGTGGAACCCAATGTGAGATTTCTAATTTATAAACGATATGGAAAACGATGATGTATAAATTATATAGTCGATGTATGAGTTATATAAGCGTTGTACACCTCTTGTATAAGCGTTGTATAAGTTGTTCGTTCGATGTATAAGTTATATATGCGTTGTAAAAATTATATATGTGTTGAAATAGAAGCGAATCGCTATATATATATATTTATTTATATATATATACACGCCCCTCGTCCACAAACCATGGACGATATTTATTGGTTGTGATTGGTGTGAAAATTGATTGATAGCTAATGGTCGGTTGGAATTGTTTGTGGTTGATATTGATTGATTGTGGTTGAAAAATACCCGTTTGTGGTTGAGAAATATTTGGTTGAAACCACATAGGATTAGTTTGTGGAAATGAAAAAAATATATACATGCCGCCTGCGTGCGAACTAGATGCATGATCCCCATTGTCAAAAACCGTGAGGTTTTAAGGTAGAGCGAGGAGCCGTACTAGGGACGGTCCCGGTTTTAACTACCCTGCCGTTATGCTGCCGAAATTTTGAATAATATTCATGTGTTTGAATTATTTTCAATTGTTGAAACTATATTTATTCGTTGAATAGAAAACCTTCATGTGTTGAATTGAAATTCATTCGTTGATTAGAAATTCATGTGTTGAATGGTATTCGTGTTTTAAATATAAAAATCACATTTTTATCTATATATATAAACTATAGAAAACCTTCATGTGTTGAATCAATATTCATTCGTTGAATAGAAATTCATGTGTTGAATGGTGTTCGTGTTTTAAATATAAAAATCACATTTTTATCTATATATATAAACTATAGAAAACCTTCATGTGTTGAATCGATATTCATTCGTTGAATAGAAATTCATGTGTTGAATGGTATTCATATTTTGAAATAAATTGTTCTATAATAAAATCACATTTTTATCATCTATATGAAATGTATAAAATAATATCGTCTTGAAATAAAAAAAATATAATAAAAATCACCTTTTTATCATCTATATAAACTATATAAAATAATAGTGTTTTGAAAAGTATTGTTTTACAATAAAAATCACATTTTTATTAAATACATGAATTGTTGAATATAGTGAAGTGTTGAAATAGAAGACAGTTAGATAAAAATATTATTTTTATCAAATGTATGAAAAGAATGTAGCTTTGAAATCGAAGAATCGATATATGTATATATATATATATATATAAATAGAATTCAAATATATCAAATAAAGACGCTGCAGTTCGTATTTTGAAACCGTGATTTTAAACGATTTTTGAAACCGTGATTTCAAATCTGAAGAGAAACAGCGCCACGGTCGCGTTATGGCCCGAAGCGTCGTTTTAAATAAATGGGCTATTTTAAAATGAATAAAAATAGCGATAAATCGTTATAAAATATTATAAACGATATGGATGTGATTTAGAAATTAACTGAAGGTTGGCTAAGTCGAACGATTTCCTGGGTGTTCATCTGATGTTGGTTTCGGCCTTCGGGGTTAATATTTGGGAAATCTTTCTCTTACGAATCGACGGTTAGTGACTAATGAATTGAAATGATGTGTGTGTATGTTAGTGTTGCACTTATTTATTATATACGCGAGTTGCTCAGAAAGACCGGGTTTATCCCATTCTAAATAACTGAATCGACGATAAGAAATCGAAGATGAAGACGATGGTCGAAGACCGGAGATCTTCACCTCGTTTGGATGGTAACCGAGGTCCTGATTGGGAGGCATCCCAAAATATGGATAATGAGTGGTGATCGTCTAGACGTACGTGGTGATCGATGGGTTTGCGAGGTATATAGTGCCTCCGGTTTCGTTCAGACCCAGAACGGACTTGTAAATGGACTATGTGTCTGACATTGGATTTTATTCTATGTTGATTGATCTCTGTTAAATATACATCTGTTTGGTGGCAGAGGATTTGCTCTTTTGCTTAACGCCCTTCTCTGAAACGCACGAGCTCAGAGGTTGTATATCGATGGACATCAGTCGCATGGCATGAATTGCTAGTGTGGCATGCCTAAGTGGCAAATGATCAGGGCTTCTGTTGAAAAGCAAAGTCTTGTGGTGATGATCAAAGCACCGCCTGTGCGGCGTAGCTTTGTGTCTAACGTGAATTCATGAGCCTCACACCCCGGTATGAACCAAAAACGGGAGAGGACATCAGGGAGGGCATGCGTTTCCTTCTATCTAGAAGTGGCGTCAGTGGTTTTACAAGCCCTGATGAGTTTGACTTATGTGGTTGTTGCTGTTGCGAGGCGCCTCGGTTTGATCGGACGATCTGGGTCCGATGGAGTCATTCGTTGGCTCACCTACGCCCCATAGGGCGGGGAAACGCATTGTTCAGGAATTTTAATCCACATAGGTGGACCGGCCCTGGCGATCCAAAGGCTTAACTGAGTACTTGCCTGAGGGGCGGGCTAGAGCGTCTCGAATTCGGTAAGGACTATCTTTTGCCTTGGTTCAGGACGGAAATCCAATTTCCAATACGACATCGTGCGGTTTTGATTGTATACCTATATGTGGCGACATAGTGGTATGGGGCATTAATGCCGTCTACGATTGATAGTTATGATTCGAAATTGTTTTTAAAACATATAAACACTAGCAATAATATCAAATGCCTTTGTTTTATTCGTATCAAGCATATTTTGGCTGTTATAAGGTAAAAACTCTATCCTCCTGTTTGCGTTGCATTGTGTGATGGGAACTGAGTCTTTTAATGGCTTCATTTTTATAAAAAGCATTGCGATGTTTAAAAGAATGATTTGTTTTAAAGCACTGGCAATCCAATGGAGTAAACCCGTTCCACGAAAGTGGCGTGGTCCTGTGATTAGCCATATTTGAAATATGTTGAGTAGATTTCTCATACCAGTCCCATGACTGACTCGTAGTTTGTTTCACTTTCAAACTCGGGTGCCCCTTTTTCTACACGGGCAGCCTTGTATTCAGGTTTAGCAGGCTTTATCTGGATAGCTGGAGCTGAAGATGGATTCTATCATTTATCTCTTTTTATGATGTTCAGCTCCTATTGTACATTATGTTTGTTTTCCGTTGTAGACATATATGTATAGTTGAACTGTATTTGTACTAAGTAAGATCCAGTATACTGTGTAACGCTGATGGTTACTTTTATCCAATATATTCTATTGTTCATTATCTGGTGTATTTATTTAATTCTGTTCTGCTATTATCTGTTTCTGTGTTATATTCCAAAGATTACCCTTGTCTCCGTCTGTACGGGAAATGGGGTCGTCACATCGTGGTATCAGAGCTTTGGTTAAGCTTAGTTCTGGAATATAACATATTAACGAACTCGTCAGAAATAGAACCAGTAGTGTTCCAGGGCGAGTAACTCAGTACAGATAGGATCAGCAATATCCTAGTATGAGTACAGCAGAATCAGAACAACTCGTTAGAGATGGGGTCAGAAGTGCCCTAGAACGAGTCGAGAGTTATATGTTTTTAAATAACGTATTTGTGATTATATGTAAAGTCTGGTTTTAAAAATATAATTTTTGAATATATAAAAGATATATATTTTAAAAGTTAAAAACAAATTGATTGGTGTTTGTGTTCGGTGATAGTAAATTTGATTAATTGAATTATTGAAACAATAGTCAATTTAATCAACAATACAATAATGGTAGAATTTATTCGATTAAATCACACATTGAACTGATTAGAAAATAAATAGAAATATATACATGTGTATTATATATGTTTGAATAGGTAAATGGATTAGCTGTTGAGTAAAGATTTTATTTGCGTGCCCGACAAATAGGTAAACCTTAATGAGTTGGATGCGAAATATTATTATATCAACTCCTGTGAATGCCATTGGATGCGGAGGGCTGGTTTTTCTGTGTGAAATAATAAACATCGCCATAGGATAGTAACAATTACTTTTGAACTACATTACATGGCATACTTCTGAAGATAGGCATACTTCATCATATACCACATGAGCATTTGGAGCTTGTGTGACGAGGTGGAAGATTTACCATACGAGCGAGAGGCTTGTATGGCGATGACTATATTTTACAGGTAGAACTGATGACTGATATGGACTATTTAAATTGTAACGATAAAATTGCCAGATTAATAAAAACCCCACATGGGTCTGGAGTTGACAATAACCACGTCTCTCTAGTTGTTAGATACGGCACATGGACTATTTATTCTCCCACACGGGACGAGGTGACGAGGATTTATCCTCTGGAGCATTTAAAATACACACTCCCTCAGGCTTTGACAGGGTGACGAGAATTTATTCTCTGGAGTTATTATCAATACACGCTCCTCTGTAAACACCAGAATATATCACTATAAATATGTGTATGCTTATTAGGATTTATTGGGTACCTAATACGGCCCAATAAATTTCCAAACCCCTCCCTGTACAAAGGAGGTTATGGCAAAAAATTTCATAAATTCCGGGTGTTAGCCAAATTTTTGGAGAATTTGAAAATTCTCAAAAACTGAAGAGTTGGAGAATTGAAGCCAGATCGAACGTAGAGTTGATTAATCAAACCGCTTTCGACTTTGTTCCTTTTCGGGGACGAAAAGTTTTAAGTGGGGGAGATTGTAACGACCCAGAAAATCTGAACCAATTTAAAATTTTTAAATTGGCTAAAATAATGGATTTTAAATATTTAAAATAAATATTTTACAAAAAAGCAATGAAAACTGAGTTTGAATCGACAATTGAAAACGAATATAATTAATTCTAATTATAAACAAGGCCTGAAATGGCGTGCAGTTTCAAAAATTGAATTCAAACTTTTTCGGACTGTACCGGGTGCAAAACAAAACGGATTTGAGTGAAACCAAAAATATTTAAATCTGTTAGTGAATACCTTTCTAACGAATCTGAAAAAACGAATTTTCATAGCGGAAAGCAAAAATTATGGCCAAATGAATTTTCAGAAAGGTCGCTATGGAATTTATATAGCCCGTGAAATTGGCCATTTTGCATACGACCTCGGAATTCGACGAAACCACTTTTGTTGGATCCGGGATGTGAAGTTATTGCTAGGTTTCAAATTTCATAATTTTTGAAGCTAGTATGTGAGTGTGGCAAAGGAAAACGTGTTTTGGTCAATTACAGTTAAATTGGATCGACCAGAAATGGGCCTTTTTGCAAACGGTCTCAGAATTCGACGAAACTAGTTTTGTTGGGACCGTATCGTCAAAACATAGCCAGATTTATTTCTCTGGAATTTTTCGAATCAGTTTGTGGCCCTGGCAAATTGAAATGTACGTTCAAATCAAATATTGAATGTCATATATTTTAAATTGAATGGAAACTGATTGAAACAGTTGAATGGGCCTATGAAACATATCTCATTGTGTTCGGAATGGGGGCAAAACGCTAGGGATGACAGTCGTTGGATTTAGATTGGTGGTCGTGTCAGAAAACCCCTTTAAAACTCCCCTGGCCAATCATATTTTTTAAAAAAATAAAAAAAAAGAAAATCTTCATTTCTCTCTCCCCGACGAACGACGGAAACCACTCATAACCTTCCTGTCCATTTTCTGATCAATCCACTCACTAATATCAAGAGCTCCAGTTGAAGATTTTGAAGAGCTCGAGACAAGCTTCAAATCCATAACTGGTTTCGATTTTTTCGTGGAGTATTGTGGGAGAATCGGGCTCGGGAAGTTTCGCCGTTCGAAGCCCCGCCGCCGCCACGTCGTACCACCGAGTTGACCGCCGTTGGAGGGGTAGGCGCGCCTCTCCTAGCCCTTCGAGGTGGCACAGGCCGATCGTCATATGGTTGCACGGATTGAAAGAGAATTGCAAACCTTGTTTTGAACATTTATTGAAAGGTACGGGTTTTATTTTCTGAAATGATTTTAACACCTTTAAACCATTGCAAACCTTTGAAAAATCATATCTTTTTCGTTTCTTGATGAAATTCGATGAAATAGGAAACATCGTGACCATGTGGACGTCTTCTACATTTTGGAAGAGACCGCATATTTTTCTGAGCCTTCTGCTATTTTTGGTGGAGTGGAACCCAATGTGAGATTTCAAATTTATAAACGATATGGAAAACGACGATGTATAAATTATATAGTCGATGTATGAGTTATATAAGCATTGTACACCTCTTGTATAAGCATTGTATAAGTTGTGCGTTCGATGTATAAGTTATATATGCGTTGTAAAAATTATATATGTGTTGAAATAGAAGTGAATCGCTATATATATATATACGCCCCTCGTCCACAAACCATGGACGATATTTATTGGTGTTATTGGTGTGAAAATTGATTGATAGCGAATGGTCGGTTGGAATTGTTTGTGGTTGATATTGATTGATTGTGGTTGAAAAATACCCGTTTGTGGTTGAGAAATATTTGGTTGAAACCACATAGGATTAGTTTTTGGAAATGAAATAAATATATACATGCCGCCTGCGTGCGAACTAGATGCATGATCCCCATTGTCAAAAACCGTGAGGTTTTAAGGTAGAGCGAGGAGCCGTACTAGGGACGGTCCCGGTTTTAACTACTCTGCCATTATGCTGCCGAAATTTTGAATAATATTCATGTGTTTGAATTATTTTCAGTTGTTGAAACTATATTTATTCGTTGAATAGAAAACCTTCATTTGTTGAGTTGAAATTCATTCGTTGATTAGAAATTCATGTGTTGAATGGTATTCGTGTTTTAAATATAAAAATCACATTTTTATCTATATATATAAACAAAAGAAAACCTTCATGTGTTGAATCGATATTCATTCGTTGAATAGAAATTCATGTGTTGAATGGTGTTCGTGTTTTAAATATAAAAATCATATTTTTGTCTATATATATAAACTATAGAAAACCTTCATGTGTTGAATCGATATTCAATCGTTGAATAGAAATTCATGTGTTGAATGGTATTCATATTTTGAAATAAATTGTTCTATAATAAAATTCACATTTTTATCATCTATATGAAATGTATAAAATAATATCGTCTTGAAATAAATTGTTTTATAATAAAAATCACCTTTTTATCATCTATATAAACTATATAAAATAATAGTGTTTTGAAAAGAATTGTTTTACAATAAAAATCACATTTTTATTAAATACATGAATTGTTGAATATAGTGAAGTGTTGAAATAGAAGACAGTTAGATAAAAATATTATTTTTATCAAATGTATGAAAAGAATGTAGCTTTGAAATCGAAGAATCGATATATATATATATATATATATAAATAGAATTAAAATATATCGAATAACGACGCTGCAGTTCGTATTTTGAAACCGTGATTTTAAACGATTATACCGGGAGATCCGACCATCGGATTTTCCTGAAATCGCAACCGTTGGGTTCGCTTTGGAAATATCTTTCCAACGGCACCAACTTTGTAAAAATCCAACGGTTGGATTGTCTGGAATGTTTAATTCAAATCTAAAGAAAAATAGCGCCAGAATCGATTATATTTATATTTATATATAAATATAATTATATATAATCGAATAACGACGCCGCAGTTCGTATTTCGAAATCGAAACTTCAAACGATTGTACCAGGAGATCCGACCGTCGGATTTTCCTGAAACTGGAACCGTTGGATTCGTTTTGAAAAGATCTTTCTAATGATGTAAATTTTGTGAAGATCCAACGGTTAGATTTTCAGATATGTGTAAATCAAATCTGAAGAGAAACAGCGCCACGGTCGCGTTATGGCCCGAAGCGTCGTTTTAAATAAATGGGCTATTTTAAAATGAATAAAAATAGCGATAAATCGTTATAAAATATTATAAACGATATGGATGTGATTTAGAAATTAACTGAAGGTTGGCTAAGTCGAACGATTTCCTGGGTGTTCATCTGATGTTGGTTTCGGCCTTCGGGGTTAATATTTGGGAAATCTTTCTCTTACGAATCGACGGTTAGTGACTAATGAATTGAAATGATGCGTGTGTATATTAGTGTTGCACTTATTTATTATATACGCGAGTTGCTCAGAAAGACCGGGTTTATCCCATTCTGAAGAACTGAATCGACGATAAGAAATCGAAGATGAAGACGATGGTCGAAGACCGGAGATCTTCACCTCGTTTGGATGGTAACCGAGGTCCTGATTGGGAGGCATCCCGAAATATGGATGATGAGTGGTGATCGTCCAGACGTATGTGGTGATCGATGGGTTTACGAGGTATATAGTGCCTCCGGTTTCGTTCAGACCCAGAACGGACTTGTAAATGGACTGTGTGTCTGACATTGGATTTTATTCTGTGTTGATTGATCTCTGTTAAATATACATCTGTTTGGCGGTAGAGGATTTACTCTTTTGCTTAACGCCCTTCTCTGAAATGCACGAGCTCAGAGGTTTTATATCGATGGACATCAGTCGCATGGCATGAATTGCTAGTGTGGCATGCCTAAGTGGAAAATGATCAGGGCTTCTGTTGAAAAGCAAAGTCTTGTGGTGATGATCAAAGAAACGCCTGTGTGGTGTAGCTTTGTGTCTAACGTGAATTCACGAGCCTCACACCCCGGTATGAACTAGAAACGAGAGAGGACATCGGGGAGGGCATGCGTTTCCTTCTAGCTAGAAGTAGCGTCAGTGGTTTTACATGCCCTAATGAGTTTGACTTATGTGGTTGTTGCTGTTGCAAGGCGCCTCGGTTTGATCGGACGATCCGGGTCCGATGGAGTCATTCGTTGGCTCACCTACGCCCCATAGGGCGGGGAAACGCATTGTTTAAGAATTTTAATCCATATCAGTGGACCGGCCCTGACGTGCCAAAGGCTTGACTGAGTACTTGCCTGAGGGCCGGGCTAGAGCATCTCGAATTCGGTAAGGACTATCTTTTGCCTTGGTTCAGGAAGGAAATCCAATTTCCAATACGACATCGTGCGGTTTTGATTGTATACCTATATATGGTGACATAGTGGTATGGGTATTAATGCCATCTACGATTGATAGTTATGATTCGAAATTGTTTTTAAAACATATAAACACTAGCAATAATATCAAATGCCTTTGTTTTATTCGTATCAAGCATATTTTGGCCGTTATAAGGTAAAAACTCTATCCTCCGGTTTGCGTTGCATTGTGTGATGGGAACTGAGTCTTTTAATGGCTTCATTTTTATAAAAAGCATTGCGATGTTTAAAAGAATGATTTGTTTTAAAGCACTGGCAATCCAATGGAGTAAACCCGTTCCACGAAAGTGGCGTGGTCCTGTGATTAGCCATATTTGAAATATGTTGAGTAGATTTCTCATACCAGTCCCATGACTGACACGTAGTTTGTTTCACTTTCAAACTCGGGTGCCCCTTTTTCTACACGGGCAGCCTTGTATTCAGATTTAGCAGGCTTTATCTGGATAGTTGGAGCTGAAGAATGATTCTATCATTTATCTCTTTTTATGCTGTTCAGCTCCTATTGTACATTATGTTTGTTTTCCGTTGTAGACATATATGTATAGTTGAACTGTATTTGTACTAAGTAAGATCCTGTATACTGTGTAACGCTGATGATTACTTTTATCCAGTATATTCTATTGTTCATTATCTGGTGTATTTATTTAATTCTGTTCTGCTATTATTTGTTTCTGTGTTATATTCCAAAGATTACCCTTGTCTCCGTCTGTACGGGAAATGGGGTCGTCACAACAAGCTACCGACCTAATGTGAGAGGTCTGTGCATTAATATTTAATTAATGCAAATCTAAGATAAATATCTGTATATCTGATCCATTAGTTTGAGAACTTGTTAATCTATACATCTGATTCGTTAGTCTGAAAACCTATTGACTTGTATGTCTGATCTGAAAACTAGTTAATCTGAACTTTGTACATCTGAAATTTGTAAACAAGTTAATCTGAAATCTGTTAGTCTGGGGACACAAGGCTAGGAGGGATAATTGCTTGTATCATCTGTTGTCTGGGACCCATATTAGTCAGTAACCCTTTATGGTATCAAATCTATGACCCAAAACTAAGAGGGGTCCCGGCACGCTTACTGAACTAATTGTAAGAGGTTCACTCTGATAATGGCGAGGGGTGTTGATGGCGCATTCCAACCGGGTCATGTGCATGCATGGATCCGGTCTGCTCTGAGGATGTAAGACACCGTGACATCTGTAAATAGGTCTATGTCTAAAGGTTGCCACTTTAGGGAGTGATATACCCTTTTGTGGGGCCGACACAGGGTATTTATGTATTAGGGAGCCGATCGCTTAGGGTATAATCTGTTTCTGTTGGGGTACCGTCTGTTTCTGTTGGGGTGGTAATACCTATCTGTTTCTGTGTGGTACCGTCTGTTGGGGTGGTAAAGGCCCATTACTAGTGTACACCTAACTCTAATATTTTGTTTCTATAGGGATTATTCTGTCTCTGATTTCGTTCCTGATTCTGTTTCTGTACCGTTTGTCTCTGTTCGGGTGGTAAAGATCCATTTCTAGCATCGTGTTTCTAAAGAGATCATTATGTTTTCTGTTTAGACAATAGGATAACACCTAATTTTGTTATATTAGTATTAGTGCAGAGAAGTGAAAACTAAGTAAGGAGCTTAGCTTAGCCTATATCATTCTGTTTCTTCTGTTAACCTGCTACTCCTGTTACGGCTATCTCTCATCCAATTTTATTTACATGTCATGATCCTGTTATCTGTTTATATGCTGAAAGTCACTGGACTCACCAGACGTATGTCTGACCTAGTTTGTTTTGCCTCTTTTCTTCTGTTCCCTCCCCCCACCCCCCCTAGGTACTCAAGTTGGGAACGTAAGAGCTTGACTTTGATTTCTCTATGGTTGAAGTGCTAGATTGCTTGAAGTATTGCTTGGCTTTGATTCTACCTATTTATGGCATTTTCTGTTGGGGATTATGGCTTTAAAGTTACGTACTCTGAAGGCTTTTGTACAAGATTGATATTTATGTACTTGAATTCCAATATTGTGGTTTAGAAAGATGTAACCAAACTTACTTATGTTTCTGCTATAATAAAGTTATAAATTTTTCAAATACTACTTTATGTATTTGTCTTGTAATATTATGTTCTGTTTACTTATAATGCTTCATGGAAGTTAATGCATTCCCTTTGTGAGTGACATTAACGGACATGGGGTGTTACACTTGGTATCAGAGCTGAAGGTTACCAGATTTGATAAAAAAAATTGAAAACTATTTTCAAAAAGGTTTTTAAAAGGAAGTATTTTCAAAAGGAAAGTTATTTTGAAAAACATAGTCCCCAAAGCCATATATCTATCTTTTTATTTTTTGTTTAATTCTTGTTTCCTTCTATTATGAGTCTCCGGGGCTCCTGGCTTTCTGGGAGGTAACCTCATCGCGACATGATTCCGTAGGCATGATGAGACTACGGTGCTTGTAAAAGGGCAAAGAAGTGCCTAACTTCCATCTGTAGCCGCAGTAATTTCACCTACGGCTAATCCTCTTTCGAGCTTCTTAGGGTTTCTCGCACGATGGGGGCAACTTTAGAGAAAGACTTGTTAACATGTAAGAAGACTGGCTTTTTTCAGTGCGATGAGATAGGACATATGATCAAATATTGCCCCAGAAGGCAAGGGAAAAGGGCAGAATCTTCTGGAAGGTAGGCGAATGCTCTCGTAGTTGGTGGACAGGATAGAGGTGGAAAAATTTTCGTAGAAAGTTTAATTTCCTTATATGATCATTCTGGCATTTTAATTCTGTAGCTGAGTCTCTGCACTTTAATACTAGTCTTGTTTCTGTTCCCGCTATAGTCTCAAACCCCATAAGGGTTACGACTCATCTGTTTGTGATAGGTTGGGGTTTGAGGGTATCTGTGTTAAGCGTTAAGTTGACTAAGACACATACATTCTGGTTTTTGTAGGATATGGTAGGGTTTTATCATGCTTAGTTTTCTAAGAATCATTTGATAATCTGATCTGTACCAGTAGTCTATAAGTATCTGAATATTTCTGAAAAGGATACGAGTTTTTACTCGAAGAGTGAAGTAGATTTCCAGTTTTGACATTGTTTAATGGGAGTAATTCTCTGAATGTCAATCTGATGTTGATTTCGGTCTTCGGGGTTGATACTTAGGGGTTTATTTTCTTAACCGATGTCTAATGGGAACATAACTTTTATTTTAATTGTACTTGCTTCTATCACTCGGTTATATCCTATCGATCGAGTCTTCGACCTTTAGGTAGAAACTAATGGGTGTAAACATGTGTTTGAGACATGTTATGTTTGATGGTTGCAAGTGGATGCAAGTGGTTGCTAGTGGTTGCTCGTGGATGCATATACACACACTAGGCACTAGATCGACTCAATAACACTTTCATACAGCATATGGATGTGTGTGCATTTTTCAATTTTTGTGGATGCAAAATGATTGACTCATCGTATGGATGTTTCATTTGGATGAATGGTTATGCACTCATATAGAAATGAAGCGTATCAAACAGGATTTCTTGCATACATAATTGGACTCATGGCACTAACATAATTCGCATTAAGGAGGTCAACTGAATCAGTATACCGCCTGATCTTAGCATTACGTAAGAGACATATACACACACTTTTGCATATGTACATACAACATCAGAAGTTTTCTAAGGACAATGGATGCTTGTTGATGATGGTTGAGCAAATGGATGATTGGATAGTAGGATACATTCTTCTTAACTTGGAGATCTCGGGGACGAAATCCTTTAAGGAGGGGAGAATGTAACACCCAATAATTTTATAACATTAAAATTCACAAATTAAAGTATACTTAATTTTTAGAAGAAGAATTAAATGAAATGGGTTGCGCTATTATGTTCGTTTCAAAATTTTGGGTCAAGATAGACATTTGGTCTGCACAAAACGGATACCTTATGAAGATGTTATTAAGCCTCGAAGTTTGTATGCATATGAGAAATATATATATATATGTATATATAAATTCAATAAATAAATATGCAAAAAAGTTCAAAACAGCGAATCGGGAGGGGTAATAACCGAACCGGTCCATTTTTGAGGTCGACCCAAGCCCCGCTGGGTCGACTAGGAGTTGATTCAGGGTGTTTGGCTGTCAACCCGTGGGCCGATTCGCTCCAAGGCAGATGTGGCATCTGATTGGTTCTCATGGTTCAGGGTTAATCTAATGGTCCTAAAACACTCTCTACAACTATATAAGGACCCTTAACCTAAACCCTAATTCATTAACAAAGAGGAATGGTGCCTCCATGCTACTAAAACCTAAAGTGACCTAGCCTCCACCCTAATCAATCAATTCAAAAGAGAAGATAAAGATAACAAATCAACGCCTACATCAACAGAAAGATAAATCAACTCCAGAAAATCAGATCCCGAAATCGTTCTTCTCTTTCTTAAACCACGATTTGTGAATGCAGTTATTTTCAGATATGAAATTTAATTATGATCTTGACATGGGTATAAATCTGAATTAGAGATCTATCTTATTCTTGTTTATCAGATCTGTTTTTCTATGTAGATCCATTTCTGTGTAGATCCATCTTATTCTTGTTTATCAGATCTGTTTTTCTGTGTAGATCTATCTTATTGTAACTATTCTGTATCTCTTCCTTCCTTCTGTTCTATAGCCAGGCTACCACGTGCCGGATCCAAATCTCATAAGAGATTGACACACGAACGCTAAATTGAGGGAAAATATTGAATGATGCATAATTGGACTTAACTGATTTGTGACTAAATTGAGAACACAACATAAGTTGTAAATTAAGATCTAGATCTAGGCATACTATATATGAAACACCCCACCTCCGTTAAGGTCACTCACAAAGGGAATGCCTTAATTTTGGTGGAGGTTTATAAGTAAAAGCCATAGATAAACTAAAGACAGATATAAATACACATATTTTAAACAGTGGAAACCAACAAACTTTTATTCATCAATACGTGTTCAAAACCAAACATTGTCTCAAAATACTTTCAACATTACAACATCATTACTGTCTTGATAATTAAAGAAGCAGAAAACATAAATAAAGTGACAAAAATCCTCATAGTGATATCCAAAGCCATAGTCCGAGCAAAAGAGACCCAAATCATACGTCTACGTTCTTGGAGCTTATACAGAGCCTGACTGAACTGAGTTGTTTCCTCCTGTGGACCTGGGAGGGGGAAACGAAAGAAAAGAAGACGAAAAGAAAATAGGGTCAGACATAAAGCCTGAGTAAATCTAGTAACTCTTTAGTATGTGAATAAGAAAAGGGCATGATAGATATATACTGAAAATAGGATGGTGTCACAAGCTAAGGAAGTGTCGAATGTACTATCGCACCCATACTATATCTCTGCATCTACTTGAGTTTACTCGAACTGGCACCCCATGGTGAGGGTGAAGTGATCCCCAACTTTATTTAAAGATCAGCTCCTACTCGCGTTAACATGTGTCATACGGCCCCCAAGAATTGTAGATACCTATGCTGGTCCCACCATGGGGTGTATCAAGACCCATGGTGGCGGCCCGATACAAATTTTAGAAGGCATAGGATATACTACTGGTGTCCCCAGTGCCCTGGTTGTCTGCTCCAGAGTGTGTGCACACCTGCACCCCGTTAGACCTGCACTGTACACCCACCGCCGTCGTTTTGACCACTTACAATTAGCCCAGTAATCGTGCCCCACCCTGCCTAGTTTCAGGGTACCATTGAAACCTAACTTGGGTTACTGCTGAAACGGGTCCCTCGTTACCAGGATTTTCTAGTCAAACATGTTAAGTGGTTAAGTGTCTGTATTTACCTAACCCCGCCCATCAATTCTTGTTAACATGTTGAATTTGGTTAAGTGTTATAGTTGACTAAACCTTACCATCTGTCCTTAGCCTCTTAGGAGCACCAGACCACTCACATTAGACAGGTATTGCTACGGAAACTGGATGTGCCGGTCGGTTCCGGGCAGGTTTACACCGTAGCTCAGTCTAACCTCGGGTCCTTATTGGGCTCAATGCTTAACCACCCACATTGGATAGGTATTGTTGTGACTACTGGACACCGGGCGGGTCCAGGCAGGTTTACATCACAACTCAATCCAACCTCGGGATAAGCATATCGTGTTTTCTAAATTTACATATTTTATTACTTCTCAATTATATATGTAAATGTCATATGTTTTATTTTTGGGTATAACAATTCATACCGCTTTAATTGTCATTGTCATTGTCATGTGCCAAACATGCCAACATATATTTTCATGTTTTACACGCAACGTTATTACCCCCGTTTATAAGTTCGCAACGTTATAACAAATGTTGGGCTCGACACAATTCAGCCCAACCTTATAAGCGTAAGAAAAGGGGAAATCAAGAACATGTAATATTTTATAACATATAAGGGTGTGTGGCGCATGAACTTGCAATTTAGCGATACTAACATAAATGATGGGTCATGTGAACTTGTATTCAAATCAAAGTATAACTAAGTAGGTGGCATATGAGATGGCATAGTTTAGGCTAATACAAACTTGTGTTTAAACATGTTTAATTTGGCATAATGTCAAACACAAAACTAGCATGATGTATATTCACCAAAATGTACAATTTTAACATCTAATCATATAGCCTATGAACTTGCATAGTTTATGAAACATAGATCCAATTATACTTGCAAATAAACATAATCTTGCATAGTTCATGAAACATAGATCCAATTATACTTGATGAAACATAGGTCCAATTATACTTGCAAATAAACATGAACTTGCATAGTTTATGAAACATAGATCTAATTATACTTGCAAATAAACATAAGAACGATATCATAGGTTTTGGATCATGTAGGCATAAAAGGTCTATAACATGTTTACATAAATTCTAACTTAGACTAGTGGAATATACATAGTGCATGCCATCACCATATACATAAAATGATCAAATTCTAATTTTTGCCACAAACTTGCAAGTACCATTGTTTTCATATACAATTGTTCAATAGGCTTGCATCATTCACTTTATGCCACAAACGTCAATACACAAGTCATGATAGAACCATCGCAACACATAGAATTTATACAACACAATAACACAATTCTATTTTCATTCACATCGAATCACATCACAATTTTTATTCATATTCTGAAAGGTTACTATACTTACAACAAATGCAGAATCTTGAATTCTGGATTCTGAATTCTGAAACTGAGATGCGCTCCTTTGGGTAGACTAACGTTGCGTTTATTAATTTTGATTTAAACTTTTATCTTCTTCTTAGTTTGATTCGTCTCTAAGCTTTAGTGTTGGCTTGTCTCTAGGCTTTCTAATTGGCGGCCATTCCTAGTTCCTTTCCAGCAGCATGACGGCTTTTGTATTCTATTATTTGTGTGAGTTTAGGGTTAGATTTGAGTTGTATTTATAGAATTTAAATCTAATTAGAGCCGTCGATGAAGCTAGAGTGAATCCAGACCATCCATCTCAAGAGAAGCCAATCATAAAGTGACATGTAAGCCCTAGTGACTCAGCCAAGCCTCAGAATTCGACCAGACCCTGATCAGGCCAGCCAGGACCTGACCAGCAGGTCATTCTGACCTGGGCGCACTTGGCAGGTGCGCCGGGCTAAAAATGTACTGGCGCGCTTCCCAAGTGCGCCTGTTCAACTTTGTTCTGGCACACTTCCCAAGTACGCCAGTGCATTCTGACCCGTTTTCTGGTTTTTCTACCCTACTTCGTTCGTCCATATCTTCTTCATACGATATCCGTTTTAGCAAAGTTGATCTCAAGCAGAATTTCGAGACGAACGCAATGGCGTAACCCATTTCCCTTGATTTCATCATTTATAATTAATTATACTTTAATTTGTGAAGCTTAGCGTTATAGAATTCACGGGGTGTTACATTCTCCCCCTTAAAAGGATTTCGTCCCCGAAATCTTCAAGTTAGGAAGAATGTATATCCTATCATCCAACAGTCCATCTACTCACTCAACAAACACAGGCATCCATTGTCCTTAAAAGACTTCTAATGCTTCATGATCATATGCATAGTGTGCGTGTGTACATGTCCTTATCTAATGCAGAAATCAGGTGGCCTACTGATTCAGTTGACCTCCTTAATGTGAATCATGTAAGTGTCATGAATCATTTATGTATGCAAATTTTTCCTACTCATAATTCTACATGAGTGCACAACTATTCATACAAATGCGACAACCATATGACAACATATCAAGTTTTCAACCATATACAAATGAGAATACATATATGCATACGCAATATGAAGTGACAGGGCTGATCTATAACCTAAGGTGTGTGTGTGTGTATGCATCCACAAGCAACCACTAGCAATCACTAGATCCATTTGCAGCCATGATCCATAACATGTTTTCAAATACATGTTTGCATCCATTTGTTTTCTACCTAAAGATTTAGGAGAAGGATCGAGGATATATACCTAAAAAAAAGACAGATAAAGCACAACTTAAGGAAAAAGAGAGGCCAAAGATGTACCCTCAAAAAGAAGAGGGTAGGCAGCGCGTATTCTGTCTTCAGTTTCCCAAGCCGCGTCTTCCTCGGCGTCGCTCCACTGAACTTTAACGAGTTTGACTTCGCGGTTGCGTAGCTTTTTTTCACTTCAGTTCCTGTAAAGACCCGTAACTTCCCCGGTGAGGAAAGCGCGAATAGTTCGAGAACAAGCCACAACAGAACGCAAACAGAAGAACATTTCATTGTATATTACAACAATTCCATCAGAATACAAGAATATATAGAGCATAAATCAATATTACACAACAAAAAAATATCAGAGATTACAATACATTACATAGCAGCGGAAAATAATACAAACACAACTGAAGGAGATGTACGGATACAAAGCTTTCCGAATATCGTTCCAGCTGTAAACCAGGATCCTATGAATATAAATCTGCAAAACCAAAACTATTAGCTACCCGTGTCAAAATAAGGGCACCCAGAGTTTAGGTTAAAACAATAGACTCAAGGTCAGTCATGGGACTGGTGTGAAAACTAAAACAGTTATTAATCTTTATTTTAAAGTTAGGTAAATCAAGGGACCACGCCGTATAACATGGAACGGGTTTCCTCCCAAGAATACCAGTGCATAAAACAACAGCGCAATGCTAAATAAAGAACAATGAAGCTATTATAAGACCCAGGTCCCATCACACAATGCAACGCAAGCCGGAGGATAGGGTTTTTACCTTATAATAGCCAAGAATGCTTGATACATTTAAAACAAATCATTTGATACTATTATAAGTGCATAGTGTATAAAACAACTTCAAATCATAAGTATCAATCATAGACGGCATAAGCGCCCCCATCCCATTATGTCGCCATACTAGGTTCTACAAATAAAACCGCAAATGTCACGTATTTGGAAGTTGGGTTTCCATCTGTGAACCGAGGCAAAAGATAGTCCTCAACCGATTCGAGACTGTCTAGCCCGAGCCTCAGGAACAGCCGCAACTGCCCCTTGGATCCTCAAGGCCAGTCCACCGATGTGGATTAAACTTAAACCCTGAACATGTGTTTCCCCGCCCTATCGGGCGTAAATGAGCCAACGAATGACTCCGTCGAACTCGGATCGTCCGATCAAAACGAGGCGCCTCGCAACAACAACAACCACATAAGTCAAACTCATCATGGCGTGTAAAACCATTGACACCACTTCTAGCTAGAAAGAAACGCATGCCCTCCCTGATGTCCTCTCCCGTTTTGGTTCACACCGGGGTGTGAGGCTCGCGAATCAACGTTACACAAAGCTACGCCACACAGGCCGTGCTTTGATCATCAACCACAAGACTTTGTTTTTCAACAGAAGCCTTGATCCATTTGCCACTTAGGCATGCCACACAGGCAATTCATTCCATGCGATGGATATCCATCAATATATAACCCCTGAGCTCGTACGTCTCAGAGAATGGCGTTAAGCAAGAGAATAAATTCTCCACCACCAAACAGATATATATTTAATAGAAATCAATCACACAGACTGAAATCCAATGTCAGACACACAGTCCATTTACAAGTTCGTTCTGGGTCTGAACGAAACCGGAGGCACCTAGTACCCCGCATATCCATCGATCTCCAAGTACGTCTGGACGATCACCAACTGTTTCCATCTTCTTGGGTGTACATCCCAATCAAGATCGTCAGTAATCACCCAAACAACGTGAAGACCTCCGGTCTTCGACCACCGTCTCCATCTTCGACTTATCGTCGTATCAGTTATTCAGAATGGGATAAACCTGGTCTTTCCGAATAACTCGCGTATATTATAAACAAGTGTTACACAAACACAACATACGCTCATTTCAATTCATCAGTAACTAACCGTAAATTAATCAAGAGAATAATCCCCCAAATATTAACCCCGAAGGCCGAAACCAACATCAGATCAATACCCATGAAATCACTCTGCTTAGCCAACCTACAGTTAGTTTCTAAATTTCACATTCTTAGGGAAAGGTTCCCATTAATTTTATCAAAGATAAATTCTTTCAAATTTATTCTTTAATCTTCCTTTTGAATATCACTTCAACTAGTCGGGATTAAGGAATGTTACCGAAGTAATCATTTGTTTTAATTTCCCAACCCCAACCTATTCATCCTATGAAGTAAAACTGGCTATACTTCATATCTAACACCACTGTGTTATCGGTAAATTCAATTACCATTTCACGTTTAAATCTAATTAAAGATTTAACTATCGCCTGGAGCAAAACTGGTGATACTTCATTCTCGATCTTTTCAATCTAATTAAAGATTCATTAAAAATCCACTTAGTTTTAATCTTTGACTGGGTTAAAGAATCAGTGTCATTTAAAACACGGTTCACGATAAACCCAAAATCACATCACATTTCAATCAGTCCCTAACCGTAAAATAGCAAGTGAGCAATTCCCTAAGTGTTAACCTCGAAGGCCGAAACCAACATCAGATCAATACCTCAGAAACCATTCAGCTTAACTAATCTCCAGTTAGTTTCTGATTCTCTTAACTCCTTTAGGTCTAAGAAAAGTATTATTGAAGATACCGTTCACGACAACCCAAAATCACATTCTATTAATTATCGGGTTAAAGAACAAGTGTTATTTAAAACACTGTTCGCGATAAACCCAAAAATCAATTCCAATTCAATTCCAATTAAGTATTATTTAATTGGTACACTTCATTAAATCTAAATAAAAAGATTTAATCTTTTTTTCAACTGGGCTTAAGAACACTGTTAATGAAGACACCATTCACGACAAACCCAAATTACATTTGATTTTAAATACAAGGCTCTGAATAGAAATTATATCGGCTTATATTCAATATCAAACTCTACGACTAACAAATATCGTATTGGAAATAACGATATAAATATATCTTTCAAATTCCCATAACAATATCTGTATCATCACAAAATCCAACATCGAAATAATCCAAAGACAATTTCGATTCAAATCCATTCCAATTCCATTATTGGAAATTCTGGTTTCTTTTAAAACCCTTTCAAATCCAATTTATTTATTTAAAAATAAATAGAATTTTAATTCTAGTTCCAAACTAGTTCATTTCGATAAAAATCTATTTTTTTCTTTTCAAATATGGAGTTTTTCATCCCAATTCTTCCCAAATCATTTCTTATGATTTTACACAAATTACTACTATTTTTAATAATTTTATCAAGGCCTGTACAGTCGATTTCCATCAACGGCCATCGAACTGCACTTACAGCGACCTTTTCCAAATTTGATTTGGACATAATTCCAAATCCCACCGTTAGATTTCAAATCTCTAATATTCATTAGAAAGCTCTTTTCGATACGAACCCAACGGTTCCGGTTTTAGGAGAATCCGATGGTCGGATCTCCCGTAATATCCGTTTGAAGTCAATGGTCGAAATCCACGAACTACCGCAGCGCGGCGCGTGCTATTCAGGCCATTATATTATATATAATATATATAATATATACTTCGTCGATTTCCTTTTAAAATGTATTATATAAATCGTTTTAAATTTGTTTTCAAAACGATTCCAACTTCTTTTCAAATTCAAATCAAAATTGAATTTTTCCTTATAGATTCGATTTAAAATTCATTTCAAATTGATTTCAATTCAAATTGATTTCTAATTCAATTTCAATTCATTTTCAATTCGAATTCATTTCTATTCAATTTCAATTCGAATTCATTTCTATTCAGTTTCAGTTCGAATTTCAATTCTTTTCAAAATACCAGATTTTGAAATCACTTTCGATATTCATTATAAAATGAATAAAAACGATATAAATATCGTTCACGTCAAAATGGCATCAATCTAATCAACACGGCTTCATATATTTCTATTTTCAAATATTCTATTTCAAAACCGGAATGAGGCCCAATCAATTACCATATAATATTAATTATATGGATTTTCTACAACACATGTATACAATAACAACGATGAATAATCAACCATCATCCAAAGTGCATTCTTCACTGTATAAGCATCAAATATAAATATTTAACGCTCATAACAGTCTGTCAATCAATCGATCGACATACAACTAATTATTGGGATTAGTGTATGTCATATATCACCCCAATACCCGTGTGGGGTTTCAAACAATCAAACACAGATTTTATTTGTGCAGTTGGGCGATGTGTAAAATTTATCGTCCCAATCAATATCAGTCAAACGTGTGTATATAAACAAATCGTCCGATTTGTTTATTTTTTTTATTTCATTTCATATACACGTTAAAAATTCTATTTTCAACTATAAAATATTTTATTTTATTTTCACATCACATCACACAATCAACTACACATCAAAATCAAACAAACAAACAAACAAACCGTCCATGGTCTGTGGACGACGGGTGTCGGGTGCTACTAAACACCGTTTGCATCCTAGTATATATTTTAACAAGAAAATCAAATTAAAAGTGAGAAATTCTCACAGAGGGTTCCACTCCGCCGTGCTTTGCTTTTGAACTGCTGAACATCTGGATTTGCTTGAAATTCCAATGCAGTTCTTTTCACGCTGTTCAAATAAAAATTATATTTTTATCGCTTTATTTCAATAAATAAAAATCTATTTTTATTTCTACTTCATATATATTTTACAACGCTTTTATTCTATATAAATTATATTTTTATATTTTTACTTCATATATAAAAGATCGAATTTTCATTTCAACATATATATAATAAAAATCAGATTTTTATTTCGCTACAAATATAAAGATAATAATTTCATATTCTCTATTATATAAAAATCACATTTTCAATACTTCTACAATATAAAAGATTATATTTTTATACTTCTACAATATAAAAGATTATATTTTTATACTTTCTATAATATAAAAATCATATTTTTATACTTTCTATAATATAAAAGTCATATTTTTAATCTTTCTTTAATATAAAATTTATATTTTTAATCTTTCTATAATATAAAAATCATATTTTTAATCTTTCTATAATATAAAAATTATATTTTTAATCTTTCTATAATATAAAAATTATATTTTTAACCTTTCTATATAATAAAAATTATATTTTTCCTTTGTTACTCAAACAGTAAAAAATCCCATTTTTAATTTACTACTTTTAAAATAAAAATCACCTTTTTATTATTCAGTTTTATATATAAAGATCAAATCTTTATAAACAAAACCATGCCCTTTCTGTAATTGAAAAATCATTTCTTTTTATAGTGAAGTTATACGAGTAAAAATTATATTTTTACTCACTAAAAATCGCCACTTTATATAGTGATACATATAAAAATATCTAGTCTTTCTCTATAATAAAAATATCATCTTTTCAATGATAAAAATCCCAACTTTCTATACATAAAAATCCTAACTTTATCTATATTAAATTCTAAGCTTCTATGGAAAAAAACAATATTTCCTATGCAATGCTTTAATATAAAAACGAAAAGAAAATATAAATAAAAAGGAAAGGGGCTCACTGTTTTTGGCCGGGGCAGAGGCTGGATCGAAGAGGGCTAGGGGAGGAGGTGAACGCGAGGGAGGAGAAGGGGAGGGGCGGCACCTGGTGATGGTCGGAGGATGGGTGCGCTGCCCTAGGCGGCGGCGGATCTGAGATCGACGGGAGGGGAGTGCAAGGCTGGAGGAGGAGAAGGAGAAGCGGCGTGAGGAGGGGAGGCGGTTTCCGACGAGGGGGGGCGATCGAACGGCGGCGGCGATCGCGATGTGGAGCGGTGGCCATTTTTTTTCTTTATTTTCGTTTGAACGGTTGTGAGGAGAGAGGGGGGGTTGACCTGGTAATAGGAGAGGAGGGAAGTTTTATTTTATTTAATTTAATTCCAAAAAGCAACTTTTATTTTAGAACTCGAAATCAAGCCCACCGCCTGTCGTCTATAGCTAATTACCCCCATTCCGAACACAATGGGATATGTATCGTAAGCTGGTTCGATCGTTTCGATCAGTTTTCTTCAAAATCAACATATTCTATATATTGAATTTGAACGCGCATTTCAATTTACCGGGGTCACATACAAACTCGGAAAATTTCCGAAAAATATTTTCTAGCTTCGTATTGACGATGCGGTCTTAACAAAACTAGTTTCATCGAATTCTGAGACCGTTTGAAAAATGGCCATTTTTCAGTTGATTTAAATCAACTGAAACTGGTCAAATGCGTTTTCCTTTGCCACGCTCACATATTGAATCGAAAAATTACGAATTTTGGAATTTAGCAATGACATGACATCACGAATTCAAAAAAAGAGGTTTCGTTGAAATCCGAGGTCGTTTGCTAAATTTCCATTTTTAAGGGCCAGAAATTCCATAGCGACTATTCTGAAAATTCATTTGGACATATCATTTTATCCCCGCTATGAAATTTTGATTTTTCGGATTCGTTGGGAAGATATTCTCAAATAGATTCAAATATTTTTGGTTTCACTAAAATCCGGTTTATTTTGAATCTTGTACATCCATTTGAAATTTGAAATCAAATTATCGAACTACCGCACCATTTTCTATTCCTTTTATAATTATAAATAAATATTTATATTCTAACGACGATCTATATAACTATATACGTTTGAATTCTATTCAAAATAAATTTTTATTTGTTACTATTTAAAATAATTCATTTTAAATATTCAAAATTCGCTAAAATTGCCAAAATAAAAATTTTTAATTGGCCCAGATTTCCGGGTTATTACAATTTTCGCCACTTAAAACTTTTCGTCCCCGAAAAGGAACGAAGCCGAAAGTTGTTTAACAAATCAACTCAACTTTCGTTATTTTCATTACGGCTTAAGTTCTTCAACTTTTCAGTTTCTAAGAACTTTTCAAATTTTTCAAAAATTTGGCTAACACCCTAAATTTTCGAAAAAATTCGCCCTAACCTCCTCTGCACCGGTAAAATCCCGAAATTTCCATATAGGACCTCTGATCTCAAAAAGAAAAAGAAAAAGCCAATCGGCTCATAAAATCATCATCACCCAAACAAAACAGTAAATTATGGTAAACATGTACCTATTTGTCGGGCAAACAATTTTATTCTTCTGCTCTAGCCTCTTTGCTATGACTTGTTCAATGTAAGTACATGTATATGCAAGCAAATGCGACCAAATTTCAATACAATTCACTATTTGGTCCAATTGGGCTATATGGCACAAATTTTCAATTAAACAACCAATAATCAACAACACAACCATCAATCAATTAGTTGATTAGCTTTTCAAATTCATAACTTTGATACATAGTCAAAAATCAGATTTTTGATGCCAAATCACAACAATAAGCCCTATTCGAAACTCGAAAATAAATACTAGCGATGGTGCCCCGTTACCAGAATTATCCTCGGGCACTAGAGTGCGATTCTATAACTACCCAATACATTAAAACTTTGAATACACGTTTGCAAGACATATATGCAAAATCTTTATATATTGGATTGTCCAAATTCATATAAATAAATAATCAAATACGAATAATTGATTTAAATTTTCAAAACAAAACTTGTTTTCAATTTTAAAAATCTACTCTTCACACTCGTTCTAGGATACTACTGATCCCATCTCTAACGAGTCATTCTAATTGGATATTACTAATCCAATTTCTGATGTATTCTTTCGTATGGTTCTAATGTGTCTTGTTCTCTGAGCTTTGTAAACCAAAGCTATGATACCAAATGTAAAGACCCATAACTTCCCCGGTGAGGAAAGCGCGGATAGTTCGAGAACAAGCCACAACAGAACGCAGACAGAAGAACATTTCATTGTATATTACAACAATTCCATCAGAATACAAGAATATACAGAGTATAAATCAATATTACACAACAGAAAAATATCAGAGATTACAATACATTACATGGCAGCAGAAAATAATACAAACACAACTGAAGGAGATATACGGATACAAAGCTTTCCGGATATCGTTCCAGCTGTAAACCAGGATCCTGTGAATATAAATCTGCAAAACCAAAACTACTAGCTGCCCATGTCAAAATAAGGGCACCCAGAGTTTAGGTTAAAACAATAAACTCCAGGTCAGTCATGGGACTGGTGTGAGAACTAAAACAGTTATTAATCTTTATTTTAAAGTTAGATAAATGAAGGGACCACGCCGTATAACACGGAACGGGTTTCCTCCCAAGAATACCAGTGCATAAAACAATCACACAATGCAACGCAAGCTGGAGGATAGGGTTTTTATCTTATAATAGCCAAGAATGCTTGATACGTTTAAAACAAATCATTTGATACTATTATAAGTGCATAGTGTATAAAACAACTTCAAATCATAAGTATCAATCATAGACGGCATAAGCGCCCCTTCCCACTATGTCGCCATACTAGGTTCTACAAATAAAACCGCAAATGTCACGTATTTGGAAGTTGGGTTTCCATCTGTGAACCGAGGCAAAAGATAGTCCTCAACTGATTCGAGACTGTCTAGCCCGAGCCTCAGGAACAGCCGCAACTGCCCCTTGGATCCTCAGGGCCAGTCCACCGATGCGGATTAAACTTAAACCCTGAACATGCGTTTCCCCGCCCTATGAGGCATAAATGAGCCAACGAATGACTCCATCGGACCCGGATCGTCCGATCAAACCGAGGCGCCACGCAACAGCAACAACCACATAAGTCAAACTCGTCAGGGCGTGTAAAACCACTGACGCCACTTCTAGCTAGAAAGAAACGCATGCCCTCCCTGACGTCCTCTCCTGTTTTGGTTCACACCGGGGTGTGAGGCTCGCGAATCAACGTTACACAAAGCTACGCCACACAGGCCGTGCTTTGATCATCAACCACAAGACTTTGCTTTTCAACAGAAGCCTTGATCCATTTGCCACTTAGGCATGCCACACAGGCAATTCATTCCATGCGATGGATATCCATCAATATATAACCCCTGAGCTCGTACGTCTCAGAGAAGGGCGTTAAGCAAGAGAATAAATTCTCCACCACCAAACAGATATATATTTAATAGAAATCAATCACACAGACTGAATTCCAATGTCAGACACACAGTCCATTTACAAGTTCGTTCTGGGTCTGAATGAAACCGGAGGCACCTAGTACCCCGCATATCCATCGATCTCCAAGTACGTCTGGACGATCACCAACTGTTTCCATCTTCTTGGGTGTACATCCCAATCCAGATCGTCAGTAATCACCCAAACGACGTGAAGACCTCCGGTCTTCGACCACCGTCTTCATCTTCGACTTATCGTCATATCAGTTATTCAGAATGGGATAAACTCGGTCTTTCCGAATAACTCGCGCATATTATAAACAAGTGTTACACAAACACAACATACGCTTCATTTCAGTTCATCAGTCAGTAACCGTAAATTAATCGAGAGAATAATCCCCCAAATATTAACCCCGAAGGCCGAAACCAACATCAGATCAATACCCAGGAAATCGCTCTGCTTAGTCAACCTACAGTTAGTTTCTAAATTTCACATTCTTAGGGAAAGGTTCCCATTAATTTTATCAAAGATAAATTCTTTCAAATTTATTCTTTAATCTCCCTTTTGAATATCATTTCAACTAGTCGGGATTAACAAACCTTAACGAATTAATCATTTGTTTTAATTTCCCAACCCCAACCTATTCATCCCATGAAGTAAAATTGGTTATACTTCATATCTAACACCACGGTGTTATCGGTAAATTCAATTACCATTTCACGTTTAAATCTAATTAAAGATTTAACTATCGTCTGGAGCAAAACTGGTGATACTCCATTCTCGATCTTTTCAATCTAATTAAAGGTTCATTAAAACTCCACTTAGTTTTAATCTTTGACTGGGTTAAAGAATCAGTGTCATTTAAAACACGGTTCACGATAAACCCAAAATCATATCACATTTCAATCAGTCCCTAACCGTAAAATAGCAAGTGAGCAATTCCCCCGAAGGCCGAAACCAACATCAGATCAATACCTCAGAAACCATTCAGCTTAACTAATCTTCAGTTAGTTTCTGATTCTCTTAACTCCTTTAGGTCTAAGAACAGTATTATTGAAGATATCATTCACGACAACCCAAAATCACATTCTATTAATTATCGGGTTAAAGAACAAGTGTTATTTAAAACACTGTTCATGATAAACCCAAAAATCAATTCCAATTCAATTCCAATTAAATATTATTCAATTGGTACACTTCATTAAATCTAAATAAACAGATTTAATATTTTTCTCAACTGGGCTTAAGAACGGTGTTAATGAAGACACCATTCACGACAAACCCAAATCACATTTGATATTAAATACAAGGCTCTGAATAGAAATTATATCGGCTTATATTCAATATCAAACTCTACGACTAACAAATATCGTATTGGAAATAACGATATAAATATATCTTTCAAATTCCCATAACAATATCTGTATCATCACGAAATCCAACATCGTAATAATCCAAAGACAATTTTGATTCAAATCCATTACAATTCCATTATTGGAAATTCTGGTTTCTTTTAAAACCCTTTCAAATCCAATTTATTTATTTAAAAATAAATAGAATTTTAATTCTAGTTCAAAACTAGTTCATTTCGATAAAAATTTATTTTTATCTTTTCAGATATGGAGTTTTTCATCCCAATTCTTCCCAAATCATTTCTTATGATTTTACACAAATTATTACTATTTTTACTAATTTTATCAAGGCCCGTACAGTCGATTTCCATCAACGGCTATCGAACTGCACTTACAGCGACCTTTTCCAAATTTGATTTGGACATAATTCCAAATCCAACCCTTAGATTTCAAATCTCTAATATTCGTTAGAAATATCTTTTCGATACGAACCCAACGTGTAACACCCGCCCTCCACTAGGATCACTCCCTAGAATGTACTAGCTTTGGAGGGGCGTTATTGTGAAGGTAAACATGCACAGAGATATAGCAAGACAGAGTATATAAAAATAAATATAAGTAAAGCAGCGGTAGCAGATAAAAACCCATCATCATCACAGAAAACCCACATAGTCAAGTACATAATATCAAAATGTCATGATCCAAAATACAACTCCAGTCTAGATACGTGATAACAAAATACATAGTAAACATCAGTACTAATCCCCAGAAATAAAAGATAAGCCACAGCTAGCTCAGATCCATACATGAGCTATCCAACAAGCAATCAAAGGTCCACTAAGCAGATGCAGTCCCTCCCTGAGAACCTGTGGGGGGGGGGGAAACGGAAGAAAAGAAGCGAAAGAAAACAGGTCAGTCAAAAAGACTGGTAAGCCCTACTACGATCAATCTATAAACTAATAAAGTTAACAGTATGATGGAAACTGAGAGGAACATTCTGGCAACAGATAAGGTGACATCACATAGACGAGATTAATCTTTGCACCACAGTGTACTAGCAAACCCACAAAACAAATCTTGATCCCTTAGCCCAAACTTTGGCCCAATACATGAAGTGACCTTAGTATAAGGCCCAGCCCAACGGTCTAGTCGATCGGCTCCCTATAAACCTAACACGTCGAGTGTTGGTGTCCATACGGCCCACATGGATGTAGTCAGACTGCGCTGGGTCCACCCTTGGGTGTATCAAGCCCTCGGGTGTCAACCCCAGACACCTAAGCAATAATGCACAGTCTAAGCCTACTGGTACCCGTGCCTCGAGTTTGTCCAACATCGGACTACGTGCACGTCCGTAGCCCGCCGGACCCGCACCGCTGTACCACTCAGCCGTCGCTTTGGTCGCTTACATCAGTCCAGTAATCGTGCCCCGCCCTAGCCTAGCCTCTAGGGTTGTGAATGATACCAAACTGGGATTACTGCTGGAACAGACCACGTTGCTAGGGTTTCTAAGAGGGTTAAGTGTGGTTTTAACCCCTCACTAAACCTGGATTAGATTAGCTAAGTGTAACCACCTATCCCCATCTAATCCTCGCATCCCCATTATTGGTTAAGTATTAGTGGGCCATGACTTAACCCTAATCATGAGGCATTAATTACTTAACGCACCCAACCTCTCACATTAGACATCCGTGGTTACCTGGGAAGATTTACACCACGTCTAGGTCTAACCTCGGGTCTTATGGTGCCACATGACCAACTACCCACATTAGACCCCACGTTGTGGTTACCTGGGAAGATTTACACCACAACTAGGTCTAACCTCGAGTTGGCCATATCATGTTATCTAATGTCATGTCCACTTCAAAACATATTCACAAGTTAACATATACTTGGGTAGACCTAACTTAATAGGTAAATTCCCAAGGGGTAGACCTAACTTAATAGGTATATTCCCAATCTTTTAGTTTCATATATTTTTAAGTTTACCCAAACCCTCCCAACGTCATTATCTCGCTTACATATTCGTCATAACGTATAAGGGTATAAAAGGTAACTTGGCATAACATACATGGTGGACTTCACATGTCATAATAAACATGCATACATGTTAAACTTGCAAATCATGTCATGATGAATTCGCATAAACATGCATAGCTTATTAAATATGCATAACATGGTAAGGTGAACATGCATAATCCATTTAACTTGCATAACATGGTAAGATGAGCTTGCATAGGCATGCATAATCCATTAAACTTGCATAACATGGTAAGATGAACATGCATAATCCATTAAACTTGCATAACATGGTAAGGTGATCTTGCATAAACATGCATAACCCATGAAACATGTAGAACATGACATAATAAGCTCGCATAAGCATGCATAACTTGTGAAACATGTAAAACATGGCATAGAAATCTTGCATATGCATGCATAACTTATGAAACATGTAGAACATGACATAGTGAGTTCGCATAAGCATGCATAATCAACTAAACTCACACAAATCTCAACTTTCACCAAACATTAACTTTAAAGTTTGTAAAGTGAAGGTAAGAGGGCTTACAAATATAAACAAGCCACAAATCCACCAAATAAGATGAAGAAGCCCTTTTAAAAACCAAAACAAAGCCTCAAATAAGAAAACCCTTTTGCGAAATCCCAAAAACACAAACTTTAGCAAATCAAACTTGCTACTTAATGAAGTATGCAAGTTATTAAGCATTCATACAACATAGAAAAGGTTGTATGATCATCATATCATCACAGGATTAAACTTTGAGGAAGGTGGAGGCTAGGGATTTTAGATGGAGGCCATTTGAGGTTTCAATTTGGCATAATTTAGTTGCAAGATTGATTAATGAGGCTTTAGGGTAGGATTAGGGGTATATTTATAGAGAATTAGAGTGTTTTAGGCCCTAGGATTAACCCTAGATTAGGTTTGGCCCGTCAGATCTTAGAATTCTCCAGAACCAAGCCACTTGACCCAACCCAAATCAGAAATGGTGCACCAGGCTGGGCTGCCTGGGCACCCCCTGTCGACAGGGCTGTCGACAGGGCAGTCGACACCCTGGGTGCCCTGTCGACATGCCTGTCGACATGGGCCCCCTGGCGGGAATTTTCCCGCCTACCCCTGATTAGCCCAAATCCCTGATTTTAATTTAAAATTTAAATCTGTCTTTAGCATAGAAATTTCTGAAAACTTCAATGGGCCTTAACTGGGTCATACGGACTCCGATTTTCGAAAACTCGGACTCTATTTCGCGTATTTTTCCGAGACGATCGCAATGGCATAGCCCGTTTCCCCTGATTCTGATTTTTGAATTTAATTCTGCCTCGATTTATGTTATAATAGTTTATTGAAAATACGGGTTGTTATATTCTCCCCTCCTTAAAGGATTTCGTCCCCGAAATCTTCAAGTTAGGAAGAACATATCCTACCATCCAACATCCATCTACTCAAAACATCATCCACGAGCAACCATTGTCCTTAAAGGATTCTAAATGCTGTATGAACATATGCAAAAGTGTGTGTATATGTACTTATCTAATGCAACGATCAATGCAAAATATGTTAGTGAAATGTATCCATATGTATGCAAATCCCTAACATAATGTATAATAACTACATGCGTGCTCAATCATACATCCATATGCAACATCCATGTGATTGCATACAAATTTCATCCAAGAATATGCATAAACACCCATGCACATGCAATATGAGGAGTGTGTGAGCCGATCTAGTGCCTAATGTGTATCATGCATCCACGAGTAACCACCTGCAAACACTTGCAACCACTTGCAATCATCAACCATAACATGCTTCAAACACATGTTTCATCCAAAGGGTTTCTACCTAAGGTTCTCATGACAAGCTTAGCACGATAACTAGATAAATATGGATTTCAAAGAGAAAGATATACTAACAAAGGGAAGAGATTGAGAGTGTACCCTCAAAAAGGAATGGATAAAGCCCACGCATCTTCTCCTCGGTTTCCCAAGTTGCGTCCTCTTCGGCTTCACCCCATTGCACCTTCACCAATCTGACCTCACGATTCCTTAGCTTCTTGGTCTCTGTCCCCAAGATACGAATCGGAGCTTTCCTTAAAGTTGCTTCTTTCTCTACCTCCACGTCTTCAAGCATGCTAGGCTCAACCACCTCAGCGGACTCATGCAGGCACTTTCGGAGATGCGAGACATGAAAGACATTATGCACTCCGGACAACTTCTCGGGCAATTGCACTCTGTATGCCATCTTCCCAATTCTCTCAATGATGGGGAAGGGTCCAACAAATCTCGGTGCTAGCTTCCCAACAGCTCCAAATCGGACCACATTCCGCAAAGGAGAAACCTTCACGAAAACCTTGTCCCCAACCTCAAACTCCAATTCGGACCTTCGCCTGTCAGCATAGGATTTCTGCCGGTCTTGGGCCGCTTTCATCCGTCTTCTAATCAACTCCACCTTCTCGGATGTATCCCTAATCATGTCGGGTCCAAGTATAAGCTTATCCGTGGATTCCCACCAACATGTAGGTGACTTGCACGGCCTCCCATATAAAGCCTCGAAGGGTGCCATCCCTATGCTCGCCTGATAACTGTTGTTGTATGCAAACTCGACAAGAGGGAGATGGTCTTCCCAAGCACCACCAAAATCTAGAATGCAAAGCCTCAACAAGTCCTCAAGTACCCTATTCACCCTTTCTGTCTGGCCGTCTGTTTGTGGGTGATAGGCCGTACTCAGGTTCAACTTCGTGCCCATAGCCTCCTGTAAGCTGTTCCAGAATTGACTAGTAAAGATGGGGTCTCGGTCACTGACTATGCTGGAAGGGACTCCATGTAGTCGTACTATCTCACGAAGGTATACTGATGCTAGTCCAGATGCGGTCCTTTTGCTCTTTACTGGAATAAAGTGAGCACTCTTCGTGAGCCTATCCACAATAACCCATATGCTCGTATTCCCCTTCCTGGACCTTGGAAGCCCATCAATAAAGTCCATAGAAATGCTCTCCCACTTCCATAGCGGGACCTCTAGCGGATGTAATAGCCCACCGGGCTTCTTCGACTCAGCTTTTACTCTTTGACAAATAACACATCTCGAGACAAACTCCGCCACATCCTTTTTCATTCCGGGCCAGAAGAAAACGCGCTTCATGTCCTTATACATCTTATCACCCCCTGGATGTATGGTCATCTTGGAGCGATGTGCTTCCTCGAGAACTTTCCTCACCAAGCCTTCTACCATCGGGACACAAAGCCTTCCTTCTCTCCTCAGCCAACCCCTATCGTCTATAGAATATCGAGCAAGGTGACTAGATGTCTCCCCTCGAACCAGCTTATCCAAGATCTCAATTATCTGAGGGTCTCCCTTTTGCGAAGCCCCAACTTGATCTAGGAGAGTAGGCCTGAGCTCTAAAGATGCCAAGGAACCGGTCACCGACCCCATTGCCAAAGAGAAATCAAAGGTCGCTAAGAACTCTAAATTCTTCATCTCAACAAACAGAGGACTTAGTGTCAACCTTTTCCTACTCAACGCATCCGCTACAACATTCCCCTTGCCAGGGGTATAGGATATCTCAAAATCATAGGAAGCCAAAAATTCCATCCATCTCTGCTGTCTTAAGTTCAGATCTTTCTGCGAAAAGAGATACTTCAAAGACTTATGATCGGTGTATAGCTCGAATCTCTCTCCCAGAAGATAATGACGCCATGCTTTGAGCGCATATACAATCGCTGCTAGCTCTAGATCATGAGTGGGATAGTTCCTCTCATGCACCTTCAGTTGCCTTCCACCAAAGCATATCACTCTGCCCTCTTGCATCAGAACGGCACCCAATCCCGTGCCACAAGCATCAGTGTACACGGTAAATATCTTACCCCCATCGGGTAAGGCTAGAACTGGTGCGGAGGTAAGGGCTCTTTTGAGTCTCTGAAAAGCGAGCTCACAATCCATATCCCAAGCAAAGACTAAGTTCTTCTTCGTCAACTTAGTAAGAGGAGCGGATATCTTTGCGAAGTCTTTAATGAACTTCCGATAGAAACCCGCAAGACCCAGAAAGCTTCTCACCTCGGTTGCATTCCTTGGAGTCTTCCAATCCTGAACTGCAACCACCTTAGCGGGATCCACCGCTAAGCCTTGCTTGGATACGATATGCCCAAGAAATCTGACTTCCCTTCTCCAAAAGTGGCACTTGGAGAACTTAGCTTTTAACTGGTGTGCTCTGAGTGTATCCATCACCTCTACTAGGTGCCTCGCATGCTCTTCCTCATCCTTGGAGAAGACCAGAATGTCATCAACAAAGACCACGACAAACTTATTCAAAAACTCCCGAAACACCCTACTCATCAAATCCACAAAATATGCGGGTGCATTTGTCAAACCGAACGGCATAACAAGCCATTCAAAGAATCCGTCTGGAGTTCTGAATGCAGTCTTGTCTATACTGTCTTCAGCCACTCTGAGCTGATGGAAACCCGTAGCAAGGTCAAGCTGAGAGAAAACAGAAGCACCAACAAGTTGATCAAAGAGATCATCGATTCTTGGTAACGGGTGTCGGTTCTTCTTAGTTAGCTTATTCAACTCTCTATAATCCACACAGAGTCGGAGAGAGCCATCTGCCTTAGTTGCAAACACCACAGGCGCTCCCCATTCGGATATACTCCTTCTGATGAAGCCCTTCTCAAGCAATTCTTTCACTTGTTTGCTCAACTCCCGTCTCTCACGCGGAGCCATATGCCGAACGGGCAAAGAAACAGGCTTAGCATTATCTACCAGGTAGATGCGAAAGTCAATCTCTCGTTTAGGGGGCAACCCCTTAACTTCTTCAAACACATCTGGATAATCTCGGACCACCCTTACAGACTGAAGGGCCTCCTCTGATGAGTCGAGAGATTCTAGATAGCATAACATGACGGGATTCTTCGGATTGCATGAAATCTCTAAGGTGTTGCCCAGGCGAGTCACAAGCCTTACAACCCTATGCTCACAATCCAGAATGGCTCCATATCTAGACAGCCAATCCATGCCCAAGATCAATCCATATCCCCTGAAACCTAGAACATACGCACTACACAAGAACTCAACGCTGAGTATAGAGATCCTTAGATCCTCACATATCATGGATAGATGAGCAGAACCCCCAATGGGATTCGAAACACAAACGGGATCATCCACTAAGCTAGTACTGAGGTGCAAACTATCAACAAGATCAGATGAAATAAAGCTATGTGATGCACCGGAATCAAACAAGGTACGTACCGGAAGATCAGAGATATAAACAAGGTTCTCAACAGAAACACTACCTCTCTCGGGAACTGAAGCGGCATTGAGAGCATGAACTTGCCCTCCTGAAGATCCAGCCTGTCCTTTCTTCTTTGGGCAGTCTTTGCTGAAGTGCCCAGCCTCTCCACAAGAAAAGCATCCACCATTAAGCTTCCTTTTCTTCTTCCTGCAATCTTTAGCAAAATGCCCAGCTATACCACAGTAATTGCACTTCCCCTTGCCTTTGTTGTTGCCCTTCTTGTTCTTATTCTGATTTCCTTGACTGCTTTGACCTTGGTTGCCTTTGCCTTGAGAATCAGCCTTCTTTGCCTGAGTATCGCCTGACTTGACTTCCTTCTTTCCCTCTCCCTGAAGCAGAGCCATATTGACCAAACTCTCGAAAGTGGCTCCATGCGGAATATGTGACATTGCCAAGCCCTGTAGCGGCTCATTCAATCCTCTGGCAAATCGAAGAGCCTTCTTCTCCGGGGTGTTTACTAGATCCAAACCAAAGCGGGCCAGCTGATTGAACTTGTTCACATACTCCTTGACAGACATATCCCCTTGCTTTAGTGCAATGAACTTCTCCATTTGTAAATTTGCTTCAGCTGAAGATAGAAACTTGGTCACAAATCTAGCCCTCAAATCGGCCCAAGTCTCAACGGGCCTCGTCCCATTGGTGACCTCCCACCAATAGGCCGCCTCATCCTTCAGAAGCCATACGGTCAATAAGATCTTCCTCTCGTCATCTATTCCAAAAATGGCAAACAAGTCCTCCGTGTCCTTCAGCCAATTCCTAGCTTCAACGAAAGATTCTGTGCCTAGAAAATTCTTGCCCCCCATTGCTTTGAAGTCTTTACACACCTTTGTAAACTCAATCTGAGGGTGCTGAGGGGGAGGAGGAGGAAGAGGAGCCTCAGCAACGGGAGGAGGAGGAACATTAGCAACGGGAGGGGGAATATTAGCTGCTGGAGGAGGGGGAGCAGGGACCACCGGAGGAGGGATATTAGGGGTAGGATTCTCAACCACAGGAGGGGGAGTGGGAGTAGGGTTGGCGGGACCAGCAGCCGCCCTAGCTTCTAGGAGTCTCCTATACCAGAGTGGTACGTTCACTCCATCTGGGATGTCAAGATTCTCAGCCATACTGAAACAAGAGATAAGATAAGATTAGGTCAAGGGAACGAAGGATAACGCTGATGGCTTTTTGGGGATTAGCCTTAAAATACTCTAGACTTTATTTTGGAAAATACTTAGTAGGTTTTTGAAAATAGTTTTTCGAAAAGGGTTTTTTTTTTTTCAAAAGTTTTTTTTTTCAATCTTGTTAACCTTGTGCTCTGATACCAAATGTAACACCCGCCCTCCACTAGGATCACTCCCTAGAATGTACTAGCTTTGGAGGGGCGTTATTGTGAAGGTAAACATGCACAGAGATATAGCAAGACAGAGTATATAAAAATAAATATAAGTAAAGCAGCGGTAGCAGATAAAAACCCATCATCATCACAGAAAACCCACATAGTCAAGTACATAATATCAAAATGTCATGATCCAAAATACAACTCCAGTCTAGATACGTGATAACAAAATACATAGTAAACATCAGTACTAATCCCCAGAAATAAAAGATAAGCCACAGCTAGCTCAGATCCATACATGAGCTATCCAACAAGCAAGTCAAAGGTCCACTAAGCAGATGCAGTCCCTCCCTGAGAACCTGTGGGGGGGGGGAACGGAAGAAAAGAAGCGAAAGAAAACAGGTCAGTCAAAAAGACTGGTAAGCCCTACTACGATCAATCTATAAACTAATAAAGTTAACAGTATGATGGAAACTGAGAGGAACATTCTGGCAACAGATAAGGTGACATCACATAGACGAGATTAATCTTTGCACCACAGTGTACTAGCAAACCCACAAAACAAATCTTGATCCCTTAGCCCAAACTTTGGCCCAATACATGAAGTGACCTTAGTATAAGGCCCAGCCCAACGGTCTAGTCGATCGGCTCCCTATAAACCTAACACGTCGAGTGTTGGTGTCCATACGGCCCACATGGATGTAGTCAGACTGCGCTGGGTCCACCCTTGGGTGTATCAAGCCCTCGGGTGTCAACCCCAGACACCTAAGCAATAATGCACAGTCTAAGCCTACTGGTACCCGTGCCTCGAGTTTGTCCAACATCGGACTACGTGCACGTCCGTAGCCCGCCGGACCCGCACCGCTGTACCACTCAGCCGTCGCTTTGGTCGCTTACATCAGTCCAGTAATCGTGCCCCGCCCTAGCCTAGCCTCTAGGGTTGTGAATGATACCAAACTGGGATTACTGCTGGAACAGACCACGTTGCTAGGGTTTCTAAGAGGGTTAAGTGTGGTTTTAACCCCTCACTAAACCTGGATTAGATTAGCTAAGTGTAACCACCTATCCCCATCTAATCCTCGCATCCCCATTATTGGTTAAGTATTAGTGGGCCATGACTTAACCCTAATCATGAGGCATTAATTACTTAACGCACCCAACCTCTCACATTAGACATCCGTGGTTACCTGGGAAGATTTACACCACGTCTAGGTCTAACCTCGGGTCTTATGGTGCCACATGACCAACTACCCACATTAGACCCCACGTTGTGGTTACCTGGGAAGATTTACACCACAACTAGGTCTAACCTCGAGTTGGCCATATCATGTTATCTAATGTCATGTCCACTTCAAAACATATTCACAAGTTAACATATACTTGGGTAGACCTAACTTAATAGGTAAATTCCCAAGGGGTAGACCTAACTTAATAGGTAAATTCCCAATCTTTTAGTTTCATGTATTTTTAAGTTTACCCAAACCCTCCCAACGTCATTATCTCGCTTACATATTCGTCATAACGTATAAGGGTATAAAAGGTAACTTGGCATAACATACATGGTGGACTTCACATGTCATAATAAACATGCATACATGTTAAACTTGCAAATCATGTCATGATGAATTCGCATAAACATGCATAGCTTATTAAATATGCATAACATGGTAAGGTGAACATGCATAATCCATTTAACTTGCATAACATGGTAAGATGAGCTTGCATAGGCATGCATAATCCATTAAACTTGCATAACATGGTAAGATGAACATGCATAATCCATTAAACTTGCATAACATGGTAAGGTGATCTTGCATAAACATGCATAACCCATGAAACATGTAGAACATGACATAATAAGCTCGCATAAGCATGCATAACTTGTGAAACATGTAAAACATGGCATAGAAATCTTGCATATGCATGCATAACTTATGAAACATGTAGAACATGACATAGTGAGTTCGCATAAGCATGCATAATCAACTAAACTCACACAAATCTCAACTTTCACCAAACATTAACTTTAAAGTTTGTAAAGTGAAGGTAAGAGGGCTTACAAATATAAACAAGCCACAAATCCACCAAATAAGATGAAGAAGCCCTTTTAAAAACCAAAACAAAGCCTCAAATAAGAAAACCCTTTTGCGAAATCCCAAAAACACAAACTTTAGCAAATCAAACTTGCTACTTAATGAAGTATGCAAGTTATTAAGCATTCATACAACATAGAAAAGGTTGTATGATCATCATATCATCACAGGATTAAACTTTGAGGAAGGTGGAGGCTAGGGATTTTAGATGGAGGCCATTTGAGGTTTCAATTTGGCATAATTTAGTTGCAAGATTGATTAATGAGGCTTTAGGGTAGGATTAGGGGTATATTTATAGAGAATTAGAGTGTTTTAGGCCCTAGGATTAACCCTAGATTAGGTTTGGCCCGTCAGATCTTAGAATTCTCCAGAACCAAGCCACTTGACCCAACCCAAATCAGAAATGGTGCACCAGGCTGGGCTGCCTGGGCACCCCCTGTCGACAGGGCTGTCGACAGGGCAGTCGACACCCTGGGTGCCCTGTCGACATGCCTGTCGACATGGGCCCCCTGGCGGGAATTTTCCCGCCTACCCCTGATTAGCCCAAATCCCTGATTTTAATTTAAAATTTAAATCTGTCTTTAGCATAGAAATTTCTGAAAACTTCAATGGGCCTTAACTGGGTCATACGGACTCCGATTTTCGAAAACTCGGACTCTATTTCGCGTATTTTTCCGAGACGATCGCAATGGCATAGCCCGTTTCCCCTGATTCTGATTTTTGAATTTAATTCTGCCTCGATTTATGTTATAATAGTTTATTGAAAATACGGGTTGTTATACAACGGTTCCTGTTTTAGGAGAATCCGACGGTCGGATCTCCCGTAATATCCGTTCGAAGTCAATGGTCAAAATCCACGAACCACCGCAGCGCGGCGCGTGCTATTCAGGCCATTATATTATATATAATATATATAATATATACTTCGTCGATTTCCTTTTAAAACATATTATATAAATCGTTTTAAATTTGTTTTCAAAATGATTTCAACTTCTTTTCAAATTCAAATCAAAATTGAATTTTTCCTTATAGATTCGATTTAAAATTCATTTCAAATTGATTTCAATTCAAATTGATTTCTAATTCAATTTCAGTTCGTTTTCAATTCAATTTGAATTCATTTCTATTCAATTTCAATTCGAATTCATTTCTATTCAGTTTCAGTTCGAATTTCAATTCTTTTCAAAATACCAGATTTTGAAATCACTTTCGATATTCATTATAAAATGAATAAAATCGATATAAATATTGTTCACCTCAAAATGGCATCAATCTAATCAACACGGCTTCATATATTTCTATTTTCCAATATTCTATTTCAAAACTGGAATGTGGCCCAATCAATTACCATATAATATTAATTATATGGATTTTCTACAACACATGTATACAATAACAACGATGAAAAATCAACCATCATCCAAAGTGCATTCTACACTGTATAAGCATCAAATATAAATATTTAATGCTCATAACAGTTTGTCAATCAATCGATCGACATACAACTAATTATTGGGATTAGTGTATGTCATATATCACCCCAATACCCGTGTGGGGTTTCAAACAATCAAACACAGATTTTATTTGTGCAGTTGGGCGATGTGTAAAATTTATCATCCCAATCAATATCAATCAAATGTGTGTATATAAACAAATCATCTGATTTTAAAAATTCTATTTTCAACTATAAAATATTTTACCTATATAAACATTTTATTTTCATTTCACATCACATCACACAATCAACAACACATCAAAACCAAACAAACAAACAAACAAGCCGTCCATGGTCTGTGGACGACGGGTGTCGGGTGCTTCTAAACACCGTCTGCATCCTAGTATATATTTTAACTAGAAAAGTAAATTAAAAGTGAGAAATTCTCACAAAGGGTTCCACTCCGCCGTGCTTTGCTTTTGAACTACTGAACATCTGGATTTGCTTGAAGTTCCAATGCAGTTCTTTTCACGCCGTTCAAATAAAAATTATATTTTTATCGCTTTATTTCAATAAATAAAAATCTATTTTTATTTCTACTTCATATATATTTTACAACGCTTTTATTCTATATAAATTATATTTTTATGTTTTTACTTCATATATAAAAGATCGAATTTTCATTTCAACATATATGTAATAAAAATCAGATTTATATTTCGCCACAAATATAAAGATAATATTTTCATATTCTCTATTATATAAAAATCACATTTTCAATACTTCTACAATATAAAAGATTATATTTTTATACTTCTACCATATAAAAGATTATATTTTTATACTTTCTATAATATAAAAATCATATTTTTATACTTTCTATAATATAAAAACCATATTTTTAATCTTTTTATAATATAAAAATTATATTTTTAATCTTTCTATAATATAAAAATCATATTTTTAATCTTTCTATAATATAAAAATTATATTTTTAATCTTTCTATAATATAAAAAAAATATTTTTAACCTTTCTATGTAAAAAAATTATATTTTTCCTTTGCTACTCAAACAATAAAAAAAATCCCATTTTTAATTTACTACTTTTAAAATAAAAATCACCTTTTTATTATTCGGTTTTATATATAAAGATCAAATCTTTATAAACAAAACCATGCCCTTTCTGTAATTGAAAAATCATTTCTTTTTATAGTGAAGTTATACGAGTAAAAATTATATTTTTACTCACTAAAAATCGCCACTTTATATAGTGATACATATAAAAATATCTAGTCTTTCTCTACAATAAAAATATCATCTTTTCAATGATAAAAATCCCAACTTTCTATACATAAAAATCCTAACTTTATCTATATTAAATTCTAAGCTTCTATGGAAAAAAACCATATTTCCTATGCAATGCTTTAATATAAAAACGAAAAGAAAATATAAATAAAAAGGAAAGGGGCTCACTGTTTTTGGCCGGGCCAGAGGCTGGATCGAAGAAGGCTAGGGGAGGAGGTGAACGCGAGGGAGGAGAAGGGGAGGGGAGGCACCTGGTGATGGTCGGAGGATAGGTGCGCTGCCCTAGGCGGCGGCGGGTCTGAGATCGACGGAAGGGGAGTGCGAGGCTGCAGGAGGAGAAGGAGAAGCGGCGTGAGGAGGGGAGGCGGTTTCCGGCGAGGGGGGGCGATCGAACGGCGGCGGCGATCGCGATGTGGAGCGGTGGCCATTTTTTTATTTTTTTTCGTTTGAACGGTTGTGAGGAGAGAGGGGAGGGTTGACCTGGTAATAGGAGAGGAGGGATGTTTTATTTTTATTTTATTTTATTCCAAAAAGCAACTTTTAGTTTCGAACTCGAAATCAAGCCCACCGCCTGTCGTCCATAGCTAATTACCCCCATTCCGAACACAATGGGATATGTATCGTAAGCTGGTTCGATCATTTCGATCAGTTTTCGTCAAAATCAACATATAACTCTATATATTGAATTTGAACGCGCATTTCAATTTACCGGGGTCACATACTAACTCGAAAAATTCCCGAAAAATATTTTCCAGCTTCGTATTGACGATACGGTCCTAACAAAACTAATTTCATCGAATTTTGAGACCGTTTGAAAAATGGCCATTTTTCAGTCGATTAAAATCAATTGAAACTGGTCGAACGCGTTTTCCTTTGCCACGCTCACATATTGAATCAAAAAATTACGAATTTTGGAATCTAGTAATAACTTGACATCACGAATCCAACAAAAGTGGTTTCGTCGAAATCCGAGGTCGTTTGCAAAATTTCCATTTTTAAGGGCCAAAAATTCCATAGTGACTATTCTGTAAATTCATTTGGACATATCTTTTTATCCCCGCTATGAAATTTTGATTTTTCGGATTCGTTGGAAAGATATTCTCAAATAGATTCAAATATTTTTGGTTTCACTAAAATCCGGTTTATTTTGAATCCTGTACATCCATTTGAAATTTGAAATCGAATTATCGAACTACCACGCCATTTTCTATTCCTTTAATAATTATAAATAAATATTTATATTCTAACGACGATCTATATAAATATATACGTTTGAATTCTATTCAAAATAAATTTTCTTCGTTACTATTTAAAATAATTCATTTTAAATATTCAAAATTCGCTAAAATTGCCAAAATAAAAATTTTAAATTGGCCCAGATTTCCGGTTATTACAGTTCCTAAGATGCGGGTTGGAACTCTCCTCACAGCCGCTTCACGTTCCACTTCAGCTTCTTCTAAAATGCTAGGTTCCACCACTTCCGCAGACTCATGCAAGCACTTCTGGAGGTGAGATACATGAAAGACGTTGTGAACTCCGGCCAGTTTCTCGGGTAGTTCTAATCTATAGGCCATCTTCCCAACCTTCTCGATGATAGGAAACGGTCCTACAAATCTTGGTGCTAGCTTTCCTGCGGATCCAAAGCGAGCGACGTTCCTTAAAGGTGATACCTTAAGGAAAACCCTGTCCCCAACCTCAAACTCAAGGTCGGTCCTTCTTTTGTCGGCGTAGGATTTCTGTCGGTCTTGGGCAGTCTTCATTCTCCTACGTATCAAGTCCACTTTCTTCGAAGTCTCTCGAATCATGTATGGCCCAAGTATAATCTTATCTGTAGACTCCCACCAATAAGTTGGTGATTTGCACGGTCTTCCATACAAGGCTTTGAAGGGTGTCATACCGATGGTAGCTTGGTAGCTATTGTTATAGGCAAATTCCACTAAAAGAAGGTGATTCCTCCCATGTCCCTCCAAAGTCAAGAACACAAAGTCTTAAAAGATCCTCCAAAATTCTATTCACCCTTTCCGTCTGACCATCGGTTTGGGGGTGATAGGCCGTGCTCAAACATAACTGTGTGCCTACAGCTTCCTGCAGACTCCGCCAGAACTCACTTGTGAAGATAGGGTCTCGGTCACTAATAATGCTGGAGGGTATCCTATGAAGTCGAACTATTTCCTTGAGATAAAGAGAAGCTAGAGATGTGGCAGTCCTTCTACTCTTGATAGGTATAAAGTGGGCACTCTTAGTAAGCCTATTCGCTATTACCCAAATGCTAGTGTTGCCTCTCCTCGACCTAGGTAGTCCATCAATGAAGTCCATTGAAATGGTATCCCACTTCCACTGTGGGACCTCTAAAGGATGAAGTAGTCCTCCAGGCTTCTTCTGTTCCGCCTTGACCCGTTGGCAAGTCATGCACTTAGAAACGAAATCTGCCACGTCTTGTTTCATGCCGCTCCAAAAGAAAGTCCTTTTTATATCCTTGTACATCTTATCACCGCCAGGATGTATAGTCATCTTGGAATGGTGCGCTTCTTCGAGAACCTTCTTTATCAGCTCCCTTGCTTGTGGAATGCATAATCTTCCATCTCGCCTCAGCCAACCCTTATCATCGATGGCGTATCTACTGAGGTGACTAGAAATCTCACCCCTAATAAGTCTATCAATCACATCAACAAGCTGAGGGTCTTCACGTTGTGCAGCCCCTATTGAGACCAAGAGAGTAGGCCGTACTTCGAGAGATGCTAACAAACCCGACACAAAATCTGAGGAGGGCCTAAAGTTAAAACTGGCTATATACTCCAAGCTTTGCCTCTCTACGAAGAGCGGACTTAAGGTCAGTTTCTTTCGGGTCAACGCGTCTGCTACCACGTTGCCTTTGCCGGGAGTATAGGAAATTTCAAAGTCATACGAGGCAAGGAACTCCATCCATCTTTGTTGCCTCAAGTTAAGATCCTTCTGCGAGAAGAGATATTTCAACGATTTATGGTCAGTGTATAATTCAAACTTCTCACCTAGGAGATAATGGCGCCAAGACTTAAGTGCAAAGACGATGGAGGCTAACTCAAGATCGTGGGCTGGGTAGTTCTTTTCATGAACTTTCAATTGTCTTCCACCATAAGCTACGACCCTTCCTTCTTACATTAGAACAGCACCTAGGCCTGTTCCACATGCATCCGTGTATACTGTGAACATTTTGCTTCCATCTGGCAAGGTCAGAACTGGGGCTGTTGTGAGAGCCCTTTTTAATCGTTGGAAAGCAAACTCGCAGTCCAAATCCGAAGTGAACGCCAGATTCTTCTTTGTTAGCCTTGTGAGTGGGGCTGAGATTTTCGCGAAATCCCTAATAAACTTTCGGTAAAAACCGGCTAGCCCAAGAAAGCTTCGAACTTCGGTTGCATTTCTTGGTGTCTTCCAATCCTGCACTGCCACCACTTTCGCGAGGTCATAGCCAACCACTCTTTGGATACTATATGCCCCAGAAATCTTACTTCTTTTCTCCAGAAGTGACACTTGGAGAATTTGGCTTTTAGTTGATGAGCTCGAAGAGTTTCCACGATTTCTTGCAAATGTTGAGCATGCTCTTCCTCACTCTTTGAGAAGATTAAGATATCATCTACGAAGACAACCACAAATTTATTGTGGAATTCTCTGAACACCTTGCTCATTAGGTCTACGAAATAAGAGGGTGCGTTTGTCAAGCCGAAAGGCATGACAAGCCACTCAAAGAAACCATCTGGGGTTCTGAACGCTGTCTTATCAATACTATCTTTAGCTACTCTTAGCTGATGCAACCCAGTTGCCAGATCAAGTTGGGAGAAGACCGTTGCACCTACAAGCTGATCAAACAAATCGTCGATTCGGGGAAGAGGGTGCCTATTTTTCTTGGTCAATTTATTTAACTCCCTATAGTCGACGCAAAGGCGAAGCGAATCGTCTGCTTTGGTTGCGAACACCACTGGAGCACCCCATTCCGAAATGCTCCGTCTAATGAACCTTTTTTCGAGAATTTCTTTAACCTGCTTACTGAGCTCCTTTCTCTCCCTTGGAGCCATGTGTCAGACAGGTAAAGCTACAGGCTTTGCATTATCCACAAGATATATGCGGAAGTCTATTTCCCGCCTCGGAGGTAAGCCTTTCACCTCCTCAAAGACATCCGGATATTCCCGGACTACTTTAACTGATTGCAAATTCTCATCAGAAGCATCAAGCGACTCTAGATAACTAAGCATAACAACATTCAAAGGATTACAAGAAATTTCTAGAGTGTTACCAAGATGGGTTAAGAGTTTAACTACTCTTTTCTCACAATCAAGAATGGCACTATTACTGGATAGCCAGTCCATGCCTAAGGTCAAACCATATCCCGAGAAGCCCAAGACAAAGGCATTACAACTAAACTCAATGCTGAGAATAGAGATTTTCAAACCCAAACAAACCATTGACAAGTAAGCGGAGCCCCCAATTGGATTTGAAATTACTAAGGGATCTTCTACCATACTAGTGTCTAGATGCAGAGATTCTACTAAGGAAGATGAAATAAAAGAGTGTGATGCGCCAGAGTCAAAAAGTGTACGAACTGGATGATCATAAAGATAGACTACACTTTCTACAGAAATATTACTACCTCTTTCTTGCTGAGGTGCCACTAGCGCATGAACCTGACCCCCTGAAGTGGATCCAGCTTTTTGTCCCTGCCCTTTCTTCTTTGGGCAGTCCTTAGCTTGGTGCCCAGTCTCTCCACAATGGAAGCAACCACCCATCTTCGCCTTTCTTTTCCGGCAGTCTTTTGATATATGGCCCACAATGCCACAGAAATTGCACCTTCTCTTCTCATGGGGCTTATTGTTCTTTCCTCCTTTCTTGAAGTCTGTTTTCTTTGCTTGTAGACCTTCTTTCTTCTCTTCCCCCTTAGTTTCTTTCTTGCCGTGATCTTCCTCTTGTAGCAATGCCATGTCCACCAAGCTTTCATAAGTCGCTCCCGTGGATACATGGGTCATGGCAAGGCTGTGTAGAGGCTCATTCAAACCCTTGACGAAGCGAAGTGCCTTCATGTGTTGGGTGTTTACTAAGTCTAGCCCAAATTTGGCCAGCTGATTAAACTGATTAACATACTCTCTGATTGTCATACTCCCCTGTTTCAGAGTTAGAAACTTTTCCATTTGCAAGCTTCTTTCGGCTTGGGAGAGGAATTTCATCTCAAACCTTGTCCTGAAATCTTCCCATGTTTCCACCGCCCTTTGAGCGTTGGTAACTTCCCACCAATAGGAAGCCTCATCCTTAAGCAACCATACCGCTAGTTGTATCTTTTGCATGTCATCCACTCCAAAGATGACAAAAAGATCCTTAGTCTCCTTTAGCCAGTTTCTTGCCCCTACAAAGGATTCTGTCTCAAAAAATTCTTTTCCACCCATTGCCTTGAAGTCTCTACATGTTTTTACGAAGGCATTTCCACGAGGAGGTGGAGGAGGAGGAGGAACCGCGGCCACTGGAGGAGGGATGTCTGCTGGGCCTGCACCATTGGCCCTTGCTTCTAAGTACCTCCTAATCCAGCTAGGAATCGGCACTACTTCCGGGAGGTTAAGGTCTCCTGACATGCTGAAACAGAAAGGAAAAATTCAAAACGAAGGATAGAGAGGGATAGATAGGGCACATGGCTTTGGGGGATTTTGTCTTTTTTTAAATATAACAATTTTTCTTGAAAAATGCTTCTTTAAACTTTCTTTTTGAAAACAAATTTCAAAAACTTTTATCTTGCCTGGTAAACCTATGCTCTGATACCAAGTGAAACACCCCACCTCCGTTAAGGTCACTCACAAAGGGAATGCCTTAATTTTGGTGGAGGTTTATAAGTAAAAGCTACAGATAAAATCAAGACAGATATAAATACACATATGTTAAACAGCGGAAACCAACAGACTTTTATTCATCAATACGTGTTCAAAACCAAACATTGTCTCAAAATACTTCCAACATCGCAACATCATTACTGTCTTGATAATTAAAGAAGCTGAAAACATAAATAAAGTGACAAAAATCCTCATAGTGATATTCGAAGCCATAGATTGAGCAAAAGAGACCCAAATCATACATCTACGTTCTTGGAGCTTGTACAGAGCCTGACTGAACTAAGCTGTTTCCTCCCTGTGGACTTGGGAGGGTAACGAAAGAAAAGAAGACGAAAAGAAAATAGGGTCAGACATAAAGTCTGAGTAAATCTAGTAACTCTTCAGTATGTGAATAAGAAAAGGGCATGATAGATATATACTGAAAATAGGATGGTGTCACAGGCTAAAGAAGTGTCGAATGTACTATCGCACCCATACTATATCTCTGCATCTACTTGAGTTTTAACTGGCACCCCATGGTGAGGGTGAAGTGATCCCCAACTTTATTTAAAGATCGTCTCCTACTCGCGTTAACATGTGTCATACGGCCCCTAAGAATTGTAGATACCTATGTTGGTCCCACCATAGGGTGTATCAAGACCCATGGTGGCGGCCCGACACAAATTCTAGAAGGCATAGGATATACTACTAGTGTCCCCAGTGCCCTGGTTGTCTGCTCCGGAGTGTGTGCATGCCCGCACCCCGTTAGACCTGCACTGTGCACCCACCACCATCGTTTTGAGCGCTTACAATCAGCCTAGTAATCATGCCCCACCCTGCCTAGTTTCAGGGTACCGTTGATACCTAACTTGGGTTACTGCTAAAACGGGTCCCTCGTTACCAGGATTTTCTAGTCAAACATGTTAAGTGGTTAAGTGTCTGTATTTACCAAACCCCACCCATCAATTCTTGTTAACATGTTGAATTTGGTTAAGTGTTATAGTTGACTTAACCCTACCATCTGTCCTTAGCCTCTTAGGAGCACCAGACCACTCACATTAGACAGGTATTGCTACGGTTATTGGATGTGCCGGTCGGTTCCGGGCAGGTTTACACCGTAGCTCAGTCTAACCTCGGGTCCTTATTGGGCTCAATGCTTAACCACCCACATTGGATAGGTATTGTTGTGACTACTGGACAGCCGGGCGGGTCCGGGCAGGTTTACATCACAACTTAATCCAACCGCGGGTTAAGCATATCGTGTTTTCTAAATTTACATATTTTATTACTTCTCAATTATATATGCAAATGCCATATCTTTTATTTTTGGGTATAACAATTCATACCGCTTTAATTGTCATTGTCATTGGCATGTGCCAAACTTGCCAACATATATTTTCATGTTTTACACCCAACGTTATTACCCCCATTTATAAGTTCGCAACGTTATAACAAATGTTGGCCTCGACACAATTCAGCCCAACCTTATAAGCGTAAGAAAAGGGGAAATCATGAACATGTAATATTTTACAACATATAAGGGTGTGTGGCGCATGAACTTGCAATTTAGCGATACTAACATAAATGATGGGTCATGTGAACTTGTATTCAAATCAAAGTATAACTAAGTAGGTGGCATATGAGATGGCATAGTTTAGGCTAATACAAACTTGGGTTTAAACATGTTTAATTTGGCATAATGTCAAACACAAAACTAGCATGATGTATATTCACCAAAATGTACAATTTTAACATCTAATCATATAGCCTATGAACTTGCATAGTTTATGAAACATAGATCCAATTATACTTGCAAATAAACATAATCTTGCATAGTTTATGAAACATAGATCCAATTATACTTGATGAAACATAGGTCCAATTATACTTGCAAATAAACATGAACTTGCATAGTTTATGAAACATAGATCTAATTATACTTGCAAACAAACATAAGAATGATATCATAGGTTTTGGATCATGTAGGCATAAAAGGTCTATAACATGTTTACATAAATTCTAACTTAGACTAAGGGAATATACATAGTCCATGCCATCGCCATATACATAAAATGATCAAATTCTATATCTTGCCACAAACTTGCAAGTGCCATTGTTTTCATATACAATTGTTCAATAGGCTTGCATCAATCACTTTATGCCACAAACGTCTATACACAAGTCATGATAGAACCATCGCAACACATAGAATTTATACAACACAATTCTATATTCATTCACATCACAATTTTTATTCATATTCTGAAAGGTTACTATACTTACAACGAATGCAGAATCTTGAATTCTGAATTCTGAAACTGAGATGCGCTCCTTTGGGTAGACTAACGTTGCGTTGATTAATTATGATTTAAACTTTTATCTTCTTCTTAGTTTGATTCGTCTCTAAGCTTTAGTGTTGGCTTGTCTCTAGGCTTTCTAATTGGCGGCTATTCCTAGTTCCTTTCCAGCAGCATGACGACTTTTGTATTCTATTATTTGTGTGAGTTTAGGGTTAGATTTGAGTTGTATTTATAGAATTTCAATCTAATTAGAGCCATCGATGAAGCTAGAGTGAATCCAGACCATCCATCTCAAGAGAAGCCAATCAGAAAGTGACATGTAAGCCCTAGTCACTCAGCCAAGCCTCAGAATTCGACCAGACCCTGATCAGGCCAGCCAGGACCTGACCAGCAGGTCAATCTGACCTGGGCGCCCTTGGCAGGTGCGCCGGGCTAAAAATGTACTGGCGCACTTCCCAAGTGCGCCAGTTCAACTTTGTTCTGGCTCACTTCCTAAGTGCGCCAGTGCATTCTGACCCGTTTTCTTGTTTTTCTGCCCAACTTCGTTCGTCCATATCTTCTTCATACGATATCTGTTTTACGCAAACTTGGACTCTATCTCAAGCTGAATTTCGAGACGAATGCAATGGCGTAACCCATTTCCCTTGATTTCATCATTTATAATTAATTATACTTTAATTTGTGAAGCTTAGCGTTATAGAATTCACGGGGTGTTACAGTATATGACGATTTATGATTTGGAAGAAGGAGAATTAATGAATGACAACATATGACTTGTAATTTGGGGACATAATGCATGTTATAATTCAAGATCTGATTTTGAGGACATAATACATGTTGTAGTTTAAGAGTTAGATTTGGGGCATATTTTATATGACGATCTATGACTTGGAAGAAAAAGAATATGTGACTTAGGCCTGAAAAACCTATATTAAAATAGGTATAAATATTAATGTGAATACGCCTAATTCGGATTTTTGGATAATTGACATACGCGATAATCAACGGCTATAAATTGGCATAATTCTTATTGTATATCATGATTTGGGGCTTTTAGAGAATATTCTGTATTGTGGAAAATCTAACTAAATTTGGGCATATGTTATGTTGAGAATTATGACCATAATTTGGGCATGTAAAATGAGGCTTAATTTATGATTAGGCAAGATATGTTAATAGAACTTTAGGATATGTTTAAATCTATTAAATTTCCCAATCTGCTAGATCTGTTGGAATTGAATACTGTGATTTGGGTATGTAATCTGTAGGCTCGATCTAAAATTGAGCAAAACATGTTAATGGAACTTTGAATAATTTGTTGTAACTTGTAAAGAAGTTAACTTGTTGAATTGGCATAATTAATCTGATATTGGCATAATCTATGAATGAAAACTTTAGCTACAAATAAGAATGTTGAGACACGAGGTTAGACTCAGTTTGCGGTGGAAGCCTGCCCGGACCCAACCGGCTTAACTAGCAACTGCAAACTGTCAGCCTAATGTGAGAGGACATAGGCATAAGGATGCTTAGACACGAGGTTAGGTCTGGCTTGTGGCAGAAGTCTTCTCGGAACCGCCCGGCACATCCAGCGGCCACAGGCTAATGACTTAATGTGAGAGGTCTGTGCATTAATATTTAATTAATGCAAATCTAAGATAAATATGATGCCTAAAACGTGTTGGGTGGACAGGGTTAAAACAACTGGACTGATGAATCTAACAAACCCGTTTCGTGAATCTGTAGGCCCAATACAAAGCTAGGTAAAACAATCTATAAGTCTGTTAATCTGTATATCTGATCCGTTAGTCTGAGAACTTGTTAATCTGTACATCTGATCCGTTAGTCTGAGAACCTGTTGACTTGTATGTCTGATCTGAAAACTAGCTAATCTGAACTTTGTACATATGAAATATGTAATAAGTTAATCTGAAATCTTTTAGTCTGGGGACGTAAGGTTAGGAGGGATAATTACTTGTGTCATCTGTTGTTTGGGACCCATATTAGTCAGTAACCCTTTCTGGTATCAAAACTATGACCTAACACTAAGAGGGGTCCGTGCATGCTTACTGAACTAATTGTAAGAGGTTCACTCTGATAATGGCGAGGGGTGTTGATGGCGCATTCCAACCGGGTCATGTGTGTGCATGGATCCGGTCTGATCTGAGGATGTAAGACACCGTGACATCTGTAAATAGGTCTGTGTCTATAGGTTGCCACTTTAGGGAGTGATACACCCTTCTGTGGGGCCGACACAGGGTTTTTATGTATTAGGGAGTCGATCGCTTGGGGTAGAATTTAGGGTACACTTAGTTCTGACTGTTTCTGTTGGGGTACCGTCTGTTTCTATTGGGGTGGTAACACCTGTCTGTTTCTGTGTGGTACCGTCTATTGGGGGTGGTAAAGGCCCATTACTAGTGTACACCTAACTCTAATATTCTGTTTTCGTGGGGATTATTATGTTTCTATCTCTGATTTCGTTCCCGATTCTGTTTCTGTACTGTTTGTCTCTGTTCGGGTGGTAAAGGCCCATTACTAGCATCGTGTTTCTGAATAGATCATTCTGTTTTCTGTTTAGCCAATAGGACAACACATAATTCTGTTATACTAGTATTAGTGCAAAGAAGTGAAAACTAAGGAGCTTAGCTTAGCCTATATCATTCTGTTTCTTCTGTTAACCTGCTACTCCTGTTATGACTATCTCTCATCCAGTTTTATTTACATGTCATGATACTATTATCTATTTATATGCTGAAAGTCACTGGACTCACCAGACGTATGTCTGACCTAGTTTGTTTCGCCTCTTTTCTTCCGTCCCTCCCCCCCCCTCCCCGTTATTCAGGTTGGGAACGTAAGAGCTTGACTTAGATTTCTCTCTGCTTGAAGTGCTAGAGTGCTTGAAGTATTGCTTGGCTTTGATTCTACCTATTTATGGCATTTTCTGTTGGGGATTATGGCTTTAAAATTACGTACTCTGAAGGCTTTTGTACAAGACTGATATTTATGTACTTGAATTCCGATATTGTGGTTTTGAAAGATGTAACCAGACTTACTTCTGTTTCTGCTGTAATAAAGTTATAAAATTTTTAAGTACTACTTTATGTATCTATCTTATAATATTCTATTCTATTTACTTATAATGCTTCATGGAAGTTAATGCATTCCCTTTGTGAGTGACATTAACGGACATGAGGTGTTACAAAACCAACATCAGAAGAAATGCATGTATGAACTAAACTGAAAGTCAGGAAATTTAAAAATGTTTGGGAACTACAAGAGGATCAAATCCAGAAACTAGAAGCATATTTTTCAAATTTAGACCTAGGGTAAAATTACTGAAAGATTTATACGAATTCTATAAACGTTTTTATGCAATTAAAAATAACAATTGCATACATATATGCAATTATTCATATTAGATTCATAGATCAGTGCTAATATATTCCTGGAAATTCTCTAAACATATTACATAAATTAGTAGTAGAGTCGCATACCTTAATGGCGACGCTGACATATACATTTTTGGAGTTTCATTGGTTGATTTAATAGCTAGAGAATTCCTTGACGGACAGGTATAACCACAGTCAAATTCAAATATAGTTTCATTGGGTGATTTAATAGATGGAAGTTTTCCTTAACATTTACAATCTACTAATTTAAATAGATAATTGACTGGTATGCACATGAGCTCAACAAAGACCATCCAGAAATCATGTACATCAGAACTACTACTTCCGTAAGTTTTATTAATTTTCCAGCAAAATTTTCTTATAACATCAAAAATTTTGGTCACTAGAATGATTGTAATTACAGGAATTACTTAAGAAAGATTTAACGGAAAACATACAACATTTGATAGATAAAAAAGTGCAAACATTCTACAATACAAGCTCAAAAATATTGATTCCTATCCACGAGGGAAACCATTTTTCATTATTAGAATTTATAAAAAACAGTAGAAGATGGATACATTACAACACCAGAAAACCACGACGTGAAGGAGGAAATCACCAAAGATTAGCAAGAGATATGGTATATAAATTGAAAATAATTGACATACAAATTGGTATGTAAACTATTATAAATAGTTATATGTATGTAATAATTTTTTTTATACAGAGAATTCCATCAGTGGATTGCTAAAAAACTAGAGAACAAGAATTTTCAGAAAGCTGGACAACTTGAAATTGCTAATTGAAATACTTGCATACTTGTATTTACAATTATTTTTATACTTGTATGCATACTTATATTTACAATTGTTTACTGATATAATATGAATATGCGCATACATGTATGCAGCTTTCTTAAATACTAGCATAATATTAATCATGTTTTACAATTTCCACAGGGTCGATTATGGAATGTTCGTGATTAACATAATGAAACATAGAAGAGAGTGCAAAGAAATTGATAAAAAGGATGAAATGTACAGACCTGCTGCTATTAATCTACAACGAGCCATGCTTGCTTACTAAATTCTCAATTGCAAACCTCATAGTTGGATTCCAGATCAAGACCTGACACAGAACTTTATATTGTCAGATGCAAACAAATCTTTTGCTTAAATTTGGGGAAAATGGTCTTTTCACTTCTCATAAATATTTTGACTAAAATACAATGGTCGAATTATTATAAAAATTCTAACTAAAGTACAATGTATGAATTACTGGAAAATGATTATCTAGTTTTCAAGTTGAATCAATGTGTAACTTTTTGTATTGAGTTAAGTTCGTTCTATTTTACTTGATTATCTAGTTTGTTCAATTTTTTGTAAGTTGAATTAATGTGTGATTATCTAGTTTGTTTGATTATACTTGAATTAGTGTACACAAAATTATACTGTTTTACTAATATTTCTTACATTACTGGAATGATATAATTAATTGTTGAAAAATCGCATACTTTTATGCATATGTTCAAAATAGTTGCATACTTTTATGCGTATATTTAGACAACATGAATTTATTATGTTCTTTATACCAATTTATTCCTCGAATATATGCATCTAATCATAATAAATGCATAATTGTATGCGAATATTAAAATAACCTGAATGTATGTGTACTGTATACAAATTTGTAGTTGGAATGTATGCATCTATACATAATAGTTGCATACTTATATGCTAATATTCGTAATAGCAGCATACATGTATGCATATATACAGGAAAAAAACTGGATACTAACATTCATTCACAGTATTCACAGAAACATTAAACCAAACTTCAACACAGAAACATTAAACACATATTCACAGTATATATACATTCATTCACAGTATGCATATATACATGTATGCAAAATAGTAAACACATCCACAATAATATTCAAAATAGTAAACCAAACTTCATCACAGAAACATTAAAATACTATACCAAAGTTGCAAACATAATAGAAATATTCAAATTTGTTACAAACAGTAAACAATAAACAGAAATATTCAAACTAATTACAAACCTATTAAAATACTAAACTAAATTGCAGTTAGTTTCTTTTGAAGAACAAGTCCTTTTATTATGCCCCAACTTTTTGCACAACCCACATTTAATAGTCTTTGTAAATTCACCAACAGATTTTAACCTTTTAGAAGACGATGGACGACCAGACATTCTTCTACCTTTTGGAGGAGTTATAATTGCATCTTCAATTGAAACATCTTCACCCATAAAGTCTATGATAGGATTTATTGGATGAGAATAAGCTAATCAAAAATAAGAAACTTCGAAATAATCTTCAATGTAGTGATATACGTCCAACTTCTCACAACTTAAAATACATCTAACAGCATGAAAGCAAGGAAAACCATTAATTTGCCACATGTTTCAAGAACACACCGACTATATAAATCATCGGATTGATGAACCGGAGAATGAACTTCAAACACGTATTCACTTGATTTGATAACAAACCATGAAGCTCCTTCCAAATGAAGGTTTCTTAATCGAGTTTCATTCGCAGGACATAAAACATTATTCCAAGTAGAAGCAACTTCACGACGATCAGAAATAAGTTTCATTAACTTCATTCTAATTTTATCCAAATAAGCAGTAATTGGTAAATTTCTTTCCTCCAAAATCCATTTGTTAAAACTCTTCGAACAATTAGATGACATTTCACCATAACGACAACCAGAAAAAAAACATTTGCAAACTTCTCAAAAGGGATTCGGCTCAAAAAGTTTACCACTATGGATCCACCAACATCTCTAAATTCTTCAATGCAGCATTAAAATCATTCAAGTTCGAAGCATAAGCAACTTGTGCAAACATATCTAACAACAACTTCATGTTTGATTTGGAAAATTCAGATTTCAAAGCAACCTTTAAATTGTTGGTCAAATGATAAAAACAAGAACCATGAACTGAACTTGGAAACTCTTTCGAAGTAGCAACAAGAATACTGGGATGACGATCAGAAATGAAAACAAAGCTTCTACTATCATCTTTAAGAAATTCTTTAAGTTGTTCACAGTACGAAATCTAATTGTCTTCATCTTCTCCAGACACAATAACAATTGCTATAAGGAAAAACTTGTTAAAAGAAACGAATATATACTTAAAAAAAAATCAGCAACAATTATAAATAATTTTTGCAAATTTTTAGATCAATTGCATAAATATGTATTTCAAATAATAGCATACTTGTATGCAAATATACAAAACAGTTGCATATATATGTACCCAAATTCAGAATAGAAGCATGCATATATGCAATTATTCAGAATAGATGCATGCTTGTATGCACTTATTCAGAATAGATGCATGTTGTGAATGCATGTATTCATAATATTTACATACTTTTATAAATGTATTAAGAATAGTTGCATAATTGTATGCATACATATAGAAGATTTTTGTATCTGTATGCATTCATTCAGAATAGTTGCATACATGTATGCATATATTATAAATAATTGCATACTTGTACGCATACACATACAGTTATAAACTGAAAAAAAACACCATACTTTCGTTTCCATTTTTACCAGTAGCAACCATCAAACAACCTTGAGCTCTTCCTTTCATAAAAGTAGCAACAACAAAAATTAAAGGATGACAATATTGAAAACCATGTGCACAAGCTTCAAATCCAATAAAAACCCTTTCAAATTGACGTGTAGCATCATTACACTCCAACACAACTTTACTCCCAGGATTAGTAGTAACAACAGCATCACAAAACGACTGCAAATGATGATAAGACATTATATCGCTTCCATGTAACTCTTCTAATGCCAACTTCTTCCCACTATAAGCATAATAATACTTCAAAATAACATTATACTTGGTTTGAAACAAGTTAATAATGTCCTTGGTCTTTATTAATGGATTAGAATGAATATGATCATAAACTAAAAACTTAATAAATTTGTTGGATACAGCAGGATTGTTTATGTCATGAATTCCAGCATCATAAGTATGTTCAGGTTGAAATCTCTTTAAAACAAAATAGCCAGGAAGATTGAATTTAATAGAAGCATGAATCCTTAAACTGCAATTTTGCTTAGAACAAACAGCCGTAACTCTTTCCATGTCATTCTTAACCAAATTAAACTTGTATCCAATCTTAATACTATACATCATCACATACAACCTAAATTCAGTAACTCCTCCTGGAAATTGCTTACCAACACAAGAAAAAACAGGTTGATTCAAATCACTTCTCAACAATTGCCTCAATTGATTGTTCGAATCACATATACTAGCAAAAGAAGAATCACTACCACAAGAAACGTCATATGACCTTGCATTGTTAACTGAAGAACTACTACGATTGATCTCAACAAAAATAACCAAATAATCCTCACGATTATGTGCAGCCAACAACAGAACAGATTGAAGATCAGAATTACTTTCAATATTCCTTCTCAAGTCATCTCTAATGTGATAAAATTCAAAAGACGATGGACTTAAATCAACCCATTTACCACAAACAGCATCTCTCATGATAGCAACAGTGCTATCAAAATAAAGACGTATAGAAAAGCTATCATTCTCAAACTTCAACAAGACCAATACACCAACATTAGCAGGAACACTGTTATACAAAGTAAACAAATATAAATAAAACTTATCAGCATTGGTCAAATAAAACTACATACATATCTGCAGCATATTATAATTACATGCATACATGTACACATATATCCAGAATATCAGCGTACTTTTATGCAACTGTTAATAATAGTTGTATTATATATATTCAGAATAGTTGCATATTTGTATGAACATATAGAGAATAGTTGCACACTTGTATGCGCATATTTAGAATAGAAGCATACAATTTTATCCACTATTTCAGAAAAGTTGCATATTTATATGCACATATACAAAATAGTTGCATACTTATATGCACATATTCAGAACAATTGCATACATTTCTTATCCAAAATACAAAATAGTTTCATACTTGCAAGCACATATTAAAATATTTGCATACCTGTATGCACGCATTCAGAATACTTGCACAAATGTATTGAAATATAATCTCACAAGAGAAGCCGTATAAATAATGATAATAATAATAAACACATCAAAACAAATCGAAAATAATAATGACATACGTATGAAAAAAAGAAGTATAAATTACCTTGATGATGAAACATTCATTATATCTCTCGATGAATGTTGAATCAAATCGATGAAGAAATCGCAATCAGATCGAATTTTAGATTCTTCAACAAGTCCCAATTAGATCGAATATTGGATTTCAGAAGAAATCACTGATGAAAGCCAAATCAAATCAACGAAGAAATTCTATGTAAATAATAGCCATATGAATCAAATCCATGATGAAAACCTGGAAGCCGCCATGAAAAGATAAATGCGTTAGTTTGAACAAGGGTATTCGTGGAAAAATAAAACCCAAAAAAAAACAGGGATGCGAAAAGTATAATTTAGAGTGGGAGGATTACACGTTAATTAACTTTAATTTTAAGGATGTGTACCTAATTTTCACTTATTAAAATATACATAAATTCCATAGCGACTATTCTGAATTTTAAATTGGACATAACTTTTAATTTATAAAGTAAAATCACTGATTCTTACATACGTTAGAAAGATATAGCTAAACAGATTCAACTATTTCTTGTTTCGTCCAATTCTGACTTATATTGAATTTTGTATATTCAATTGAAATTTAAAATCGAATTTTCAAACAACCGCGCCGTTTCAAGCTCGTTATATAATTAAAATAAATTTATTCGTTCTAACTTTGATTTAAATAAATTTTAAGTCGTTATTATTTAAAATAAATCATTTTAAATATTCAAAATCCATTAAAATTGCTAAAATAAAAATTTTAAATTGGTTCTGAAATCCCAAGCTGTTACAATCTCCCCCACTTAAAATCTTTTCGTCCTCGAAAAGGAACAGAGTTGAAAGTTGTTTAACCAACCAACTCAACTTTCATTTTGGCTTTCATTCTTCAACTTTTCAGTTTCTAAAAATTCTCAAATTTCTCAAAAATTTGGCTAACACCCCAAATTTTCGAAAAATTTCGCCATAACCTCCTTTGTACGGGGAGATATTTAAAACCGCAACTAGCCACGCAAGGCCCTCACCAATCCAAAAGAAAATGAAAAGTCCAAGCGGCTAGCCAATCGACTCATAAAATCATCAAAACCCAATTAATTAGTAAACATGTACCTATTTATCGGGCACACAATTTTATTCCTTTTCTTAGCTTCCCTGCTATGACCTGTCCACACATATATATGTACATGTATGCAATTCCAATAAATTTTCAATTTAATTTGATCATTGAATTTTATTTGGCTTAATGGTTCAAATCAAACCAATAATCAAACAACACAACCATTAATCAATTAGTTGGTTAACATTTCAAATTCATAATAATCTTTTTATATACTCAAAATCATGATTTTGATGCCAATTCACAACAAATATCCCTGTCTAAGTTTTGGTTCTCACACCAGTCAATTGGAAATATATAGATATCCCATTTTGAAGCTCAAAAATAAATACTGATGATGACGCGTCAATCATCAGAATTATGCCTGGGTGACTAGAGTGTGACTCTATATCCATCCAGTATATTTGAGGCTTCGTATACACGTGGATCAGACGTATATTCAAAACATCTATATACCCGATAGTCCAAATCAATTTAAAATAAATTACTCAAATACGTATAATAAGATTTAAATTCCAAAACAAAATTTGTTTTCATTTTCATTTTTAAAAACAACACTCTTTACACTCGTTCTAGGATACTTCTTATCCCATCTCTAACGAGTCATTCTCATTAGATATTACTAACCCAATCTCTGATTAATTCTATCGTTCGGATCTAATGTGCCTTGTTCTCGAGCTCCGTAAACCAAAGCTCTGATACCAAAATGAAGCGACCCAAACTCGCCCTTACGGGAAAGCCTGGACTGAGTTGAGAACACGACAAATCAACACACAAACAGAAGAACATTTCATTGTTGTTACAACAATTTACATCAGAGTACAAGAATATAACAGAGTATGAATAAATAATATACAACAAAAAATATCAGAGATTTAAACCACATTTAAATACATAGCAGCGGAAAATAATACACAACACAACTGAAAGAAATATACGGATACAGAGCGTTCCGTATATAGCTCCAGCAGTAAATCTAGGGTCCTGGAAAAGAAATAATTTGCAAAAACCAAAAATATTAGCTGCCCGTATGGAAAATAGGGGCACCCAGTGTTTAGTTTAAAACAATAAACTCCAGGTCAGTCATGTGACTGGTGTGAGAACTAAAAACAGTTATTAACTTGGTTTTAAAGTAAGGTAAATCAAGGGACCACGCCGTATAACACGGAACGGGTTTTAACCCCAAGAATACCAGTGCATAAACAAACAGCTCAATGCTAAAGAAGAAAAATGAAGCTATTATAAGACTTAGGTCCCATCACATAATGCAATGCAAGCCGGAGGATAGATTTTTACCTTATAATAGCCAAATAATGCTTGATACGCGAAATTTAATCTTTTATTATTACTATAAGTGAAGAAATCAACTTCAAATATAAATGTATCAACCATAGACGGCACAGTATCCCATGCTACTATGTCGCCATACTAGTTCTGCAATTAAAACCGAAATGTCACGTATTGAAAATTGGATTCCATCTATGACCCAAGGCAAGGGATCGTCCTTACCGAATTTGAGACAATCTGGCACATGTTTCAGGATTAGAACGCATCGACCCTTGGATCATCAGGGCCGGTCCACACGAAGTGGATTAATAATCCCTGAACAATACGTTTCCCTGCCATATGGGGTGTAAGTCTGGCCAGTATGTCGACCATGTCATCCATCGGCCCCGTAGTGACCAATACAACCGAGGCGCCTCGCTATCCATCATCCACATAAGTAAAAATGTCTGGGCTCTATACCATGACACCACCCCTAGCTATAAGGAAACCCATGTCCTCCCTGAAGTCCTCTCTCGTTTCTGGTTCACACCGTGGTGTGAGGCTCGCGAATTAATGCTATACACAAAGCTACGCTATATTAAAGCCGTGCTTTGATCATCAACCATAAGACTTTGCTTTTCAATAGAAGCCTTGATCATTTGCATCTCAGCATGCCACACAGGCAATTCACGCCATGCGACTGATGTCTATCGATATATAACCTCTGAGCTCGTACGTCTCAGAGACGGCTGTTAAGCAAGAGAATAAATTCTCCGCTACTAAACAAATATATATTTAATAGAGATCAATCAACACAAAATAAAATCCAATGTTATAGACACATCCATTTACAAGTTCGTTCTGGGTCTGAATGAAACTGGAGGCACCTTATTCCTCGTCCCATATGTCTAATACAGGAGAGAGGTCCTCGTATATCTGGTCGATCTCCAAGTACGTCTGGACGATCACTACTTATTACCTTGTCTTGAGTGTATAGCCCAATCATGACATCAGTAATCATCCAAACGATGTAAAGACCTCCAGTCTTCAACCACCATCTTCAACGTCGACTTATCATCGAATCAGTTATTCAAAATGGGCATAAACTCGGTCTTTCCAAATAAATCGCGTATCTTATAATCAAGTGTTATAAAAACACAACATACGCCTCATTCCAATCCACAATATCCTTTTATTCAACTATTCATATCTTTAGGGAAAGGTTCCCATTAATTTTATCAAAGATAAATTCTTTTAAATTTATTCTTTAATCTTCCTTTGGATATCATTTTAAAAGATTTCATTATCTTTTCAATTCTAAACCAAATTAAGGTTTATTCAACTAGTCGGGATTAACGAGCCTACCGATGTTATCATTTATTTAATTTCCCAATCCCAACCTATTCATCCCATGGAGCAAAACTGGTAATATTCCATATCTAACACCACGGTGTTAGCGGTAAAATTTAATTACCATTTCACATTCAAATCTAATTAAAGATTCGACTATCGTTTGGAGTGAACTGGTGATACTCCATTCTCGATCATTTCCCAAATTTGATCATTTAAATTATCTCATTCCCTTCTTCAATATATTTAAAGATTTATTAAAACTCTAATTCAGTTTTAATCTCAAAAATCATTACTTAATGATTATCCAAAGTTAAGAAATTAACCTTATCTTCAACTGGGTTAAAGAATTAATGTCATTTAAAACACAGTTCACGATAAACCCAAAATCACATTCCATTAATTATGGAATCTTCACGGAAAACATATCAATATATATAATCGAGATAAACTTCCATATCCAACCAATAATACAAATGGAATATCGGCCAAGCCTTTTAAATTCCATATATAGTAACACTCTTTCTCCACAGAAGTTCACTTCGATTATTACCAAATCGAATTCCTTTCCATTCCAATTTATTTTATTAAATTGGAAAACTTTACTTTGTAAAATTTCCATTAAATCTTAATAAAAAGATTTATAAATTCCAAATCATATCTTCACTGTTAATCGGGTTAAAGAACAAGTGTTATTTAAAACACCGTTCACGATAAACCAAAAATCCAATTTCAATTCAATTCCAATTAAATATTAATTAATTGGTAAACTTCTCCAAATCTTAATTAAAAGATTATTCTTTTCTCTACTGGATTAAACAACAGTGTTAATAAAGACATCATTAATGACAAACCCAAAATCACATTTAATATTAAATACAAGGCTTTGAATAGAAATAATGTCGGCTTATATTCAATATCAAATTCTGAAATTAACAAATATCGTATTGGGAATAACGATATATATCTTCCAAATTCCTCCACAATTTCCGTATAATTACGGAATCCAATATCGAAATATTCCGAAGATAAATTCGATTTAAATCCATTCCAAAATATTTTTTAAAACCATTTCAAATCCAATTTATTTCCTTAAAAACATTGGATTATTATTCTAGTTAATAACTAGTTCATTTTGATAAAAATATATTTTCATCTTTTCAAATATGGAATTTTTCATCCCAACTCTTTCCAAATCATTTATTATGAATTTACACAAATTATTAATTTTTTTAATAATTTGATTAAGGCCCTTTCAGTCGATTTCCATAAACGGTCGTCGAACTGCACTTACAGCGACCTTTTCCAAATTTGATTTGGACATAATTCCAAATCCAACCGTTAGGTTTCGAATCTCTTATATTCGTTGGAAAGATCTTTTTTATACGAACCCAACGGTTTTGGTTTTAGGAGAATCCGACGGTTGGATCTCTCGTAATGTCAATTCGAACTAAATGGTCGGAATTCACGAACGGTCGTTGCGCGGCACATTTTATTCAAACCATTAATATATATATATAATATATAACATATATATTATATATTTCGTTCAAAACGTATTTTATAAATTTGATTCAAACCGATTCCCACTTTTACTTCAATTTTAAATCAAAGTTGAATAATCTTTATCATTATAATATTTTATTGAAAATATTTTCAAAATATCAGATTTTGAAATCTTTTCGATATTCATTATAAAAATGAATAAAATCGATATAAATATCATTCGCGTTAAAATGGCATGCTAATCAATACGGCTTCACATATTTTAATATTTTAATCATTTACTGAATATTATTTTAAAATATTTATTATTAAAAATATTCGTTATTTTTTAGCTGGAATCAGACCCCAATCAATTACCATATAATGTTAGTTATATGGATTTCATACAACACATGTACATAACAACAATAATAAATAATCGACCATCATCTAGAGTGTCTTGTACACTGTATAAGCATTAAATATAAATAACTAGCGCTTGCTACAGTCTGTCAACCAATCGATCGACATATCACTAAACAATCGGGATTAGTGTATGTCAAATATCATCACAATACCCGTGTGGGGTTTCAACCAACAAATACTGAATATTATTTGTGCAATTAGGTGGTGTGTAAAATTATCATCCCAATCGATATCACAAAAATAGGCAAGCATAAACAAGTCGTCTGACTTGTAAATGGATATGTAAACTTATTTTTAACTATCCAATAATTATTATTTTTATCACCGTTGTAAGCTAAAAATAATATTTTCAACTAACTAAATTATTCTAACACATTTTAGAAATTTCGGCAGCATTACGGCACGATACTAGAACCGGAATAAGGTCTAGCCTTATCCCTTGCCTGATACTGGCTTGCGCCATACACATACCAATTCCAATAAATTCAATTTAACATCCCAAATCAAATTCAAAAAAATAAATCCATCCAAACACACAACCAAACATCCATGGTTTCAATCAAAGGTGTTGGGTGCTACTAAGCACCGTCTGCATCCTATTATATATTTAAATGTAAAAAAAATTAGAGTGAGGAGTTCTCACCTTTGGTTTCCACTCCGCTAGTTTTATTTCGGAATTTTCGAACAGCTTGGATTAGCCCGAAATTCCAATGCAACCCTTTTCACGCCGTTTATATTAAAAATCACATTTTTAGACAATGATATTTATAAATAAAATCACGTTTTTAGACAATGATATATATATATATCACATTTTTATATTGCTGCTATGTATATAAAAATCACATTTTTATATTGCTATCCTTCTAATAAAAATCATATTTTTATATTTTTATTCATATAATAAAAACCATATTTTTATTATGCTATTCATATAATAAAAATCATATTTTTAATTCATAACCATTAGCATAAAAATCTAATTTTTATCATGCTTTCATACACATAAAAATCTAATTTTTATCATGCTTTCATATATAAAAAAATCTAATTTTTATCACATTAAAAACTGAGAATAAATTCAACGCTTTATACATATAAATCAAATTTTATTTAAAGATTATTACATACATAAAAAAACTGAAATAAAATAAATAAATAAATAAAAACTTATTGTTCTGCGCATCGGAGGGTGGTTGGAGGTTGGCTCAGGCGGCGGTGGAGGCCAGTGCAAGCGGTGGGTGGTCGGTCAGGGAGCCGGAGCGGCTGTGGGGCTTGGTTGCGCACGGGTTGGGGGTTTAAATCGATTTTGGGTTTCACGGTGGAGGGTGGTGGCCAGTGAGGTGGAGGGGAGGATCGCTGGTTGGAGGAGGTCCGGCGATAGTGGGGAGGGGTGGTGACGCCTCCAGCGGCGGGTGGACGGTGGTGAATCGCGACCTCCCTTTTTCTCTTTTTTTTAACTGTCGATCTGAAATGAATGTGAAGGAGGAGAGAGAACAAAGAGGGTTGACTTTATAATTATGTATATTTAATATTTTAATTTTCCAAAAAAGTTGATTTTCCATTCGAACTCCGAATCGAACCCAACGACTGTCGCTCTAGCTAAACACCCCTATTCCGAACGCAACGGGATATGTCACGTAAGCCAATTCGGCTATTTCGATCTGTTTTTGTTAAAACTAAAATATAAATTAATTTAACGTTCACAATTGATTTCAACGTACATTTTCAATTTTTCGGGGCCATATAGTTACTCTGAAAATTCCACAAAAATAAATCTGGCTATGTTTTGATGATACGGTTCTAACAATACTAATTTCGTCAAATTTGAAGACCGTTTGAAAAATGGTCATTTTCCAGTCGATTAAATTCAAACTGAAATTTCCAAAAACGTTTAAATCCACCACGCTCACATATTAATTCCAAAAAATATGAAAATTGGAATCTAGCAATAATTTGACATTCCGGATCCAACAAAAGTGGTTTTTTTCGAAAATGGAGGTCATTTGCAAAATGGATATCTTTAAGGGCTATATATTATTAAAATATAAATAAATTCCATAGTGACTATTCTAAATTTTAAACTGGACATAAATTTTAATTTATAAAGTGAAATTTAAATTTCTTACATCCCTTAGAAAAATATTGCTAAAAAGATTCTAATGTTTCTTGTTTCGTCCAATTCTGACTTATATCGAATTTTGTATATTCAATTGAAATTTAAAATCGAATTTTCAAACTACCGTGCCATTTCAGGATCGTTATATAATTAAAATAATTTTATTCGTTCTAACTTCGATTTAAATAAATTTTAATTTGCTATTATTTAAAATAAATCGTTTTAAATATTCAAAATACATTAAAATTGCTAAAATTAAAATTTTAAATTGGTTCTGAAATTTTAGGTTGTTACATCAAATAAGTCCATTCATATGTTAAATACATACCAATATGTCTTAGGATTTAGAGTAAATAAATTAAAGAATCAAATTTTAAGATTACATAGCACTTCCACCCCACCATCCTTGCTGAAGATAGGATCTTGCCTTATAGCATTTCAATCATCGTCATCTTTATTTGTGGTGAAATTTGGATTAGTTTTTGGTTCATTTTTAATAAAGAGGAGATCATCCACCGAATTGCGTCGAAGTGCATGTCTTGCTCTTTAATCATTTTCATTTGACTTAGTTATAAATTCCGTTGATTCCGGAGTATAAAAGAGAGAATGTATTGAAGTATTCTAGCGTTCGCTCTAAATTGTCACTCAGATTATGGATAAGATAATTTGTTTTTATGTTTAAGGGATAAGGGATGAGAAGAAAGAAAGAAAATGGTGTCTTATTTCAGTTTTCTATCCTAGAAGTCTATTTATTGGAGAAGAAATTCGTTAAAAATAAAAGGATACTTGGGTAGTTACAGCGGTATTTAGAAGTTTAATTTTTTTATTTCAGACCGTCACATGTCGACATATACATCAGGGTCATGTCGACATGTGTAAGGAAGATTTGACTTCAAGTGTATTTTTGAGATTATAGGTCTTGTATTGTCATTTTATCGATTTCTAAAGGCAACTACTGGTGTTCTAATTGAGAATAAGAGATTTTTCATTCATATTATACATCGATCACAAAAAATGACTTGCGCAACTCACGGCATCAAAATTTGGCACTGGGCAAATTTATGGTTTGGTACGTTCAAAAACAGGTGATCGACATGTGAAAATAATCATAAACCACGCGTTCGTGCTTGGCTGATCGCATCTGGTAAAATGGTCGTTCACTTGGCTTACACGAAAAATTCGGTGGTCGGCACGGTGAAAACATGGAAAACTATGTGTGCACATCGCACAGATCAACTGAAAAAAGCGGCTCAAAACATTGGCTTGGCAAGGTTGGGATTCGAATCCCTACCTTTTGTATCCCGGGAAGGATACGAAATCCCCATTCGCGCCTGTGCCCCGACAAGGGTTTTCTCAAGTTCGGCTTACGGTTCTGTGATACGAAAAATGGCAGAGGAGGGATATGAAAATCTGCTGATTCGAAATGTGGTGATGGGCACAGAGGGATTCGAATTTTCTCAGGCTCTGCACCGTAGTTTTGTTGATGCGATGCTCGGCTTTTTGGCATGGGATGCGAAATTCTGGCAAGTGCCAGATCTTTTGGCAAATCGGTTTTCACCGTGCAAATCACTCATTTTGGCCTGATCCGAACGTGGTTTCCACTCAAATTTGGGATACGAAATTTTCCAACACCAGGATGCAAAATTTCAACATTGCCTTGGTTTTTCGACTCTGTTTTTTGGATGCGAATTTCACATCCTCCAAGGGTACGAAAATTAGGCTGTCGGTCCCAAACTCACCTATAAATACCCCTAAGCTTCGCATTAAGAGGAGTTGATTCATACTCTTCCTACACTTTGGCATACGGGATTGAAGCTCTCAAGCACCATTAATGGTTGCCTTCATCATCTTCATGGATTTTGGACCTCTTTTGCACTTCTAAACGTTGCACAAACGTTTCCCTATAATATTTGGACATTTACTTGGACTTTTACATTGCTTTCGGATATTTTTGGATATCTTTGGAATTTCTTGGACATTGAAGCTACATTTTGGATATTGCTTCACACTTTGGCTCGGTCAACGAAGAAGAAAAATGGCATTTTGGTCAAAGTTTTGAATTAACAAACATTTTCTGGTTTATTATACAACTTTGTACTTAGAAGTTGTCTGAACTTGTACAACATTCGTAATCGACTATTATACGATGAATGATTATGAAGTGGACGTAGGCGTTAATGCCGAACCACTATAAAAAGCTGTATTCTCCTTTTACATTCTCGTATTTTAGATTTGGAAATTGTTTTTCCGCAAAACATACAATCGGGCATTGGTGTGGACGAATAGCGACAATTTCTCATGTCAACATATACATACATTCCTTTACTTCTCATTTGCTCTCTCTTTTCTTTTCTCTTTTTCCTTTTTTTAGATAGGAGGCGCAAGCATGGAAGAGGGGAGGGGTCATGTAAACTACGGGTGCGTATGGTGGTGAGAGGTGGGCGCATGGGGTGGAAGGGAGGGGGAGAGAGAGGGGAGAGAGGAAAGAGGAGGAGGAATAAGGAAGAAGAAGATCTTTAGGCTATGGAAGCCATGGAACTAATAAGGAAGAAGTAGGAAATGGAAGTGGAATGGAATGAAGAAAATGAGAGGGGAAGGGTCTTATTTATAACAAAAGGGGACGTATAGGATTATGAAAACTCATTAGACAAGTGTCATCATCCTAAACACTACCTTTACATGGAAGTAAACCACCTTTACATACCATGTGCTCTTTATGAAACCATGTGCCTTATGTGTCATGGTTTCTCCTTTTAATAATTGTTTAATTTAGCAACACTTTTAATGGTGTTGCTACATTGATGTGTTACATTTTAACTTGCATTTTGTCACTTTAGTTAACACTTTTGTTAACAAGTTTTGTTGATTTAAACATGACGATATTTGTAAAAAAAAAATTAAAGAAGTTATTTTAATTAGTAACATGTATTAAATACTTATTTTTAATTAATATAACCATAGTGAAAATAGTTCTACTTGTTTAAATTTTGGCAAATTCGTCGCAATGAAACGGACACGTTTCCTTACAACATTTTGACAATTATATTTTATATTCTCAAATAACTTCCCTTACCATTTAAAATAAATTATTTTATAGTTTAAACAACTATATTATATCAATTTCAAAAATACAAATTGAATTTACATTCAAGTCGATAAGTTATAAAACCACGTTTTGACACTTTTTTGACAAAAATCCTCTTATGACAAATTTGTCAATTTCTATTATTTCGACAAAACCAATCTTAATATCAATTTAGCTTATCATATCTTTGAAATCATATTAAAATTCAGAATCTTTTGAATTAATTTAAATTAAATTAGGCTCAAAAATCTGGATTTTTATAATGGCTGCTCATATTATATGACCCATCTTGCTTCACCCTCACCCATATTCTATACGACTACCAATTCATTCACACTAAACCTTTCATATCGCCTCTTCCACCTTCATGTACTTTACCTTTATTTATGCTAGCAATACCCCATCCTTCAGGCAAAAGATGCTAGAATATCTTCCACGTTTTAACCAATCATCCCATCCATGGATCGTGATCGAAAACTTCAATTGCTCTTACCAAGTATCACTTGGTCTAATAACAACATCTCAAGCCTATGTACTCTTACTAAAATTGATCATGGTTTAATGAATATATCATCTCTCACATCCTAGCCTTCAATTCAAATACACATACCCATGCCACTTCTCTCCGACCACTGTCCAATAATCCTATCATTTGGCTCAACAACCATATTTAAACAGGTAAATTTAAAAAAAAATGTTGTATGAACGAAAAACACATCTATACTTCAGGTAGTTGCTAATGCTTAGAGAATACAAACTTTTGGAAACCTAATGCTTAATCTGCAGAAGAAGCTGAAAAATACAAAGGAAGCACTGAAAAATGGTCAAGGACAATCTATGGAAAAGGTAATAAAAAAATCAACAAAAATTGCTAGAAAAACTTGAGCAAGTACAAAGACAGCCTCCCCAGTGCAGATTTGAATACATATCAAATAGAGAAAGAAACAAGAGTACAACTTGAAGAAGCACTGGAAACTGAAGCAAAGATGATACAACGAAAATTCAGACATGATTGGGTGATTTTTGGAGACAGAAACACAAAAATCTACTATGCATCTCTGAAAATAAAACACAAAAAAGAATATATCCACCAAATTTATGACGCCGATGGTGTATTACACTCCACTCCAAACCAATTTGGTGATGCTTTTCTAAACTACTTCTCTAGCCTCCTTGGAAAATAGCCAACGGATGGCAGCCTATTCTTCATCACCAATCTACCTATAGCCTCCATAACTGCCGATATGCACTGTCTCATTCTACTTCCCCAAGTCCTGATGAAGACATAAAAAACAATATTTTCAGTGAGGAAATCCACCTCCCCAGGTCCTAATGGTTTCACTGTCTCATTCTACTTCACTATTGGCCCATCATCTCCAAAGAAGTTCTTAGAGTAGTACATAACTTCTTCGACAAAAGTAAAATGTTAAACTCTATAAATTTTTCCAATCTCGTCCTAATTCCAAAGAAAATAATCCAATAGATGTAAAACAGTTCAGATCATTATCATGTTGCAATGTAGTATATAAAGCAATTTCAAGAATTCTTGCTTTCAGACTCAAAGAAGTTCTTCAAAACCAAATATCCCCAAACTAGATAACCTTTTCTACCTAAACGAAATATGCTCGACAATGTCCTTCTCACGCATGAACTTGTAAATGGATATTCCACCCAAAACAAATCTTCATGAGCAATGCTCAAAGTTGATATCAAGAAAGCATTTGATTCTGTCAACTGAACTGCTCCCACCAGTGTTTTGGAAACTTCCCAACAAAATTTATCAAATAAAGTTTCTTGTGCATTTCTACACTCAGGTACACACTTGTATTCAATGCTCACACTATTGGTTATTATAAAGGGAGAAATGGATTGAGACAGATATATCCAATATCATCATATTTATTATTCTCATGGAATCTCTCACTCTTGAATTCTAAAGACAAGTATACTTAAAGAAGTTTGAACTACATCCTGAATGCAAATAGCCACTGATCACAGCCCTAGCCTTTGCAGATGACTTGCTAATATTCACAAAACTTACCCCTACATCTCTTCAATCCTTAATGAGCACTCTATCAACTTTTTACACCTTCACTAGCCTACAACTTAACCATAGCAAATCTCAAATTTTAGTTGTTGGGTTGTCTCCCTAGAATATGCTTGAATGCCAATCAGTCACTAATATGTCACCTATGAACCCTAATATGTCTTGCCTTGGCATACCTCTTTCCACAAAAAGAATCTCCGCCTCTCAATGCCTCGCTTTGTATGGGGAAAATAACATCTGTATTTTCTAGATGGGAAAATAGATACTTATCTCAACCTGGACGACTGTAATAACCCGAAAATTCTGAACCAGTTTAAAATTTTTATTTTGGCAATTTTAGCGAATTTTGAATATTTAGAATGAATTATTTTAAATAATATCGGCGAGAAATTTAGTTTGAATATAAATCGAACGTATATATTATACGCGTCGTCGTTAGAATATAAATAATTATATATAATTAAAAATAGAATTGAAAATGGCGCGGTAGTTCGATAATTCGATTTCAAACTTTGATTGAATGTACCGGGTGCAAAACAATCCGGATTTTAGTGAAACCAAAAACATTAGGATCTAATTGATGATATCTTTCCAACGAATCTGAAAAATCAAATTTTCATTGCGGGAATCAAAAGATATGTCCAGTTGAAAATTCTGAATAGTCGCTATGGAATTCAGGCCCTTAAAAATGGAAATTTTGCAAACGACCTCGGATTTCGACGAAACCAGTTTTGTTGGGTCCGTGACGTCAAATTATTGCTAGATTCCAAATTTCATAATTTTTCGAATCAATATGTGAGCGTGGCAAAGGAAAACGCGTTTGACCGGTTTTAGTTGATTTTAATCGACTGGAAATTGGCCATTTTTCCAACGGTCTCAAAATTCGACGAAACTAGTTTTGTTAGGACCGTATCGTCAATACGAAGCTAGGAAATATTTTTCTGGAATTTTTCGAGTTAGTATGTGACCCCGGTAGATTGAAATGCGCGTTCAAATTTAATATATAGATTTAACTGTAAATTCAACGGAAACTGATCGAGACGACCGAACCAACCTACGATACATATCCCATTGTGTTCGGAATGGGGGTAATTAGCTATGGATGACAGGCGGTGGGCCTCGTTTTGAGGTCGAAAATAAAAGTCAACTTTGGTGGAGAATAAAATAACATATATAATATCCCTTTACCCCCTCCCCCCCCCCAATTCATTTTAATTCTTTCAGAAATAAAACCCGCCCCTTCTGTTCACCAACGTCCCTCAGACCTAGCCGCCGCCCAAGCCAATCGCCGCCCCTTCCGACCTCCGCACCCCCTGGCCCGCCTCCTTCTCTCCCAGTCGATCTCTCACCTCGCGCCTCTCTCCTCTGCTGTGCGACGATCCCCAAACCCCCCCCCCCCATCGAGTTGAAGACAGGAACCACCAGAAGGCGCCGCAAGATCCCGACCCCCCCCCCCCCCCCGATCGCCTGCAAGCGCCCCTCCCATCGACGCCCTCCTCTAGCCGCCCAGGCCAGCGCCAAGCCCCCCTTTACTGCTCCGACCGCTTCCTCCAACCATCTCGTCCGAACCAGCGTGTTGCGCCCTCCTCTGGCCACTCTCCGGTGGCTACTGGACCCTCCTTCACTTAATTTGCAATGTAAGTTTTCTTAGTTATTTTTATTTAATTCTTTCAATCGGTATTTGTTTTCTAAATTCAGTTTATATATATATGACCTATTATAAAATCAGTGTTATAAGTAGCAAAACATTAATAGATTAAAAATATAATTTTTAATTATATAGAGATATTAGAAATATGATTTTTAATTTACGGAAGATATAAAAATATAATTTTTATATAATATAGATAATAAGAATTCGATCTTTATTATGTAGGAAGTATAAAGATATGATTTTTATAAGGTAGGAGTATTAAAAATATGATCTTTGTGTTTTTAAAGTAATAAAAATATGACTTTTATATTTTTAAGGTATTAAAAATATAGTCTTTACTATATAGAAGATGTAAAAATATGATTTTTGGTTAGGTAGAGAGTTAAAAATATAATCTTTACATGATAAGAATATTAAAAATATCATCTTTATATGTGTAGGAAAATAAAAATGAGATTTTTATAAAGATGAAATCTTTAAATTTGAAAAGGCGAAGTCTATGTTTTTATAAAGGCGAAAACTATATTTTAGAAAGGCGAAATCTTTATATGGAAAATAGCGTGATAAAAATATAATTTTTATCTATATAACATAGTAGTAAAAATTCGATTTTTATATATTGAATAACGAAGTAAAAATTCGATTTTTACATATGTAGAGAATACGGGCAACGAAGGTGATAAAAAGGCGAGAACGTTGAAGATTTCCTGCATTGGAAGTGCCGTGAAGTTGGATAGCTATATGTGAGAATTTCTCACCTTTCAATTTCTTTTCTAGTTATATATATATACTAGGATGCAGACGGTGCTTAGTAGCACCCGACACAACCGTCCACAGACCATGGACTTGTTTGTTTGGTTGCATAAATTAGTTAGATGATTTGATTTGAATTTGGTTATTTGGTGAATTTGATTGATGTGTGAATGGCATGGGCCTTCACTAGACCGGGGATAAGGCTAGGCCTTGTCCTGTTTCTAGTATCGTGACGTTATGCCGCCGAAATTTTCTAAAACAATTTAGGAAAATAAAGATATCACTTTCATTATGTAAATGAACTGAATAAGAAAATTCATATGTTGAAATAAAATGTTTTATTGTTAAAAATGCAATTTTTAGCGTGAATGTGAATAAATAAATATTCATTTACAAACCGGACGGTTTGTTTATGTACACCTATTTGAAGGACATTGATTGGGTCGATAAATTTTACACATCGCCCAACTGCACAAATAAAATCTGTGTTTGATTGCTTGAAACCCCACACGGGTATTGGGATGATATTTGACGTACACTAATCCCGATTGTTTAGTTGTATGTCGATCGATTGATTGACAGGCTGTTATAAGCGTTAGATATTTATATTTGATGCTTATACAGTGTAGTGCACTTTGGTTGATGGTTGATTATTTTTCAATGCTATTATATACATGTGATGTATGAAAATCCATATAATTAACATTATATGGTAATTGATTGGGCCTCATTCCAATTTGAAAAATAAAGAATATTATAAAATAAAGGTTCATGTGTTGACTGTACTCATTCGTTGAGATTAGTCATGTGTTGAACGAAATATTTTTATAATAAAAATTACATCTTTATCAAAATAAATAAAGGTTCATGTGTTGACTGTACTCATTCGTGAGATTAGTCATGTGTTGAACGAAATATTTTTATAATAAAAATTACATCTTTATCAAAATAAATAAAGGTTCATGTGTTGACTGTACTCATTCGTGAGATTAGTCATGTGTTGAACGAAATATTTTTATAATAAAAATTACATCTTTATCAATATAATATAAGGTTCATGTGTTGACTGTACTCATTCGTTGAGATTAGTCATGTGTTGAACGAAATAATTTAACAAAAATAGTCACACGTGGACAGTACTCATTCGTTGAGATTAGTCGTGTGTTGACAAAAATAAATATTCATTTGTTGAATAGAATAAAGGAATACATAAAGCCGTGTTGATTAGAGATGCGCCATTTTGACGTGAACGATATTTATATCGATTTCATCCATTTTGAAATAAATTGAAAACGATTTTGAAATAGAATAAATTGAAAACGATTTCGAAATAGATTGAATATAAAACGATTTCGAAATGAATTGAATATAAAACGATTTCGAAATGAATTGAATATAAAACGATTTCGAAATGAATTGAATATAAAACGATTTCGAAATGAATTGAATATAAAACGATTTCGAAATGAATTGAATATAAAACGATTTCGAGATGAATTGAATATAAAACGATTTCGAAATGAATTGAATATAAAACGATTTCGAAATGAATTGAATATATAACGAATTTGATTTGAATAGAAAACGAATTTGGTTTCAATTGAATATATAACGAATTTGAATCGAATAGAAAACCACTTTGAATTGAATCGAATAGGAAACCACTTTGAAATGAATCGAATTGAAAACGAATTTGAATTGAATTTAAAACGAAGTGAAATGAATTCAAATTGAATTGAAATTTGAATTGAATAGAAATGAATTTTAAAACGAATTGATAAGGAAAGATTAAATTTTGATTTGAATTGAGATGGAAGTGGAAATGTTTTTGAAACGAATTCAAAACTATTTATATAATTCGTTTTAAATAGTAATCGACGAAATATATATTATATATATTATATATATAATATAATGGCCTGAATAGAACGCGCCGCGCCGCGGCAGTTCGTGAATTTCGACCATTTATTTCAAACGGACATTACGGGAGATCCGACCGTCGGATTCTCCTAAAACCGGAACCGTTGGGTTCGTATCGAAAAGAGCTTTCTAACGAATATTAGAAATTTGAAATCTAACGGTTGGATTTGGAGATACGTCCAAATCAAATTTGAAAAAGGTCGCTATAAGTGCAGTTCGATAGCCGTTGATGGAAATCGACTGTACGGGCCTTGATAAAATTATTAAAAATATCAAAAATTTGTGTAAAATCATAAGAAATGATTTGGGAAAATTTGGGATGAAAAACTCCATATTTGAAAAGATAAAAATAGATTTTTATCGAAACGAACTAGTTTGAACTAAATTTAAAACCCGGGTTTTTATTTTTAAATAAATAAATTAGATTTAAAAAGGGGTTTTAAATAATCGGAATTTCTAATATATTTGATTGAATTTGAAATGGGTTTATCGTGAACAGTGTTTTAAATAACACCTAGTTCTTTAACCCGATAACAAATAGAATGTGATTTGGGTTTGTCGTGAACTGTGTTTTAAATAACACCTAGTTCTTTAACCTAGTAAAAGGAGTTCTAATGAATCTGCAATTAGATTGAAATGTGAATCTATAATCTAAATTATCAAATTTAGAAATGGGCGAGAATGGAGTATTACCAGTTTTGCTCCAAAGCAATAGTTAAATCTTTAATTAGATTTGAACGTGAAATGGTAATTAATTTTGCCAATAACACCACGGTGTTAGATATGGAGTATTACCAGTTTTGCTTCATGGGATGAATAGGTTGGGATTGGGAAATAAAATAAATAATTACTTCATTACGGTTCGCTAATCTCGACTAGTTGGAAAAAACCATAATTTGGTTTTAAATGACATCCAAAGGAAGATTACAGGATAAATTTTAAAGAATTTATCTTGGATAAAATTAATGGGAACCTTTCCCTAAGAATGTGGAATTTAGAAACTAGCTGTAGGTTGGCTAAGAAGAATGATTTCCTGGGTATTGATCTGATGTTGGTTTCGGCCTTCGGGGTTAATGTTTGGGAAATTGTTCTCTTGCTAATTTGCGGTTAGTGACTAATGAATTGGAATGAGGCGTATGTTGTGTTTGTGTAACGTTTGTTTTTAATATACGCGGGTTGTTCGGAAAGTCCGGGCTTATACCCATTCTGAATAACCGATTCGACGATAAGTCGAAGATGAAGACGGTGGTCGAAGACCGGAAGTCTTCACATCGTTGGGATAATTACTGACGATCCTGATTGGGCAGTACACCCAAGAGGATGGAAATAGTTGGTGGTCGTCCAGACGTACCTGGAGATAGATGGATATGCGAGGAAAGTGCCTCCGGTTTCGTTCAGACCCAGGACGGACTTGTAAATGGATTGTGTGTCTGACATTGGATTTTATTCTGTGTTGATTGATTTCTATTAAATATACATCTGTTTGGCGGCGAAGAATTTATTCTTTTGCTTAACGCCCTTCTCTGAGACGTACGAGCTCAGAGGTTGTATATCGATGGACATCAGTCGCATAGCATGAATTGCCTGTGTGGCACGCTAAGATGCAATGATCAAGGCTTTTGTTGAAAAGCAGAGTCTTGTGGTTGATGATCAGAGCACGGCCTTTGTGGCGTAGCTTTGTGTATAACGTGAATTCGCGAGCCTCACACCTCGGTATGAGTTAAAAATGGGATACGGACTGCAGGGAGAGCACGACGTTTCTTTCTAGCTTTGGTGGTGTCAGTGACTTACCAGCCTTGACATATATATACTTTTCACCTATGTGGTTGTTGGAATGCGAGGCGCCTCGATTATAGGTCTGTAAGGACCGGGAAACGTGTGTTCAGGAATTGCCAATCCTCTAACGTAAGTGAGGACCGGCCCTGAAGATCCAAGGGTTTCCCAGAGTGCGTAACCCTGGGACATTTGCTAGAGTGTCTCGAACGCGGGGAGGAGCTTGCCCCTTGCCTCGACTCATGACGGAAATCCAATTTCCAATACGTGTGATTCGGCTTTAATTGTAGAACTAGTATGGCGACATAGTAGATGGTAGCTATGCCGCCTATGATTTATATTTATGATTGAGATTGTTTTGACACTATACACTTATTATAGTATCAAATGATTTGTTTTAAACGTACTAAGCATGTTTGGCTATTATAAGGGAAAACCCTATCCTCCGGCTTGCGTTGCATTGTGTGATGGGACCTGGGTCTTATAATAGCTTCATTTTTCGAAAAAGCATTGCGCTGTTTATTCTATGCACTGGTATTCTTGGGAGGAAACCCGTTCCGTGTTATACGGCATGGTCCCTTGAATTACTCTCTTTTAAAATTGAATTAAATAACTGTTTTAGTTCTCACACCAGTCACATGACTGACCTGGAGTTTATTGTTTTAACCTAAACTCTGGGTGCCCCTATTTTCCGCACGGGCAGCTAGTAGTTTTGGTTTTGCAGATTTATATTCACAGGATCCTGGTTTACAGCTGGAATGATATCCGGAAAGCTCTGTATCTGTATATCACCTTCAGTTGTGCTTTGTATTATTTTCTGCTGCTATGTAATTTATTGTAATCTCTGATATTTATCGAATGTAATTTATTCATTTATACTCTGTATATTCTTGTATCTGATGGAATTGTTGTAATAACAATGAAATGTTCTTCTGTTTGTGTTCTGATTTGTCCTGTTCTCAAACGATCAGGGGTTTCGAACGGTCTAGATCGGTTTAACGACTGATTCGGACCGAGCGAAATTCCTTGTCGTCACATTTGGTATCAGAGCTTTGGTTTACAGAGCTCGAGAACAAGACACATTAAAACATACGAAAGAATTCATCAGATATTGGATTAATAATATCCAATTAGAATGACTCGTTAGAGATAGGATCAGTAGTATCCTAGAACGAGTGTGAAGAGTATATTTTTCAAATGAAAACAATTTTGTTTTGAAAATTTATATCAATTATTCGTATTTGATTATTTATTTATTTTGAATATGGACAATCGAGTATATAAAGTTTTGCATATACGCGTCATGAACGTATATTCGAAGTTTTAATATATTAGATAGATCTAGAAACACACTCTAGTCGCCCGGACCTGATTTTGATGATTGACGCGTCATCATTAGTAATTATTTTCGTGTTTCGAAGTTGTGATATCTATATATTTCCATTATACTGGTGTGAGAACCAAAACTAATATAGTTAGAACACATTGTTGTGAATTGGCATCAAAAACAAGATTTTTGTATATATATCAAATTTATGAATTTGAAACGTTAATTCACTAATTGATTGATGTTTGTGTTGTTTGTTTAGTTGTTTGATAATTTTAAACCATTATGCCTAATTGCATCAAATATTGGATTATATTGAAAATTGGTCGCATTTGCTTGCATATACATATACTTGCATTGAACAGGTCATAGCAAGGAGGCTAGAGCAGAGAATAAAATTTGTTTGCCCGACAAATAGGTACATGTTTGATACATAATTTACTGTTTTGTTTGGGTGATGATGATTTTATGAGCCTATTGGCTAGCCGCTTGGCTTTTTCTTTTTCTTTTTGAGATTAGAAGGACCGGGGAAGCTATTTGAAATTCCTCGATGCTCCCGGTGCAGGGAAGGTTATGGCGAAATTTTTCGAAAATTTAGGGTGTTAGCCAAATTTTTGAAAATTTGAAAATTCTCAGAAACTGAAAAGTTGGAGAATAGAAGCCAGATGGAACGTAGAGTTGGTTAATCAAACCACTTTCGACTTTGTTCCTTTTCGGGGACGAAAAGTTTTAAGTGGGGGAGATTGTAATAACCCGGAAATTCTGAGCCAGTTTAAAATTTTTTTTTTTGGCAATTTTAGCGAATTTTGAATATTTAGAATAAATTATTTTAAATAATATCGGCGAGAAATTTATTTTGAATATAAATCGAACGTATAAATTATACGCATCGTTGTTAGAATATAAATAATTATATATAATTAAAAATAGAATTGAAAATGGCGCGGTAGTTCGATAATTCGATTTCAAACTTCGTTTGAATGTACCGGGTGCAAAACAATCCGGATTTTAGTGAAACCAAAAACATTAGGATATAATTGATGATATCTTTCCAACGAATCTGAAAAATCAAATTTTCATAGCGGGAATCAAAAGATATGTCCAGTTGAAAATTCTGAATAGTCGTTATGGAATTCAGGCCCTTAAAAATGGAAATTTTGCAAACGACCTCGGATTTCGACGAAACCAGTTTTGTTGGGTCCGTGACGTCAAATTATTGCTAGATTCCAAATTTCATAATTTTTCGAATCAATATGTGAACGTGGCAAAGGAAAACGCGTTTGACCGGTTTCAGTTGATTTTAATCGACTGGAAATTGGCCATTTTTCCAACGGTCTCAAAATTCGACGAAACTAGTTTTGTTAGGACCGTATCGTCAATACGAAGCTAGGAAATATTTTTCTGGAATTTTTTGAGTTAGTATGTGACCCCGGTAGATTGAAATGCGCGTTCAAATTTAATATATAGATTTAACTGTAAATTCAACGAAAACTGATCGAGACATCCGAACCAACCTACGATACATATCCCATTGTGTTCGGAATGGGGGTGATTAGCTATGGACGACAGGCGGTGGGCCTCGTTTTGAGGTCGAAAATAAAAGTCAACTTTGGTGGAGAATAAAATAATAAATAAAATAATATATATAATATCCCTTTACCCCCTCCCCCCCAATTCATTTTAATTCTTTCAGAAATAAAACCCGCCCCTTCTGTTCACCATCGTCCCTCAGACCTAGCCGCCGCCCAAGCCAATCGCCGCCCCTTCCGACCTCCGCACCCCCTGGCCCGCCTCCTTCTCTCCCAGTCGATCTCTCACCTCGCGCCTCTCTCCTCTGCTGTGCGACGATCCCCAAACCCCCCCCCCCCCATCGAGTTGAAGACGGGAACCACCAGAAGTCGCCGCCAGATCCCGACCACCCCCCCCCCCCCCCCCGATCGCCTGCAAGCGCCCCTCCCATCGACGCCCTCCTCTAGCCGCCCAGGCCAGCGCCAAGCCCCCCTTTACTGCTCCGACCGCTTCCTCCAACCATCTCGTCCGAACCAGCGTGTTGCGCCCTCCTCTGGCCACTCTCCGGTGGCTACTGGACCCTCCTTCACTTAATTTGCAATGTAAGTTTTCTTAGTTATTTTTATTTAATTCTTTCAATCGGTATTTGTTTTCTAAATTCTGTTTATATATATATGACCTATTATAAAATCAGTGTTATAAGTAGCAAAACATTAATAGATTAAAAATATAATTTTTAATTATATAGAGATATTAGAAATATGATTTTTAATTTACGGAAGATATAAAAATATAATTTTTATATAATACAGATAATAAGAATTCGATCTTTATTATGTAGAAAGTATAAAGATATGATTTTTATAAGGTAGGAGTATTAAAAATATGATCTTTGTGTTTTTAAAGTAATAAAAATATGACTTTTATATTTTTAAGGTATTAAAAATATAGTCTTTACTATATAGAAGATGTAAAAATATGATTTTTGGTTAGGTAGAGAGTTAAAAATATAATCTTTACATGATAAGAATATTAAAAATATCATCTTTATATGTGTAGAAAAATAAAAATGAGATTTTTATAAAGATGAAATCTTTAAATTTGAAAAGGCGAAGTCTATGTTTTTATAAAGGCGAAAACTATATTTTAGAAAGGCGAAATCTTTATATGGAAAATAGCGTGATAAAAATATAATTTTTATCTATATAACACAGTAGTAAAAATTCGATTTTTATATATTGAATAACGAAGTAAAAATTCGATTTTTACATATGTAGAGAATACGGGCAACGAAGGTGATAAAAAGGCGAGAACGTTGAAGATTTCCTGCATTGGAAGTGCCGTGAAGTTGGATAGCTATATGTGAGAATTTCTCACCTTTCAATTTCTTTTCTAGTTATATATATATACTAGGATGCAGACGGTGCTTAGTAGCACCCGACACAACCGTCCACAGACCATGGACTTGTTTGTTTGGTTGCATAAATTAGTTAGATGATTTGATTTGAATTTGGTTGTTTGGTGAATTTGATTGATGTGTGAATGGCATGGGCCTTCACTAGACCGGGGATAAGGCTAGGCCTTGTCCTATTTCTAGTATCGTGCCATTATGCCGCCGAAATTTTCTAAAACAATTTAGGAAAATAAAGATATCACTTTCATTATGTAAATGAACTGAATAAGAAAATTCATATGTTGAAATAAAATGTTTTATCGTTAAAAATATAATTTTTAGCGTGAATGTGAATAAATAAATATTCATTTACAAACCGGACGGTTTGTTTATGTACACCTATTTGAAGGACATTGATTGGGTCGATAAATTTTACACATCGCCCAACTGCACAAATAAAATCTGTGTTTGATTGCTTGAAACCCCACACGGGTATTGGGATGATATTTGACGTACACTAATCCCGATTGTTTAGTTGTATGTCGATCGATTGATTGACAGGCTGTTATAAGCGTTAGATATTTATATTTGATGCTTATACAGTGTAGTGCACTTTGGTTGATGGTTGATTATTTTTCAATGCTATTATATACATGTGATGTATGAAAATCCATATAATTAACATTATATGGTAATTGATTGGGCCTCATTCCAATTTGAAAAATAAAGAATATTATAAAATAAAGGTTCATGTGTTGACTGTACTCATTCGTTGAGATTAGTCATGTGTTGAACGAAATATTTTTATAATAAAAATTACATCTTTATCAAAATAAATAAAGGTTCATGTGTTGACTGTACTCATTCGTGAGATTAGTCATGTGTTGAACGAAATATTTTTATAATAAAAATTACATCTTTATCAAAATAAATAAAGGTTCATGTGTTGACTGTACTCATTCGTGAGATTAGTCATGTGTTGAACGAAATATTTTTATAATAAAAATTACATCTTTATCAATATAATATAAGGTTCATGTGTTGACTGTACTCATTCGTTGAGATTAGTCATGTGTTGAACGAAATAATTTAACAAAAATAGTCACACATGGACAGTACTCATTCGTTGAGATTAGTCGTGTGTTGACAAAAATAAATATTCATTTGTTGAATAGAATAAAGGAATACATAAAGCCGTGTTGATTAGAGATGCGCCATTTTGACGTGAACGATATTTATATCGATTTCATCCATTTTGAAATAAATTGAAAACGATTTTGAAATAGAATAAATTGAAAACGATTTCGAAATAGATTGAATATAAAACTATTTCGAAATGAATTGAATATAAAACGATTTCGAAATGAATTGAATATAAAACGATTTCAAAATGAATTGAATATAAAACGATTTCGAAATGAATTGAATATAAAACGATTTCGAAATGAATTGAATATAAAACGATTTCGAAATGAATTGAATATAAAACGATTTCGAGATGAATTGAATATAAAACGATTTCGAAATGAATTGAATATAAAACGATTTCGAAATGAATTGAATATATAACGAATTTGATTTGAATAGAAAACGGATTTGGTTTCAATTGAATATATAACGAATTTGAATCGAATAGAAAACCACTTTGAATTGAATCGAATAGGAAACCACTTTGAAATGAATCGAATTGAAAACGAATTCGAATTGAATTTAAAACGAAGTGAAATGAATTCAAATTGAATTGAAATTTGAATTGAATAGAAATGAATTTTAAAACGAATTGATAAGGAAAGATTAAATTTTGATTTGAATTGAGATGGAAGTGGAAATGTTTTTGAAACGAATTCAAAACTATTTATATAATTCGTTTTAAATAGTAATCGACGAAATATATATTATATAATGGCCTGAATAGAACGCGCCGCGACGCGGCAGTTCGTGAATTTCGACCATTTATTTCAAACGGACATTACGGGAGATCCGACCGTCGGATTCTCCTAAAACTGGAACCGTTGGGTTCGTATCGAAAAGAGCTTTCTAACGAATATTAGAAATTTGAAATCTAACGGTTGGATTTGGAGATACGTCCAAATCAAATTTGAAAAAGGTTGCTATAAGTGCAGTTCGATAGCCGTTGATGGAAATCGACTGTACGGGCCTTGATAAAATTATTAAAAATATCAATAATTTGTGTAAAATCATAAGAAATGATTTGGGAAAATTTGGGATGAAAAACTCCATATTTGAAAAGATAAAAATAGATTTTTATCGAAACGAACTAGTTTGAACTAAATTTAAAACCCGGGTTTTTATTTTTAAATAAATAAATTAGATTTAAAAAGGGGTTTTAAATAATCGGAATTTCTAATATATTTGATTGAATTTGAAATGGGTTTATCGTGAACAGTGTTTTAAATAACACCTAGTTCTTTAACCCGATAACAAATAGAATGTGATTTGGGTTTGTCGTGAACTGTGTTTTAAATAACACCTAGTTCTTTAACCCAGTAAAAGGAGTTCTAATGAATCTGCAATTAGATTGAAATGTGAATCTATAATCTAAATTATCAAATTTAGAAATGGGCGAGAATGGAGTATTACCAGTTTTGCTCCAAAGCGATAGTTAAATCTTTAATTAGATTTGAACGTGAAATGGTAATTAATTTTGCCGATAACACCACGGTGTTAGATATGGAGTATTACCAGTTTTGCTTCATGGGATGAATAGGTTGGGATTGGGAAATAAAATAAATAATTACTTCGTTACGGTTCGCTAATCTCGACTAGTTGGAAAAAACCATAATTTGGTTTTAAATGACATCCAAAGGAAGATTACAGGATAAATTTTAAAGAATTTATCTTGGATAAAATTAATGGGAACCTTTCCCTAAGAATGTGGAATTTAGAAACTAGCTGTAGGTTGGCTAAGAAGAATGATTTCCTGGGTATTGATCTGATGTTGGTTTCGGCCTTCGGGGTTAATGTTTGGGAAATTGTTCTCTTGCTAATTTGCGGTTAGTGACTAATGAATTGGAATGAGGCGTATGTTGTGTTTGTGTAACATTTGTTTTTAATATACGCGGGTTGTTCGGAAAGTCCGGGTTTATACCCATTCTGAATAACCGATTCGACGATAAGTCGAAGATGAAGACGGTGGTCGAAGACCGGAAGTCTTCACATCGTTGGGATAATTACTGACGATCCTTATTGGGCAGTACACCCAAGAGGATGGAAATAGTTGGTGGTCGTCCAAACGTACCTGGAGATGGATGGATATGCGAGGAAAGTGTCTCCGGTTTCGTTCAGACCCAGGACGGACTTGTAAATGGATTGTGTGTCTGACATTGGATTTTATTCTGTGTTGATTGATTTCTATTAAATATACATCTGTTTGGCGGCGAAGAATTTATTCTTTTGCTTAACGCCCTTCTCTGAGACGTACGAGCTCAGATGTTGTATATCGATGGACATCAGTCGCATAGCATGAATTGCCTGTGTGGCACGCTAAGATGCAATGATCAAGGCTTTTGTTGAAAAGCAGAGTCTTGTGGTTGATGATCAGAGCACGGCCTTTGTGGCGTAGCTTTGTGTATAACGTGAATTCGCGAGCCTCACACCTCGGTATGAGTTAAAAACGGGATACAGACTGCAGGGAGAGCACGACGTTTCTTTCTAGCTTTGGTGGTGTCAGTGACTTACCAGCACTGACATATATATATTTTTCACCTATGTGGTTGTTGGAATGCGAGGCGCCTCGATTATAGGTCTGTAAGGACCGGGAAACGTGTGTTCAGGAATTGCCAATCCTCTAACGTAAGTGAGGACCGGCCCTGAAGATCCAAGGGTTGCCCAGAGTGCGTAACCCTGGGACATTTGCTAGAGTGTCTCGAACGCGGGGAGGAGCTTGCCCCTTGCCTCGACTCATGACGGAAATCCAATTTCCAATACGTGTGATTCGGCTTTAATTGTAGAACTAGTATGGCGACATAGTAGATGGTAGCTATGCCGCCTATGATTTATATTTATGATTGAGATTGTTTTGACACTATACACTTATTATAGTATCAAATGATTTGTTTTAAACGTACCAAGCATGTTTGGCTATTATAAGGGAAAACCCTATCCTCCGGCTTGCGTTGCATTGTGTGATGGGACCTGGGTCTTATAATAGCTTCATTTTTCGAAAAAGCATTGCGCTGTTTATTCTATGCACTGGTATTCTTGGGAGGAAACCCGTTCCGTGTTATACGGCGTGGTCCCTTGAATTACTCTCTTTTAAAATTGAATTAAATAACTGTTTTAGTTCTCACACCAGTCACATGACCGACCTGGAGTTTATTGTTTTAACCTAAACTCTGGGTGCCCCTATTTTCCGCACGGGCAGCTAGTAGTTTTGGTTTTGCAGATTTATATTCACAGGATCCTGTTTACAGCTGGAATGATATCCGGAAAGCTCTGTATCCGTATATCACCTTCAGTTGTGCTTTGTATTATTTTCCGCTGCTATGTAATTTATTGTAATCTCTGATATTTATCGAATGTAATTTATTCATTTATACTCTGTATATTCTTGTATCTGATGGAATTGTTGTAATAACAATGAAATGTTCTTCTGTTTGTGTTCTGATTTGTCCTGTTCTCAAACGATCAGGGGTTTCGAACTGTCTAGATCGGTTTAACGACTGATTCGGACCGAGCGAAATTCCTTGCCGTCACAACGACTAATTATCTGAATATTGTAATATTATCGATGCCTGTGTATTGGAGTAGGACGTTCATATTACCACCAAAACTGATAGCAATGAGAAAGTTTCTTTGGACTGGCTCAATACGCTCATCCAATCTGGCTCCTATAGCATTCAATAAAATGGAGAAGCCAAAAAGTGTGGAGGGTCTAGAAATAAAAAACATGAAACAACCCTCTCAAAACATTTCCAAAATCTAGTCATTAAGAAAAGGACATTATGTGTTGAATGGAGCAACAAAAATAATTTGAAAAGCGATGACATCTGGATAGTAAGCCTAAAACCAGCACATAACATGGTATGGAAGATAATGCTCATAATAAGGGAAAAGTTATTGCCACACTCATTGATGCAAATAACATATGATAGTAAAACAAAATTTTGGACCACTCCTTGACTTCAAAAAGGTTAACATCCACATATAAATTAACACATGCAAAGATTGTATAAAGTTGCATCCCACTGAATGCAAAAGCAACATCTTATATAATTAATGGTCAGATAAGTCTTCCAAACTCCAGCAATAGCTCAATAAATAGTGTCTAGCAAATATATAATGACTGGTCAAATATATATATATATATATAATGAATGCGTATGGACTGATGATAAGAAGCAACATGCAACAAATATTGTGTACACTGACAAAATTTCCATGGAATAAGTGAGTGTGAACAAAATAACAAAAGAAAGATTGAACTTCCATCTCTGGAAAGTGTTAAATGATGGATTACAAACCATATCCAAGCTTGGGATGAAAGGTACGAATGTTTCCAAAGAATGCGTTTTCTGTAGATTTGGGCATGAAGACATACCTCGCCTATTTTTTAAGTGCTCATTTACAAGATTCATACGGAGTAAAATAAAAATTAAAGGTGGGTTTACTTCTCCCCTAATAGACAACCAAGAAGAATGGATGTGCATATACAGGTCAACAAGATGGAAGCAGGGTTTATCCTATGAGTTACTAATCATGCTAAAGGTGATATATAGTCAAAGAAGTATGGAATGAAAGAAATCAGCGAATTTTCAACAGCAAAATGAGTACTAGAATGCAAGTTTATTGAGCTGTATGTAGTAGCATATGCAAAGAAATACTGATGTCCCCTTTTTATTTCGATGATAGCATCAAAAACAACTGGACATACATCTCCTTCCCTCTTTGATTTTATGCTCTATGTTTTTGTTTTTATTGTTCATTATTTATATTGTAAGACTTTCTTATTATATAAATACATGGTGAGGGTCATTCAAACCCGCTGGCTTTACCAAAAAAACCGACTATCGAATCTGCACCTTTTACTCTGAAACATATATGACAAGGATAAGGAAATCGGTTCACTAATGGATAGGAGCCAATCCCGCTCTTATGAGTTGTCCAATATTGCTAATGTCTTAATGGCGATCTTTCCAGAAAGACTGTAATAGGATCAAGTATTCGAAAACCACTTCGAGGGCTGAACTTACGATTGGATCATCTCAAGATGCTAAATGGACGATAGAGTTGAAGCGCAAGATTTACTTCCTACTAATTCTAAAGACGTGGTAAAAGTAATGTCTTTGGTTCATTCTATTTTTGGACAATTTTTTAGATGAATGTTATCAAAACATTGTCATTGAAAATCAATGAACATTAAATGAAAATACCTCAAAAAGGTGAAAACGTATTCTCAAATCTTCATCAATCAAGGAAGATCCAACAATGCCAAGTTTGCACCCAAGTAGTATAGTTTTCATTCTTCTAAATACCTACATTTATCATATTGATAGAGCGTGAGCGCTCATTGGGGAAAGGGTTATAAAACAACCAAGGTGGATGATATACTCGATACCATCAAGTCAATTAATGGGCCGATCCTGTGTTGGCAGAGAGTCATAGGCTAACTGTGACGGCCTGGAATTTCGCTCGATCTGAATCAGTCGTTAAACCGATCTAGACCGTTCGAAACCCCTGATCGTTTGAGAACAGGACAAATCAGAACGCAGAAGGAAGAACATTTCATTGCTATTACAACAATTCCATCAGATACAAGAATATACAGAGTATAAATGAATAAATTACATTCGACAAATATCAGAGATTACAATAAATTACATAGCAGCGGAAAATAATACGAAGCACAACTGAAGGTGATATACGGATACAGAGCTTTCCGAATATCATTCCAGCTGTAAACCAGGATCCTGTGAATATAAATCTGCAAAACCAAAACTACTAGCTGCCCGTGCGGAAAATAGGGGCACCCGGAGTTTAGGTTAAAGCAATAAACTCCAGGTCAGTCATGTGACTGGTGTGAGAACTAAAACAGTTATTAAAACTTTATTTTAAAAGAGAGTAATTCAAGGGACCACGCCGTATAACACGGAACGGGTTTCCTCCCAAGAATACCAGTGCATAGAAAAGACAACGCAATGCTTTTTCGAAAAATGAAGCTATTATAAGACCCAGGTCCCATCACACAATGCAACGCAAGCCGGAGGATAGGGTTTTCCCTTATAACAGCCAAACATGCTTGATACATTTAAAAACAAATCATTTGATACTATAATAAGTGTATAGTGACAAAACAATTTCAATCATAAATATAAATCATAGACGACATGAGTGCCCCATCCCACTATGTCGCCATACTAGGCTCTACAAATAAAGCCGAAATACACGTATTGGAAATTGGATTTCCGTCATGAGTCGAGGCAAGGGGCAAGCTCCTCTCCGCTTCGAGACACTCTAGCAAATGCTCAGGACTACACACTTTGGGCAGCCACTTGGATCGGTTGGGCCGGTCCTCACTTACGTTAGAGGATTGGCAATTCCTGAACACACGTTTCCCGGTCCTTACAGACCTATAATCGAGGCGCCTCATTCCAACAACCACAAAGGTGAAAAGTATATAAATGTCAGGGCTGGTAAGTCACTGACACCACCAAAGCTAGAAAGAAACGTCGTGTTCTCCCAACGGCCCGTATCCCGTTTTTAACTCATACCGAGGTGTGAGGCTCGCGAATTTACGTTATACACAAAGCTGCCACGTAGGCGTGCTTTGATCATCAACCACAAGACTCTGCTTTTCAACAAAAGCCTTGATCATTGCATCTTAGCGTGCCACATAGGCAATTCATGCCATGCGATTGATATCTATCAATATATAACCTCTAAGCTCATACGTCTCAGAGAAGGGCGTTAAGCAAGAGAATGAATTCTCCGCCGCCAAACAGATATATATTTAACAGAAATCAATCAACACAGAATAAAATCCAATGTCAGACACACAATCCATTTACAAGTTCGCTCTGGGTCTGAACGAAACCGGAGGCACTTTCCTCGCATATCCATCCATCTCCAAGTACGTCTGGATGACCACCAACTATTTCCATCCTCTTGGGTGTACAGCCCAATCAGGATCGTCAGTAATTATCCAAACGATGTGAAGACTTCCGGTCTTCCACCACCGTCTTCATCTTCGACTTATCGTCGAATCGGTTATTCAGAATGGGTATAAACCCGGCCTTTCCGAACAACCCGCGTATATTAAAAACAAATGTTACACAAACACAACATACGCCTCATTCCAATTCATATTCTCAGGGAAAAGTTCCCATTAATTTTATCCAAGATAAGTTCTTTAAAATTTATCCTTTAATCTTCCTTTGGATGTTATTTCAAACCAAATTATGGTTTTTCAAACTAGTCGAGATTAGCGAACCACCCCGAAGTAATTATTTATTTTATTTCCTAATCCCAACCTATTCATCCCATGAAGCAAAACTGGTAATACTCCATATCTAATACTATGGTGTTATCGGTAAAATTAATTACCATTTCACGTTCAAATCTAATTAAAGATTTAACTATCGCTTTGGAGCAAAACTGGTAATACTCCATTCACGCTCATTTTCTAAATTTGATAATTTAGATTACAATTTACATTTCAATCTAATTGCAAATTCAATAAGACTCCTTTTACTGGGTTAAAGAACTAGGTGTTATTTAAAACACAGTTCACGACAAACCCAAATCACATTCTATTTATCGTCGGGTTAAAGAACTAGTGTTGTTTAAAACACAGTTCACGATAAACCCACAAATCAATTCTAGTTAAATTTAATTCAAATATATTAGGAATTCCGATTATTTAAAACCCCTTTTTAAATCTAATTTATTTATTTAAAAAATAAAAACCTGGGTTTTAAATTGAGTTCAAACTAGTTTATTTCAATAAAAATCTATTTTTATCTTTTTAAATATGGAGTTTTAATCCCAATTTTTCCCCAAATCATTTTTTATGATTTAACAAAAATTATTGATATTTTTAATAATTTTATCAAGGCCCGTACAGTCGATTTCCATCAACGGCCATCGAACTGCACTTACAGCGACCCTTTCCAAGTTTTATTTGGACGTATCTCCAAATCCAACCGTTAGATTTCAAATTTTTAATATTCGTTAGAAAGCTCTTTTCGATACGAACCCAACGGTTCCGGTTTTAGGAGAATCCGACGATCGGATCTCCCGTAATGTCCATTTGAAATAAATGGTCGAAATTCACGAACTGCCGCGGCGCGGCGCGTTCTATTCAGGCCATTATATTATATATATATAATATATATAATATATATTTCGTCGATTTCTATTTAAAACAAATTTTATAAATAGTTTTGAATTCGTTTCAAAAACAATTTCAACCTTTATTTCAAATTTGAATCAAAATTGAATTTTCTATTCTAAATCCTTTTTACTTTCATTTCTATTTGATTCAGATTCAAATTGATTTTAATTCGATTCGAATTCATTTCCTTTTTAATTCAATTCGATTCAAATTCGTTTTCTTTTCAATTCAATTCAAATTCGTTTTCTATTTCTTTTTAATTCAATTCAAATTCGTTTCTATTCAATTCAAATCAAATTCGTTATATATTCAATTGAAATCAAATTCGTTATATATTCAATTGAAATCCAATTTATTTATTTAATTGAAATCTTTTCTATTCTGTTCAAATTCAATTCATTTTCTATTATGTTCAAATTCAATTCATATCAAATTTAAAAACGAATATAATCGATATAAATATCGTTCGCATCAAAATGGCGCATCTCTAATCAACACGGCTTTATATATTTCAATAAATTCGTTATTCTATTCAACAAATGAGTATTTATTCTATTCAATATGTGAATCTATATTTTTGTCAACACACGACTAATCTCAACGAATGAGTACTGTCCACGTGTGATTATTTTTGTTATTTACTATATTTTATGAAAATTAAGGTATCTATCGTTTGATATGAAATCAGACTCCAACTGTAAATTAGTAAGAGAACGATTCCCTGAATATTAACCCCGAAGGCCGAAACCAACATCAGATCAATATTCAGGAGACCACTCATCTCATCTATTTTCCAGTTAGTTTCTAATTTCATATATGATTAAGATGTAAATTTTATTGTTAAAATATTTCGTTCAACACATGACTAATCTCAACGGATGAGTACAGTCAACACATGAACCTTTATATTATAATATCCTTTATTTTCTAAATTGGAATGAGGCCCAATCAATCACCATATAATGTTAATTATATGGATTTTCATACATCACACGTATATAATAGCATTGAAAGATAATCAACCATCAACCAAAGTGCACTACACTGTATAAGCATCAAATATAGATATCTAACGCTTATAACAGCCTGTCAATCAATCGATCGACATATTTAATCAATCAGGATGAGTGAACTTCAAATTTCATCCCAACACCCATGTGGGGTTTCAAACAATCAAACATAGATTTTATTTGTGCAGTTGGGCGATGTGTAAAATTTATCGACCCAATCAATGTCCTTCAAATATGTGTACATAAACAAACCGTCCGGTTTGTAAATGAATATTTATTTATTCACATTCACTATATTCATCTTCACGTTAAAGATTATATTTTTAACGATAAAACCTTTCATTTTAACATATGAATTTCTATTCAGTTCATTCTTTAAATAAAATGATATTTTTATTTTCTAACTTATTTTAGAAAATTTCGGCGGCATAACGGCACGATACTAGAAACGGGACGAGGCCTAGCCTTATCCCCGGTCTAGTGAAGGCCCACGCCATTCACACATCAATCAAATTCACCAAACAACCAAATTCAAATCAAATCATCTAACTAATTTTTGCAATCAAACAAACAAGTCCATGGTCTGTGGACGATTGTGTCGGGTGCTACTAAGCACCGTCTGCATCCTAGTGTATATATATATAACTAGAAAAAGAAATTGAAAGGTGAGAAATTCTCACCGATAGCTATCCAATCATCTTGACTCTTCTTTGATAGAAATCTTCATCGTTCTCGCCTTTTGTCGCTTTCGTTGCCCGTAGCCACTACATATATAAAAATCATATTTTTACTATGTTATTCAATATATAAAAATCCTATTTTTACTATGTTATTCAATATATAAAAATCTAATTTTTACTATGCTATTCAATATATAAAAATCCTATTTTTATTCCGCTACTATATAGATAAAAATTATACTTTCATATCGATGCTCATATAGTAAAGATTATAATTTTATCACGCCATTCTTCATATAAAGATTTCGCCTTTTCTAAAATAAAGATTTCACCTTTTCAAATAGAAAGATTTCACCTTTTCAAATAGATCATTATAAAAATCACATTTTATTTCAACGTATATAAAATAAAAATCAGATTTTTATTTTGCTACATATACAAAGATGATATTTTTAATTTTACTATCATGTAAAAAATTATATTTTTAATTCTCTACACAAACAAAAATCGTATTTTACATCATCCATCTAGTAAAGACTATATTTTTAATATTTTAAAAATATAAAAATCATATGAATATTTTTCTAAGCAAAGTTCTTTTATTTTTCAAAACCTTGTTATTTTAAATCAATACTATATATATATATATATATTATTTTCAAATTTTAAACCAATCTTATTTTTACTTCTTAACTAAACTAATTGCTAATAAATAAAAATTAAAAACAAAAGCTCACTGTTATCTTCCAGGTTGCGATTTTCAAATCGATTTGGGCGTTGGGGTGTTTGAATTGAGTGAAGCGTGCGAGGTGAGGTAGAAGAGGATGGGAGAAATCGAGATGGCAGTGGCGCCCTGAGGTGGCGAGGCTTGGTGGCTCTGGCGGGTGGCGCGCTGGAATTGGGCGACGTTCAGGTGGTGGCGTCGGAGTTCGATGGGGTTGTGGAGCGTTCGCCGGTGGAAGGGAAGAGGGGGTTTGGACGGAGGGCGCTCGTCGGTGGAGGTCGGCGAGGCTGAGGCAGAGCTGGGGAGGGCCTGGCGGTGGGCGACGCCACGCCTGAGGCGGCGGTGGCCAATCGACGAACTGGGGCGACGGGTTTTCTTTTTCTTTTTTTCTTCGATCTAAATCTGAGGGGTGAGAGAGAGAGTATATAGGTTTTAAATTTTATTTTATTTTATTTAATCCCAAAAAGCAACTTTTATTTTCGACCTCAAAATCGAACCCGCCGACTGTCGTCCCTAACTAATTGCCCCCATTCCGAACACAACGGGATATGTATCGCAAGCTGATTTGATCATTTTGATCAGTTTTCGTTGAATTTACATTTAAATCACTATATTGAATTTTAAACGTACATTTCAAATTACCGGGGTCACATACTAACTCGAAAAATTCCCAAAAAATATTTTCTAACTTCGTATTGACGATACGGTCCTAACAAAACTAGTTTCGCCGAATTCCGAGACCGTTGGAAAAATGGCCATTTTCCAGTCGATTAAAATCAACTAAAACTGGTCAAACGCGTTTTCCTTTGCCACGCTCACATATTAAATCGAAAAATTATGAAATTTGGAATCTAGCAATAATTTGACATCACGGACCCAACAAAAGTGGTTTCGTCGAAATCCGAGGTCGTTTGCAAAATGTCTATTTTTAAGGGCCTGAATTCCATAGCGACTATTCAGAATTTTCAACTGGACATATCTTTTGATTCCCGCTATGAAATTTTGATTTTTCGGATTCGTTGGAAAGATATCATCAATTAGATCCTAATGTTTTTGGTTTCACTAAAATCCGGATTGTTTTGCACCCGGCACATTCAATTGAAGTTTGAAATCGAATTATCGAACTACCGCGCCATTTTCAATTCTATTTATAATTATATATAATTATTTATATTCAAACGACGACGTATATAATATATACGTTCGAATTATATTCAAAATAAATTTTCTCGTCGATTTTATTTAAAATAATCTATTTTAAATATTCAAAATTCGCTAAAATTGCCAAAATAAAAATTTTAAACTGGCTCAGAATTTCAGGGTTGTTACAATCTCCCCCACTTAAAACTTTTCGTCCCCGAAAAGGAACAAAGTCGAAAGTGGTTTGATCAATCAACTCTACGTTCGATCTGGCTTCCATTCTCCAACTTTTCAGTTTCTGAGAATTTTCAAATTTTCAAAAATTTGGCTAACACCCTAAATTTTCGAAAAATTTCGCCATAACCTCCCCTGCACCGTGAGCATCGGGGAATTTCAAATAGCTTCCCCGATCCTTCTAATCTCAAAAAGAAAAAGAAAAAGCCAAGCGGCTAGCCAATAGGCTCATAAAATCATCATCACCGAAACAAAACAGTAAATTATGTAGTAAACATGTACCTATTTGTCGGGCAAACAAATTTTATTCTCTGCTCTAGCCTCCTTGCTATGACCTGTTCAATACAAGTATATGTATATGCAAGCAAATGCGACCAATTTTCAATATAACTCAATATTTGGTTCAATTAGGCATAATGGTTAAAAATTATCAAACAAATAAACAAACAACACAAACATCAATCAATTAGTGGATTAACGTTTCAAATTGATAATTTTGATATATATACAAAAAATCATGTTTTTGATGCCAATTCACAACAATGTGTTCTAACTATATAAGTTTTGGTTCTCACACCAGTCTAATGGAAATATATAGATATCACACCTTCGAAACACGAACATAAATATTGATAATGCGGCCGCATTACCAGAATTATCTCCGGGCGACTAGAGTGTGATTCTATATCTATCTAATATATTAAAACTTCGAATATACGTTCATGACGCGTATATGCAAAATCTTTATATATTGGATTGTCCATATTCAAAATAAATAATCAAATACATTTAAAATGATTTAAATTTTCGAAACAAAATTGTTTTCAATTGAAAAATATACTCTTCACACTCGTTCTAGGATACTACTGATCCTATCTCTAACGAGTCATTCTAATTGGATATTGCTAATCCAATATCTGATGAATTCTTTCGTATGGTTATAATGTGTCTTGTTCTCGAGCTCTGTAAACCAAAGCTCTGATACCAAATGTGACGGCCTGGAATTTCGCTTGATCTGAATCAGTCGTTAAATCGATCTAGACCGTTCGAAACCCCTGATCGTTTGAGAACAGGACAAATCAGAACGCAGACGGAAGAACATTTCATTGCTATTACAACAATTCCATCAGATACAAGAATATACAGAGTATAAATGAATAAATTACATTCGACAAATATCAGAGATTACAATAAATTACATAGCAGCGGAAAATAATACGAAGCACAACTGAAGGTGATATACGGATACAGAGCTTTCCGAATATCATTCCAGCTGTAAACCAGGATCCTGTGAATATAAATCTGCAAAACCAAAACTACTAGCTGCCCGTGCGGAAAATAGGGGCACCTAGAGTTTAGGTTAAAACAATAAACTCCAGGTCAGTCATGTGACTGGTGTGAGAACTAAAACTTTATTTTAAAAGAGAGTAATTCAAGGGACCACGCCGTATAACACGGAACGGGTTTCCTCCCAAGAATACCAGTGCATAGAAAAGACAACGCAATGCTTTTTCAAAAAATGAAGCTATTATAAGACCCAGGTCCCATCACACAATGCAACGCAAGCCGGAGGATAGGGTTTTCCCTTATAACAGCCAAACATGCTTGATACGTTTAAAAACAAATCATTTGATACTATAATAAGTGTATAATGACAAAACAATTTCAATCATAAATATAAATCATAGACGGCATGAGTGCCCCATCCCACTATGTCGCCATACTAGGCTCTACAAATAAAGCCGAAATACACGTATTGGAAATTGGATTTCCGTCATGAGTCGAGGCAAGGGGAAAGCTCCTCTCCGCTTCGAGACACTCTAGCAAATGCTCAGGACTACACACTCTGGGCAGCCACTTGGATCGGTTGGGCCGGTCCTCACTTACGTTAGAGGATTGGCAATTCCTGAACACACGTTTCCCGGTCCTTACAGACCTATAATCGAGGCGCCTCATTCCAACAACCACAAAGGTGAAAAGTATATAAATGTCAGGGCTGGTAAGTCACTGACACCACCAAAGCTAGAAAGAAACGTCGTGTTCTCCCAACGGCCCGTATCCCGTTTTTAACTCATACCGAGGTGTGAGGCTCGCGAATTTACGTTATACACAAAGCTGCCACGTAGGCGTGCTTTGATCATCAACCACAAGACTCTGCTTTTCAACAAAAGCTTTGATCATTGCATCTTAGCGTGCCACATAGGCAATTCATGCCATGCGATTGATATCTATCAATATATAACCTCTAAGCTCATACGTCTCAGAGAAGGGCGTTAAGCAAGAGAATGAATTCTCCGCCGCCAAACAGATATATATTTAACAGAAATCAATCAACACAGAATAAAATCCAATGTCAGACACACAATCCATTTACAAGTTCGCTCTGGGTCTGAACGAAACCGGAGGCACTTTCCTCGCATATCCATCCATCTCCAAGTACGTCTGGACGACCACCAACTATTTCCATCCTCTTGGGTGTACAGCCCAATCAGGATCGTCAGTAATTATCCAAACGATGTGAAGACTTCCGGTCTTCCACCACCGTCTTCATCTTCGACTTATCGTCGAATCGGTTATTCAGAATGGGTATAAACCCGGCCTTTCCGAACAACCCGCGTATATTAAAAACAAATGTTACACAAACACAACATACGCCTCATTCCAATTCGTATTCTCAGGGAAAAGTTCCCATTAATTTTATCCAAGATAAATTCTTTAAAATTTATCCTTTAATCTTCCTTTGGATGTTATTTCAAACCAAATTATGGATTTTCAAACTAGTCGAGATTAGCGAACCACCCCGAAGTAATTATTTATTTTATTTCCCAATCCCAACCTATTCATCCCATGAAGCAAAACTGGTAATACTCCATATCTAATACTATGGTGTTATCGGTAAAATTAATTACCATTTCACGTTCAAATCTAATTAAAGATTTAACTATCGCTTTGGAGCAAAACTGGTAATACTCCATTCTCGCTCATTTTCTAAATTTGATAATTTAGATTACAATTTACATTTCAATCTAATTGCAAATTCAATAAGACTCCTTTTACTGGGTTAAAGAACTAGGTGTTATTTAAAACACAGTTCACGACAAACCCAAATCACATTCTATTTATCGTCGGGTTAAAGAACTAGTGTTGTTTAAAACACAGTTCACGATAAACCCAAAAATAAATTCTAGTTCAATTTAATTCAAATATATTAGGAATTCCGATTATTTAAAACCCCTTTTTAAATCTAATTTATTTATTTAAAAAATAAAAACCCGGGTTTTAAATTGAGTTCAAACTAGTTTATTTCGATAAAAATCTATTTTTATCTTTCTAAATATGGAGTTTTAATCCCAATTTTTCCCCAAATCATTTCTTATGATTTAACACAAATTATTGATATTTTTAATAATTTTATCAAGGCCCGTACAGTCGATTTCCATCAACGGCCATCGAACTGCACTTACAGCGACCCTTTCCAAGTTTGATTTGGACGTATCTCCAAATCCAACCGTTAGATTTCAAATTTCTAATATTCGTTAGAAAGCTCTTTTCGATACGAACCCAACGGTTCCGGTTTTAGGAGAATCCGACGGTCGGATCTCCCGTAATGTCCATTTGAAATAAATGGTCGAAATTCACGAACTGCCGCGGCGCGGCGCGTTCTATTCAGGCCATTATATTATATATATAATATATATTTCGTCGATTTCTATTTAAACGAATTTTATAAATAGTTTTGAATTCGTTTCAAAAACAATTTCAACCTTTATTTCAAAATTGAATTTTCTATTCTAAATCCTTTTTACTTTCATTTCTATTTGATTCAGATTCAAATTGATTTTAATTCGATTCGAATTCATTTCCTTTTTAATTCAATTCGATTCGAATTCGTTTTCTTTTCAATTCAATTCAAATTCGTTTTCTATTTCTTTTTAATTCAATTCAAATTCGTTTCTATTCAATTCAAATCAAATTCGTTATATATTCAATTGAAATCAAATTCGTTATATATTCAATTGAAATCCAATTTATTTATTTAATTGAAATCTTTTCTATTCTGTTCAAATTCAATTCATTTTCTATTCTGTTCAAATTCAATTCATATCAAATTTAAAAACGAATATAATCGATACAAATATCGTTCGCGTCAAAATGGCGCATCTCTAATCAACACGGCTTTATATATTTCAATAAATTCGTTATTCTATTCAACAAATGAATATTTATTCTATTCAATATGTGAATCTATATTTTTGTCAACACACGACTAATCTCAACTAATGAGTACTGTCCACGTGTGACTATTTTTGTTATTTACTATATTTTATGAAAATTAAGGTATCTATCGTTTGATATGAAATCAGACTCCAACTGTAAATTAGTAAGAGAACGATTCCCTGAATATTAACCCCGAAGGCCGAAACCAACATTAGATCAATATTCAGGAGACCACTCATCTCATCTATTTTCCAGTTAGTTTCTAATTTCATATATGATAAAGATGTAAATTTTATTGTTAAAATATTTCGTTCAACACATGACTAATCTCAACGGATGAGTACAGTCAACACATGAACCTTTATATTATAATATCCTTTATTTTCTAAATTGGAATGAGGCCCAATCAATCACCATATAATGTTAATTATATGGATTTTCATACATCACACGTATATAATAGCATTGAAAGATAATCAACCATCAACCAAAGTGCACTACACTGTATAAGCATCAAATATAGATATCTAACGCTTATAACAGCCTGTCAATCAATCGATCGACATATTTAATCAATCAGGATGAGTGAACTTCAAATTTCATCCCAACACCCATGTGGGGTTTCAAACAATCAAACACAGATTTTATTTGTGCAGTTGGGCGATGTGTAAAATTTATCGACCCAATCAATGTCCTTCAAATATGTGTACATAAACAAACCGTCCGGTTTGTAAATGAATATTTATTTATTCACATTCACTATATTCATCTTCACGTTAAAGATTATATTTTTAACGATAAAACCTTTCATTTTAACATATGAATTTATATTCAGTTCATTCTTTAAATAAAATGATATTTTTATTTTCTAACTTATTTTAGAAAATTTCGGCGGCATAACGGCACGATACTAGAAACGGGACGAGGCCTAGCCTTATCCCTGGTCTAGTGAAGGCCCACGCCATTCACACATCAATCAAATTCACCAAACAACCAAATTCAAATCAAATCATCTAACTAATTTTTGCAATCAAACAAACAAGTCCATGGTCTGTGGACGATTGTGTCGGGTGCTACTAAGCACCGTCTGCATCCTAGTATATATATATATATATATAACTAGAAAAAGAAATTGAAAGGTGAGAAATTCTCACCGATAGCTATCCAATCATCTTGACTCTTCTTTGATAGAAATCTTCATCGTTCTCGCCTTTTGTCGCTTTCGTTGCCCGTAGCCACTACATATATAAAAATCATATTTTTACTATTTTATTCAATATATAAAAATCCTATTTTTACTATGTTATTCAATATATAAAAATCTAATTTTTACTATGCTATTCAATATATAAAAATCCTATTTTTATTCCGCTACTATATAGATAAAAATTATACTTTCATATCGATGCTCATATAGTAAAGATTATATTTTTATCACGCCATTCTTCATATAAAGATTTCGCCTTTTCTAAAATAAAGATTTCACCTTTTCAAATAGAAAGATTTCACCTTTTCAAATAGAAAGATTTCACCTTTTCAAATAGATCATTATAAAAATCACATTTTATTTCAACGTATATAAAATAAAAATCAGATTTTTATTTTTCTACATATACAAAGATGATATTTTTAATTTTACTATCATGTAAAAAATTATATTTTTAATTCTCTACACAAACAAAAATCGTATTTTTACATCATCCATCTAGTAAAGACTATATTTTTAATACTTTAAAAATATAAAAATCATATGAATATTTTTCTAAGCAAAGTTCTTTTATTTTTCAAAACCTTGTTATTTTAAATCAATACTATATATATATATATATATATTATTTTCAAATTTTAAACCAATCTTATTTTTACTGCTTAACTAAACTAATTGCTAATAAATAAAAATTAAAAACAAAAGCTCACTGTTATCTTCTAGGTTGCGATTTTCAAATCGATTTGGGCGTTGGGGTGTTTGAATTGAGTGAAGCGTGCGAGGTGAGGTAGAAGAGGATGGGAGAAATCGAGATGGCAGTGGCGCCCTGAGGTGGCGAGGCTTGGTGGCTCTGGCGGGTGGCACGCTGGAATTGGGCGACGTTCAGGTGGTGGCGTCGGAGTTCGATGGGGTTGTGGAGCGTTCGCCGGTGGAAGGGAAGAGGGGGTTTGGACGGAGGGCACTCGTCGGTGGAGGTCGGCGAGGCTGAGGCGGAGCTGGGGAGGGCCTGGCGGTGGGCGACGCCACGCCTAAGGCGGCGGTGGTCAATCGACGTACTGGGGCGATGGGTTTTTTTTTTCTTCGATCTAAATCTGAGGGGTGAGAGAGAGAGTATATAGGTTTTAATTTTTATTTTATTTTATTTAATCCCAAAAAGCAACTTTTATTTTCGACCTCAAAATCGAACCCGCCGACTGTCGTCCCTAACTAATTGCCCCCATTCCGAACACAACGGGATATGTATCGCAAGCTGATTTGATCGTTTTGATCAGTTTCCGTTGAATTTACATTTAAATCACTATATTGAATTTTAAACGTACATTTCAAATTACCGGGGTCACATACTAACTCGAAAAATTCCCGAAAAATATTTTCTAGCTTCGTATTGACGATACGGTCCTAACAAAACTAGTTTCGCCGAATTCCGAGACCGTTGGAAAAATGGCCATTTTCCAGTCGATTAAAATCAACTTAAACTGGTCAAACTCGTTTTCCTTTGCCACGCTCACATATTAAATCGAAAAATTATGAAATTTGGAATCTAGCAATAATTTGACATCACGGACCCAACAAAAGTGGTTTCGTCGAAATCCGAGGTCGTTTGCAAAATGTCTATTTTTAAGGGCCTGAATTCCATAGCGACTATTCAGAATTTTCAACTGGACATATCTTTTGATTCCCGCTATGAAATTTTGATTTTTCGGATTCGTTGGAAAGATATCATCAATTAGATCCTAATGTTTTTGGTTTCACTAAAATCCGGATTGTTTTGCACCCGACACATTCAATTGAAGTTTGAAATCGAATTATCGAACTACCGCGCCATTTTCAATTCTATTTATAATTATTTATATTCAAACGACGACGTATATAATATATACGTTCGAATTATATTCAAAATAAATTTTCTCGTCGATTTTATTTAAAATAATCTATTTTAAATATTCAAAATTCGCTAAAATTGCCAAAATAAAAATTTTAAACTGGCTCAGAATTTCCGGGTTGTTACAATCTCCCCCACTTAAAACTTTTCGTCCCTGAAAAGGAACAAAATCGAAAGTGGTTTGATCAATCAACTCTACGTTCGATCTGGCTTCCATTCTCCAACTTTTCAGTTTCTGAGAATTTTCAAATTTTCAAAAATTTGGCTAACACCCTAAATTTTCGAAAAATTTCGCCATAACCTCCCCTGCACCGTGAGCATCGGGGAATTTCAAATAGCTTCCCCGGTCCTTCTAATCTCAAAAAGAAAAAGAAAAAGCCAAGCGGCTAGCCAATAGGCTCATAAAATCATCATCACCCAAACAAAACAGTAAATTATGTAGTAAACATGTACCTATTTGTCGGGCAAACAAATTTTATTCTCTGCTCTAGCCTCCTTGCTATGACCTGTTCAATACAAGTATATGTATATGCAAGCAAATGCGACCAATTTTCAATATAACTCAATATTTGGTTCAATTAGGCATAATGGTTAAAAATTATCAAACAAATAAACAAACAACACAAACATCAATCAATTAGTGGATTAACGTTTCAAATTGATAATTTTGATATATATACAAAAAATCATGTTTTTGATGCCAATTCACAACAATGTGTTCTAACTATATAAGTTTTGGTTCTCACACCAGTCTAATGGAAATATATAGATATCACACCTTCGAAACACGAACATAAATATTGATAATGCGGCCGCATTACCAGAATTATCTCCGGGCGACTAGAGTGTGATTCTATACCTATCTAATATATTAAAACTTCGAATATACGTTCATGACGCGTATATGCAAAATCTTTATATATTGGATTGTCCATATTCAAAATAAATAATCAAATACATTTAAAATGATTTAAATTTTCGAAACAAAATTGTTTTCAATTGAAAAATATACTCTTCACACTCGTTCTAGGATACTACTGATCCTATCTCTAACGAGTCATTCTAATTGGATATTGCTAATCCAATATCTGATGAATTCTTTCGTATGGTTATAATGTGTCTTGTTCTCGAGCTCTGTAAACCAAAGCTCTGATACCAAATGTGACGGCCTGGAATTTCGCTTGATCTGAATCAGTCGTTAAATCGATCTAGACCGTTCGAAACCCCTGATCGTTTGAGAACAGGACAAATCAGAACGCAGACGGAAGAACATTTCATTGCTATTACAACAATTCCATCAGATACAAGAATATACAGAGTATAAATGAATAAATTACATTCGACAAATATCAGAGATTACAATAAATTACATAGCAGCGGAAAATAATACGAAGCACAACTGAAGGTGATATACGGATACAGAGCTTTCCGAATATCATTCCAGCTGTAAACCAGGATCCTGTGAATATAAATCTGCAAAACCAAAACTACTAGCTGCCCGTGCGGAAAATAGGGGCACCCAGAGTTTAGGTTAAAACAATAAACTCCAGGTCAGTCATGTGACTGGTGTGAGAACTAAAACTTTATTTTAAAAGAGAGTAATTCAAGGGACCACGCCGTATAACACGGAACGGGTTTCCTCCCAAGAATACCAGTGCATAGAAAAGACAACGCAATGCTTTTTCAAAAAATGAAGCCATTATAAGACCCAGGTCCCATCACACAATGCAACGCAAGCCGGAGGATAGGGTTTTCCCTTATAACAGCCAAACATGCTTGATACGTTTAAAAACAAATCATTTGATACTATAATAAGCGTATAGTGACAAAACAATTTCAATCATAAATATAAATCATAGACGGCATGAGTGCCCCATCCCACTATGTCGCCATACTAGGCTCTACAAATAAAGCCGAAATACACGTATTGGAAATTGGATTTCCGTCATGAGTCGAGGCAAGGGGAAAGCTCCTCTCCGCTTCGAGACACTCTAGCAAATGCTCAAGACTACACACTCTGGGCAGCCACTTGGATCGGTTGGGCCGGTCCTCACTTACCTTAGAGGATTGGCAATTCCTGAACACACGTTTCCCGGTCCTTACAGACCTATAATCGAGGCGCCTCATTCCAACAACCACAAAGGTGAAAAGTATATAAATGTCAGGGCTGGTAAGTCACTGACACCACCAAAGCTAGAAAGAAACGTCGTGTTCTCCCAACGGCCCGTATCCCGTTTTTAACTCATACCGAGGTGTGAGGCTCGCGAATTTACGTTATACACAAAGCTGCCACGTAGGCGTGCTTTGATCATCAACCACAAGACTCTGCTTTTCAACAAAAGCCTTGATCATTGCATCTTAGCGTGCCACATAGGCAATTCATGCCATGCGATTGATATCTATCAATATATAACCTCTAAGCTCATACGTCTCAGAGAAGGGTGTTAAGCAAGAGAATGAATTCTCCGCCGCCAAACAGATATATATTTAACAGAAATCAATCAACACAGAATAAAATCCAATGTCAGACACACAATCCATTTACAAGTTCGCTCTGGGTCTGAACGAAATCGGAGGCACTTTCCTCGCATATCCATCCATCTCCAAGTACGTCTGGACGACCACCAACTATTTCCATCCTCTTGGGTGTACAGCCCAATCAGGATCGTCAGTAATTATCCAAACGATGTGAAGACTTCCGGTCTTCCACCACCGTCTTCATCTTCGACTTATCGTCGAATCGGTTATTCAGAATGGGTATAAACCCGGCCTTTCCGAACAACCCGCGTATATTAAAAACAAATGTTACACAAACACAACATACGCCTCATTCCAATTCATATTCTCAGGGAAAAGTTCCCATTAATTTTATCCAAGATAAATTCTTTAAAATTTATCCTTTAATCTTCCTTTGGATGTTATTTCAAACCAAATTATGGTTTTTCAAACTAGTCGAGATTAGCGAACCACCCCGAAGTAATTATTTATTTTATTTCTCAATCCCAACCTATTCATCCCATGAAGCAAAACTGGTAATACTCCATATCTAATACTATGGTATTATCGGTAAAATTAATTACCATTTCACGTTCAAATCTAATTAAAGATTTAACTATCGCTTTGGAGCAAAACTGGTAATACTCCATTCTCGCTCATTTTCTAAATTTGATAATTTAGATTACAATTTACATTTCAATCTAATTGCAAATTCAATAAGACTCCTTTTACTGGGTTAAAGAACTAGGTGTTATTTAAAACACAGTTCACGACAAACCCAAATCACATTCTATTTATCGTCGGGTTAAAGAACTAGTGTTGTTTAAAACACAGTTCACGATAAACCCAAAAATAAATTCTAGTTCAATTTAATTCAAATATATTAGGAATTCCGATTATTTAAAACCCCTTTTTAAATCTAATTTATTTATTTAAAAAATAAAAACTCGGGTTTTAAATTGAGTTCAAACTAGTTTATTTCGATAAAAATGTATTTTTATCTTTTTAAATATGGAGTTTTAATCCCAATTTTTCCCTAAATCATTTCTTATGATTTAACACAAATTATTGATATTTTTAATAATTTTATCAAGGCCCGTACAGTCGATTTCCATCAACGGCCATCGAACTGCACTTACAACGACCCTTTCCAAGTTTGATTTGGACGTATCTCCAAATCCAACCGTTAGATTTCAAATTTCTAATATTCGTTAGAAAGCTCTTTTCGATACGAACCCAACGGTTCCGGTTTTAGGAGAATCCGACGGTCGGATCTCCCGTAATGTCCATTTGAAATAAATGGTCGAAATTCACGAACTGCCGCGGCGCGACGCGTTCTATTCAGGCCATTATATTATATATATAATATATATAATATATATTTCATCGATTTCTATTTAAAACGAATTTTATAAATAGTTTTGAATTCGTTTCAAAAACAATTTCAACCTTTATTTCAAATTTGAATCAAAATTGAATTTTCTATTCTAAATCCTTTTTACTTTCATTTCTATTTGATTCAGATTCAAATTGATTTTAATTCGATTCGAATTCATTTCCTTTTTAATTCAATTCGATTCGAATTCGTTTTCTTTTCAATTCAATTCAAATTCGTTTTCTATTTCTTTTTAATTCAATTCAAATTCGTTTCTATTCAATTCAAATCAAATTCGTTATATATTCAATTGAAATCAAATTCGTTATATATTCAATTGAAATCCAATTTATTTATTTAATTGAAATCTTTTCTATTCTGTTCAAATTCAATTCATTTTCTATTCTGTTCAAATTCAATTCATATCAAATTTAAAAACGAATATAATCGATATAAATATCGTTCGCGTCAAAATGGCGCATCTCTAATCAACACGGCTTTATATATTTCAATAAATTCGTTATTCTATTCAACAAATGAATATTTATTCTATTCAATATGTGAATCTATATTTTTGTCAACACACGACTAATCTCAACGAATGAGTACTGTCCACGTGTGACTATTTTTGTTATTTACTATATTTTATGAAAATTAAGGTATCTATCGTTTGATATGAAATCAGACTCCAACTGTAAATTAGTAAGAGAACGATTCCCTGAATATTAACCCCGAAGGCCGAAACCAACATTAGATCAATATTCAGGAGACCACTCATCTCATCTATTTTCCAGTTAGTTTCTAATTTCATATATGATAAAGATGTAAATTTTATTGTTAAAATATTTCGTTCAACACATGACTAATCTCAACGGATGAGTACAGTCAACACATGAACCTTTATATTATAATATCCTTTATTTTCTAAATTGGAATGAGACCCAATCAATCACCATATAATGTTAATTATATGGATTTTCATACATCACACGTATATAATAGCATTGAAAGATAATCAACCATCAACCAAAGTGCACTACACTGTATAAGCATCAAATATAGATATCTAACGCTTATAACAGCCTGTCAATCAATCGATCGACATATTTAATCAATCAGGATGAGTGAACTTCAAATTTCATCCCAACACCCATGTGGGGTTTCAAACAATCAAACACAGATTTTATTTTTGCAGTTGGGCGATGTGTAAAATTTATCGACCCAATCAATGTCCTTCAAATATGTGTACATAAACAAACCGTCCGGTTTGTAAATGAATATTTATTTATTCACATTCACTATATTCATCTTCACGTTAAAGATTATATTTTTAACGATAAAACCTTTCATTTTAACATATGAATTTCTATTCAGTTCATTCTTTAAATAAAATGATATTTTTATTTTCTAACTTATTTTAGAAAATTTCGGCGGCATAACGGCACGATACTAGAAACGGGACGAGGCCTAGCCTTATCCCCGGTCTAGTGAAGGCCCACGCCATTCACACATCAATCAAATTCACCAAACAACCAAATTCAAATCAAATCATCTAACTAATTTTTGCAATCAAACAAACAAGTCCATGGTCTGTGGACGATTGTGTCGGGTGCTACTAAGCACCGTCTGCATCCTAGTATATATATATATAACTAGAAAAAGAAAGTGAAAGGTGAGAAATTCTCACCGATAGCTATCCAATCATCTTGACTCTTCTTTGATAGAAATCTTCATCGTTCTCGCCTTTTGTCGCTTTCGTTGCCCGTAGACACTACATATATAAAAATCATATTTTTACTATGTTATTCAATATATAAAAATCCTATTTTTACTATGTTATTCAATATATAAAAATCTAATTTTTACTATGCTATTCAATGTATAAAAATCCTATTTTTATTCCGCTATTATATAGATAAAAATTATACTTTCATATCGATGCTCATATAGTAAAGATTATATTTTTATCACGCCATTCTTCATATAAAGATTTCGCCTTTTCTAAAATAAAGATTTCACCTTTTCAAATAGAAAGATTTCACCTTTTCAAATAGAAAGATTTCACCTTTTCAAATAGATCATTATAAAAATCACATTTTATTTCAACGTATATAAAATAAAAATCAGATTTTTATTTTGCTACATATACAAAGATGATATTTTTCATTTTACTATCATGTAAAAAATTATATTTTTAATTCTCTACACAAACAAAAATCGTATTTTTACATCATCCATCTAGTAAAGACTATATTTTTAATACTTTAAAAATATAAAAATCATATGAATATTTTTCTAAGCAAAGTTCTTTTATTTTTCAAAACCTTGTTATTTTAAATCAATACTATATATATATATATTATTTTCAAATTTTAAACCAATCTTATTTTTACTGCTTAACTAAACTAATTGCTAATAAATAAAAATTAAAAACAAAAGCTCACTGTTATCTTCTAGGTTGCGATTTTCAAATCGATTTGGGCGTTGGGGTGTTTGAATTGAGTGAAGCGTGCGAGGTGAGGTAGAAGAGGATGGGAGAAATCGAGATGGCAGTGGCGCCCTGAGGTGGCGAGGCTTGGTGGCTCTGGCGGGTGGCGCGCTGGAATTGGGCGACGTTCAGGTGGTGGCGTCGGAGTTCGATGGGGTTGTGGAGCGTTCGCCGGTGGAAGGGAAGAGGGGGTTTGGACGGAGGGCACTCGTCGGTGGAGGTCGGCGAGGCTGAGGCGGAGCTGGGGAGGGCCTGGCGGTGGGCGACGCCACGCCTAAGGCGGCGGTGGTCAATCGACGTACTGGGGCGACGGGTTTTTTTTTTTCTTCGATCTAAATCTGAGGGGTGAGAGAGAGAGTATATAGGTTTTAATTTTTATTTTATTTTATTTAATCCCAAAAAGCAACTTTTATTTTCGACCTCAAAATCGAACCCGCCGACTGTCGTCCCTAACTAATTGCCCCCATTCCGAACACAACGGGATATGTATCGCAAGCTGATTTGATCGTTTTGATCAGTTTCCGTTGAATTTACATTTAAATCACTATATTGAATTTTAAACGTACATTTCAAATTACCGGGGTCACATACTAACTCGAAAAATTCCCGAAAATTATTTTCTAGCTTCGTATTGACGATACGGTCCTAACAAAACTAGTTTCGCCGAATTCCGAGACCGTTGGAAAAATGGCCATTTTCCAGTCGATTAAAATCAACTAAAACTGGTCAAACGCGTTTTCCTTTGCCACGCTCACATATTAAATCGAAAAATTATGAAATTTGGAATCTAGCAATAATTTGACATCACGGACCCAACAAAATTGGTTTCGTCGAAATCCGAGGTCGTTTGCAAAATGTCTATTTTTAAGGGCCTGAATTCCATAGCGACTATTCAGAATTTTCAACTGGACATATCTTTTGATTCCCGCTATGAAATTTTGATTTTTCGGATTCGTTGGAAAGATATCATCAATTAGATCCTAATGTTTTTGGTTTCACTAAAATCCGGATTGTTTTGCACCCGACACATTCAATTGAAGTTTGAAATCGAATTATCGAACTACCGCGCCATTTTCAATTCTATTTATAATTATATATAATTATTTATATTCAAACGACGACGTATATAATATATATGTTTGAATTATATTCAAAATAAATTTTCTCGTCGATTTTATTTAAAATAATCTATTTTAAATATTCAAAATTCGCTAAAATTGCCAAAATAAAAATTTTAAACTGGCTCAGAATTTCCGGGTTGTTACACTAACTCTCGATGTAGTTTTATAAACGCGTACTGTAATGAAAGATACCCAAGTGGTCAGGCATTATATGAAATCCAAACTCCAAAATTGAAAGTACGGGTTTTAGATGTAAACCAACTATGTCGAAACGTGAATGCAAATATTTCAGCAATATTAATACTTAACTTATGAATTATAAACATTGTTATAATATTATTGATTCCATAATAAAATTTACTTTTTTTATCATAAGATAAAAACATGTTTGTGTTTGCATTTATGAACTAAAATTATCTTACAATTAGTAGCAATGATGTTATAACAATGCCTGTAATTAAGTTTCAAGAATATCTTGATTTGCTATTAAAACAAATATATCATTACTAAACTAAAAGTATATGTTTATATATCATATCTAGAAACATTACTAAACTAAACAAATGATATAGATTAAACTAAACAAATATCCACCTTTGCTTTTGAAAATATCTTACGAGATGCCATTTATAAACTAAGAATTAAACAAACTTTATATAATTTGATATTCTCACAAGAATTTTACTAGCCCGATCCGAATGTTCCAATTTTATTATAATGTTGGGGTCAAATTGAGCATATTTTCAGCTTTCTTTTGATTCTCAAAGCTTCAAAATGGAGCAAAAAAAACCAAATTTATTCTCGTAGTAGTTTTTGTTCCACTATTGTGTATGAGTTATCTTAGTATGGTTAGTATTTAAGTTTTTGAATAACTCAATAATTATACAAACGAGATGATATGACAGTACAGACATATTAAGGTTATTTTAATAGTTTCCAAATTCATTTTTATGTAAAGTTACGTTTCACTATTTTTTTTCTTTCGTTTTCTTTTGTCCCGAAAGTCCAACTCTCGTATACTTGATTTTGCGACAATTAGTGTATTAATGTCAATTACCAAAAAATTGAGAAGTTGAACCGTTACACGGACCAACATCCATTTCAATCTAAAGACTACTACAATTCAGCATTCCAACCACTATGACTCATATATAAATCCAAATGTTATAATCAAGCATTTCTATAAAATTGCAAAATATTTATTTCAGTGAAAAGAACAATTTATCAAATGTACGTAACCTCAACAATATAATAAATTATCCCCTAATTTAGTCAAAAAAATTATTATAAAAGTATAGTTCTCTCCTTTCTATTCAATTTTTTTTTATTTTTTGCAATACATGTAAATAATTCTTCGTGATAGCTTCATGCTATTTTGGCTTTTTTAAATTTTCAAAAACTACACCATGCATCTTCAGATTTTTTTTAAATAAATAAGGTAGTGACTAATAGACCATGAAATATTTAAACACAAAAAATAGTATAGCAACACAAATGTAAACATCACATAACATACATCATAAAAGGGCCTAGAATACAACACAAATCGAAATATGCAAACACCAACCACCTAAATAACAATCAACATCACAGAAATAAGTACATCCCATAACACATATACATTAAATGAGCATACATCAACCACACAAAAACACAACATACATCGAAAGTAAAGCTAGAAAGCAAACATCTTCAGTCACTCCCAACCGAAGCCATATCTGCATTAATTGCACCTCCTGCTGGCGCTGTATAATAATCAACTAAGCCCTCATCCTTCAAGTTACTAGCCTCTATCCATAAATGTATGAATCTTAGCACTGAGAATAAAATAGCATGAAGACGTTTAGAAGAAATAAAAAAACATCTTGAGTTACTTTCATTCCACAGAACCCGACAAAAAGAGAAATTAATTTAAAACTCTCTCTTCTCTTGCTTCTATCAAGCAAACGACATCTCTCATGATTCAAATAACCAAAATAATCCGCAATAAAACTTTCCCATTCAACGCAAATGTCAAAAGAAATCAGACGCTTCGTCAACACATAGAAACTGAAATCACATTAAGTGGTAATAACTCTCCTCCACTAATTCGTAGAAAACACATTTTCTACCACATTATAATTCTCCACTGTAGGAGTGTGTCTCTCTCAGTGTGTTAACATCGAAGTTCTTCCCTACAACCGAATAACTGAAGGAGAGACTCCTAAATTCAGTTCATCCAAAATGAAAGCGGAGGTCTAAGAATTAGGGAAAGCGGAGGTCTAAAAATTAGGGTGCTTTCCTGCACTTTCCCGCTTCCTAATTACGGCGCTTACTATTTAGGGCAGATATTCAAAGAGATTGAATACGTTGATAGCACGGAGAAACAGCGAGAACACATTAAAGTTGTTATTAACATTTGATCATTATTAACGTTAAAGTTTTCAATGGAACGTAAAGAGTGTATGGATTGTTCCAGGCAAACCTGAGGTTCAAATTGGTTAACGTAAATTCTACTTTGATCATGTCTATGGGAACTCTAGCTCTCCATCATCTTTAATATTCGAAGAATGCATAGAGCTACTGGTAAAGGCACTCTTTCACGGTTATAATGTTACTGTTTTTGCGTACAGACAGACAGGTTTGGGGTAGACGTATAGAATGGGAATGAATCATAGGTAGATGGAAAATAATGAAGGAATAATACCAAAAGTGATTAGTACCATTTTTACAATCATTCAGGATCGGACTAAAGACGTTGAGATGTCTATTCGCGTACGATTTATTGAGGTACTCAATAACGAAATTTATGATCTATTAGATCCATGAGTATCACAGGAATCTAGGAAGAAACTCAGGATTAAGGAAGAAGAACATGACGGTATAACCGCACCAGTTGCTACAGAAGAAGAAGTCAAAACAACAGAAAATATGGCATTTTTTTAAGCTCGAGGATCTGCAGCACTTGCCATAGGAAGTTGCAACATGAATAGTCAGTCAAGCCAATCACATTCCATGTTTACAATATCGTTGGAGCAAAAGAAGTTGGGTGAAACAAGTATAGATGATCTTGCGGAAAGCACACTCTCTTTTAAGTTGATATAGCTGGCTCAGAATGCTTTAAAAAAAGCAGGAACTGGAGGTTCGAGATTTAAAGAAGGTATATTCATAATCAAAGGGTTATTCACTCTTGAAAAGGTAACTAATAATAAAAGGAAAAAGGGAGGACATATTCCATATCGTGATAGTACTTTTACTCGGCTATTACAGAATTCTCGTGGTGGAAAGAGCAAACCATGTATGTCGCTTGTAACGCATCGTGTGCCAGTATTTCTCCCTCCTTGCTCCCGTTGCGGCTGATGCTGTGCTTTCAGTGGTAAGTCCAGCAAATATGTTTGTTTTGGTAGCAGATCTCAACAGCAAGAGTTTAGTACTCAAAACATTTAGGTTTTGGGTGGTCAGTAACAAAATTTTGTTTTTCAATTTGCTACTTAAGACTTCTGTTTTGCATCGCTTCTTGTATGTATGTTAAATTGGATACTGTTGGCCTTATTTCCATGTATACTCGAAATTACACTGATTAGTAGCGGAAAATCTGAAATAATTTATTAATAAAATTTCTTTCTCATTAAAAAAACATACATGGATTTGACAGTAAAAGTTCCGCCAGTACCAGCTCATATAAGCTGATTAATACTGTTCAAATCTAAAACTATTTCTTCAATCAAACAAATTAAAATACAAAATTATCTTAGTGTTATACCCACCAAAACTCTAAAAAGGATAAATTTCACCTGAATACATGATCATCACAACCGAACACATCTGCTATTTAAAAATTCTTATTCAAAATAGAAAAGAAGAATCAACAAACCCAACATCCAAAGGGACATGTAGAATTCAACCAACCACCATTTAATTTAAAAAGATTCAAATAAATATAAATATTTCTCCAAAAAACTAAACATTACCTGAATTCATTCTTTCATCTAAAACAATCATTAAAGATAGGAATGATTATTCAATCAAACCAAATAAACCAACCAAACCAATTAATTCTAATTGGTTTGGTTCATTTTAAAATTAAATTGCTTTGTCTTCGATCCGGAAAATTGTTAAAATCGATTATTGATTTAACCAAATTTACCAAATTTTCACTATATTTTCAAAATCATCAATATCAGAATAAATATATTTAGGTTAGTTTAGTTATTTAAGTAAATTTTGATCATCACGTATATGTTAAAATTAATATAAAAAAGAACAAAAATTATAAATTATAATACACTAATTATATATGTTTATAATTTATTTTAAATTATAGTGAATACTCCAAACATAAAATATTAAACATTTCTAATTCGATTTAATCGATAAGCAACCGAACCAACCAAACTTAATTTGGTTGTTTGATTTGGTTTCAATTTTTATTTAATTTAACAAATTTCATCATCGGATAAACCAAACAAATCAAACACTCACCCCTGATTACAACAAATTATCAAAATTCATTTACACCGCATAACATTTTTCTCAAAAAACAAATCACAAATCCACCCGCATAATAATACTCCATTAATATCTATCAAAAGCCTTCGCAAAATCATATTTCAGTATAGCACAAAGAGTGTTATCCACCAAATTCACATACCATTGGATCGGGCCTTTCATGTAGTTTTGGATCGGTCTGAATCGAATAGAAGCACTCTGAAATGGTCTAAGAAGCAACTGAATCGGCCTGCTTGTATGATGGTGAATCAGCCTACATCGTAGTAAAATGGATCGGCCTCAGATGATCTGGATCGGACCGGGTTGTTGCAGTGTGATTTGAATCGGCTCGAGATGAACTGGATCGGTTGAAGCGCACTACACTGGTTCGAGACGAGCTGGACTGGGTTGAGGCGTGTTACAATGGCTCGAGAGGTTTTGGATCGGGTGGAGGCATGTTGAATCGGCTCGAGATGAACTGGATTGGACAGAATCACTCTGGATCGATCGGAAGCTTGGAAACTGGAAATTAACCTCAGTGGCATTTCCGTAAATACTTAACATACCGATCCAAAACCTGAAAACTATATTACACTCGTCCCTCACTCCTATAAATAGAGCCTCACATCCACTTTAATGGAGGGGATTTTTGGATGACCCCGAAGGGCTGTCAAACTCAATTCTCAACTTCTTTTAAGTAATTTGATCATCTCAAACACTTCAATTCAAATATCCATCTCCGAATTCATTACAAAGATATGAAGATTCATCAAGACTTGCGAGAGAGTTCGGATAAATTCCATCGACATTCATTCTTGGAGGATCTCAACCATTTCTCATAGGAATTTCACTAAGTATAAGAGTGAAAAAAGTGAGGTGAATTATGGATGTATTGAGAGAGTATGTTTGTTTTGTAATCCAAAAGGTAATAATGGAATCATTTGATAAAGTGGATGTAGACCACGCTTGATTGAACCACTATAAAACTTTGTGTCTTTCCTTACTTGCATCTTCCTAGTTTTCGACCCCATTTTTACTATTTTAGAGAATAATGTGAAGTGCACCTTGCACCTTTGGTGTTGACTCAAGTTTTGAGATCAACATTTGGCACCCACCTGGGGCTGATTCAATCCTCCGTCTTCTCTCTTTCCTCCACAAGTTTTGAAGCCTTGCATTAGAGAAGATCCAATCCTATTTCACTACGATCTACTCCAAGCCTTTGTCTAAGCTATGGGTAAATCAGGTAGACCACCAAAGAGGCTCACGGATCAAAATGCCGAGAATGGTGATAATATCCCCGATCGTGAAACTACTCCTCCTATCACCTGATTTGAGGTTGGAGAAGGTTCCGGGGCTGGAGCTGCCATAACAAGACGAGAGTTAGATGAAGTGGCCGCAACTTTAACTAACCAGATGAATATTGCAAATGAGGCCATGATGAAGAGACTCGAAACCATGTTCGCCATGCAAGCCGCTACAGCAAAAGTCACCATGAAGACCACCCATGCTAAATCCGTACAGACTCCGCATATAGAAAACACTGGTTCCTCTTCTTCAAGCCCAATCCGAGGAAATTCTGTCCAAGAGATGACGAATCCTAAGCATAAGGAGGCAAAGCTATCCGCTTGCGACCATCCTGATAAAGCGACTTCTCAACAAGTGTTTGGTTCCGCCAAAGGGGCACCTCTCCAAGCCCCGTAATCCGAATCGTGACCGTCTGCTTAGGCAGACATCTGGTAAGGAAGACGGCGTCCGCCCCGCGGACCAACACAATGAGGAGGAGTGAATATCAGAAATGATACATTAAATCATGGAGAGCAATCATAAGAAGCAGGATGATGAAAAAGAATGGGGATTTGCTCCCACAAAAACTCCGCTCACCAAAAGAATCAAAATGGCACCATATCCGAGAAAATTCAAGCCTCCAGTAGTGCAAGCTTATAATGGGACGACTGATCCAAATGTGTTTCTGTTCAAGTACGACCAACACATGAATGGGGCTCGTGCCACTAATGAGTTGAAGTGTTTGTACTTTCTGACTTACCTTGAGGGGGTGGCGTCGCTTTGGTTCACCAAATTGCCACCGAGGTTAGTGGACGATTTTGCTACCCTGGCCAAGTTGTTCAGAGAGCAATTCAGACTTCAAGCCACAAAAGTGCAAGATGTTATGGGATTGAAAGAACTCGAGCAAAGACCAGGAGAATCCGTTACGGCCTTCCTTACTCGCTTTAATACCGCTGCGGCTGAAGTGGGAAACTATGAGCCTCGCTTGGCTTTGATGCCCTAAAGGGGGCTATAAGTAAGAAAACTAAGCTCGGACGGTCGATTAAAAAGAAAAAACCGAGTACTCTAGAGGAGTTGTTTGATAAGGCTGAGGAATACATAGGTGTGGATAAGGATCCTGCCTATGCTATGGATATCCCGGAAAGCAACATACAATCTGAAAAGAAGAATAATGATGCACCAAGCGATCAGAAAAACCTTGGAGGTCAGAAACGGGGTAATGACGGGAAGGATAATCGAGTCAACAAAAAGTTCCACTTCTTCAAGAACTCGGAGTTGACTCCATTAAACGAAACGATAAAGAATATTTTCATGGCCACTAAGGAGACTAAAGAGTACCCAGTACCAAAGCAGATAAAGGTTAGCGATGCCGCCATAAAATCCGGGAAATTTTTCCGGTTTCATAACCAGCCCGACCATAGCACGAATGAGTGTAGGCACCTAAAGAGTCTAATCGAGGAACTAATAAGGAAGAACAGACTTCAGCAATACATGAAGAATCCGCAAAATACTCAAGCTTCACAAGGTCAAGGAACTTCTACAGGATAAACAAAGCAAAGTGAGAACGCCGCAAACGCTGTCATGCCAAGGCTGATCATTAACACCATTTCAGGGGGTCCGCATCCTGCCGGGAAAAGCTGGGGGGATATTGTGAAATATGCTAATGAGATGAAAGACTTTCCGAGAGGAGAAGAACTCATGATTATGGATGAAGCCTCTTTAGCAAAGATACCTAGGTCTCACTGGGATGACATTGTATTCAAGAATCGAGACTCAGAGGGACTGATAACTCCAACCGAAGATCCAATGGTAAAAACCGTAGGCTTGGGTCCTTCCATTGTTAGAAGAGTTCATGTAACACCCCACCTCCGCTAGGGTCACTCACAAAGGGAATGCCCTAGTTTTGGAGGGGTATTATCTAGTAAACAGGCACAGAGATAACACAAGACAGAACATAGATAAAATAGAGTGTATAAAGCAGCGGATATAAATTTTAAAACCAAATCTCATTACTGAAAAATAAAGTCAAAACATCTTACATCAAAATGCCAAGTCATTATTTCATTACATCAAGTTCTAAAGAAGCAAAGTACTTAAAACAACATCAGTAAATTATTAATTCCCCAAAAAGTGCATGAGTGCTCAAGACCAAACCGTACATGAGCTGTCAGAAAGCAAGCAAAGTCCAAGCTAAGAGCTAGAGTTTCCTACCTGAGAACCTGGGGGGGAACGAAAGACAAAGAGGCAAAAGAAAACGGGTCAGTCAAAAAGACTGGTAAGCCCTAGTGACTGTCAGCATAGAAACTAGTAAAGTTAACAAGACATGAATAAACTGGAATTAAACATAGGAATGATGATAAGTCTGACATGATAACTAAGCTAACAAGATAACTCAAGTCTAACATTGCGTATTCAAGGTTCGCCATACCAACTATACTGGTATACTAATCCCGTGTCAACTATAAATCAAGAAATCCCTTGGCCCAATATCGTGAAGTGACCTAATTCGGGGTTCAACGGTACGATCTAATCGGTCGGCTCCCTACAAGTCTAGCTTGTCGTTTGTCTGTGTCATACGGCCTTATCACGAATGTAGTCACCTGTGCTAGGTCCACCATAGGGTGTATCAGCCCTAGAGTGCCAACCACCGACACGAATCAAGAATGCACAGATAATCCTACTGATGCCCAATGCCTGCTTTTTGAACTCCGGACTAAGTGCACGACCCTAGTCTGCCTGAACCTACAATGGCGCACCAACTCAGCCGTCGTTCTGGTCGCTTACAATCAGCCCAACAATCGTGCCCCACCCTGCCTAGTCCCAGGGTACCGTGATACATCTAGTGGGTTACTGCTGAAAAGGACCGCGTAACTAGGGTTTCGTTCAGCAGGTTAAGTTGTCATTTAAAATCGAGACTTAACCCCATCTACGTGTCATGTCAAATTGACTAAGTGTGTCGTTCTAGTTCAAGACTTAGTCCTACGAATCATGTGTCAGGTTGGTTAAGTGTGCTCCAGCGGTTCATGACTTAACCCTATCAAATCAACGTGTCAAATTGGTTAAGTATATTCAAGTGGTCCATGACTTAACCCTATCCAATGGCATTAATTTACTTAATGCAGCCCTAACCTCTCACATTAGACTTGGTTATGGTTACTAGATGTGCCGGGCGGGTCCGGGCAGTTTTACACCATAACCTTGTCTAACCTCGGGTTTCGAGTGCGATATGACCAACTACTCACATTGGGTCCTATTGTTTGCAGTTACTGGATTCGCCGAACGGTTCCGGGCAGATTTACACTGCAAACTCAACCCAACCTCGAGTTGGCCACGTTCAAGTTATCTAAGTGTCATGTCCCAAATTCATATTTTCAAGTATAATTTCATGTCAAGTTCATGTTCCTATCCAAGCTCAAGTTATAACGATATTCATGTTTTCAAGTTCACACTAAATTCAGGTTTTCCTAAACTACCCAAATCGCATCCCCAACGCTCGTGAATTCGAATCAAGGCAATAGATGTAACTAGAGAATAACATAACAAGGATGGGTATAAAGTGGCAAAGGTGATTTCAAGGCAAGCATGGTGTAACTTGAGATAACATCACTGGCATATGAAATAGGGTGATAAACATAGCTATAAATGACATAAGATGATAATCCTAAACTTGTGACTAGCAATAGTTTCAACATCACAACATCACAGGCATGTTAAAATAATGATAGGGTTTAGGTTATGACATGAACAGGCCCCTAAATCAAGTTCTTATCAGTATTCCACAAATCAATGTTCAATATGAACGGTACTAGGTTCAAGGTGAATAGATCTAGGGTGAACAAGAGTAGATCAAAAAGGAATAGTCATAGATCAAAGATATACAAGAGTAGGTCTCAAGTAGTTATCATGTTTATGTTCAACTTCAATTTACACATGTCCATATTAAGTTTAGAGTTTAGATCTAAGAGTAACTGGTGCTTACAGATCGTGGTTTTTGAGAACTAGGAACAGAAATTGTCGTAGGTGTTGGATCTCGCTATATGGCGTTTTGATTATGACAACTATACATGTACATATATATTATTATCGACTAACTTTGTCTTGCAGGAAGATACTCAATAACAGATTCAAGAGCTATAATTGAAGATTAAATATGTTGTAAGAATCTGTTAGTCCTAGATTTATATGTTAAAGTCTTCCTTGATGATCACACACACACATTTTATATGTATATAGCTTCTCTTATATAAATTAAGCAAGGAATAGTCTGATAACAGAAAACAGACGTCTGGTCTGAAATTTTCAGACGTCTGTTTGCTGAAACAGAATGTTTTTAAATACAATATTCAGACGTCTGGTTGATATATTTCAGACGTCTGAAATGCCCCCGAAATACACTATTTCCTTTCTGATTTGATTTTTAAAATAAAAGACATCTGAATTTTATTTTCAGACATCTGAATTCCGAAGAGTTGCATCCTTTATGAAGAGAAACAACTATTTAATCCATATCTCTTCATCAAAACTCTTCACGATCAGTTGTATCTTTTTATATATTATAAATAGAGGGTTGATTAATTGTTTCAATCACCAATTCTTATTTTAATTCTATCTTATACTCTCAAAGCTCTCTGAATTCTAAAAACTATCTATTTTCATATTTGAGACTTTTAACTTCCATATTCTTTCACATACTTCACGATTATCATTAAGGAAAGGCTATAGAAAGGGTGTACTTAATATTCGACAATCCATGTTATCAAGAACACAAAAGAGTCAACAATTATTTTGTACTAGTGAAGACCTCTTCAGCAGTTGAGGCAAGAAATCCCGTTCGGTTGTTCGGGTAATTGTGAACCTATTCCTCCGGGTGAAGTGAGGGTTGTTGCGTTAGTGAAATTCCAGAAGGGAGTCTGGGACTGGACGTAGGACGGTGATCCGAACCAGTATAAATCGACTATGTGAATTTACTTACTGCTACTATTATTATCTACATTATATCCTGCTTATACTCCATAATATAAGATCCTACCGCTGTTTAGACTCTTTGCATTTGGTATCAGAGCTTGGTATTCTAGAGATCGTAACAACATCCTAGAATAAATGGCAATAAAGAAATCTAGTAAAGGCATTAGAAAGTGGAAGAACAACAAAGCAGAAGCGACAGAGCAAGAGAGCAAATGTTTAATGGCTAAAGTTAGATCACAATCGGTATGTGAGGATTCATTATATAAAGATCTTTTATTAGACCACGAAAAATTATTAAAAAAATTTAAAAGTTTGGGTAAACTTAATGCAATTATTTTAGCCAAGTCTAAAAATTGTGAGCAAGAAAATTCTAAATTAAAAGAAGAAAACAATTTTTTAGTTAAACAAGCCAAATGTTTTGAAAATACCTTAGAAGAGCTTGTTTTTCAAAAAGATTTCCTTCAAAAAGAAAATGAGCGACTAGAAGATAAAAACAATGTTCTTTTAAAAGAAATCGATCTCTTGAAAAATAGAAATGAATCATTAGAAGATTCTTTAAATAATTTTAATTCTTTAGTTTCGTCTCTTGAAAAAGAGAATGGAGCTTTAACTGAAAAGAATTTAGAATTATCTAAAGAATATGAGTTTTTAAAGGTTAATAATAATACTTTGCAAAATGAAACGTCTGATTCGAAAGAAAATTTTGAAAAATTACACTCTTCTTTAGTTAATTCAGGATCTCAAATTTGTCGTCTCGAAAATGAGAATAGTACTTTAAAAAGGGAGAATGCTGAATTAAATAAGAAAATTGATTTAAAAGATTGCAAGACTTCTTTTGAAAATTTCAATCGCGACTTTGGAATCAAATTTACAAATAAGTTCACAAAATTTAATAAAGGTCAAAATGATTTAAATGATATTTTATCTTGCTCTAGACCTTTACATGATAAAAGTGGCTTAGGGTATAATAAAACTAATCATAGAACTAGTACTAGATATGCTTTCATGTATAACAAAAGTTTAACTGCTAGTACTAAAGCACGTGTAACTCGAAGATCAAATTTCTATAGAAATTCAAATGCTTCTATGACTAGAAACATTTATAATAGAAGTACAAAAAGAAATATTAATAGAAATTATCTAAGTATTTGGGTTCCTGTAAATTGGAAAAATCGAGAAAAATACATTGATGATTATTTTGATTCAGTAGTTAAAAATAAAAACTTTATTTTCAAAGGTACCATTAAACCCTTGTGGGTATGGTTACCTCCTCTCTAACCCCTGGACCCTAACAGAGAAAGTGGGTACCAAAGTATATATATAATATTTGTTGCAGGTACACCACAACAAAAAAAGGAGGGTATTTCAGTATCTCTAATATCTTTAAAAACTGAGCTTAAAGTTAAATCAGGGAATCTGGAAATATAATAATCACATACTCAGGGGGAGAAATTTTCATATATCACACATTCAGGGGAAGAAAATAAAGTGAAGACAACGATATTTATTACATTCCCTCATTCTTTTTTATAATGACAAAGGGGGAGAAATTCAGGTGTATATTGATAAAGGAAGATATTATAAGAGGAAGATGTTATAGAAAGAATATATTTTTAAATTGTATAGTTGTCATCATCAAAAAGGGGAGAATGTTAGAAACTCTATTGTTGGATTTTGATGACAACTACACAATTATACCAAAAAACCTCTAAGCTAACCTGTAGGTACATGGATATCAAAAAGAGAAATATATGATAATATATGCATATTGACATATTGACAGGGGGAGTTACATATACAATTGTCATTATCAAAAAGGGGGAGAATGTTGGATCTCGCTATATGGCGTTTTGATTATGACAACTATACATGTACATATATATTATTATCGACTAACTTTGTCTTGCAGGAAGATACTCAACAACAGATTCAAGAGCTATAATTGAAGATTAAATATGTTGTAAGAATCTGTTAGTCCTAGATTTATATGTTAAAGTCTTCCTTGATGATCACACACACACATTTTATATGTATATAGCTTCTCTTATATAAATTAAGCAAGGAATAGTCTGATAACAGAAAACATACGTCTGGTCTGAAATTTTCAGACGTCTGTTTGCTGAAACAGAATGTTTTTAAATACAATATTCAGACGTCTGGTTGATATATTTCAGACGTCTGAAATGCCCCCGAAATACACTATTTCCTTTCTGATTTGATTTTTAAAATAAACAGACATCTGAATTTTATTTTCAGACATCTGAATTCCGAAGAGTTGCATCCTTTATGAAGAGAAACAACTATTTAATCCATATCTCTTCATCAAAACTCTTCACGATCAGTTGTATCTTTTTATATATTATAAATAGAGGGTTGATTAATTGTTTCAATCACCAATTCTTATTTTAATTCTATCTTATACTCTCAAAGCTCTCTGAATTCTAAAAACTATCTATTTTCATATTTGAGACTTTTTAACTTCCATATTCTTTCACATACTTCACGATTATCATCAAGGAAAGGCTATAGGAAGGGTGTACTTAATATTCGACAATCCGTGTTATCAAGAACACAAAAGAGTCAACAATTATTTTGTACTAGTGAAGACCTCTTCAGCAGTTGAGGCAAGAAAACCCGTTCGGCTGTTCGGGTAATTGTGAACCTATTCCTCCGGGTGAAGTGAGGGTTGTTGCGTTAGTGAAATTCCAGAAGGGAGTCTGGGACTGGACGTAGGACGGTGATCCGAACCAGTATAAATTGACTGTTTGAATTTACTTACTGCTACTATTATTATCTACATTATATCCTGCTTATACTCCATAATATAAGATCCTACCGCTGTTTAGACTCTTTGCAGTAGGATCGTTGCAGAAGCTTTAATCTCTAGTTTGAATTGAGTTGCTTATGTTGATGTTGATTAGCTTCTAGTTTTGATTCCAGCAGAGTAGCGACGCCATTTTTATTTTTATATAGAACAGAGGCAGAGCAGAAGCAGAACAGAATTGTGTGTAGAGAAGGCTAGGTTTGGGGCTGTTTAAATAGGTTTAAGCAGATGAATCTGGACAGAAATCGGACTGGAAACATCAGAACGAACACTGGCCCAAAAATAGGCTCGGGGACCAGGTCGACACCCAGGTCGACTGCCCAGTCGACCTGGTCTGGGGGGGTCGACTGCCCAGTCGACTCCCCAGTCGACCTGGGTCTGGGCGGGAAATTTCCCGCCCAGTCTGTTCTGCGTTTGAAATTCGAATTTTGAATTCGAATTCGAGCTGTTTTGAACTCTGAATATTTCTGAAACTTTGGAGGGTCATAACTTGGTCATACGGACTCCGATTCTCACAAACTCGGACTCGTTTTCAAGCAGAATTTCAAGACGAACGCAATGGCGCAACCCGTTTTCCATGATTCTTAATTTATATTTTAATGCTGCCTAGATTTATAGCTATAACACGTTATCAAAATACGGGTTGTTACATTCTCCCCTCCTTAAAGGATTTCGTCCCCGAAATCTTTAAGTTAGGAAGAACGTATCCTACCATCCATCATCCATCTACTCAAAACATCATCCATAAGCAAACATTGTCCTTAAGAGATTTCTAATGCTGTATGAACATATGCAGAAAGTGTGTGTATATGTTCCTTATCTAATGCAAATGATCAGGCCTGATTGATCTTTCTAATGCAAAATATGTTTAGTGTCATGAATCCAACATGTATGCAAATAATCCTAGTCACGTAAGCACTATATGTGTGCACAAACATTCATCCATACGCAAGATTCATATGATAATACATTCAATTTCATCCATAAATAAGTATAAACACTCATGCATATGCAATATGAAAATGTGTCTGAGCCGATCTAGTGCCTAATGTGTGTTATGCAACCACGAGCAATCACTTGCAACCACTTGCAACCATTCTCAAACATCAAGCATAACATGTTTCAAATACATGTTTACATTCATAGGATTCTACCTAAGGTTCTCAAGACAGGATCGAAAGGATATACAAGATAAAACAGAGTATCTAGGGAAAATAAGTTAAAGATGTACCCCTAGAAGGTCCTTCTTGCGGGGCTTGCCCTTGCTTCTTAGGGCAGTTCTTGCTGATGTGCCCAGTTTCACCGCATTGAAAACATGCTCCTACCTTCATCTTCTTCTTCCTATAGTCCTGGACTATATGCCCGTCAATACCACAGAAGTTGCATTTTCTTTTCTCACGTGACTTGTCATTCTTGTTGTTGCTGTTCTTTCCTCCTTTCTCGGAGTCTACCTTCTTGTCTTGAGACTCATTCTCCTTGACCTTCTTCTTGCCATTATCGTCTTCTTCATGAAGTAGGGCTATATTCACCAAGCTTTCAAAGGTCGCCCCCATGGGTACATGAGTCATGGCCATAGTGTGGAGTGGCTCGCTCAATCCTCGAGCAAAGCTTAGAGCCTTCTTCTCAGCCGTGTTGACTAAGTCCAAACCAAACCGAGCAAGATGATTAAACTTATTCACGTATTCCCTAACTGACATGTCCCCTTGCTTGAGTGCCAGGAACCTCTCCATCTGAAGACTCGCTTCTGCGGATGATAAAAACTTAAGCCCAAACCTCTCTCTAAAGTCTGCCCAAGTCTTAATTGGCCTGGTAGCGTTCGTGACTTCCCACCAAAATGCAGCTTCCTCTTTCAACAACCATGCTGCCAACTGAACTTTCCTATGATCCTCCATATCGAAAATAACAAACAAGTCTTCAGTCTCTTTTAGCCAGTTTCGCGCCTCAACGAAGGTTTCAGTCCCAACGAAGTTCTTGCCGCCCATTCCTATAAAGTCCTTGCATATTTTGGCGAAGGCGGTACCCGGAGGAGGAGGAGGAGGAACCGTGGCCACCGGGGGAGGAGGAGGAGGGATATCTGTCGGGCCCACGCCGTTGGCCCTAGCTTCCAAGTATCTTCGGAACCAGCTAGGTATGGGTACTCCCTCAGGAAGGTTAAGATCAGACATGCTGAAAAGCGAAAAGGAAAAAGATTCAAACGAGGAAAAAAGGAAAGTGCTAATGGCTTTTGGGGAATAGCCTTTTCTTAAAAATAAAACTTTTCTTGAAAAATGCTTCTTTATAAACGGTTCTGAAAATAGTTTCAGAAGGTTTTTAAAACTTTTGCCCAGTCTGGTAACCTTCTGCTCTAATACCAAATGTAACACCCCACCTCCGCTATGGTCACTCACAAAGGAAATGCCCTAGTTTTGGAGGGGTATTATCTAGTAAACAGGCACAGAGATAACACAAGACAGAACATAGATAAAATAGAGTGTATAAAGCAGCGGATATAAATTTTAAAACCAAATCTCATTACTGAAAAATAGAGTCAAAATCTCTTACATCAAAATGCCAAGTCATTATTTCATTACATCAAGTTCTAAAGAAGCAAAGTACTTAAAACAACATCAGTGAAATATTAATTCCCCAAAAAGTGCATGAGTGCAGCCATAGCATAGCTCAAGACCAAACCGTACATGAGCTGTCGGAAAGCAAGCAAAGTCCAAGCTAAGAGCTAGAGTTTCCTCCCTGAGAACCTGCGGGGGGGGGGGGGACGAAAGACAAAGAGGCAAAAGAAAACGGGTCAGTCAAAAAGACTAGTAAGCCCTAGTGACTATCAGCATAGAAACTAGTAAAGTTAACAAGACATGAATAAACTGGAATTAAACATAGGAATGATGATAAGTCTAACATGATAGCTAAGCTAACAAGATAACTCAAGTCTAACATTGCGTATTCAAGGTTCGCCATACCAACTATACTGGTATACTAATCCCGTTTCAACTATAAATCAAGAAATCCCTTGGCCCAATGTCATGAAGTGACCCAATTCGGGGTCCAACGGTACGATCTAATCGATCGGCTCCCTACAAGTCTAGCTTGTCGTGTGTCTGTGTCATACGGCCTTATCACGAATGTAGTCACCTGTGCTAGGTCCACCATAGGGTGTATCAAGCCCTAGGGTGCCAACCACCGACACGAATCAAGAATGCACAGATAATCCTACTGATGCCCAATGCCTGCTTTTTCAACTCCGGACTAAGTGCACGACCCTAGTCCGCCTGAACCTACAACGGCGCACCAACTCAGCCGTCGTTCTGGTCGCTTACAATCAGCCCAGTAATCGTGCCCCACCCTACCTTATCACAGGGTACCGTGATACATCTAGTGGGTTACTGCTGAAAAGGACCGCGTAACTAGGGTTTCTTTCAGCAGGTTAAGTTGTCATTTAAAATCGAGACTTAACCCCATCTACGTGTCATGTCAAATTGACTAAGTGTGTCGTTCTAGTTCAAGACTTAGTCCTACGAATCATGTGTCAGGTTAGTTAAGTGTGTTCCAGCGGTTCATGACTTAACCCTATCAAATCAACGTGTCAAATTGGTTAAGTATATTCAAGTGGTCCATGACTTAACCCAATCCAGTGGCATTAATTTACTTAATGCACCCCTAACCTCTCACATTAGACTTGGTTATGGTTACTGGATGTGCCGGGCGGGTCCGGGCAGTTTTACACCATAACCTAGTCTAATCTCGGGTTTCGAGTGCGATATGACCAACTACTCACATTGGGTCCTATTGTTTGCAGTTAATGGATTCGCCGGGCGGTTCCGGGAAGATTTACACTGCAAACTCAACCCAACCTCGAGTTGGTCACGTTCAAGTTATCTAAATGTCATGTCCCAAATTCATATTTTCAAGTATAATTTCATGTCAAGTTCATGTTCCTATCCAAGCTCAAGTTATAACGATATTCATGTTTTCAATTTCACACTAATTTCAGGTTTTCCTAAACTACCCAAATCGCATCCCCAACGCTCGTGAATTCGAATCAAGGAAATAGATGTAACTAGGGAATAACATAACAAGGATGGGTATAAAGTGGCAAAGGTGATTTCAAGGCAAGCATGGTGTAACTTGAGATAACATCACTGGCATATGAAATAGGGTGATAAACATAGCTATAAATGACATAAGATGATAATCCTAAACTTGTGACTAGCAATAGTTTCAACATCACAGGCATGTTAAAATAATGATAGGGTTTAGGTTATGACATGAACAGGCCCCTAAATCAAGTTCTTATCAGTATTCCACAAACCAATGTTCAATATGAACGGTACTAGGTTCAAGGTGATTAGATCTAGGGTGAACAAGAGTAGATCTAAAATAATAGATCAAAAAGGAATAGTCATAGATCAAAGATACACAAGAGTAGGTCTCAAGTAGTTATCATGTTTATGTTCAACTTCAATTTACACATGTCCATATTAAGTTTAGAGTTTAGATCTAAGAGTAACCGGGGCTTACAGATCGTGGTTTTTGAGAACTAGGAACAGAAATTGTCGTAGGATCGTTGCAGAAGCTTTAATCTCTAGTTTGAACTGAGTTGCTTAGGTTGATGTTGATTAGCTTCTAGTTTTGATTCCAGCAGAGTAGCGACGTCATTTTTATTTTTATATAGAACAGAGGCAGAGCAGAAGCAAAACAGAATTGTGTGTAGAGAAGGCTAGGTTTGGGGCTGTTTAAATAGGTTTAGGCAGATGAATCTGGACAGAAATCGGACTGGAAACATCAGAACGAACACTGGCCCAAAAATGGGCTCGGGGACCAGGTCGACTGCCCAGTCGACATGGTATGGGGGGGTCGACTGCCCAGTCGACTCCCCAGTCGACCTGGGTCTGGGCGGGAAATTTCCCGCCCAGTCTGTTCTGCGTTTGAAATTCGAATTTTGAATTCGAATTCGAGCTGTTTTGAACTTTGAATATTTCTGAAACTTTGGAGGGCCATAACTTGGTCATACGGACTCCGATTCTCACAAACTCGGACTCGTTTTCAAGAAGAATTTCGAGACGAACGCAATGGCGCAACCCGTTTTCCCTGATTCTTAATTTATATTTTAATTCTGCCTAGATTTATGGTTATAACACGTTATCAAAATATGGGTTGTTACAGTTGTAGTTGACACTGAAGCATCCGTTAATGTTCTTTTTGTCAGTGCATTCCAAAGGATGAAGCTCTCCATGGAGGATGTGAAAGCTTGTCAAAGCAAAATTCATGGTTTCACAGGACAAGCTGTTCTGCTAATTGGAGTCATCAATCTGCTTGTTGAGCTCGGAGAAGGGGAAAACAAGGCGACACAGAAGCAAGATTTCGTCGTAGTTGATGAGTGGTCCGCTTATAATGCTTTCCTTGGAAGACCAACCCTCGCGGCTTTCAGAATAACGATGGCGCCATGGTGCCTGACAATGAAATTTCCCACTGAAAACGGGGTTGGAGTGGTTAAAGGCGATCAGCAAACAGCAAGGGAATGCTACCTATTGGAACTTGCTGAGGCGAGGAAAAAAGAAATGGGAAAGGATGCGGATCTCTCGCCCCACATTCATCAATCCCCCTTATAGAAATTAAGGCGGGGCCCTCATACTGGTGAACATAGTGGGGCCCAGAAGGAAATCGATACGAGGAAAACTAGTATGGGGGAAGATAGAGTAGCACCAGCTGAAGATACCATTTCCATTTCTGTACATGACAAATATCCTGACCGAGTCTTAAAGATAGGTTCTCAGTTGGGCCAAAAGCTGCAGTAGGACCTGATATTGTTTCTAAAAGCAAATTTAGATGTCTTTGCTTGGACACACTCAGACATGTGTGGAATATCAACAGATATAATTGTTCATAAGTTGAATATACTCCTGTAAAACAGAAACGACGAACTCAGGGACCTGAAAGATCAATGGCATTAAAAGAAGTAGATAGACTTTTCAAGAATAAATTTATAGGAACATCTACGTATCTCGATTGGGTCTCGAATCTAGTTCTCGTCAAAAAGTCTAATGGCAAGTGGAGAGTATGCATAGACTACTCAGACCTTAACAAAGCATGTCCCAAGGACAGTTTCCCTCTGCCTAGAATCGATCAACATGTCGATGCAACTATGGGGCATGCACTATTACCTTTTATGGATGCGTATTCTGGATACAATCAAATTATGATGCACGAATTGGATTAGGAGAACACAAGTTTTATAACCGACAGAATCTTGTATTGTTATAAGGTTATTACATTCAGACTAAAGAATGCAGGAGCAATATACCAGCGTCTTGTGAACTCCATGTTCAAATCCCAGATTGGGAACACTATGAAGGTTTACGTCGATGACATGTTAGTAAAGTCCAAAAAGGGTGAAGATCACCTAGAGGATCTAGCAGAGATGTTCCATATCCTTAGAAAATTCGGCATGAAGTTAAATCCTTTGAAATGCTCATTTGGGGTTTCTTCAAGGAAATTTCTCGGATTCATAATCGATGCCAGGGGCATTGAGGAAAATCCTTCCCAAGTCACGGCATTACGAGAAATGTGAACGTCAAAAACAATAAAGGAGCTTCAGAGCTTGAATAGGAAGATTGCCACCCTTAATCGCTTCATTTCTAAAGCAACGGATCGATGCATTCCCCTTTTTGACGCTTTAAGGAAAGGAAAGAAAGACTTCCAATAGACCCCAGAATGTCAAATGGCTTTCGAGCAGTTGATTCAACATTTGGAGTCTCCGCCGATGCTTTCTAAACCCAAAAATGGAGAAGAACCGTTCCTATACTTGGCGATATCACTGCATGCCCTGAGCGCCGCACTCGTCCGCAAGGATGCTAAGATCCAATGACCAATAAGCGACTTGCTGGGGCAGAACTAAATTATCCGAAGCTGGAAAAACTTGCGTATTGTCCACTCATTGCTTCAAAGAAATTGAGACCATATTTCCAGTCCCATCCAATAAAAGTCCTCACTGATCAGCTGCCAAGGCAAATTCTCTTCCGTCCGGAAACTTCTGGAAGGCTATTGAAATGAAATATTGAGCTTAGTCAATATGACATCACCTATCACCCTCGAAGAGCTATCAATGGGAAAGCTTTACCAGATTTCATCGTCGAGTTCATGGACAGAGGAGATGGAATTGAAGAACCAACAAGGACGGTCGCTAGCTGGAAGCTATACATTGATGGCTCAAAGAATGACTACTGTTCAGGGGCCAGAATTGTCTAAGAAACTCCATAAGGCCATTCCTTGTGTTATGCATTAAGGTTGGAATTTCCATCAATCAATAATGAGGCCAAAAACGAAGCATTGATAAACAGATTAAGACTAGCAAAAGAGCTGAATCTAAAAACTGTGCAGATCTTCAGTGATTCCCAATTGGTAGTAAGTCAGGTTCTTGGGGAATTCCAAGCCAAAATCGGAAATCTACCTTCCTATCTTATAAAAGCTATGGAACTTCTCAACAACCTCGATCATTACACCATATCTCACATTCCAAGAGAGGAAAATGCAAAGGCAGATTCACTCGCTAAATATGCTAGTTCTTCTGATGCACATTTGCTCGGGTTAATACCTATTGAAGTCCTTACAACCCTGGCCATTGAAGAGGTAGATGTTGACTGGATTATGGAAACAGTTGAAGAACCTATGTCTTGGATGACACCGATTAAGGAATATATCCTCATCGGAACACTTCCATAGGAACCAAAAAAGCGGAGGAAAATACTGCTTAAAGCTCCGTTATATCTTTTCAGGATGGGAGGTTGTATAGACGGGGATTCTCTATGCCATTACTACGATGTGTGTCCAAGGAAGAATCGAAAGCAATTTTGGCTGAATTACATGAGGGAAACTGCGGGGGTCACGTCGGTGGTTAGACGTTAGCCAAAAAAGTTCTGCAATACAGCTATTTATGGCCCGATGTGAACTTGAACGCAATGGCTTATGCCAAAAGATGTGATAAGTGTCAAAGATATGCAAAAATCCCGAGAGCACCACCAACCGAGTTGACCCAGATGGTCAATCCATGGCCATTTGCTGTTTGGGGCATAGATTTGATTGGGGCACTACCCACTGCAAAGTCAAATATGAAGTACGCAATAGTGGCGGTCGATTATTTTACTAAATGGGCTGAAGCAGAGCCACTAGCCACTATTATTTCGAAGAAGGTGATCAACTTTGTCTTGAAAAACATCATCTGCATGTTTGATCTTCCGCAAAAGATAATTACCGATAATGGGACTCAAATTGAGAGCGCTGAGTTTTTGGACTTTTGTGCCAAGTACAAGATCAAGAAAAGTTTTTCGGTCGTTGCCCATCCGCAGGCTAACGGGCAAGTTGAAGCACTCAACAAGATCCTGAAGTCAACCATCAAAATATGACTTGAGAAGGCCACAGGTAGTTGGGTTGATGAGCTTCCGCTTGCATTGTGGGCATATCGTACTACTCATAAAACGGCAACAGGGCACACTCCATTTTCCCTTGCGTTTGGATCCGAGGCGATGATCTCGGTTGAGCTTGAGGTCCCGACTCATAGAAGGATCTACTTCAACCAAGCGGAGGAAAAAAACTTCAACTCGAAGCGCTTGACTTACTCGAGGAAAGAAGAAAGGAATCAGAACTTAGAATTATTGCACATCATAGAAGAATAGCTCATCATTTTAATGCTCAAGTTAGGCGAAGGTCTTTCCAAGTTGGGGATCTCGTTCTTAAGAGAATCATGACAGGAACCGGAGTACTGGGCCCAACTGGGAGGGGCCATATGTGATAGGCAAAAAATTCTCGGATGGTACATTTGAACTAAAGACAACAGACGGATCCCAACTCCCAAGAGCATGGAATGCTATACATCTCTGTCGCTACTTCTTTTAATGTTTCTTTCGTAGTATTTGTAAACAACATGCATTGTACACACCATGCAACGCTATTGCAAGTTTTGTAAATATAAATCGGATTACTTGCCTAAATCGTACATTGCAAATTACTCGCTAAAGATCGATTTTGATTGCTGGTCCTCTAAAAGATACATTGATATCACTATAACCTAATTGGTCCTTGAGGCTATTGGATCATCGCTTAATGCTCAAAAACATCATTCGCAATTAGCTCGGTGACATGGAAAGCATAGCGGTGCAAGTAAAAGACAGCAAGGTTAGGTCTGTCAAATGACATGATGCTTAAATCACAAACAAAACTGCAACTTTCGCCAAAGGGGCACCTTCTTAGTTGCAAGGTCTCAGGCCCTAGTTCTAACAAATCGTGGTAAAACCCGATAAAAGAACTAGTGTCTGCCCCGTGGAACAGCGCAGCCAATAAACCAAAGTCCTCCCCGAGGGGCACCTAGTCAATCGCCAGTACCATTAATACGTGGTCCAGCTGCGACATATATTGGGTCTTTAAACCAAAGACCTCCCCGAGGGGCACGCGGCTCATCGTCAATGCCATTAGTACATGGCTGGATAGCGATATAAACACTGGGTTCAAAAAGACCTCTTCGGGGGTATCCGTTCAGATGTTGGATCTTTCAAATCCGGTTACTGGCGGATTATAAAGACCCTTACTGGGGCATCCGATCATATGTCGGGTCCTCCAAATTCCGTTAGTGATGGACCCAAAGCCCTTCTTGGAAGGCGCCCTCCAAATTCTACAAGTGACTGAGTTATTAGGTCACAACGAATCGGTTTACAAGTACTGCCTCGGGAAAAGGAAATGCCATGCTCAACCCTTAAAGTCACGACAAATTTTGGTACAAGGACATTATCACCACGTTAAAGGAATTCAATGGTTTTCACTTTCTTAGATATACCATAAACTCATCATGACTTTGGCGTTAAAGGCTTAGCGTTTACAAAGATTGACTCGATCAACGGAATGGAACTCCGAAAAGGCAAGGACAAAATCGATAGCTCCAATATTGTGATAAGTACAAAAGTGGTTATTCATGGAATTGCAAAATTGCCTTGGTTAGAGTTGTCGAAACCCATTGAAGTTAGCACATGGTATTTCAGTTGCCATAAAAATAGATTGAGATAATAGAAATTTAGGTCGAATCAGCTAAACACAAATCCAAACTGAATCAACCAACCGATTCAAAAAAAAGATCCTTCAGACCGACCCAGATTGAACCGATCACGACCGGTCCAGAGTGGAGCGACTTTGACTGGTCCATATCGAATCGATCAAGGCTATCTAAGGTGAATCGGTAATGACCAGACCACATTGGGTCAATCAAGACCGATTCGTGCAAGTCAATACGTTGTTCAAAGGTGATATCGGTGCAGAGCTAATACAAAGTGAAAAGTATATCAAAGAAAACAGGCTATGAACTAAATAACCTAGCCAATCAAGCATTGATCATCATGACCAATATACCATTACCAACCAGACAAGTCAACAAACAGCACAGCCACAGCAATCAAAGTGTACCAACTCAAACTAACTTAAGAGTTAAAGACGAGGACCAGAACTCGCTTAAATACAACCGATCTAAAGATAAAGTTCATCAAGCCAAAAGTCGACAAACACTAAGAGAAAAGAGCTAGGCATTCTGGTACTTCCTAGGCCGTCCCACCTTCCTCTTCACTGGAGACGAATAAGATAGAGAATCATCAGAAGCCTACCTCTTGCTGGATGAGCCCACTAACTCGATATTCCCCTTAGGAAAGGCAGCAATAACAGCATCTCGGTTCCTCAAAGCACGAATCAATTTCACTTTATCGTCCTCCAAAACAACGATATGCTCAAGACTCTCCTGATGAAGCCTTTGCAAATCCCTCGTCATTGTATGCCAGTCCTGAAGCTTTTTGGTAGTGTGATCTTTAAGCAGGTCCATCTGCCTCTCGAACTGATGCAAGGTGTCCTCCACGCGACTAAGCAGCCTAGATTTGGCAACAACTATGTCGCTAGAAGTCACTTGACGATCAGTATGGGACATATCCAAATTAAGGGGGATCCCTTCCAAGTTCCAACCCGGGAGTCGTCTAACGAGCTTGGCATTACAAGTTCTCGAAGCATAGTGAGGCATGTTCACAATTGTCTGTATCTCTGGGTAAGTATGGCCGACAAATAAGGGAGAATCCACTGAAGGTTGGCCAATTGTCTCATCGCCCAGATCAAAGAACCTTTTTATCCTGAGTTCTTCGGAAGTTGGATCCATTCTGCACGAAAAAGGAAGTACTCAAATATTGTTTGTTAGCTTCCTTATTGTTAAAATGAACAAGGACAAGAAAGTAGCTAAACGGTGTACGGAAGCAACTGATCCATACTGGATCGGTCATAGCTGATTCATTTCAGATCGGTCAGGCACGAACCAAAATGGATTGAATATGACTGATCCATGCCGGATCAGTCAAAAACGACCCGCGCTGGGTCAGTCACAACTGAACCATACTGATTCGGTCGAGACTGATCTGAAACGGATTGATTGCGACTGAGTCATTCTGAATCGGCCGAAACTAATTTGTATTGATCAAAATGACCCAGCATAGATCGGTCATAGCCGATCCGAATTGAATTGGTCTGAGTCATCCAATTGGCCGAACAAGTAAACCTAGTGGTCTCGACCAGTTGTCAAAGTTACTTCTAATCATTTTGTTTACCTCATAAACATTTAGCATGTAAGTGATTACAATATGAGACTTGAGATCTTCGTTTTCAGGGGATAAAGGGAACTTGCGTTACATATTAGTGGTCAAATTCATCTAAAAATTAAGGTTTACAAAAAATCTTTCTACTTGCAACTAACGAATTGTGCAGATAACCGAACATGCAAAATCAAAGTTTTTAATAAAATTTTGCATGAAGTGAAAGATTGGGCAAACAAAACTTGGGAATACGAAAGCAAATCAAAGTCAATCGCTAGCTTAGTCAGAGATATGATAAAAGCCTCTTACCATAACACAATCCCACGTTAAGTAACAAATACCATAATCATCAAATCAAGTGCAATGAATCGACGAGGGTATTTCAAGAGAGATTGACGAAAAATAAAGACAAAAATAATAAAGAACCAGGCAACCGAGGAGTTCTACCCGAAGTTCAAGGGAGGAAGACGGTCTAATAGAGAATTTGGAAAACAAAGAAAGCTTCGTTCTTGATCTTCCTTGTTCAAAATACGTCTGCCATGGATTTTTCTTAAGAAGAAAAGCTAAACAATGAAGGAATGCCCATTCAAGGGATCGCATTATATAAGGGGGGGCATTGGGAAGCTCAATCGACATGAGAGAGAAAAGTCACATCGGTCAAATCACCTTGGTTACCGAGCCAGATTGAATCGGTTACAACCGATCCAAATTGGATCGGTCATAATCGAGACAATATTGAATCGGTCAAGGTAGGCCCAAAATGGATCAACCCAGACCGATCCAGATTGAATCGGTCAAGGTAGGCCCAAATCGGATCAGCCCAGACCGATCCAGATTGAATTGGTTAAGGCAGATCCAAATCGGATCAGCCCAGACCGATCCAGACTGAATCGGTCATAACCGATCCAAATTGGATCTGTCATGACCAATCCCTATTGGATCGGCTAGGACTAATCCCTATTGGATTGGCCAGGACTGATCCAAGCTGGATCGTCCATAATCGGTTCAATATTATCCCGATTCATGAGCAACTTCCTGGTTCAAGCCATTTCAATACCAAAATTTACAAACTAGCCCTATGATTCAGAGAACAAACTCGAGTTGGCAACCAATAAACCTATCGAATCCAATCCATTCCAACTCGAGTCCAAAATCAAAAGAAAACACCAAAAAGAAGGCAAAATACCTACAATTGTGCGGATGTAAAGGGCGAATTTGAATTTGTAAAGATACGAGTTTGAAAGGCTGGGTTCTCGGCTCGAACTGATCAAAGGGAAGCAATTTGGATACAAATTGAAGGAAGAAATTGGATCGAATGCCCGAGGTTGAGGTAATTTGTTTTAAGGAGGTACCGCCATTAAAAGCTTTCAGCCGAAGTGAAATAAAAATGGGGAAGTAACGGGTCAAGAGGATTATATATAGTACCCGCGGGCTGTACCGATCCAAACTTCTCTTAAGCCAACCCGGGCCACGGAGGCAGCATGTCCGATCCAAATTTGAAACCCACGATAAGAGGCCAATAGTCCATCAAAATATCGTGGATTTGGAATGTTTCGAAGCCCACATTTTTCCCAAATAAAATTGTGAACTCCGATGGGCAAAATGTTATCCACCAAATTCACATAGCATTGTATCGGGCCTTTCATGTAGTTTTGGATCGGTCTGAATCGAATAGAAGCACTCTGAAATGGTCTAAGAAGCAGCTGAATCGGCCTGCTTGTATGATGGTGAATCAGCCTACCTCGTAGTAAAATGGATCGATCTCAGCTGATCTGGATCGGACCGGGCTGTTGCAGTGTGATTTGAATCGGCTCGAAATGAACTGGATCGGGCTGAAGCGCTCTACACTAGCTCGAGACGAGCTGGACCGGGTTGAGGTGCATTACACTGGCTCGAGAGGTTCTGGATTGGGCAGAATCACTCTGAATCGGATCAAAAGCTTGGAAACTGGAAATTAATCTCAGTGGCATTTCCGTAAATACTTAACATACCGATCCAAAACCTGAAAACTATATTACACTCGTCCCTCACTCCTATAAATAGAGCCTCACATCCACTTTAATGAGGGGGCTTTTCGGATGATCTCGAAGGGCTGTCAAACACAATTCTCAACTTCTCTTAAGTAATTTGATCATCTCAAACACTTCAATTCAAAGATCCATCTCCGAATTCATTACAAAAATATGAAGATTCATCAAGACTTGTAAGAGAGTTCGGATTGATTCCATCGACATTCATTATTGGAGGATCTCAACCATTTCTCATAGGAATCTCACTAAGTATAAATGTGAGAAAAGTGAGATGAATTATGGATGTATTGAGAGAATATGTTTGTTTTGTAATCCAAAAGGTAATACTGGAATCATTTGATAAAGTGGATGTAGATCAGGCTTGATCGAACCACTATAAAACTTTGTGTCTTTCCTTACTTGCATCTTACTAATTTTTCGGCTCCATTTTTACTATTTAGAGTATATTGTGAAGTGCACCTTGCATCTTTGGTGTTGACTCAAGTTTTGAAATCAACAAAGAGTTTTGAATTTCTCACATAACTAAATTAGAATCCATCTTTCATTCTAGTTTATTAACTAACACTATAGTAATCAACTTGCAGTTATTACGTAATAGACTAATAAATCAAAAATCTACTAATCTCAACGCAATCTTTCTTTGAAAACATAACATAAGCACAATTCAGTTTCTTTAAATTTAATTTACCGACTAAAGATTGATATGGATCTCATTTGCAAGATTCAGCCAATTTGTTTGCCAAAGAATATTGATTTTAAAATAAATTTAAACTAATGACATAATATAAACATAGACTAACGTAAATAGAGAGAACGTATGTTAATTAAATTTACCTATCATGTTCAAGGCTAGCGAATCATGTTAATTTTACCTATTGTATTAATTGTAATTTTTTTGTTTATTTGACATATTGCTATCAATATTAACAGTTGTAATTTTCAAAAATTGAGTAAAATCTTAAAATTCAAGGAAATAGAAATACTTATTCAGATAGGTTCAAAGGTATAAATAAGACAGTAATGATACCTTTAAAACTCATTAGAGCATCTTCAATGCTAATATAATTGTTTTGTAATGTCAATGACACATAGACACTTGACAACAAGCTTCTTTTTTTCTTCTCCAATGCACTGTAGATTTTAATGTGTAATCTGATGTGCCAAAAAAAAAAAAAAAATCCACATTGTGAAAGAAAATGTCTAGTTTTAGACATTGTATTAGACAATTGCAACATACACGTCATTGTATCCAATTGCTTTTTTAATTCCATCGTCCTCATCCTGCATTTACCAACATACACGTCACCCTATAACCTGAGACCACTACTCCACTTTTACCTGTTCTTGTTCACGTGCCTTCTTTTTAGTTCATTTACCAGCTCTTTTTCCATTGCGTCAGTTTATGCCACCTATCCAATTCCACTTTTCCTTTACATTTGCCTTGGAGTTGCTTTCATTATGCATGCTAATTTTTTAGACACGTAGGCTTTAAATTGTGAGCCTATTATTTTCACGTAGTGTTCTACTGACATTACAATGCCTTCACATTGGAGATGCCCTTAGTTTTCTTTGTCCAAGTAAAATGAAATTTTTAACAAAATTATTAATTAAATTAAATTATTTAAAAAACATATAAAAAAAGTTGAATGTTCTATAGGTACAGAGTTTAATTTAAGTTTTATATTCTATTTCATATACTTTATTTTGATTTGTGATTTTATTATAAATCGTATTTTTCTTTCCTGCTTGAAAATCTTTCTTAATTTTGTAAATCATTAGTTGTGATTGTGAATAGAACAGCGTAAAATAATGATTTTTAAAATTATTTTAATTGTGTTTTTTACGTTTGTTTCTATGTGTTTAGTGTTATTTCTATAAATTTTGAAATTTTTAGTTTTTTTAAATAAAACGGCTATCATTAGAGATGAAGAAAAGAAATTTTACAATCAATTTATTGGGTAAAATTATCAATATGATTCATTTAAATAAAAGTAAATAAGGTCTTATGTTAAATTATTATGAAGTTTGTATATTTTTTAATTGCTTTTTCTAGAATGATATACCATTTACTTAAAATATGTTGCCATGTTTGTTTATTTAAGTCATTTTCTCTTTTTATGTCAACTTTATAAATTTAATTCCCAGTTGATTACCATATACCCACATAGAAGTCACCTTAGGCATTAACATTCATTTCAAAAATGGAGATGTCAACAAATACTTTTAGATACGAACAACGCCATATCAATATCCGTATCCATATCTGGAATTAATTTCAGATACTGAATATCTGAATCTGCCTAATTTTCAAATATCTGAATCTGCCTAATTTTCGAATACGAACGTAAAATATGTTGCCTTGTTTATTTATTCAAGTCTTTCTCTCTTTTTATGTTAGCTTTATAAATTTGATTCCCAATTGATTACCATTTACCCACATAGAAGTCACCTTAGGCATTAACATTCATTTCAAAAATAACTTCTTTCAGTTGAGCACTTTCAGATACAATCAACAGCATATCAATATCCGTATCTAGAATTTATTTCAGACACCGAATATTCGAATTTGCATAATATTCGAATATCTGAATCTGCCTAATTTTCAAATACGGGCAATTAACGAAAATTTATCCGCTCCACCAGTAATTAATGAATTTTTAAGGGTACAAACAAAAATGTTTTAAGCAACATAAAATAATATTTATACTAATATTTATAAAAAAATAAAAAAAGTAATGATGAAACATTGTTTTATACCATACCTATAAACATATCTATACACATTCCAAATTTAAATATTAAAATAAACATTTTTTACTACAAATAAATAAAATTTTATAACAGAGTAATATCCGATAATTACAAAATAATTATTAACTCTATTTTTCTATTTTGATTTATATGTATTACATCAATTAATCGAACAGACGTTTCGAATATCAAAAATCCATATCAGCTATTCACATAATGCCGAATAACGGAAATTTTAGACATTAATTTGAACAAATATTCAAATTATTCGGATATTCATTAACAACCACGTTTCAGTTTAATTGGCCATAAATACAGTAATGTGTCTTAATCTTATCCTAAGACATTACCAAAAAAAAAACAAGCATTTAAATTTGAACACTTCTCTGAACACTAAACCACCAACGAACAACATTCAACCAAATTTAAAAAACAACGAACTTTTAAAATCAAAATGAACACCTTTTAAATCGGGATCGAACCAAGCAACAAACCGTTCAATCCAATGCCAGCCTATCTTTGCTTTCACTTCCCCAAAGAATAGATTTTAACTTCTAATTTGAGACATTAAAATAAGCATATAATTCTTCAACCCAATCTGTATAAAAAGACAACTTATTAATACCTACAGATATATACTTTTAACAAACTCAACAACGACCAACTTCAGTCGCCTGAAAAAGAATAGACACATGATTAGTAAACAAACGCAAATTCTACGGCCTAAACAACCTAACATGCAATCAAAAATCAATAATTAAGTTGATGCTTCTTCAAAAGAAGAAGAGAACACTCACACATTCTAAACAAATATCCTCATTTCCTGGTAAAACTTCCTGGTAAAAGGTCAATGGTTCGATTCCTACCATGCGCTTCCCCATCCTACATAAATTTATCCGGGGGTATGGGGGCTTGAATTAGCGGACGGCTTTACTGTACCCTCCTCAGAAGTTTACCGGCCCACCGGGTTCTCCTGGGTTTTCAAAAAAAAAAAAATCCTCATTTCCCCTTTTTGAAGAATAACCAGAAGTAAAAATAGAAAAAACAATGGCTTCTGCCACATAATTAAGTTGCCCACAAATGCATATTGCTCGTAGATAGGAATAACAATAGAATAGGTAGGATATATATATATATATATATATATATATATATATATATATAATCAATCAAAAAACGTTAGAAATGAAACCAAATTGTAATTAAATTAAGTTAAATGATATACCCAATGCCTGGGGCTAAATTAAGACTACAGATTACCATCTGCATCATAACCAATAACCATATAACTTTCGAAATTTCCCTTCAATAGTTTAATACTAACAAAAAAATTCAGATAAATGAATAATGGCTATAATGTGTCTAACAGATGACATCATTGACGAGTCTCATTGAAATTCGCTAAGTTCTTTTTTATTTTTCTCATCATCAGCCAGCAAACAAAGGAAAATAAATAGCAAGATGCAGCAGATCAAACAACCGTATAACCTTTAAATTATATAACCAATGCCTGGAAAATAAATAGCAAGAATCAGAACTAAAAACAAAGAATTGCAGATCTTAGAGGAAGTTAAATCATATACCTAGAAATTTCCCTTCAATATTTTAACGCTACCAAAAAAAATCAAAGAAATAAAAGAATGGCTTCAGTGTGTGTAACAGATGAGATCATAGACAAGTCTAATTGAAATTCGCTGAGTTTTTTTCTCATCATCAAGCCAACAAACAGTGGAAAACAAATAGCAACAAGCAACGGATCAAACTACCAATCCACAAAATTACACGTTACCAAAAACAAAAACGCAAGATTACTTCTCAACTACCACGGATCAATAATAAAGCTAAAAATGGGCGACTAAGTCGTAATCCAAAACGGACTTGGTACTGGTTTTCTTGTCGATACCACAAATTTTAAATAACACGTAATATACAAAGAGATGCTCAGTGGAAGGAGAAGTCGTATAATTTGGGTTAAAGGCTCACGGAAAATCCACTGCCCAAACACCTGTTCCATGAAAATCATCATTGCAGCTCTGTATTTTAGATTCCTTTCTAAAAATATGTTCTAGACAAACGGGAAAAAAAAACTCAAAATGGACAGAAGAAGATTGTTAGCAAAAGAAATTGATTGCTCCAAAGTGTGTAACAAATAAAATCACTGAATAGTCTCAATGAAATTTGCTGAGATACATTATTTTATCTCAACATCAGCCATGTTTAAAAATCTAGGGATACGAACAGAAAAAAAATACAAAAAATAAATAAAAAGACCCAGCAATCTTGGGAAAAAACGGACGCGAGGGGATTGAATAAGATGAGCAGCAGACGGTTATCTAGAGGGAGGGATTAAGGCTGCTCGCAACAGCTAGGGTTTAAGATTTGTAGAAACAAAGGAAAGGTCATCTTTGGTAAGCTCAGGAAAAAACGGAGGCGAGGGGCTTGAAGAAGACGAACGCTGCTGAGGCTTTGATTGACTCGAACGCGCTGACTCGATTTAACCAATTACATCAGCTTCTCGCGTTGATTGAATCGAATCCACGCCTCAGGCAGGATTTGCCAAACCGAATCCACACTTTGGGCAGGCATTTGTATTCACAAATCCATATCATTGCCTCAGTTGAAATACTTGTGATTGTATTTGAAATTGGTATTTACACAGGCTTTTGCCATGCCTCAGGCATTCCTTCGGTAAATAGGTTTATTTTCGTTTTTGAATGAAAGCAAAATGTAAGGCTTTCCTTTCTATTTTACACGCACATAAACATACGGTATAATTGATATTGAATTTTTAAAATTTCAACCAAGGTATGAAGCAATAACTCAGGTGAAAATATATGAACCCTAACCAGAAGAAAACACTCCCAGCCAAATCAAAAATGCTAATTTCACCTTATTGAAGAATAACCAGAAGTAGAAATAGAAAAAATAATGGCTTCGGCCACATAATTAAGTTGCCCACAAATGCATATTGCTCCCAGATCATTTTCTTCTTCCCACTTCAAAATTGGGTTTGCTACTGAAAACGCATATGTAAATTGATATGCTGGGAGTAGCACTCATTTAACTTTAACATTTACAACTGAAAGCGCAAATGTAAATTGGTATGCCGGGAATAGCATATGTAGATTGATATCATAAATCAATCAAAAAACCTTAGAAATGAAAACAAATTGTAATTAATTAAAATCATATACCCAATGCCTGAGGCTAAATTAAGACTACAGATTATCATCTACGTCATAACCAACAAACGTAGAACTTTCAAATGTCCAACAGCATTTTGAGTTAAAGATTTTCCTGTAATAGTTTAATGCTAAAAAAAAATGGCTTCAGTGTGTGTAACAGATGAGATCATAGACAAGTCTCATTGAAATTCGCTAAGTTTTTTTTCTCATCATCAGCCAACAAACAACGGAAAATAAATAATAAGAAGCAGCGGATCAATAATAAAGCTAAAAAAAGGGCGACTAGGTCATAATCCTAAACGGACTTAGTACTGGATCCCATGTCAATAGCACAAATTTGAACTAACGGATAATATACAGAGATGCTCAATGGAAGGAGAAGTCGTACAATTTGGGTTAAAGGCTCACGGAAAATCCACTGCCAAAAACACCTGTTTCATAAAAATGATCATAGAAAATATGTATTGTAGATAGCTTTCTATAAATATTTTCTAGAAAAATGAAAAAGAAGAGAAAAATTCAAAATGGACAGAAGGTGATAGTTTGCGAAAGAAATTGATGGCTACAAAGTGCGTAGCAAATGAAATCACAGACCAGTCTCAATGAAATTCGATGAGATTCATTTTTTTAATCTCAACAAACAGCCATGTTAAAAATCTACGAATTGGAAGAGAAATAAATACAAAAAATTATAAATAAACTCAAATGTGTAATAGCATTTTGAAACAGAAATCACACTTCAACAGTTTAACAAAAAAAAAAAATCGGAGTGGCTTCAGTGTGTGTAACAGATGAGATCATAGACAAGTCTCATTGAAATTCGCTAAGTATGTTTTTCTCATCATCAGCCAACGAGCAGTGGAAAATAAGTAGCAAGAAGCAGCGGATCAAACTTCCTATCCATAAAATTATGCGTTATCAAAATCAAGAAGGTAAGATTACTTCACAACTACCGCAGATCAATAACAAAGCTAAAAAAAGGCGACTAAATCAGAATCTAAACGGACTTGGTACTTGTTTCCTCGTTGATTCCATAGATTTTAAATAACGGGTAATATACAAAGAGAAGCTCAGTGGAAGGAGAAGTCGTATAATTTGGGTTAAAGGCTCACGGAAAACCCACTGCCCAGACACCTGTTCCATAAAAATCATCATCGCAACTCTCTATTTTAGATTCCTTTCTATAAATATTTTCTAAACAAACGAAAAAAGAAAGAAAAACTCAAATGGACAGAAGATGATTGTTTGCAAAAAAAAATTATTGCTTCAAAGTGTGTAGCAAATGAAATCACTGACTAGTCTCACTGAAATTCGCTGAGATTCATTTTTCTTATCTCAACATCAGCCATGTTTAAAAATCTAGGGATACGAAGAGAAATAAATACAAAAAATAGTAAAATAAAAAATAAATAAGAAGACCCGGCAATCTTGAGAAAAAACGGAGGCGAGGAGCTTGAAGAAAACGAGAAGCAGACGGTTATTCAGAGGGAGGGATTGAGGCTGCTAGCAACAGCTAGGGTTTAAGATTCGAAAAATCAAAGGAAATGCTATCTTTGGTAAGCTTGGGAAAAATGGAGGCGACGGGTTTGAAGAAGACCAGCAGGAGACGGTAATTTAAAGGAAGGGATTGAGGCTGCCTGCAACAGCTAGGGTTTAAGATTTGAAGAAACAAAGAAAAGGTCCATCTCTTTGGCCCAATACTAAAAGGTCGAGTCCACTCCAGCTTCTTATTTTTGTCCATATGATTTTGAATAGTAATTTTTCATGGTTCACTGATCATTCTAGGCTTCAAAGTAATAAAGAATGTATATTGAACTCAAGTACGACGGAGTACAAAGCACAAAGGAACACTAGCTAGCCCTAGGATTGGTATTGATCCTTCAGTTATTTTTTGAACTAACCATTCACAATGAATATTTTGAAAAACTTCGTTCAATACCATCAAAAAATATTACTACATGAAGCAACGATTAATAAAATTATGAGTATGTCTTTAGGTGGTTAATGTAATTCTTACATATATCTAACACGATAATCAGTCGTGTTTGAAAGCAAGTGTTTTCTTTCAATTATATACTTGAAATGATTGGTTATATTAATCAATTAATTTAATCAAAATTATATATTTATTAGAATAATCGTAAATGGTGTGTTGTGTGATAGCAATACAAAGTGTTGTAACCAAAAGTAGTTTATCACAATGAAATTATACATGTAGTTGTAAGTATGCATACTCAAAATGTATTGGATTAGATATTGATACATATATTGAGATTATGCTACGTAATATTTATCTATTTCTATGGCATTTTTGTTCTTACATTCAAAAGTTTTTCAACTTTTGTATCTTTATAGGTACACTTGTAACACTCTCAAAGGGGATTGTAGGAAGTCTAATAGAAATAAAAGTTCGTGTTAATAGGAGCACAACATTTTGAAGTTGGCAAACCCTTGTACTGCATATTCATTTGGGCTAAGTGAAGATAAGTGTTTGGTAAAACACGAATGGAAACTTCGAGATTGGACGGAGGACGGAGGATCCAAACCAATATAATGATTTCGTTATGATCGTTTTTACTTTACTTCACTCTATTATTATTTAACTTGATTATAGCTATATACAAATTTGCATCAATAGCCATATTATAGATCCTTTGCACTTTCAATTGGTATAAGAGCAGCAATTTTTATTAAACATAACAAAGTTTTTGAAAAATATAATAATATGGAAAACTCATTTACTGAAGGTCTTTCAACAGCTCATTCCTTACTTTCACAAAATATGCATATTGGTCTACGAATGAGAATTTTTATGAAAACTAACGGTCTTGAGATCAGGTAAACTACTGAAAACAAGTATAAAACATTGAATGAAACGAGCACCTGATTGGATGCTCCAAAAACTACAGCAACTAGTAAAACAAAAGCCACAAAAATATCTTTTTGTTTCCTTGATTAAGATGAATTTTCTAGAGTTATGATTTGGAATACCACGTACGACTTTCAGTGAACACTTCAAATTACATATGAAGGAATAAACAAAAAGGTTTTGAGAGTAGAAATTGAATGACTTTATATCTATCTCAATTGATTTACAAGAGAAATGCTTCGAACAGTTTGATACAGAAAGAGATTATGAAATGTAAAAGAGAAATGATTGTATTATTAGTATTCAGATAAGTGTACAATTGCCCTGTATTTATAATTGTAAATGTAATGGCCCGAATTTCCGTACACTTTGAGTTAACTATTTACACCACACATCCAACCCAAATTGCACAGAAATATGAATCATTAATAGAAAGAAGTTAGAGGATGAGGAATAGAAAGAAAGAAAAGTTGGAATAGAAGAAAACGAAGAACACAAATCCCACAGCGGAACGAATAAAATATATTAATAGCATAACTTTTGAAATACAAATCAATAACTGTATATACATACGATCATCAGAGCACAACAATTATTCCTGGAACAGTTATAAACACCTATTTCCAGATACAACAAAGTACACAGCGGAAATATGATAGTTATAGTTAATTGTCGAAGCCTCCTGCAAGTGAATCTGTAAAATCCTGACTACTTGACTATCCGTACAATTTTGGGCACCCAAGAGTTTAGGGTAAACAAAAAACAAAATAAACTCTGGGTCAGTCATGGGACTGGTGTGAGTAAACTCTAACCATTGGTTTAACTTTCAAAAATCCTTTCAAAAGAAAAAGTAATCGTAAGACCGATCCACACACAAACACAGATGGTTTTTACCTTACGATAACCAAAACATTTTTGATATCAAATCTTGTGATATTATAATAGTGTCTACATCAAATAAATAGAAATATAGCGGAACGCTTGCATCTCACGCTCTATATATAATATAAAATCAAAAACCGCATGGTGATTCCTGGAGATTGGATTCCGACTATGACAAGGTATGGAACCACCTTCCGATCAATGTACTCTATTGGGGATACACTGGGGTTCAACAAGAACGTCTTGCAACCCGGCCCACACATGGCTGGCCACTCGTTTAACTTGAGTATACCGAGCATATTATCACTAACGGTTGTGATCAGCAACCGTTACCGAAAGCATACACCAGCGAATACAATAAGAAGCAAATGAAATTTCTCTAGATCGGGCGATAATACCCCTAATGGGAATGATCCACTTGGCCATGTTGCCTGCCCGATTTCTGTCATTTCCCTGGTGATGAGGCTTGAGGTTATGATTTCCTTCTAGAATATCTTGCCACCATTTACTTGGAATGCCACCTTGTCAGATCCATCCATATATGTTGTCCTGGGACTAGACAAACCGAAGGCACTACTCCATCAATCCATCTTGGGCAATTTCTACCTAAGATTAACAGAACAGCCCTTGCACTTTACTCCGTCTTCAATCATCTTTAGCATAAGTTGATTCATAACGCTTATGCCCATACAAACTGGTTTACAGATAATAAATCTGATCTCGGGCTCTCCGTAACGACAATGGAGGTATAAAATAAATCAAAACTTTGATAGCTGGTGATTTAACTATCAAAGGAACATCTATTCAACCAACAATCCTATTTCCAAATGGAAATCCTATAGGTCAACCATCAAATAACACTAAGCCCCCTTTAAATCAATTTCTTATTAAATTATTTATTTTCCCACTTACCATATCTTTCCAGATATTTCCCAAAAACCCGTTTTAGCTCTTCCCGATCCTTGGAAAACATTTCGAAATATTATGAACTCTTATTTTCTATATTTCAGAGGATATACTTTTTAACGTAGGAAAATATTTCCTTCTCTTCACATTTCTTATTTTCTATATTTAGAAAATGTACGTTTTTAATATTGGAAAAAATTTCCAATTTCCAACTCTTAACCTCGCATAATCAAGTTATTTTCATTTCTATTTTTAGAAAAATATCTCTAATTTTATTTGGAAATTGTTTCCAAATCCCATTTATTTGGATTTAACCAATGTTATATAAAACATCATTTTCATAACCCAACCCATTAATCCTTCATTAATTCACCATATCACTATCCAACCCTTGCTACCGAACCTTAACTATCCCTCAGTCAATCATGAAGTCAATCAAGTTGGGGTATAATTACCTCTCAGACCTTAACTGAACAACATTCTTAACTTCGAAATAGTCAAAGCTCACAACTTCAAAAAAACCATCTCTTACGCGACTCTCGGATTTCAGTTTAACAATCCACTTCTTTACAGAAAACATTTGATTATAATAATAGCGTTATAATCCCTACTTCCAAAATATTTGATTTATAAAGCATTTATCTTAATGGTAGCGTTAAAATCGCTGTTTAGATTTATAAAACATTTATTATAACAGTAGCATTATAATCGTTGTTTCGAAATATTTGGTATATAAAAATATAACTTGTACTTATTCGCAAAACATTTACTTTCAAATCGTTATTCACTTCCAAATATGAATAAACCCAACAATATATCTAAGTACATTGTCATCTCGGGTCCTTTATATTAAACATTTATTTAAAACCTCTTTATTGATTAAAATCGATTCTATTTCTTAGTTCAATAAATCTCTTTTTTGTTTTCGTTGCTTCAGAACATAACTATAAACTTATATCCTTATATAAACATTTTTTTTCTTCTCAAAACTCTTCCTTATCTCTTTTCCATTAAAGGCCTTGTTTCAATTGCAATGTTTAATTCAATTCTTAAGTAATTGTTTTAAAACCATCACCTTGGTTTAAAATACCTTCCAAACTTTGTTTGGATTTCCTTTCAAATCCATTTATGCCAATCCATTTCTCTTTCATTAAATTGAAAATCTCTTTTTGACTATATCACCTTTACTTAAATTTAGTTTTATTAAGTAAATGCTTAACTTTACATCGCCTCGTCTCGAGATTTCTTTTATAACTTGTTTGTCATATCTGGATTCATTATCCAATCCTTGTATACACCCTTTTCTAAGTTCAACCAAAACTTTATTACTACTGTATTACTTTTTAACCGAAATCCATTTAAAAAGATAATTCCTCCTATTTCTATTAATTAAATAAGAGCTAACTTCAGCATCAACTACAATCAAGGTAGATAACTTCTTGGTTAAATAAAAATAGACTAGTTGATCTTTTTACATAGTTATAAAAACAATAATAAATTATTTAAATAATATTACAAACCCAAATTCTCTTTATTAACTTCCAAAGGTATAATCATCCACAAAATCTTATTTCTATTCTATCCATTCATAATCTTGTTTATTATTTCATTTAAAATCGTTAAGTTCAATTCCCATTTACAAATGTCGGCTTAAAAACCGATTTCCACTTTTCTAACTTGAATTTATATTTTTAGTTTATCTAATGATTAATGTTTTACTAAATTATAAATGTCGTTTATACTCAACTCCTTGTTTTATTCATTTAAAACAAGATTCTATTACTACGTCTATACGAAATATAATTTCTATTTTTGAAATAAATTTTCTTTTTAACATTCCCTTTCTACATTCAAAAATATTTACGGTATTTAAATACCAAAATTCTAGGGCTATTGTAATTCAACACAACATAATCAATCACAGTATAAATACCACAACATACATCACAATGAGTGATCAACAATAATATAAATGTTGAGGGATCCAGTTGGATCCCTCCAACCTGTTTCCATGTATCCACAAATGTTAATCAATAATACTAATTTCACATCAATACGCAATATCACGGTAAACAGAATTAAAAATCGATCAACGATATAACTATATCAACCTCAGCCAATTGTATCAATCATTCATTTAAACAACCATCACATAGTATAAAATTACTAGAAATAGATTTAAAACTCATTTATATAAAAATATAAACGAGCTAAAGTTAGTGAATTTACTCACTTAGTTTTGCAGTTGATGATTCTTCTTTTGTTTCATTTAAAATCAAACAGACGTTTGAGTTTTTTCCTGAAATTCCAGTATCTCTGTTTGTAATGAGTCTGATTTTGCCCAGCCCTAATTGATCGCAAAATCGACCAAAATCGTTCAAATCCCGCCTACGTTAACTTTGGGAATACAACACATCAGAAGAATAACAACAGACTTTTATAACATCAATAATAAATGTTACATCAGAGTACAGAATATCAGAATATATTGACTAATAATTACAGCTGAAGATAATTTTACATGATTTTAATACATTGCAGCGGAAACAAAATAACTAAGCTCTGGACACGGCTTTAAGCTTCAATCCAGAATCCTGCTCGAGATAAGAACCTATAGACAAACTACTCGACTGCCCGTGTGGAAAGAGGGCACCCGAGTTTGTAAAGGTGGAAACAAACAACGGGTCAGTCGTGGGACTGGTGTGAGAATTCTTAACTAATAAATCACTATTAATAGGGCAAATCCAAAGACCACGCCGCTAACGCGGAACAGGTTTACTCTAATGGATTGCCGTGCATAAAAGTGTCAGAATAAATGATAAGTAAATCGTACAACAACGTTATGCTTTTTAGAAAAATGGAATCACCATAAGACCCAGGTCCCATCACACGATGCAACACAAACCAGAGGATAGGGTTTTACCTTATAGTGATTAAACATGTTAAATACGGTAAATACGAGTTTAATATTATTATTAGTATATATCGAAACATTTCAAAGTAAATGTATAAATCCTAGGAAGAATAGTATCTCATACTACTATGCCTCCACACTAGTAATACAATCAAATTCGTAGGGTCGTATTTGGGTTTTGGTTTCCATCATGAGTCAAGGCTAGGGAGGAGCTCCTTACCGATTCGAGACACTCTAGCTAATGTCTCAGGATCCCCCGTAGTGAACCCTTGGAAAGCTGTAGGGCCGGTCCACCATACGAGTTGCGGATTAGTTATTCCTGAACACACGTTCCCAAAGGATAGGGTTTTACCTTATAGTGATTAAACATGCTAAATACGGCAAATACGAGTTTAATATTATTATTAGTATATATCAAAACATTTCAAAGTAAATGTATAAATCCTAGGAAGAATAGTATCCCATACTACTATGCCTCCATACTAGTAATACAATCAAATTCGTAGGGTCGTATTTGGGTTTTGGTTTCCATCATGAGTCAAGGCTAGGGAGGAGCTCCTTACCGATTCGAGACACTCTAGCTAATGTCTCAGGATCCCCCGCAGTGAACCCTTGGAAAGCTGCAGGGTCGGTCCACCATACGAGTTGCGGATTAGTTATTCCTGAACACACGTTTCCCAGTCCTATAGGACCTATCATCCGAGGCGCCTCATTCCATCATCCAAATAAGTAAAATGTCGGGCCGTGTTAAAGCCCAAACACCACTTCTAGCTAGAAAGAAACGTGCTGCTCTCCCTGCGTTCCCTTCTCCCGTTTTAGACTCCGCCGGTGTGTGAGGCTCGCGAAGTCACGCTATACACAAAGCTATGCCTAAACAGGTCGTGTTTTGATCATCAACCACAAGGCCTGCTTTTCAACAAAGCCTTGATCATATGCATCTTAGCATGCCACATTGTCAGACTCTACCATACCATTGATCATCTACCAATATATATACAACATCTAAGCTCATACGTCTTAGAGAAGGGTGTTAAGTAGAGAATAAATTCTCCACCACCAAATAGAAATATATAATCAGTAGCGTTCAACAAATATAGTAGAAAGGAATACAATGTCAGACATACAATCCATACATGTCCGCTATGGGTCTGAACGAAACAACGTGTCCGTCGATCTCCAAATGTGTTTGGACGATCATTACCAAATACCTTGCCTTGGGAGGCCAGTCCCGATTCAAGATACCAGTCATCATCATCCCAACGATGTGAAAACCTTCGGTCTTCAACTGCCGCCTTCATCTTCGACTCTTGATCGTCGTGATGATTATTCAGAATGGGTTAAACCCGGTCTTTCTGAATAATTCGCATATTTTGTGATTAAAAAGCAAATATTGGAAAATCACACATTACGCCGCATTCCAACTCCGAATATTCTTTTAATAAGGTATTCATATTAAAAGATTCTCATTAATTTTATCAAAGATAAACTCTGAAAATAAAATCTTAAATCTTCTTTAAATGATTTATTAGAACTCCAATTTTGATTTGATATCAAAAATCATGCTTACAAGGTCATTTATTTTAAGGAATAAATCTTGTCTTAAGCAGGTTAAAGAACTAGTGTCCTTTAAAACACAGTTCACGATAAACCCTCAAATCAATTTCTAAAATATGGAATTCCACAGAAATCAAATCAATACATAATCGATATAAAATTTCCGTATCAGTCTAACAATATACATGGAATAACGGCAAAGCCTCTTAAATTCCATATACAATATCGGTCTTCTTTTACAGAAGCCCATCTCGATTATTACCAATTGAATTTCCACTTAATTCCAATTTAATATATTAAATTGGAAAACTTAATTTTTAGAAAATGCCTTTTTTAAATCTATAAAATAGATTTATGAATTCCAAATAATAATTTCAATATAAATTGGATTAAAGGACAAATGTTGTTTAAAAACACCGTCCACGATAAATCCAACCCACAAATCATTTTATTTCAATCGTAAAATATAATTAGAAATGTTAATGATCTTAAATAAAAGATTTGATCTTTAAATATTTATTCATTACTATAAAACATATTTTAAAATAATCATTAAAAATTATTCTTTATATAAAAAGATTTTAAAATGCAAAATATTCTCTTTTAAGAGAAAACCTGAATCGGAATGCGACTCAACCATGTACCATATAATTAGAATTATAAGGACTTCATACATCTCATACATATGACAATAAGCGATGAATAATCATCTAATCATCGATTCACATCCATTCACATCCAGAGTGCAAAATTCAACTGTGTGAGCATTAAAATAAAATAATAACGCTCATCGCAGTCTGTCGATCAATCGATAGACATACAATTTAATATTGGGATTCGTGTATTTCAAATATCGTCCCAACACCCGTGTGGGGTTTTCAGCCAACAACAGTTCATATAAATATACAAATAAATAATTGGTTAATGGGTTTAACCAATTTAAATTCTACTAACAAGTTGATGTTAATAAACATGTCATTTATTTCTAATGTCGAGTAAAAATATATTTTGCTCGAATAATTTCTCTATACATTCTAATATATGTTTTGACTAATAATATGTTCTTATAATTAGAACATCAATTCTAATGTGAGTTTGCAAATAAAATGGTTTTTATGTTTGCCTATAAATTCCATCATATGATATGCAATTAAAAATGATTATTATTATTGCAAACTTATCCTACTATTCATTATGCGAATAAAAATGATTATTACCTTTGCATATAAATTTCAATATATGTTATGCAAATAAAATTGGTTATCATATTTGCATATAGATTCCATCTCAACAAAAAGGTATAAATGTGGTACATACATTTTGTTGACAATTCTATTTCAACCAAATGATTTAAAAGAGGTCATTTTCATTTTGTTAACAAATCTAGTTTAACAAAATGAATAAATACAATATTTCAACTCTTTTATTTTTATTGCATACTAAATGTCAATAAAAATAATACCCTTTTAATTTACATCTTTTAATGTGTAAATATTAACCAAAAAAAAAAATGTGATTCTTAAATCCTTCCTTTTTGTTGTGCACAAAATGGCAATAAAATATTACCCTTTAAATTTACCATTTTTATAAAAATGACAACAAAAGTGTCCCTCTTAAATTCCAACACTATTTCATTTCAACTAATTGAAAAATTAAAATGAAATTCTCTATTCCAATTCTAAACTTTGAAACTGATTTAAAATAACAATGAAATCCTTTATTTACAATTAAATTGTAAATAAAAAGGTAACTCTTTAATGTATTCTTTTATTACTAAGGTAACATTTGTTAACAAAAATGTTATTTTAATCCTGATACCACATTTTATAGCCAAATGTTATTTTAATCCTCAATGTAACATTTTATAAACAAATGTTCTTCTTATTATTCTCGTGTACATTTTCTAATGAAAATTTTAATTTTCTCTACTGCTACCATTTATAATGAAAATGTAAATTTCTCTACAGCTACATCATATACTACAATGTCATTTTCATTTCTAATATACATCTTATAAAAATATCAATTTATCCTAATGAACATTTTTTTATATAACTAAAATGTCAAATTATCCTAATTTGACAAAATAAAATATAAACATAATCTTCTCATAAAATGGTATTACATAAAAATGTAGTTTTCATAACTTATCTTAATATTGAACAAATTGACAAAATAAATAATGTTTTTTTTTAACAAACGGCGGTGAAAATAATGTCCATTTTCTAATTTAACATATAACGGTGTAGAATAATGAATATTTTGGTGTAATCCTTTCCAATTACCAAAAATGAATATTTTAGTCTTATCATTTTTAATTACCAAAAATGAATATTTTTATTTCACATTTTTCTGAAGTGACAAAAATGTCCTTTTTAAATAATCCTTTTTAATAGGTAAAAAGATTCATTTTCCATTTCACTAACATGTTGTATTTAATAAAAATGTTAATTTTGCTTATCATAAATTAATTAACAAAAATGTAAATTTTGTTTTTCATAACTTAATTAACAAAAATGTTAACTTTGCTTTTCATATTTCAATTACATAGAAAAATGTAATTTTAATCATACCATGAAAATTCATATTTCAATTACATAGAAAAATGTAATTTTTGACATACAGTGTAAATTACATATAAAAATGAAATTTTTAGTTTACCGTTCTAATTCACATCTAAATTACATATAAAAATGTCATTTTTATTTTATTATACGATGTAAATTCTTATTTTTCCTTACATCTAAAAAATGAAATTTTATTTTTATATCGTAAGATCTCATTTTTCATAACATCTAAAAAAATGAAATTTTTATTTCTATGTTGAACTGATAAATCAGATCAATTCAAATAAAAACAAAATGGGAGTGATAACATAAGAAGTGGCAAATCATGATTTCATTATGAATTGATAAACTAGATCAATTAGAATAAAAAGTGACAACAAATAAAAAAAAATGATAATACATATGAATCTATGATTATCCATCACAACAACATATCAAACATCATCCAATTTTCAGCACAAACAGATCTACTTCATTCACCATTCAAATATTTAAATAACATTTGATAATTTAACTAATTTAATTAATTTAAAATAGAACCTCACATTGATTGGTTGATTTTTCAACTGTCTCCATTTCAGCTGTGGTTGGTGCCATCGCGTAGATCTCGGAAAGAGGAATCCAACGCAACAAACGGTTCGCAAAACGGACCTCGTATGAACAAGTTATTGAATTTTAAAGATTGGATAAATTAAATAAATAAATAAATAAATAAATATTATATAATTACACTTCATCTCCTACATCGTTACCTCACTCCTTCGGCCGAACCCATACCGCAAAACTAGGGCACGCCACCGCTCCGCCTACGGACCACCGGACCACCATCGCGCGTCGCCACTTCGAAGCCCGCACCCGCCTCCACCTGCGCCGCCAATCCGAGCCAACTCGGTACCACCATCACGCCAGAAAACGCCCCCGACCGCGCCGCCTTTAGGCTCGAAATTCGTGAAATCCGTGAACAAAAAACCGATTTTGACCGTATGGATCTGTAGATCTCTCCAAGAGCTTCGATTTGGTATATAATATGTTGAATTTCATTGAGCGGATCAAAAGTTATTGATGTTTGAATTCTGGAGCAATTCTGGCCATCGAACAGTAATGAACAGTGTCGGCCATGATATTAGGGTTTTGTTTTATATTATTTTATTATTTAATCTCGTTTTTCGTGTTTTAAAGGTGGAATTTCGGACTGTCTCCAAATCAGGCCCAGTTAGTGTCAAACTTAAGGTTTTGACACCTTCTGAACGCAATGGGACAGGTCTCGGGGCCCAATTCCGAAATCTGTAGAATTTCTTTATTAAAATTGCAATATTAAATTAATAATTTAATTTCTACCGTACATTTAAATATGCCGGGGCCACATATGACCTCAGAAAATTCCGAAAAAATACATTTTTAGCTTTCTTATGACGATACGGATCTAACAAGACTAATTTCATCGAATTTTGAGACTATTTGAAAAATGGCTATTTTCAAGCTGTTTAAATTAAACAGAAATAGTCAAAACACATTTTCGTTTGCCACGCTCACATATTAACTCGAAAAATTCTAGAAAATTAAACTTAACAATAATTCGACATTCCAGTCCCAACAAAAGTGGTTTCGTCGAAAACCGAGGTTGTTTGCAAATTGGCTATTTTTAAGGCTAATATATTTAATTAAAAAATATATATATATTCTACAGCGACTTTTCTAAATTTTAAACTGGACATAACTTACAACTATTAAAGTGAAATTTCAATTTTTCAGATTCGTTAGAAAGATATGCTTAAACAGATTTAAATATTTTGGTTTCACTAAAATTCGTTTTATTTTGCATCCTGTACAGTCAGTCAAAGTTCAAATTCAAAATTTCAAACTGCAGCGCTGTTTTTAAACTCCTTTTATAATCAAATAAAATTTATTCGTTTTAACTTCGATAAAAATAGAATTTTGGTCGTTATTATTTAAAATAAATTACTTTAAATTTCAAAAATCCATTAAAATAACTTAAAATAAAATTTTAAATTGGCCCCCAAAAATCAGGGTTGTTACACTGTTCTTCGCAGAAATAGTTCTACAATATAGATTTCACCGTTACGATTCCAAAAGGACCAGGGTTCATCAATTTCTGCTCACGAATGAACCAGTATGGTTATTTAATTTTTTTAGCTTAAATAAAAAAAATCAATTATTAATACTTACAATTAATTAACTTTTAGTTCTTACTTAAATCTTTAATCCAAGTGTTAGTGGTCCTAATCCTTCTTCCATTTCTCTTCCACCCCATACCAACAATGCAAACCATCGTAGAGCTAACAAGATAATGTGGTACTGGCGCTGAGTGTTGAGTTGGATGACATAAATCCAAGATGTAGTGCCAAAGGGATGTTGAACAAAATAGGATTGACATATAACATCTCCAATTACAAAACCAGTAAGGATGTATTGAAGAACAGGTGCACACAGATGCAGAGTTGAGAAAATTAACTTATATGGACTCCTAAACTGATGCAGATTGATATAAAAACAGAGGTATATTAAATGGTTACTTTTGGTGTTGAAACATCATTGTTAAATTGAGTATTTTAATCTTGACAAGCTAAATAATCAGCCACTGCTCGTTGCTAAGCATACACCTCACCAGCCTACTAAATTGCTCATTGCTTACAGGTTCGCCTCACTTCAGTTATGCACCATAATCACAGACCAAAACCACTTAGCCCCACTTTTCAATACCGAACAACTTCCGACCCTGCACCTCCTTTACAGGTCACGAACAAGATTGCTTCCACATCCCACCAAAAATTCACAAAAGGATCAGCTCTTTATAATGAACAATAGTCTATACTCCAAATCCCGAAATGAGCACTCAATCTACACCTAAATTCATCCCTAGCGGCATTTTTCATGTTTGAACAGTTTCCTCACAAAATCGGATGCATAACAGCGATACTTATACTCATGAAAACTTCCCAAGATTCATAGTATGACCAACCTACTGCTAGAACTCCGTCCCCGTACTCGATTTAAACCCAGATCGCCCTAAGGCTGTACTGTTCCAATTCGAACCACGTTATACATCACTGTACAGGAAGAAAAGGGCATATAGCGTCAAGTCCCTGAGTAGAGAAGCCAAGCGATCCAAAAGCATCAATTTTTATTGTGGTTTTGATTTTATACAGATTTTTGAAGAATTAATTGGTGGAGGTTGTTTTTCGCGTTAACTAGTGATGAAGAACAGGCGAGGGTTAAGGGAGATGCGATCAAGTAAAAATAGAAGTGGTTGCGTTAAAATAAGAAGTAAACAAATTTATTTATTTTTCGTGAAGAGGTTTGGAAGTCCGATGAAATGGGAAACAAAAGAGACAGATTTGGGATTTAGGGATTTAAAAGTCCGCTTGAAGAACTAATGGGTCACGGTTTATATATAAAAAAACATGGCTTCTTTTTGAAGATTTTAAGTGTTGTCAGCTGGAAGGAACCAGTTGTCTTTTGACAGAAGCTTCACGATTCTTTTTTTTCATTTATTTAAAAATTAGCGTATCTCACGACATAGAATTTCATTAACCTAGGGACTGCTATAGACAAAAATAAAATTACTACCGTGTCAAGCGGTGTGCCATGATCCAAAAAATATAATAATATAGACAAGTTAACTTATATCGTGATATCCCAAAACGCTGATACAGGGTGTAAAATACTTCAAATAGAAAGTTAATTATTTTTCAAAATAAAAATTACAGAAAAATTCTATAAATTGAATTATAACTATGTCTAAAAAATCTTGTCCAAATTCAAAATCATAATTTAATTATATTAAATAAATCATTATGGCTTATACATGACTCTACAATGACTTTCTAGAGGTTTTGATTTGGACATAACTTACAATGTATAAGACGAAATCTCGATTTTTCACTTCCATTAGAAAAATATAGTCAAATAGATCTGAACGTTTCTTGTTTCAAAGAAATCTGACTTATGTTGGATATTATATATCCAATTGAAGTTCAAAACATTAAATTACGAACTACTGCGACATTACGAGCTCGTTTTAAATCATATTATAAATTATACGTTCAAACTTCATTCTAATTAATAAATTCGTTAATCTAATTCGAATTTAAACTCCATTAAATAACTTAAGTTATTCAATTCACCCAATATTGCAAATTCAACTTATTTCCAACTATTTCTTAATTAAATATATTATTCCATTATTTATTAATTAAATATTCATAATAATTGAATTTAAGTCATTTAAATCTCTAAATCAACATTTAAATAATTAAATAAATTAATTATATGATTTCTAAAAATCCGGGACATTACATTCCTTCCCCCATAAAATAATTTCGTCCTCGAAATTGCTAAGCAGTAAAAATGTTATAACTCTAACTCCTCATAACCTACTTAGTTGAAATCTTATATTCCATATCTTCATAATCCAGTTCTTACCCGACCTTTGAATTCTCATACCAAATACTCAACCATTCATAATTCTTTCCAAATGATCTGTCCACTATTTTTGGGCGATCCATCATCACATTCTTGTCTTCTATCCATAGTTTCTTCTGCATATCCCCATCCATTCCAATTGATTTTAAATCCATTTATCAATTTCATTATTCCACTTGAATTTTTATTAACCAATTCTGGTTTTCTAATTTCAATTATAATTAACAACTCGATTTTAAATTATCAAAAATTTCTTGAAAATTTTCTAACTCTTTAAATTTTCAAAACATTTCACCAGCATCTCTTTTGCGCGGCTCAATTGGTACAACCACAACTCGCCTTTCCAGGCTTTCTCCAATCCAAAAGAAAATCAAAAAGCCAAGCGGCTTGCCCCATAAGCTCATAAAACCATCAAATCCAAATAATATTGTAAACATGTACCTTTTTGTTGGGCATAAATTCTATCGCTTACATTTGCTTCAATTCAATATCTGCTCAGTATACATATATCCATTTCCAGTTGGTTTCAGATCAATCCAACTTCTAGTTACTGTTTTTTTCTCTCTAATCAGCTTATGATTAGTTCACTTCCATTCTATCAATTCAAGTTTGATTTCTATTTAAGTCAATCCGCTTATTATACTTGAATCCAAATTTATCACAATTCAATTTCAATCAACAACGTCCAATATATATATATATATATATATATATATATATATATATATGTATATGTATATGTATATATATTCAACTTGCTTATTCATAAGTCGAATTCAGATTAATAATTCAAATCTCAACATTTCTCTTTATTTAGTTTCATTCGGAATTATTTCTAATTAAATCTAATTTTATTTAACTTAAGTTAAATTTCAATTTATTTCATTTATACCATTTCAATTTATTTCATTTCATAAGTTAAATTCAAATTCCCGGGTTTTTATTTCCAAATCATATAATTATACATACATATATATATATATATTCATAATCAGTTCAATTCAAAACATTTGAATTTTTAAAACAACTTTATTTTTCATAAACAATTTCCATTTATAAATCTATTATGGTAGCAAGCAGTCACTTAGAAACTCGAAAATGAACACCAATAATGTTGCGATCCATTATCGAAATTATTTTCTCGCCACTGAAGTGATTTCAGTGCTAAATCCCTTTAAAAATCCATTTAATTCCAATTCTGGTTTGAACTTAATCTTGGTTTATCTCACTTGTATACATTATCCATATACAAATTATATAATCATTTCAATATTTTATAATTCTATTTGATTGTAATAACAACCATCACATTCATATATAATAATTCAGGAATTATTCCTTTTATATCAAAATATTTTTTGGGCAAAATTATTTCATTTACCTATTTTAAAACAATAATGTATCGAATTGCTTTGTTCAAGAGCTTAGAAACACCTATCGATACAGTTGTACATTCTGTATCGACCAGAATTCATAAACCGCTCAACGAACCAGTCAACACAATATAAAACAATTCCATACCAAATCTACAAATATGCGTTTACATATATACACTCAAATACAATCTAGGGTATTACTAACCCATCTCTATTGAATTACACCACAGAGCCAATGTTACTACTCAACCTTCAGCTCTGATACCAAATGTAATGGCCCGAATTTCCGTACACTTTGAGTTAACTATTTACACCACACATCCACCCGAATTGCATAGAAATACGAATCATTAATAGAAAGAAGTTAGAGGATGAGGAATAGAATGAAAGTTAGAATAGAAGAAGACGAAGAACACAAATCTCATAGCGGAACAAATAAAATATGTTAATAACATAACTTTTGAAATACAAGTCAATAACTGTATATACATACCATCATCAGAGCACGATAGTTATTCCTGGAACAGTTATAAACACATGTTTCCACATACAACAAAGTACATAGCCGAAATATGATAGTCATAGCTAATTGTCAAAGCCTCCTGCTTCAAGCTCCTCCAAGTGAATCTGTAAAATCCTGACAACTTGACTTCCCGTGCAAATTTGGGCACCTAAGAATTTAGGGTAAACAAAAACAAAATAAATTCTGGGTCAGTCATGGGACTGGTGTGAGCCAACTCCAACCATTAGTTTAACTTTCAAAAATCCTTTCGAAAGAAAAGGTAATCGTAAGACTGATCCACACATAAACACTGATGGTTTTTACCTTACGATAACCAAAACATTTTTGATATCAAATCTTGTTATATTATAATAGTGTCTACATCAAATAAATAGAAATATGGCAGAACGCTTGCATCTCACGCTCCACATATAATACAAAATCAAAAACCGCATGGCGCTTACTGGAGATTGGATTCCGACTATGACAAGGTATGGAACCACCTTCCGATCAGTGTACTCTAGAGGGGATACACTAGGGTTCAACAAGAACGTCTTGCAACCCGGCCCACACATGGCTAGCCACTCATTTAACTTGAGTGTACTGAGCATATTATCACCAACGGTTGTGATCGGCAACCGTAACTGAAAGCATACAGCTGCAAATAAGATAAGAAGCGAATGAAATTTCTCTAGATTAGGGGATAATACCCTTAATTGGAATGACCCACCTGGCCATGCCGCCTGCCTGTTTTCTTTCATTTCCCAGGTGATGAGACTTGAGGTCACGATTTCCTTTAGAATTTCTTGCCACCATTTACTTAGAATGCCACCTTGTCAGATCCATCCATATATGTTGTCCTGGGACTGGACAAACCGAAGGCACTACTCCATCAATCCATCTCTTACGCGACTCTTGGATTTCAGTTTATCAATCCACTTCTTTACGAATTTGATTATAATAATAGCGTTATAATCCCTATTTCCGATGTATTTGATTTATAAAACATTTATCTTAACGATACCATTAAAATCGTTGTTTAGTTTTATAAAACATTTATTATAATAGTAGCATTATAATCGTTGTTTCCAAATATTTAGTATATAAAAATATAACTTGTACTTATTTGCAAAACATTTAATTTCAAATCGTTATTCACTTCCAAATATGAATAAACCCAACAATATATCTAAGTACATTGTCATCTCAGGTCCTTTATATTAAACATTTATTTAAAATCTCTTCATTGATTAAAATCAATTCTATTTCTTATTTCAACAAATCTCCTTTTGTTTTCGTTACTTATGAACATAACTATAAAATTATACCCTTTTATAAACATTTTTTTTCTCAAAACTCTTTCTTATCTCTTTTCCATTAAAGGCCTTATTTTCGATTACAATGTTTAATTCAATTCTTAAGTAATTGTTTTAAAACCATCACCTTGGTTTAAAATACCTTCCAAACTTTGTTTGGATTTCCTTCCAAATCCCTTTATGCCAATCCATTTCACTTTCATTAAATTGAAAATCTCTTTTTGATTATATCACTTTTACTTAATTTAGTTTTGTTAAGTAAATGCTTAACTTAACATCGCCTCATCTCGAGATTTCTTTTATAACTTTTTTTTCAAATCTGGATTCATTATCCAATCCTTGTATAAACCCTTTTCTAAGTTCAACCAAAACTTTATTACATCTCTATTACTTTTTAACCGAAATCCATTTAAAAAGATAACTCCTCCTATTTCTGTTAATTAACTAATAGCTAACTTCAGCATCAACTACAATCAAGGTAGATAACTTCTTGATTAAATAAAAATAGACTAGTTGATCTTTTTACATAGTTATAAAAATAATAATAAATTATTTAAATAGTATCTCAAAACCCAAATTCTCTTTATTAACTTCCAAAGGTATAATCATCCACAAAATCTTATTTTTATTCTATCCATTCATAATCTTGTTTATAATTTCATTTAAAATTGTTAAGTTCAATTCCCATTTCCAAATGTCTGTTTAAAACCCGATTTCCACTTTTCTAACTTGAATTTATATTTTTAGTTTATCCAATGATAAATATTTTACTAAATTATAAATGTTGTTTATACTCAACTCCTTGTTTTATTCATTTAAAACAAGTTTCTATTACTATGTCTATTCGAAATATAATTTCTATTTTTGAAATAAATTTTCTTTTTAACATTCCCTTTCTACATTCAAAAATATTTACGGTATTTAAATACCAAAATTCTAGGGCTAGTGTAATTCAACACAATATTATCAATCATAGTATATATATCACAATAAATGATCAAAAATAATATAAATGTTGAGGAATCCAGTTGGATCCCTCCAATCTATTTCCCTGCATACACAGATGTTAATCACTAGTATTAATTTCACATCAATACACAATATCACGGTAAACAGAATTAAAAGTCTATCAACGATATAACTATATCAACCATTTTAGCCAATTGTATCAACTATTCATTCAAACAACCATCACATAGTATAAAATTACTAGAAATAAATTTAAAACTCGTTTGTATACAAATATAAACGAGCTGGAGTTAGTGAGTTTACTCATCTTGTTTTGCAGTTGATGGTTCTGCTTTTGTTTCATTTAAAATCAAACAGATGTTTGATTTTTTTTTCCTAAAATTCCAGTATCTCTGTTCTCCGCAGAAATAGTTCTACAATGTAGATTTCACCGTTACGGTTCCAAAAGAACCCTGTTTCGTCCATTTCTGTTCATGAATGAACCCAGTATGATTATTTAATTTTTTTAACTTAAATAAAAAATCAATTATTAATACATACAATTAATTAACTTTTAATTCTTACTTAAATCTTTAATCCAAGTGTTATTGGTCCTAATCCTTCTTCCATTTCTCTTCCACTCCATACCAACAATGCAAACCATCGTGGAGCTAACAAGATAATGTGGTACTGGAGCTGAGTGCTGAGGTGGATGACATAAATCCAAGATGTAGTGCCAAAGGGATGTTGAGAAAAATAGGATTGGCATATAACATCTCTAATTACAAAACTAGTAAGGATATATTAAAGAACCAATGCACATAGATGCAGAGTTGAGATAATTAACTTATGTGGACTCCTAAACTGATGCAGGCTGATATAAAAACTAAGGTATATTAAATGGTTACTTGTGGTGTTGAAACATCATTGTTAAATTGACTATTTGAATCTTGACAAGCTAAACAGTCGGCCACTGCTCGTTGCTAAGCATACACCTCATCAGCCTACTAAATTGCTCTTTGCTTACATGTTCGCCTCACTTCAGTTAGGCACTATAATCACAGATTACAACTACCCAACACCACTTTACAATACCGAACAACATCCGACCCCACTCCTCCTTTGCATGTCACAAACAAGATTTCTTCCATATCCCACCAAAAAATCATAAAAGGATCAGCTCTTTATAATGAACAATAGTCCATACTCCGAATCCCAAAACGAGCACTTAATCTCCACCTAAATTCAGCCCTAGCGGCACTGTTCATGTTCGAACGGTTTCTTCACCAAATCGAATACATAACAACGATGCTTATACTCATGAAAACTTCCCAAAGATTCATAGTATGACCAACCTGTTGCTAGAACTCCGAACCCGTACTCGATTTAAACCCAGTTCTCCCTAAGGCTGTACTGTTCCAATTCAAACCACGTTATACATCACCGTACAAGAAGAAAAGGGCACATAGCGCGAAGCCCCTGAGTAGAGAAGCCAAGCGAATCCAAAAGCATCAATTTTTATTATGGTTTTGATTTTATACAAATTTTTGAAGAATTAAGTGGTGGAGGTAGTTTTTTGCATTGACTAGTGATGAAGAACATGCAGGGTTAAGGGAGATGCGATCAAGTAAAAATAGAAGTGGCTGCGTTAAAATAGGAAGTAAACAAATTTATTTATTTTTCGTGAAGAGGTTTGGAAGTCCGATGAAATGGGAAACAAGAGAGATAAATTTGGGATTTAGGGATTTAAAAGTCCGCTTGAAGAAAGAACGGGTCACGGTTTATATATAAAAAAACAAGGCTTCTTTTTGAAGATCTTAAGTGCCGTTAGCTGGAAGGAACCATCTGTTTTTCGACAGAAGCTTCACGATTCTTTTTTTTTCATTTATTTAAAAATTAGCGTACCTCGCTACATAGAATTTCATTCACCTACGGACTGCTATAGACAAAAATAAAAATACTACCGTTTCAAGGGTGTTCCATGATCCCAAAAATATAATAATATAAACAAGTTAACTTATATTGTGATATCCCAAAACGCTGATATAGAGTGTAAAATGCTTCAAATAGAAAGTTGATTATTTTTCAAAATAAAAATTGCCGAATTTTTTTATAAATTAAGTTATAACTACGTCTTAAAAATCTTATCCAAATTTGAAACCAATATTTAATTATATTAAATAAACCGTTATGGCTTATACATGACTCTACGACAACTTTCTGAAAATTTGATTTGGACATAACTTACAATAAATATGACGAAATTTCGATTTTCCACTTCCATTAGAAATTTATAGTCGAATAGATCCAAACGTTTCTTATTTCAAAGAAATCTGACTTATATTGGATCTTGTATATCCGATTGAAGTTCAAAACGTTAAATTACGAACTACCGCGACATTACGAGCTCGTTTTAAATCATATTATATAAATTATACATTCAAACTTTGTTCTAATTAATAAATTCGTTAATATAATTTGAATTTAAACTCCATTAAATATCTTAAATTATTCAATTCACCCAATATTGCAAATTCAACTTATTTTCCAACTACTTCGGTAAATATATTATTCCATTATTTATTAATTAAATATTCATAATAATTGAATTCAGGTCATTTCAATCTCTAAATCAACATTTAAATAATTAAATAAATTAATTATATGATTGCTAAATATCCGGGACGTTACTGTAAATCATAACATTGCATTCACTAATTTGGATCTTATAGTCTTTGCGGTCCATATAGTTTTCGAATTGATGTTGGGCTTGGGCTTGGGATTTGGCCTGTTTACATGAGATATACTTGATGACGTATTCAGACCTTTACAGTATCCTTTGTTCATTTTATTAACCCCCTACAAATCAATATTAGGGTTAGGGTTTCCATGTCTTCTCCTCGAGCGATCCTTCATCTCCTTCCTCAGTCTATCATCTTCCCTGATGATGTCCTCAAATTTCACTATATTTATGCTTGTAGAATTGTCAATCTATTGATTGATGAAGTGTTTGAGCTTCTATTGACTTTGATATGCATGTTGTCCTCAAAGGCTTCTCCTTTGACTTCAGGTCTCCTGTTTGACTTCAGATCTGATTTTTCCTTGGGAAATTCTTCAGACTTGATGTTGATCTCCTTGACTTTCAATGACTTTCTGAACTTGATGAAGTTCATGGATGATGACAATGTTTGGTAAGCGTGTTAGCCCTCTGGTAAGTGGTAAGTATATGTCTTACCTCAAAGCTTCCTTTAATTACTTGTTCTCTTACGAAATATAGATCAATTTCAACATGCTTTGTTCTGGAGTATAAAATTGGGTTTGCAGACATATACATTGTGCTTTGATTATAACACCATAGTATTGATTTGGCTGGATTGATCTTTAACTATGTAAGTAGGGATCTTAACCACATTATTTCAGCTGCTGCATTTGTAACACTTCAGAATTCTTCTTCAGTGCTTGATTTGGAAACTGTTGACTGCTTCTTCGAACATCATGAAACTATATTAACTCCAATGTAGATGTAGTGCCCTGTTGTTGACTTTCTATCATCTAGATCTGATGCTCAGTCTGCATCTGCATACCTTGTAATGTTGTAGTTGTTGCATGCTTTGAAAGTGAGTCCATAGTTTATTGTTGCATTTAGATATCTCAGTATCCTTTTTACAGCTTTCTAATGTATGTCCAGTGGGTCCTGCATGAATTGACACACTTTGTTAACATTGTATGATATACCAGGTCTGGTAATTATTGCATATTGTAATGCTCCAACTGCACTTCTGCATTGTTTAGTGTTGTATATGGATTCTCCCTTATATTTAGATAGTGTCTGACTACTGACCATTGGACTTGGCTGACCCTTTGCTTTATACATTTGTGTCTTTACTAGCGGTTCTCCAATGTATTTCCTCTGAGATAATGTGATTCCTGTTGATGAATTTGAGTTTACATCAATTCTAAGAACGTAGTTTAGCTCTCCTAAGTCTTTAACTGAAAACTGCTTATCTAAATACTGCACTAATTTATTGACTTCAAGGCTATTATTGCCTGTAATTATTAAGTCATGAACACAGATAAGAATATATATGGTGCAATCATTATTTGACTTTATAAAAAGAGAATTGTCAGATTTGGTAGATTGAAATCCCATGTTACCCAAAGAGGATTTCAATTTATCAACCCAGACTTTGGGAGCATGTTTAAGTCCATATTTTTTTTTTTGCACACAAGACTTGGATGTTGGTTATAGCCTTGAGATTGTTCCATGTAAACATCCTCTTTAATTATGCCATTGAGGAATGCATTGTTGACGTCTTGTTGTCTGAGTTTCCATCCTCTAGTGATAGCATTTGTTAGTATAACTCTTATTGTAGTTGGTTTGACTACAATGAAGAAAGTTTCTTTATAGTCAAAATCTTGTAGCTGTGTAAATCCTTTTGCTACCAACCTTGCTTTGTATCTATCAATAGACCCATCAAAATTCCTTTTGACTTTGTATGTACACTTGCACCCTATGATATTTTTGTCTTGTGGTAGTTCTACAAGTTTCCATGTTTGATTTCTTATAATTGCTTGATATTCATCATTCATAGCCTTAACTCATCTGTCACCAGCTTTTGCTTGATCATAACTACATGGTTCTTCATGATCCATGAGTACAACATATATTTTAGGCTTTAAAATTTCACTTTTAGCCGTTATAATCATTGGATGAGTGGGTCTTGCTTGACTTTGAGTGCCAGGTTGTATTTCTTCATCAGATTCCTGTACATTGCTATTCTGATCTTCATTCTGTTCATTGTTGATATTATCTTCTTTACTGTATGGAACAGGTGACATGCTGTGTTGGCTTAATGATTGAACAGTATCACTGTTTTGTGATGTTGTTTCTTCATGTGTGTTCTCAGACTCATATGCACTTAGGGTCCGTTTGATTTTGAATGGGAAGGGGCATTTGGAAGGGGCATTTAAAGGGGAATAATTGGGAACGGAGAATGTGTTCTTTTTACGAAAGGGGCATTTTGGAAGAGGCAGAGTTATTATTTTATTGTTTTTGTATATATTATTTTTAATTGTTTGTGTTTAGTGTTGAACAGAATAGTAGAACGCAGAATACAAAAATTACTGAATTTAAACAAAAACAACTACAATACCATTTAAAAAAAAACAGCACAACACCTTACAACACCATTTAAAAAAAACAACCACATAAAACAACACAACTAAAACTCCCACATACTGACACAACACCCACAAGAATCACATCTTTCCATCCCTCAGCAGCGTAACAAAATAAATAACACAAGCCCTAAGCTGTTCGGGCTTGCTAATCAGAGAATAAAATGGGTTGTGGCCCAATCAGTCATGCGTAGACATAATAACCGACACCTCCCAATCCTGATAGTCATCCTCCTCACGGCGTACAGACATGCATAAATCGATAAGCTCGTCTCGGTCCATGCGCGAAGGAGCTGAACGAGAAGGGCCAGCACCAGACCTGACCGGCCTACGAGTCGGATGACTCGAAAAAAATCAAAAAACTTATGAATACAAGAAATTTAGGAGGAAAAAAGTATAAAAATACAAATTTAAAATCAAAAACCTGAAAAAATCGACGAGTAGAAGGTGATTGTAGCTGAAATTTTCGGATTTGGTGTTGTTTTGGTGATGGAAATGGATTGAAATGGAGGAAATATATAGAGAGAGGGAGAGGAATCGGCTGTTCTGGAATTTTCGTCGCGTCGAACTTGCGTCTGACGCGTCGGACGCGAAACTTATCTTTTCAACCGTTCGTCTTGAAGGGGCAAAAGGGTGGGACCCACCTTTGACGCGTTAGACGCGTCGGACGCGTCAGACGCAGACGCGAATATTAACTGCCCAGTCAACAAATCAAACGCTACCTTAAGAAATTTGAATATACAGGTATGGATAGAATATATCACTACAAGAAATTGGTTTATTTATAGCACTTTTTCATAGCATTTCTGTCCATATGAGGATTAGTCAAAAATTCAAAATACCGAATGCTATACGTTCATCATATAGTCACAAGTATTCCGTATATTTCACTTAAACGCTACACATTTGACTTAAGAACATCTGAAATAAAAAAGCGTAAGCGGGTCCTTTATTTTCCCTTCTTTTCATTTCCCACCAAAAATTTTGCTTACCACCAAACCAGTCTTCCTCATCTTCCCTGTCCTATCTTCCTTATCTTTGATTGATCGTACTGTCAAAATCTTAATCATATTCAATCATCGCAACTCGTAAAAAATGAAATCCATCGCAAATTCCATGCACTAACTTCCTTATCTTCGATTGATCATATTGTCAAAATCTCAATAGGCCGAACCCTAATTCTCTTTTATTTCAGGTAATACTTTTGCTTGCTTCATCAATATGGATTGTTCTTCGCTTGAAATCTTTTTGCTTAAACATTATTGCTTTAGCAAATGTGTATAACTTCTATTTGTTTTTATTTCCTTATAATCTTGTGCAGATTTAATGCTAGAAAATGAAGTTTTGTGTTATTCGTGCTTAATTTGAACCTTGAAAAAAGGAATTTCCACATTCGATTACCGTCATTAGCATAGTCAGGTGAACTGAGAGAAGCTAGCACAATACATGTTTACTCCCTGAACCTCATTTTTTTCAACTATTATTTATGTATTGTCTTAACTTTTCCGATCTGTTGCTTTGATACTTTAGAGGTACTAACTCCCTTCACCTGATTGTTTTCCAACTATCATTTATATAATGCCTTTAATTTATTGGTATGTTGTAAAGAGATCAGATTTGTAAATGTTATTTGTTGTCATGGTTTGTACGCTTCTGTGTTTATTCAGTTTTGCACTTTTTTCAATTTGACAGACATGCACTTAGGGTGCATTCGCAACCAAAAAATGCCAGGCTGAGGTTTTCAGTCGCGTCCGACGCGTTGGATGCCAACGACTTTTACTCCGTTCAAATGTCACGATTTCCGAACGTTGGAAATTATACCTATGGCGTCGGACGCGTCCGCCGCAAGGTAATTAATCTGTCTGTTCTCACTGCTAATTAAAAGTAAACATAACTTAGTTGGTAAGTGCACATGGCTTATTGGATAGAGACCAGAGATCAAGTCCGACCTTCAACCAAATTTTTAGTGTTTTGTTGTACACTGCATTATTAATGCTTAATGCCTAATGTAGACTATTTGTTAATGCTTAATATAATTTTTTATTTTTTTTAACATGGTAAAAACACGTTCGCTAAGTAAATTTAACAGTCCAATTAAAAATCAGTACATAAATTAAATCAAAACCATTAATCTAACAATTAAATATCGCGCTCAGATACCACGCTCAAATACCCCGTTCGCAGCTAAAAACACATTTCCCGTTCGCTACAGTACCACGCTCACATTCTCCGCTCAAATGCCACGCTCAAATACCCCGTTTCCGTTCGCCGAGAACGCACCTTAGTGGGTTTCACTACTAATACATAAAACTTGATTACTACTGGAGTTATTATTGTGTACAATTTATCGTTATGGGATTAGTTTCAGATTCCTTTCATTTTTTCATGTTTATATTCATATGCAAATAAGTGTTGGGAGGGGGGAAATGAACAACTAAATTAGTGTGCAACAAGTTTCATTTTGTACTCTACATCTTATGTAACCACTTGTTGATTCTTTTTCTGTGTTACAGGTTAACAGCCAAATTTAGCATAATATCTGTTATAATTTTAATATTATTTATTTGGTATTGCCTCCTACCTTTGTGGAATAGAATACACATTCATTTCGCTTCTATTTTTTTTTTTTTTTTTGTCGAATTACATTCTTTTGTCAAAAATTTCAATAACAACACAAGTTATAAGAAGCAACAGCGAAGGCGAAGTGGCTGTTCTGACATTCTGCAATTTACTAATGTTAGACGAGAATTCTGCAATTTACTAATGTTAGACGAGAATTAAAAGAGGTGCAAGTGGCTGTTCTGACATGCAAAATTACTTGAAACTGGGCTGAGTCGTTTTAATGATAACTTTTAATTTGTTTGTCCAATTCAGAAGATTTTACACATTAGGAAAGCTAAGATTTTAAGCTATCATTTTCGTTTAAAGTGTTTTGTTAAATTTTAATGTTTACATGCTCACAAATGACAATTTAATCGCAGACCTGCTCGTTAATCGCAATTCAGATTTTGATAATTAGGGAATTGTGGTGTTATCCTTTGAGTATTTGGCAGTAGAAAATTTTATAGGTTGTGTTATATGGTAAGAAGGAAGGTGATGTTGCCATGAGCCTTGATGATAAATTTGCTATAATGCATATATCATCAGTATTTTTCAAATTTTTTTTTTTTTTTTATATAATAGACGAGTTTCTAAACACCGAGCTAAGTGCATGTGTGTATAATTTTAAACAATACATGTGACTTTCATTAACGCAAGCTTTTGAGTACGTACAAATTTTTAATATGTGATTTTAAATGTATCCTCTTTTAATGAATATAATTGAAAATCCTTTGACTACGCTTGAATTTCTGAACATGAAACAATTAAATGGTTAGTTGTGATTCTCTAAGTTGCTTTATTAGTTTATTTCTTTGTTTTAATTGAACCAATTTATTTTCTATGTATACTACCTTGCCTACATTTTAACTTGCTTGACCATAGTTTGTACATGACTACACAATGTTAAGATATTGTTGAGTTTTGCCTTCCTTGAATTGCATGAACCATTATGCTTGCCTTCATGCACTATCCTTATGTGTGCACTGAATTTTAGGCCATAGTGTGTGTGTTTTGATTTTGAACTTGTGCATTAAATTCACTTGTAATTGTTTTTCTTAATCATAACCCTGGATGCACTCTAACCTTATATTGCCTTCATACGAGTGACCGTGTTTATGTTATAGGGCACTTTAGTGGCGTCTGAATCATGGTTGCACTTCATTGTTGTGTGCACACACTTGGTACCTGTGTGCCAGTGTTCGATTCATATTGAACTATTGCGTGTTCATTCCTTTTTAGAATTAACACAACATATCCTAATATGGGAACTATTGCTTGTTCATATAAATATTGTGTAAGATGGTCCTGATGGTCCATATCATTTTACATGCAAAACCTATATTCAGTTTAGTATAAAGACAACGATGACTGATTATTTACGTTCTCTGTTTTTGTTGCAGCAGGAGAGGCCTGCGTTGAGACAAGAGGCTCCTTTCGATTTTCAACATGCTCCGTTGTCTTGAGAAATCAAAGCATTGGCATGTCTTGTACTGAGCTGTTTATATGTCATCATAAAATCTGTAATTTGCATATGCGCACTTGTGTTTGTTTAATTCTAAACCTAGGTTTATTTTATGCTCCCTTTAGATTTGTTGGTCAATATATGGTACTTTCCCCGTTGATTTGTGATGTTTTCCATTATGATTATTTAGCGTGAATGTCTTTAATTATCATCTAGATTTGAGGCGTTTTTCTAGTTGATTATGATTATTCCCTAAATGATCTCTATTGGACTGCATGAATGATTTTTGTATGAACAAGCAGCAGTTCATTTAAATAAATTACACTGGTTAATATTACCAACTAGTTACTTTATGTTTTGTAATTGTAGAATCCGAAAATCATTTTCCAGCTGAGAGGGGAAGACTTGCATATGATTTGGAGGAAAGGGAACTAAAACTCGTTCGCCCTACCATCTAAAGTGAGTTCGAATAATAGGCTAATGCTGCTGACATATCTAAAATCGTAAAATGTTCACTTGCCTAATCAATTGCAGATGCAATCTATTACCTATACTGAACACCAAAATTAATTTTGTCTTGATCATTGTAGTCTAACATTTGTCTGTCCACATGCTAAATCAGTGTTTTGTCTACACACATGCTAAACTAGTATTTTACACATACACGTAATGAATCTGGTTATGTACAGGGTATCAAATTGGGATTATATGGCCAATATGCATAATAGACATGATAATCTCACTATACTATTGAGAAAATGAGGGAAAGAAGTTTCTATCTACATCATTTGCAAAACTGATCACAACTTCCTCTTTAAAAATAATAGTAATTAGTTTGTACTTGTTTATAGTTTAATTAATGCAGTCGCATCCAAAAGAAAGGTACTTTAATATTGATAATTGTTTGACTGGTGGAATTCACAGTCCTTAATCACACTGTATTCCAATCAATTTTGATGAGTATTGTTGTGTCCTTGTACTGAAAAACCGGTAAAAAACATGCTCTTCTTGCCCCAAGGCAAGGCGAACAAGACAGCGATGTAAGGCAAGTGATCTGGCAAGGGCAACTGTTGGTGGTGGTGGTGGTTTCGTGTATTCTGAAGGTAATTTTTTTTTGAATATTGATAATTTTAATCGAGTATTTGGTTTGGTGGTCATTATATTGTTTGTTCAGTAAGACGATATCAGTTCAAATATCTATAAAGTGTTTCATTGATCAGATCCGGGGCCGCTAGGACGCCCAGAGTACTTTGTTGGACCAAAAGACAATCCCAACATAATACAATGCAATAAGGCAGAATTCATAATCATTTTCCATGGAATATTGTCCTTGACATGTGTATATTGATAATAGTTTTCCAGATCAACATGTATAAACAACGACTTCACCTTTCTATATTTATCACTATTGAGTATTCTTCTTCTATATTGACAAGTTAGTCTTTCATTTGATACTATCACACCGTCTTCTAGGACTTTTTCTCTCCTTCATCTCCTATTCCAGCAATGTCACCATATTCTTCTCTGTCTTCTTCTACTTGTACACGAACATGCTCTTCTTGCCCTTCAAATTCAAAAATATCATCGGCTCTGTCCGAAATCTCTGATGCTTTACTTTTTAACCATTGCATCTTCTTCTTAGCTGAGTTTCCACCTCACCAGGATGAATCACCATCAATGCATTACATGCTACCCCCTCCACAACAACAACCACCACCACCATTCTATGACTCCAACAATTAACTAACCTTCTCAGGTTATGACCCACAGTCCGACTTGCTGCATATCCTTATAACAGTGGCTCCCCTTCACACTACAATAAGCAGCAGTTGCCATTCACAAACTCCCATCCATTGCCCAGGACCAGCAGCAGTAGTACTGCTGGTGGCAACTACTCTAGACTGCCGACTGCTAAAATATTACCATAGGTGGTAGGATCAATTGGATCACGCTCCAGTTCCGGATTAAAGTTCAAGTAGATAACGTGGTGGAGAAAAAGGCGATAATGAGGTTCTCGGGGGAGCAGGTGAGAGCGGCAATTACGAAACTGAATGTGAATGGACAGCTTATTGATTTGAATGTGGTGCTTGCCATTACGATGAATGTTTAATATTAGAATTATTTACATATTTACTTGTTTATGATGATTCTTTTTTTTGGTTCTCAGGCAAACATGGCCATGGATGTAAAAAATTATGTAAGCATCATGCTTAATGCAACTTTAGAGGAAAATTTAATATCAGTGACTGCTGTTGGTTCAAGTGATGGGGGATTTATTTATTTTTACAATGTAATATTTAAACATAAAACATGTGCAGATTAGCTTTTGTGTTAAAACATATCAATGCAAATTTGGAGAGGTGGTTTTTAGGCTGGTCCTTTGTGCTAAAAAATTTAAAACCAAGGATGAAGCTGTAAAGCTCGCAAATGATAACCAGTAAGCTTATTACCCTTTATTAGTAAGTCATTGTAATTTTAATGGTATAAACTCCTTAATATTTTAAATTTTTGTCTAGATATTGTTGGAAAAATGATTCATTTTTTTTAAAGATGAATTATTTAAAAAAAATTGGATAAGTGTGAGGTGACTCATATATGAATAGTCCCACATCATGAGACTATATGAAGAAAAAAAAAACCCGTTTTTTTATTTGACTTGGTAAAAAAATTTGAGATCTATTTTTTTAGATCTGAACCAACTTCCTCTACATGCATTACCATGTTTATTTATTGCCGAACTACTCAGAAAAAAACAACTTTTTTTTTTCCTTATCTCTATTTTCTTCTTCCTCCACCATTAAAAGTTCTTCAAAAACAAAATCAGAACGAGCAGTTAAATTTAAATCGAAAGTGCAAATCTGAATTGGTTTGTTGTACAAGCAAATCAATTATTTTTCTTAGAAGGTTGTTTTATTCCAGAGGCGGCGGCGACAAGTACGAACTGGTTTGCACCACCGACCAGATCGCCGAATTGTCTTCAAGAAAGCGACCTAGTCCGCGACTTAGCCATTGTTTTCCAACAATTTGAAGACGATCTCGAAACAATGGCTGCAACCCTAACTTGCTTGAAGGTGCCGCCATCTTCCTCTATCTACTCAACGCTTTGAAATACTCAACGCCTTGAAATCTTACTCAATTTGTAACTGCGACTCCTACTATCTTCTCTGGCAATGAGATATCGAAAGAAAAAGTAGAAAGATTTGATGTGAAATCCGGATTTGCCGTCATCTACATGAAATCAAGGTTAAAAGGTGGACAATATGGTAAGCATGGAAGGTGGTTTCGCATGGCAGTTACGTAGTAGCATCATGAAATCCAAGTTTGTGAGAAATGAATCGATGGGCTGCAGTATTCTTTATTGTTGTGGCCTCCTTCTAAGAGCCTAGACTGTCTTTCGCTGCGCACCTTATTAGATAACACTTCTTAGTGAAATCCACCAGGATGAGCATCAGAGAAAGGTAATATAATTTTTTAAACCCTTTCTAATGCAAGCTTAAATTGATAGCCGATTGTGTCTGTTATTATGGAAAATTCATTAGAAAGGTATCAAGTATTAGGTAATTAACATATTCTATTTTGGCTTGTTAAGTATCAACATAGAGGTTTCTTGGTTATGCCTTCTTTTTCCAACGAGCTTAAGTCACCTTCTGAGTTGCATTTTAATCAGAATCCTTTAGAAAAAGAAAAATAGAAGCAAAAAAGGAAGCTTATATGTATGAATTTCATTGGACATAGAATGATACAAACTATATGTTACTGTTGGTTGTCATTGATCCAATAGCCTTAAAGAACTGTAAGCATGTCATCTTTGTAGCTGTAAAATGGTAGCATGGTGGAAATTGGTTTATAAAACTTCGAAATTTGATAACTAATCACGAACCCTGCTCATTATCTTGTACTGTAGTTTTGGGTCACACTAATTACTTTGCTTGAGTCCTAAGATGTGCATTATTTGATTGGAACAATGTTAACTGACTGAACCTAAGTATTTTTTGAACCCAAGTGTTTTGATATCTTGCTTTATGTAGCCTCTATATGTGATGATTAAATTTACCATGGAAGTTGTTTACCATTAATATAGTCCACAAGTGTGGTGGAATGGTACAAATGCAGAAAATAATATTTTATGTGAATAACTTATGTTAGTCTATGAGTTTACGTATTAACACCTCAAGCAATAGTAAGCCTCCACAGCCGGTCAGTTTAGAATAGAATGGTAGTCCACAAGGAAACCATAAAGGACAGCAGCAACCAACCAAAAAGAATGATTCTGGACAGTTGCTTATATATTACAACTGTGGAAAACCAGATCATGTGGCACGACAATGTCGGAACAGGCTAAGCCCTGCACCGTAGGCAAACCTGACTGAGAAGCCTTTAACGGCTACAACTACTGAGATTCACTTTGATGGTGGATCAGAGAGTTGGTGGGTAGACACTAGTGTTTCTCGCCATGTCTGCTATGATCGTGATATATTCATAATATACACGGCTGCTGATGATCAGAAAGTGGGTGGGAGATCTTCACACCACTAAAACTGTAGAGATTGGTAATGTGAAAATAAAGCTTACAATTAGAAAGACAGTGTTTCTTAAAGTTGTGATGTATTTGACATGTTTGAAACATTAAAAATTGAAATTGAGTAATAAGAAAATTAAGAGAATTATAGTGATAGAGAAACAGAATATGAATCTAGTTGATTCATTCTGATTTTTTTTACATGGTATAGTACATGAGAGAACTGCACCATATTCACTTGAAATGAATGGTAAAGCTGAAAAAAAATAGGACCTTTACCGAATTAGTAATTGCCATTTTATTAAATTTTGGTGCAGAAAAACATTAGTGGGGGGATATTTTAATTGAGTGCATGCTATGTTCTGAATAGAATCCCCTAATCTAAGAATAAAATTTCACTTTATGAAATTTTAAAGAATTATAAATCCAATGTATCATATTTTAGAACTGGGGTTGTTTAGCATATGTTCGCATTCCAGACCCTAAGAGAATAAAATCGGTAAGTAGAGCATATGAATGTGTATTTATGGGCTATGCTATTAATAGCAAAACATACCGATTTTATGACCTAAATGCACATGATATAATTGAATCAAATGATGCCGATTTTTATGAAACAAAATTTCCTTTTAAATTAAGGAATAGTGGGGGCACATTAAGTATGTCTATTAGAACAGAATTTAATAAAAGTTCAGAAACTGAATCTAGAAGAAGTAAAAGAGCAAGAGCCGTAAAAGATTTTGGTTCGAATTTTGTGCCTTTACTATAGAGGAGTATCCCTTAAACCTCCAAGAGGCCTTATCTTCTTTAGATGTCGATTTTTGGTAAGAGGCTATAAATGATGAGATGTATTCTCTGGAATCCAATAAGACTTGGCATTTAGTAGATTTATTCTCTGGTTGTAAATCTATAGGTTGTAAATGGGTGCATAAAATGAAATTAAAACCCGATGGCACTATTGATAAATATAAAGCACAATTAGTAGCTAAAGGTTTTAAGCAAAGAGAAAATATAGATTTCTTCGACATTTTTTCTACCTGTAACTAGAATTACATTCATTCGGGTATTAATCTCACTTGCTTCTATTTGTTATTTATTAGTACACCAAATGGATATTAAAACCACGTTCTTTAAACGGTGAATTAGAAGAAGAAATTTATATGGACCAACCTGAAGGGTTAGTAGTACATGGTCAAGAACATAAAGTATGCAAATTAGATAAATCAGTATATGGTTTAAAACAAACACCTAAACAATAGCATGAAATTTTTTGATAACTTAATCATTTCTTATGGTTTTAAAGTTAATGAAAGCGACAAATGCATTTATTACAAATCTGAGAATGACATTTGCACTATTATATGTCTTTATGTAGATGACCTTCTCATCGTTGGGTCAAATATTCATGCCATAAACTCAGTCAAATCCTTATTAAATGCCAATTTTGATATGAAAGATCTAGGTAAGGCGAGTGTAATCCCTGATATTAAGATTACTAGGTAAAATTTGGGATTTTCTTTGGATCAATCTCATTAAATTGAGAAGACTCTAAAGAAATACGATTACTGACTGTAAACTTGCATGTACACCATATGATCCTAGTGTAAAGTTATTTAAGAAAATTGGTGAATGTATAAGATAGTATGTTTAAGCGAGCATCATTGGCAGCCTTCGAATGCCATTGATTGTACTAGACCCGAATTACCTATGTCGTGGGATTATTATGCATGTTTTTCAGTAGATCTAGTATAGAGCATTAACATGCTAATGAGAGGGTTATGAGATATCTATAATAAACTATGAACCTTGGATTACATTATGAAAAGTTTTAAGTTGTACTTGAAGGATATTCTGATACAGGCTGAAATACTTTCTCTGATGATTCTAAAGGACCAGTGGCTATATATTTAGCATCACTGAAGAAGCTGTCTCTTGGAAACCCAAGAAACAGACTATTTTGACTCAGTCTACTATAGAGACTGAGATTAGCAATAGCCACGGCTAGTTAAGAAGCAGAGAACTAAAGAAATCTGCTATTTGAGATCCCCATAAGGGAAAAATCGACACTAGTGGTGTAATCGATTGCGATAGTACCGCGGCTATTGCAAAAGTATAGAACCGTTATTACAATGGTAATAGACGACGTCGTAAGTACAATACTGTAAGAGAACATCACATACATAGTGATGAAAATTTGACGACTATTGAAAGAAGGACATAACCGATGTTACAACGGTAAGAAATGACAGTTGTATGCACAGTATTGTTAGAGAACATCACATATGAAATGATGACAATTTGGAAGATCCTTTGACGAGAGGGCTGACCTGAAAGAAAGTCCTTAATAATTCTAAAAGAATGAGACTATTGCCGAGAGATTGTGGAATCACGCACGATGGTAACCCGACCTAAATGACTAGAGATCCCAAGAACTAGGTTCAATGGATAAAAACAAGTTGTGTAGTGATAGTAGATGAACATGCTAAATTTTTGTATTAAGAAGCATGTATTCCTGAAGTGATTAGAGGATGAGTTGATATAAACTCTTAATGAGATCTATACTCTAATTGGAGTGGAGTACCTACCTTCAGGAGTACTTTTGATAGATTCACCTATGTGAATGTGAAAATGTGGCCGTTTCCTATGGAGTTTTGGGCAAGAGTCCTAGAGCGTTCACTAAACTGGGATAGACGTGCATGGCCATTAATGCACGGGCTTATTTGATTGTACTATAGAAAAGGTTGTGTGTGGTTTGATGTCAGGAATAGAGTTCAAGACTACGTGTCACTCTAGTTAAAACTGAATCTTATTCACTATGCAAAGGTTCAAGTCGGATGACACCTTTGTTTATGCACAATCTTATGTTTCTAGAAACTGCTCGAAATATTTTTAAAAAAAATTCAAGTGGGGGATTGTTGGAAAAACGATTCATTTTTTATAAAGATGAATTATTTTAAAAAAATTGGATAATTGTGAGGTGACTCATATATGAATAGTCCCATATCATGAGACTATATGAAGAAAAAAAAATAGTTTTTTTATTTGACTTGGTAAAAAAAATTGAGATCCATTTTTTAGATCTGAACCGACTTCCTCTACATGCATTACCATGTTTATTAATTGCCGAACTGCGAAAAAAAACAACTTTTTTCTCATCTCTCTCTTCTTCCTCCACCATTAAAAGTTCTTCAAAAACAAAATCAGAACGAGCAGTTAAATTTAAATCGAAAGTGCAAATCTGAATTGGTTTGTTGTGCAAGCAAATCAATTATTTTTCTCAGAAGGTTGTTTTATCTCAGAGGCGACGGCGACAAGTACGAACTGGTTTGCACCACCGACCAGATTGCCGAATCGTCTTCAAGAAAGCAACCTAGTCCGCGACTCAGTCATTGTTTCCCAACAGATATGGCTAGGATGGTGTTGTGATATCAAATGATAAGGAGCGATGTAAGCGTATAACTGGGGTTTGTAATTACGTTTTAATGTAAAAAGGGAATAAATGCATAAATGCATAAATTGGTAAATTATACGTTAGTAGTACTTTCATTTTATGACAAAATTAAGTTTTATTGGCTTGATGAATTTTTTTGTCTTATAACACTGATTTGAATACGGGATGATTATGCTGCGAGATGCTTTCATAATTATGAATTAATAAGTTTAGGTGATTCTAAATTCAACTTAAAGTGGTAATTATTTAGGTGCTGCTGCCTTCTGCTTACAAAAGTCACACTCTAATGATTTTTTAAAATACTAAATCCGATTTATACCTAATTAGCGTGAAAATAGGAAAGAATCTAATACAAAAAAGTGAAGGTAAAGTGCAATACTAAAGTGTAGAGAAATTAAAGCACACAGAAATGTACGTGGTTCATATTTCAAAAAATCCTATGTTCGTGTGAAAAAATCTTTGCTAACAATTTTCCTATTTTCATATCACATCGATCACTAATTCGTTAAATTGACATTAGTCCCCCACCACTAGATCTTTCCATGCACCACTAATCATGCAGGTCGATGATTTGTGCATAAAGTGATAGTATGGATGATCATAAGGACCAATTCATTAGGTTGGAATATTTGGCTAAAGGTGGGAATTCTTAATTTGAAGTTTGACAGAAAATTTGTCCTGTGACATTTATTTAATGTCTTGGCCATTTTTATTTTTCTTTTCTTTTAGTTTCTTTTACTTTGAGAATATATGATATAACAATTACTAACGCCTTCTCTGTTTATTTGGCATTAGCAGGACCATAATTGTTAATGCTTAGAAGAAAATATCAAAAGCAAAGCAAGATTAAATCTACCGTATGTCCAACTTGTAAGTAACTTGCTGATGCGAAATTGTGCACATATTAACATGGAAAAGTTGATAAAACAATGTATGAAATATAAGTTTGATCTTGTGAAGAGTTGTTGAAATGATGTATGTAGTACTAAGTTTTTTGGTATATGAAAAGTTATTTGAATGATATGTATGAAATATTGTGTTGTAATTTATTGTTTGAAAAAATATGTTTTGTGTGTATGTGTATGTGTGTGTGTGTTTGTGTGTATAGAGTATACATATATGAAAAATGCTGAAATGATCATAAATCAAATTTATAAATTAATGTTACAGACAATACCGTTTTACAAACGCTATTGAATTAAAAATGCTATAGAAACACGCATTGGGAACGCTATATGAACACAGATAAAACGCTATATAAACATAGACAAAACGTTGTAGAAAGTAAGTACCGGATTGTATAATCTATAGCGTTTTTGTTGGATTGCAAACAAAAAACGCAATAGAAAATTCACTTTTCATAGCGTTTTTGTTTATGTTATTTAAAGCTGAAGGTCTAACATAACATGTCGTTACATGGCGTTCTCTAAAACGCTATGTTAGGATACAATAGCATTTTTCAGATGCTATTTAAAGCCTATATTGTTGTAGTGGATATTCTAGCATCATGTATTTTTTTGTGGTTTTTATAGTACTGTCATGATTTGGAAATATTTTCTCATTGAACATAACATGTCTGCTGACATAGATATGACCACTATCATCTAAGCATTTGTACCCTTTTTGATTACCTGCATGCCCTAAGAAGGTGCATGGTTTAGACCTATAATTAAATTTTTGTTTGTTATAAGGTATTAAGTATGGGTAGCATAGATATCCAAAGGATTTCAGAAAATTAAAATCAGGTTTTATCTTGAATAACTTTTGGAATGGGCTGATTCCTTTAAGTACTTTAGTTGGTAATCTGTTTATTAAATACACAATAGTAAAGGAATCAAGCCAAAACTTCGGTGCCAAATTTGCTTGAGCTAATAAAGTCAAACCTATTTCAACAATATGTCTACGCTTTCTTTCAACAAGCACATCATGTTCAGATGTGTGTGGGCAGGTAATTCTATGAATTATTCCCTTTTTAAGAATATAATCTTTTAATGGTTTACACTCATCACCACCATCTGATTGGAACACTTTGACTTGTGAATTAGTTTGCTTATCAGCTTGTGTAATAAAATGCATCACAGTATTATATGTATCAGATTTGGATTTTAAGAGATATATCCAAGTAAACCTACTGTGAGCATCTACAAATGATATTTAATAGTTGTATCCATAATTTGAGTTAATTGGTGCTGGACCCTAAATGTAAGGACCCGTAGCTTCCCCGGTCTCCGAGGAGAAGAGGAAGAATGGATTGACTTTGAGAACACGACAAATCAGAACACAAACAGAAGAACATTTCATTGCTTATTACAACAATTTCGTCAGAATACAAGAATATACAGAGTATGAATAAATATTACACATTTTCTAAATATCAGAGATTTACAAATTACATTTAAATACATAGCAGCGGAAAACAATACAAAACACAACTGAAAGTAATACACGGATATAGAGCTTTCTGAATATCGCTTCAGCTGTAAATCAGGATCCTGTGAATATAAATCTGCAAAACCAAAACTATTAGCTGCCCGTGCGGAAAATAGGGGGCACCCAGAGTTTAGGTTAAAACAATAAACTCCAGGCCAGTCATGTGACTGGTGTGAGAACTAAAATAGTTATTAATCTGATTTTAAAGTTAGGTAAATCAAGGGACCACGCCGTATAACACGGAACGAGTTTCCTCCCAAGAATACCAGTTCATAAAACAAACAGTGCAACTGAAACACCCCACCTCCGTTAAGGTCACTCACAAAGGGAATGCCTTAACCTTGGTGGAGGTTTATAAGTAAAAGCCACAGATAAACACAAGACAGATATAAATACACATATTTTAAACAGCGGAAACCAAACAGAACTTTTATTTCATCAATATGTGTTCAGACAAAACCTTTCCATAATTGTCTCAAAATACTTCCATCATTACAACCTCATTACTGTCTTGATTATTAAAGAAGCATAAAAACATAAATAAAAGTAACAAAAATCCCCATAGTGATATCCAAAGCCATGATCCGTGCAAAAGAGATCCAAACCATACGTCTACAGTCTTGAAGCTTGCAAAAGAGTACTAAGCTGGGTTGTTTTCTCCCTGTGGACCTGGTGGGGGGGGGGGGGGACGAAGAAAAAAGAAGACAAAAAGAAAATAGAGTCAGACATAAAGCCTGAGTAAATCTAGTAACTCTTCAGTATGTGAATAAGAAAAGGGCATGATAGATATAAACTGAAAACAGGAAAGTGTCACAAGCTAAGGAAGTGTCGTTTAGAATAGAATGTGCTATCGCACCCACACTATATCTCTGCACCTACTTGAGCTTATTCTAACTGGCACCCCATGCTGAGGGTGAAGTGATCCCCATTTTTATTTAAAGATCGGCTCCTACTCGCGTAAACATGTGTCATACGACCCCCAAGAATTGTAGATACCTATGCTGGTCCCACCATGGGGTGTATCAAGACCCATGGTGGCGGCTCCGACACAATTCTAGAAGGCATAGGTTATACTACTGGTGCCCCCAGTGCCCTGTTTGTCTGCTCCGGAGTGTGTGCACGCCCGCACCCCGTTAGAACCTACACTGTTGCACCCACCGTCGTCGCTTTGACCGCATACAATCAGCCCAGTAATCGTGCCCCACCCTGCCTAGTTTCAGGGTACCATGATACCTAACTTGGGTTACTGCTGAAACGGGTCCCTCGTTACCAGGGTTTTCTAGTCAAACATGTTAAGTGATTAAGTGTCTGTATTTACCTAACTTCACACATCAATTCTTGTTAACATGTTGGATTTTGTTAAGTGTTATAGTTGACTTAACCCTACCATCTGTCCTTAGCCTCTTAGAGTACCTGACCACTCACATTAGACAGGTATTGCTACGGTTACTGGATGTGCCGGTCGGTTCCGGGCAGGTTTACACCGTAGCTCAGTCTAACCTCGGGTCCTTATTGGGCTCAATGCTTAACCACCCACATTGGATAGGTATTGTTGTGACTACTGGACAGCCGGGCGGGTCCGGGCAGGTTTACATCACAACTCAATCCAACCTCGGGTTAAGCATATCGTGTTTTCTAAATTTACATATTTTAATACTTCTCAATTATATATGTAAATTTCATGTTCTTTATTCTTGGGTATAACAATTCATACCGCTAGAATGTCATTGCCGTTGGCATGTGCCAACCGTGCCAACCTATATTTTTAATGTTTTACACCCAACGTTATTACCCTCGTTTGTACGTTCGCAACATTATAACAAGTGTTGGGCTTGACACAATTCAGCCCAACTTTATAAACGTGAGAAAAAGGGGAAACCAAGAACATGTAATATTTCACATAAAGGTGTGTGGCGCATGAACTTGCAATTTAGCGATTCAACATAAATTATGGGTCATGTGAACTTGCATTCAAATCAAAGTATAACTAAGTAGGTGACATATGAAATGGCACGACTTAGGCTTATATAAACTTGTGTTTAAACATGTTTAACTTGGCATAATGTCAACCACAAAACTAGCATGTTGTATATTCACCAAAATGTACAATTTTAACATCTAATCATATAGCCTATTTCAACATGAACTTGCATAGTTTATGAAACCCAAACGATACTTAACATAGATCCAATTATACTTGCAAATAAACATAAGAATGTGTTCATAGATTTTGGGTCATGTAGGCATAAAAGGGTCTCAAATCTAGAACATGTTTACATAAATTCTAACTTAGATTAAGGGAATATACATAGTCCATGCCATTGACATATACATAAAGGGATCGATTTCTAGTTTTTGCCACAACTTGCTATTGTTATTACTTTCATATACAAATGTCCAATAGGCTTGCATCAATCAATTTATGCCACAAATATCAATACACAAGTCATGACAGAATTATTACAATACACAGAATTCATACAATAACACAATTCTATTTTCATTTACATCGAATCACGTCACAATTTTTATTCATATTCTGAAAGGTCACTATACTTACAATGAATGCAGAATCTTGAATTCTGGATTCTGAATTCTGAAATTGAGATGCGCTCCTTTGGGTAAATTAACGTTGCGCTGATTAATTTGATTAAGCTTTAGTTTTCTTCTTCTTAATTTGATTCGTCTCTAAGCTTCTCTCTCTTGACGGCTATGCTCAATTCCTTCCTGGCAGCATGACGACTCCCATCTTATTTTTTTGTGTGAATTTTCAGTTGAGACTTAGGGTGTATTTATAGATTTTTAAATTGTTTTGAGCCGTCAGATGAAGACAGGAGGAATCTAGACCATACAAAGTTCAAAGAGCCAATCAAGAGGTGACATGTCAGCCCTAGTGACACACCGAGCCACAGAAATTCGAGCCAGAGCCAGACCTAGCCAGCCAGGTCGACCAGGTAGGTCGACTGGCAGGTCGACACCCAGGTTAACACTATGGTCGACCTGGGGGGGGGGGGGGGGGAGGGGCAGGTCGACACCATGGTCGACCTGGTCTCTGGGCGGGAATTTTCCCGCCCAGCCCAGTTTGAACCTGTTTTTCGAATTTCGATTTTTAAACTGAGCTGTTTAAATTTTAAATTTTGTTCTGAAACTTCCGAAGGTCATAACTCCTTCATACGGAGTCCGATTCGCGCAAACTCGGACTCTATCTCAAGAAGAATTCCGAGACGAACGCAATGGTGTAACCCATTTCCCTTAGTTCGTTCATTTAGAACTAATTACACTTTAATTTGTGAAGCTTAATGTTATAGAATTCACGGGGTGTTACATTCTCCCCTTAATTCTTTCATTTAGAACTAATTACACTTTAATTTGTGAAGCTTAATGTTATAGAATTCACGGGGTGTTACATTCTCCCCTCCTTAAAAGGATTTCGTCCCCGAAATCTTCAGTTTAGGAAGAACGTATATCCTACCATCCAACAGTCCATCTATCAACCAACAAACACAGGCATCCACTGTCCTTAAAAGACTTCTAATGCTTCGTGATCATATGCATAGTGTGTGTACATGTCCTTATCTAATGCAGAAATCAGGCGATCTACTGATTTAGTTGACCTCCTTAATGCGAATCATGTAAGTGTCATGATTCCATTATGCATGCAAAATTTTCCTACTCATAATTCTATATGAGTGCATAACTATTCATACAAATGTGACGACCATATGACAGCATATCAAGTTTCAACCATATACAAACGAGAATACATATATGCATATGCAAATGAAGTGACTGAGCCGATCTATAACCTAGGGTGTGTGTGTATATGCATCCACGAGCAACCACTAGCAATCACTAGCAACCATTTGCAGCCATCATCCATAACATGTTTTCAAATACATGTTTGCATCCATTTGTTTTCTACCTAAGGAGTTAGGAAAAGGACCGAGGAGATATACCTAAAAAGATAGATAAAGCATAACTTAAGGAAAAAGAGAGATCGAAGATGTACCCTCAAAAAGAAGAGGGTAGGCAGCGCGTATTCTGTCCTCAGTTTCCCAAGCCGCGTCTTCCTCGGCGTCGCTCCACTTAACTTTAACGAGTTTGACTTCGCGGTTGCGTAGCTTTTTCACTTCAGTTCCTTAGATGCGGGTTGGAACTCTCCTCACAATTGCTTCACGTTCCACTTCGGCTTCTTCCATAATGCTAGGTTCCACCACTTCCGCAGACTCATGCAAACACTTCCGGAGTTGAGAAACATGAAAGACGTTGTGAACTCTGACCAGTCTCTCGGGTAGCTCTAATCTATAGGCCATCTTCCCAACCTTCTCGATGATAGGAAACGGTCCTACAAATCTTGGTGCTAGCTTTCCCGTGGATCCAAAGCAAACGACGTTCCTTAAAGGAGATACCTTAAGGAAAACCCTATCCCCAACCTCAAACTCAAGGTCGGTCCTTCTTTTGTCGGCGTAGGATTTTTGTCTGTCTTGGGCTGTCTTCATCCTTTTCCGTATCAAGTCCACTTTCTCTGAAGTCTCTCGAATCATGTCTGGCCCAAGTATAAGCTTATCTGTAGACTCCCACCAACAAGTTGGTGTTTTGCACGGTCTTCCATACAAAGCTTCGAAGGGTGCCATACCGATGGTAGCTTGGTAGCTGTTGTAGGCAAATTCCACTAAAGGAAGGTGATCCTCCCAAGTCCCTCCAAAGTCAAGAACGCAATGTCTGAAAAGATCCTCTAAAACTCTATTCACCCTTTCCGTCTGGCCATCGGTTTGGGGGTGATAGGCTGTGCTCAAACATAACTGTGTGCCTACAGCTTCTTGTAGACTCCGCCAAAACTCGCTTGTGAAGATAGGGTCTCGGTCACTGACAATGCTGGAGGGTATCCCATGGAGTCGTACTATTTCCTTGAGATAAAGAGATGCTGGAGATGAGGCAGTCCTTTTACTCTTGATAGGTATGAAGTGGGCGCTCTTAGTAAGCCTATCCACTATTACCCAAATGCTAGTATTTCCTCTTCTCGACCTAGGTAGTCTATCAATGAATTCCATTGAAATGCTATCCCACTTCCACTGTGGGACCTCTAAAGGGTGAAGTAGTCCTCCAGGTTTCTTCTGTTCCGCCTTGACCCGTTGGCAGGTCATGCACTTAGAAACGAAATCTGCCACGTCTTGCTTCGTGCCGCTCTAAAAGAAAGTCCTTTTTATATCCTTGTACATCTTATCACCGCCAGGATGTATAGTCATCTTGGAATGATGCGCTTCCTCGAGAACCTTCTTTGTCAACTTCCTTGCTTGTGGGACGCATAATCTTCCATCTCGCCTCAGCCAACCCTTATCATCAATGGCGTATCTACTGAGGTGACCAGAAGTCTCACCCCTAATAAGTTTATCAATCACATCAACAAGCTGAGGGTCTTCACGTTGTGCAACCCCTATTGAGTCCAAGAGAGTAGGGCGTACTTCGAGAGATGGTAGCAAACCCGGTACAAAATCCGAGGAGGGCCTAAAGTTAAAACTGGCTATATACTCCAAGCTTTTCCTTTCCACAAAGAGCGGGCTTAAGGTCAGTTTCTTTTGGCTCAACGCGTCTGCTACTACGTTGCCTTTGCCGGGAGTATAGGAAATTTCAAAGTCATACGAGGCAAGAAACTCCATCCATCTTTGCTGCCTCAAGTTAAGATCCTTTTGCGAGAAGAGATATTTCAACGATTTATGGTCAGTGTATAATTCGAACTTCTCACCTAGGAGATAATGGCGCCAAGACTTAAGCACAAAGACGATGGCGGCTAACTCAAGATCGTGGGTTGGGTAATTCTTTTCATGAACTTTCAATTGTCTTCCGCCATAAGCTACTACCCATCCTTCTTGCATTAGAACAACGCCTAGTCCTGTTCCACATGCATCCGTGTAAACTGTGAACATTTTGCTTCCGTCTGGAAAAGTCAGAACTGGGGCTGTTGTGAGAACCCTTTTTAATCGTTGGAAAGCAAACTCGCAGTCCAAATCCCAAGTGAACGCCAGATTCTTCTTTGTTAGCCTTGTGAGTGGGGCTGAGATTTTCGTGAAATCCCTAATAAACTTTCGGTAAAAACTGGCTAACCTGAGAAAGCTTCGAACTTCGGTTGTATTTCTTGGTGTCTTCCAATCTTGCACTGCCACCACTTTCGCGGGGTCCACAGCCAACCCCTCTTTGGACACTATATGCCCCAGAAATCTTACCTCCTTTCTCCAAAAGTGGCACTTGGAGAATTTGGCTTTTAGCAGATGTGTACGGAGAGTTTCCATGATTTCTTTCAGATGCTGAGCATGCTCTTCCTCATTCTTTGAGAAGATTAAAATATCATCTACGAAGACAACCACAAATTTGTTGAGGAATTCTCTGAACACCCTGCTCATTAGGTCTACGAAATAAGCGGGTGCGTTTGTCAAGCCGAAAGGCATGACAAGCCACTCGAAGAAACCGTCTGGGGTTCTGAACGCCGTCTTATCAATGCTGTCTTCAGCTACTCTCATCTGATGGAACCCAGTTGCTAGATCAAGTTGGGAGAAGATCGACGCTCCTACAAGCTGATCAAACAAATCGTCGATTCGGGGAAGAGGGTGTCTATTTTTCTTGGTTAATTTGTTTAACTCCCTATAGTCGACGCAAAGGCGAAGCGAACCGTCCGCTTTGGTTGTGAACACCACTGGAGCACCCCATTCCGAAATACTCTGTCTAATGAACCCCTTTTCGAGAAGTTCTTTAACCTGCTTACTGAGCTCCTTTCTCTCCTTTGGAGCCATGTGTCTGACAGGTAAAGCTACAGGCTTTGCATTATCCACAAGATATATGCGGAAGTCTATTTCCCGCCTCGGAGGTAAGCCTTTCACCTCCTCAAAGACATCCGGATATTCCCGGACTACTCTAACTGATTGTAAATTCTCATCAGAAGCATCAAGCGACTCTAGATAACTAAGCATAACAGCATTCAAGGGATTACAAGAAATTTCTAGAGTGTTACCAAGTCGAGTCAAGAGTCTAACTACTCTTTTCTCACAATCAAGGATAACACCATTACTAGATAACCAGTCCATGCCTAAGATCAAACCATATCCCGAGAAGCCCAAAACAAAGGCATTACAACTAAACTCAATTCTGGTAGAATAGAGATTTTCAAACCCAAACAAACCATTGACAAGTAAGCGGAGCCCCCAATTGGATTTGAAACCACCAAGGGATCCTCTACCATACTAGTGTCTAGATGTAGAGATTCTACTAAGGCAGATGAAACAAAGAGTGTGATGCGCCAGAGTCAAAAAGTGTGCGAACTGGATGATCATAAAGATAGACTACACTTTCTACAGAAATATTACTACCTCGTTCCCGCTGAGGTGCCACTAGCGCATGAACCTGACCCCGTGAAGTGGATCCGGCTTTCTGTCCCTGCCCTTTCTTCTTTGGGCAGTCCTTAGCTTGGTGCCCAGTTTCTCCATAATGGAAGCAACCACCCATCTTTGCTTTCCTTTTTCGGCAGTCTTTTGATATATGTCCCACTATGCCACAGAAATTGCACCTTCTCCTCTCATGGGGCTTATTGTTCTTCCCTCCTTTCTTGAAGTCTGTTTTCTTTGCTTGTAGACCCTCTTTCTTTTCTTCCACCTTGGTCTCTTTCTTGCCGTTGTCTTCCTCGTGTAGCAACGCCATGTCCACCAAGCTTTCATAAGTCGCTTCCGTGGATACATGGGTCATAGCAAGGCTGTGTAGAGGCTCATTCAAACCCTTGACGAAGCGAAGTGCCTTCTTGTGTTGGGTGTTTACTAAGTCTAGCCCAAATCTGGCCAGTTGGTTAAACTGATTAACATACTCCCTGATTGTCATACTTCCCTGTTTCAGAGTTAGAAACTTCTCCATTTGCAGGCTTCTTTCAGCTTGGGTGAGGAATTTCATCTCAAACCTTGTCCTGAAGTCTTCCCATGTTTCCACCGCCCTCTGAGCATTGGTAATTTCCCACCAATAGGAATTTTCATCTTTAAGCAACCATACTGCTAGCTGTATCTTTTGCCTGTCATCAACTCCGAAGATGACAAACAGATCCTTAGTCTCCTTTAGCCAGTTTCTTGCCCCTACAAAGGATTCTGTCCCATAAAAGTCTTTTCCACCCATAACCTTGAAGTATCTACATGTTTTTGCGAAGGCATTTCCACGAGGAGGTGGAGGAGGAGGAGGAACCGCAGCCACTGGAGGAGGGATGTCTGCTGGGCCCGTGCCATTGGCCCTTGCTTCTAAGTACCTCCTAAATCAGTCGGGTATCGGCACTCCTTCCGGGAGGTTAAGGTCTCCAGACATGCTGAAACAGAAAGGAAAAATTCAAAACGAAGGATAGAGAGAGATAGATAGGGCACATTGCTTTGGGGATTTTGTCTTTTTATAAATATAACACTCTTTCTTGAAAAATGCTTCTTTAAACTTTCTTTTGAAAACAATTTCAATTTTTTTTATCTTATCTGGTAAACCTATGGTCTGATACCAAGTGAAACACCCCACCTCCGTTAAGGTCACTCACAAAGGGAATGCCTTAATTTTGGTGGAGGTTTATAAGTAAAAGCCATAGATAAACACAAGACAGATATAAATACACATATTTTAAACAGCGGAAACCAAACAGAACTTTTATTTCATCAATACGTGTTCAGACAAAACCTTTCCATAATTGTCTCAAATTACTTCCATCATTACAACCTCATTACTGTCTTGATTATTAAAGAAGCATAAAAACATAAATAAAAGTAACAAAAATCCCCATAGTGATATCCAAAGCCATGATCCATGCAAAAGAGATCCAAACCATACGTCTACAGTCTTGAAGCTTGCAAAAGAGTACTAAGCTGGGTTGTTTCCTCCCTGTGGACCTGGGGGGGGGGGACAAAAGAAAAAAGAAGACGAAAAGAAAATAGAGTCAGACATAAAGCCTGAGTAAATCTAGTAACTCTTCAGTATGTGAATAAGAAAAGGGCATGATAGATATAAACTGAAAACAGGAAAGTGTCACAAGCTAAGGAAGTGTCGTTTAGAATCGAATGTGCTATCGCACCCACGCTATATCTCTGCACCTACTTGAGCTTATTCTAACTGGCACCCCATGCTGAGGGTGAAGTGATCCCCATTTTTATTTAAAGATCGGCTCCTACTCGCGTAAACATGTGTCATATGGCCCCCAAGAATTGTAGATACCTATGCTGGTCCCACCATGGGGTATATCAAGACCCATGGTGGCGTCCCCGACACAATTCTAGAAGGCATAGGTTATACTACTGGTGCCCCCAGTGCCCTGTTTGTCTGCTCCGGAGTGTGTGCACGCCCGCACCCCATTAGAACCTACACTGTTGCACCCACCGCCGTCGCTTTGACCGCTTACAATCAGCCCAGTAATCGTGCCCCACCCTGCCTAGTTTCAGGGTTCCATGATACCTAACTTGGGTTACTGCTGAAACGGGTCCCTCGTTACCAGGGTTTTCTAGTCCAACATGTTAAGTGGTTAAGTGTCTGTATTTACCTAACCTCACCCATCAATTCTTGTTAACATGTTGAATTTGGTTAAGTGTTATAGTTGACTTAACCCTACCATTTGTCCTTAGCCTCTTAGAGCACCTGACCACTCACATTAGACAGGTTTTGCTACGGTTACTGGATGTGCCGGTCGGTTTCGGGTAGATTTACACCGTAGCTCAGTCTAACCTCGGGTCCTTATTGGGCTCAATGCTTAACCACCCACATTGGATAGGTATTGTTGTGACTACTGGACAGTCGGGCGGGTCCGGGCATGTTTACATCACAACTCAATCCAACCTCGGGTTAAGCATATCGTGTTTTCTAAATTTACGTATTTTATTACTTCTCAATTATATATGTAAATTTCATGTTCTTTATTCTTGGGTATAACAATTCATACCGCTAGAATGTCATTGTCGTTGGCATGTGCCAACCATGCCAACTTATATTTTTAATGTTTTACACCCAACGTTATTACCCCCGTTTGTACGTTCGCAACATTATAACAAGTGTTGGGCTTGACACAATTCAGCCCAACTTTATAAACGTGAGAAAAAGGGGAAACCAAGAACATGTAATATTTCACATAAAGGTGTGTGGTGCATGAACTTGCAATTTAGCGATTCAACATAAATTATGGGTCATGTGAACTTGCATTCCAATCAAATTATAACTAAGTAGGTGACATATGAAATGGCATAGTTTAGGCTTATACAAACTTGTGTTTAAACATGTTTAACTTGGCATAATGTCAACCACAAAACTAGCATGTTGTATATTCACCAAAATGTACAATTTTAACATCTAATCATATAGCCTATTTCATCATGAACTTGCATAGTTTATGAAACCCAAGCGTTACTTAACATAGATCCAATTATACTTGCAAATAAACATAAGAATGTGTTCATAGGTTTTGGGTCATATAGACATAAAAGGGTCTCAAATCTAGAACATGTTTACATAAATTCTAACTTAGATTAAGGGAATATACATAGTCCATGCCATCGACATATACATAAAGGGATCGATTTCTAGTTTTTGCCACAACTTGCTATTGTTATTACTTTCATATACAAATGTCCAATAGGCTTGCATCAATCAATTTATGCCACAAATATCAATACACAAGTCATGACAGAATTATTACAATACACAGAATTCATACAATAACACAATTCTATTTTCATTTACATCGAATCACGTCACAGTTTTTATTCATATTCTGAAAGGTCATTATACTTACAATGAATGCAGAATCTTGAATTCTGGATTCTGAATTCTGAAATTGAGATGCGCACCTTTGGGTAGATTAACGTTGCGTTGATTAATTTGATTAAGCTTTAGTTTTCTTCTTCTTAATTTGATTCGTTTCTAAGCTTCTCTCTCTTGACGGCTATGCTCAATTCCTTCCTGGCAGCATGACGACTCCCATCTTATTTTTTTGTGTGAATTTCAGTTGAGACTTAGGGTGTATTTATAGATTTTTAAATTGTTTTGAGCCGTCAGATGAAGACTGGAGGAATCTAGACCATACAAAGTTCAAAGAGCCAATCAAGAGGTGACATGTCTGCCCTAGTGACACACCGTGCCACAGAAATTCGAGCCAGAGCCAGACCTAGCCAGCCAGGTCGACCAGGTAGATCGACTGGCAGGTCGACACTATGGTCGACCTGGGGGGGCCAGGTTGACACCATGGTCGACCCTACGGTCGACCTGGTCTCTGGGCGGTAATTTTCCCGCCCAGCCTAGTTTAACCTGTTTTTCGAATTTCGAATTTTAAACTGAGCTGTTTGAATTTTAAATTTTATTCTGAAACTTCCGAAGGTCATAACTCCTTCATATAGAGTCTGATTCACGCAAACTCGGACTCTATCTCAAGCAGAATTCCGAGACGAACGCAATGGCGTAACTCATTTCCCTTAATCCTTTCATTTATAACTAATTACACTTTAATTTGTGAGGCTTAATGTTATAGAATTCACGGGGTGTTACAGCAACGCTAAATAAAGAACAATGAAGCTATTATAAGACTCAAGCCCCATCACACAATGCAACGCAAGCCGGAGGATAGAATTTTACCTTATAATAGCCTACAATTCTTGGTACGTAAGACTTCAAGTTTGATTATTACTAGAAGTGCATAGTGTCCAAACAATTTCAATCATAAGTAGACGACATAAGTTCCCCATACCACTATGTCGCCATATATAGGTTTACAGTTAAAACTGCAAAATGTCGTTTGGAAGTTGGATTTCCACCTGTGAACCAAGGCAATGGATCGTCCTTACCGCTTCGAGACAATCTAGCCCATTTCCCATGTCAAAGCTCGAGTGACCTTTGGATCGTCAGGGACGGTCCACTCGATATGGATTAAAATGCCTGAATACTACGTTTCCCCACCCTATGGGGTGTAAATGAGCCAAATGGCTCCATCGGCCTCGGATCGACCAATATAACTAAGGCGCCTCCTATCCATCATCCACATAAGTAAAATGCCAGGGCATGCAAAACGCTGACACCACTCCTAGCTAGAAGGAAACGCATGCCCTCTCTGAGGTCCTCCCCCGTTTCTGGTTCACACTGCTGTGTGAGGCTCGCGAATTAACGCTACACAAAGCTATGCTATATTAAAGCCGTGCTTTGATCATCAACCACAAGTCTCTGCTTTTTAACAGAAGCCTTGATCATTTGCATCTCAACATGCCACACAGGCAATCCACGCTATGCAACCGATGTCTATCAATAAGACAGAATGAAATCCGATGTCAGACACACATCCGTTTACAAGTTCGTTCGAGGTCTGAATGAAACCAGAGGCACCTTATTCCTCCTTCATATGTCCAATACAGGGGAGAGGCCCTCGCATATCTGTCGATCTCCAAGTACGTCTGGACGATCACCACTTATTACCTCGCCTTAGGTGTACAGCCAAATCAAAACATCAGTAATCATCCAAACGATGTGAAGACCTCCGGACTTCAACCACCGTCTTCATCCTCGACATATCATCGAAACAGTTATTTAGAATGGGATAAACCCAGTCTTTCCGAATAACTCGCGTATATAATAAACAAGTGCTATAAAAACACAACATATGCCTCATTCCAATCCAGAATATTTCTTTATCCAAATATTCATATACTTTGGGAAAGGTTCCCATTAATTTTATCAAAGATAAATTCTTTAAGTTTATTCTTTAATCTTCCTTTGAATATCATTTCAATCTAATTAAAGATTCATTAAAACTCCACTTGGTTTTAATCTTCCCAAAAATCAATATTAACGATTGTTTAACTTGGGAAATCATATCCTGTCTTTAACTGGGTTAAAGAACCAATGTCATTTAAAACACGGTTCATGATAAACCCAAAATCACATTCCATTCCATCAGCCTTTATCTATAAATTAGCAAGTGAACAATTCCCTAAGTATTAACCTCGAAGGCCGAAACCAACATCAGATCAATACCAGGAAACCATTCAACTTAACTAATCTTCTGTTAGTTTCTGAATTTCTGAACACCATTGGGTATAAGAATAGTATTATTAAAGATACCATTCACGACAACCCAAATCACATTCCATTAATTATGGAATCTTCACGCAAAAACAAATCAATATATAATCGATATCAATTTCCATATCCGACCAATAATATAAATGGAATAATGGCAACGCCTCTTAAATTCCATATGTATTAACAGCCTTCTTCCATAGAAGTTCACTTCGATTATTATCAAATCGAATTCCATTCAATTCCAATTTAATATATTAAATTAGAAAACGTTACCTTGGAAAATTCCCGTTAAATCTAAATAAAAAGATTTATAAATCCCAAATCACATTTCACCGTAAATCGGGTTAAAGAACGAATGTCGTTAAAAACACAGTTCACAATAAGCCCAATTCACATTAGCCTCTAACCGTAAATTAGTAAGAGAACAATCCCCTAAGTATTGACCCCAAAGGCCGAAACCAACATCAGATCAATACCCAGGAAACCATTCAACTTAACTAATCTCCAGTTAGTTTCTAATTTTCTTAACTCCATTCGGTTCAAGAACAGTATTATTAAAGATATCATTCACGACGAACCCAAAATCCAATTTGATATTAAATACAAGGCTCTGAATAGAAAATATATTGGCTTATATTCAATATCAAATTTTGAAACCAACAAATATCGTATTGGAATAATGATACATGTATCTTACAAATTCCTCCACAATCTCCGTATAATCACATAATCCAATATCGAAATATTCTGAGCATAATTTCGATTCAAATCCATTCCAATTCATATATTGGCAATCCTGATTATTTTTTAAACCATTTCAAATCCAATTTATTTATTTTAAAAACATTGGATTTATTATTCTAATTCAAAACTAGTTCATTTCGATAAAAATCTATTTTTTTATCTTTTCAAATATGGAATTTTTTTTATCCTAATTCTTTCCAAATCATTTCTTATGATTTTACACTAATTATTGATATTTTTAATAATTTTATCAAGGCCAGTACAGTCGATTTCCATAAATGGCCATCGAACTGCACTTACGGCAACCTTTCCCTAATTTCATTTGGATATATTTCCAAATCCAACCGTTAGATTTCAAATCTCTAATATTTTAGAAAGCTCTTTTCGACACGAACCCAACGGTTCTAGTTTAAGGAGAATCTGACGGTCGGATCTCCCGTAATGTCCATTTGAAGTCAATGGTCGAAATTCGCGAACTGTCGCGGCGCGGCGCGTTTTATTCAGGCCATTATTAATATAATATATATATTACATATATTTCGTCGATTTCCGTTTAAAATGTATTTTATAAATCGTTTTAAATTCGTTTTCAAAACGATATCAACTTCATATTCAGTTTCTAATCAAAATTGAACATTCCATATCATCGATATATAAATGATAATGTTTTCAAAACATTATATTTTTGAATTCAATTCCTTTTCGATATTCATTATAGAAATGAATAAAATCGATATAAATATCGTTCACGTCAAAATGGCGTTAATTTAATCAACACGGCTTTATATATTTAAACATATTCCCAAGTCGGACACCAAAATCATATTTTGATCCTTTTCTGAATATTATTTGAAAGTATTCGTTATTCTAAAATATAGTTATATTAAAATATTCATTCTTTTCTGAATTGGAATCAAACACAGTCAATTACCATATAAAGTGATTATATGGATTTATACCATACATGTATACAACAACAATCAAACACAGTCAACCATCATCCAAGGTGCATTCTACACTGCATAAGCATCAAATATAAATATTTAACGCTTACAATAGTCTGTCAATCAAACGATCGACATACAACTAATTATTGAGACTAGTTTATGTCATATATCATCCCAATACCCGTGTGGGTTTTCAATCAATAAATATAGATTTATTTGTGCAGTTGGGCGATGTGTAAAATTTATCGTCCCAATCAATATTAGTCAAATGTGTGTACATAAACAAATCGTCCGATTTGTTTATAAATATTTATTTTATTCATATACACGTTAAAATTATATTTTTAACTATAAAATACTTTATTCCATTCTACATCACACAATCAATTTTCACAACACATCAATCAAACAAACAAGTCATCCATGATCAGTGGACGATGGTTGTCGGGTGCTGCTAAGCACCTTCTGCATCTTAGTATATATTTTAACTAGAAAATAAAATCCAAGTGAGAAGTTCTCACCTTTGGGATCCACTCCGCCATTCTTTAACGGACGATGGTTTGGATTCTATTTAAAATTCCAATGTCATCTTCTTCACGCTGTTCATAGTAAAAATCACATTTTTATTATGATGTTTATTTTAACAATCACATTTTTATAATGGCACTTCATATATAAAAATCATATATTTTTACAACGTTTATTTCTATATAAAAAGTATATTTTTCTTCGCTATAAAAATCTATACTTTTCCTTATGTAAAAATTCTATTTTTACTTCGCTACCACATTAGAAAAATTATATTTTTATAGTGCTTTATATATAATAAAAATTATATTTTTACATCGCCTTTCAACCAATAAAAGTCATATTTTTATTATCTCTATAAATATAAAAATCATATTTTTATTACCCTACAAATATAAAAATCATATTTTATTACTCTACAAATATAAAAATCATATTTTTATTACTCTACAAATATAAAAGTCATATTTTTATATCGCTACTCGTTTAAAAATTATAGCTTTACATACATAAAAATATTGCTTTATATATAATGAAATTTATAGGCTTATATATAATAAAATTTATAGCTTTACATACATAAAAACATTGCTTTTTATTTTTGATTAAACTAATTTTTTTTCAAAATGAATTAAAAAAAAACTTACAGTATGCGGTGAGGAGGGGGTCTGCCACGCGCTGGAGGCGGTCAGATGAAGCAGAGGGAGGAAGTCGCGTGAGTGGTGGTGGTGCGGTTTCAACGCGGAAGGAGGCGATGGGTTTCTTCGTCGCGAGCTTGCGCCCCACAGGAAGAGGAGATGGGGGGGTCGCGGTGGCAGTTGGTAGAGGGGAGGGGGTGCAGTGAACGGCGGCGCGGTGGTCTGAGGAGGAGCATCGCGGTTCTAGGGTTCAACGCCCCCCTTTTTTTCTTCTTTTAATCGATTGCGAATAACTGAAGGAGGAGGAGAGAGATAAGAGGGATATATATATATATATATTATTATTAATTTCAAAAAGCACCTTTTTATTTTGAACTCGAAATCAAACCCACCGACTGTCGTCCCTAGCTAATAACCCCCATTCCGAACACAATGGGATATGTATCGTAAGCCAGTTCGACTGTTTCGATCAGTTTTCGTCAAAATCAAAATATAAATCTATATATTGAATTTGGACGCACATTTCAATTTACCGGGGCCACATACGGACTCTAAAAATTCCCGAAAAATATTTCTAGCTTAGTATTGACGATACAGTTCTAAAAAAACTATTTTCGCAAAATTTGGAGACCATTTGAAAAATGGCCATTTTCTGGTCAATCCAAATTGACTGAAACTGTCAAAACACGTTTTACTTCGCCACGCTCACATATTAGTCCCAAAAATTATGAATTTTCGAATCTAGCAATAATTAGACATCCCAGATCCAACAAAAGTGGTTTCATCGAAAACGGAGGTTGTTTGCAAAATTTCTATTTTTAAGGGCTATATTTCCATAGCGACTATTCCTAATTTTCAACTGGGCATAACTTTTTATCCCCGCTATGAAATTTTGATTTTTTGGATTCGTTGGAAATATATTCTCAAATAGATTCAAATATTTTTGGTTTCGCTAAAATCCGGTTTATTTTGAATCCTGTACATTCATTTGAAATTTGAAATCGAATTTTCAAACTACCGCGCCATTTTCAATTCCTTTTATAATTAAAATAAATATTTATATTCTAACGACGATTGAAATAAATATATACGTTCTAATTCTATTCGAAATAAAATTCTCGTCGTTATTATTTAAAATAATTCATTTTAAATATCCAAAATTCACTAAAAGGGTCAAAATAAACTTTTTAAATTGGCTCAGATTTTCCGGGTTGTTACAATCTCCTCAACTTAGAATCTTTTCATCCTCGAAAAGGAACGGAGCTGGAAGTTGTTTTACAAACCAACTCAACTTTCATTATTTTCATTATGGCTTAAGTTCTTCAACTTTTCAGTTTCTAAGAACTTTTTAAATTTTTTCAAAAATTTGGCTAACACCCTAAATTTTCGAAAAATTTCGCCATAACCTCCCTTGCATGGGAGCACCGGCAAAATCCCGAAATCGCCATACAGCCCTCTCCAATCCAAAATGAAAAAGAAACAGCCAAGCGGCTCATAAAATCATCAAAAACCCAAGAAATACAATAAACATGTACCTATTTGTCTGACAAACAATTTTATTCCTCTTCTCTAGCCTCCTTGCAATGACCTGTTTAATGGATACACGTGTATATGCATGCAATTTCTAATCATTTTCAATACAGTTCAATATTTGGTTCAATTTGGCCTAAATTTACCATTCATTCACATATTGATTTAAATAAATAATCATACAACACAATCATCAATCAATTAGTTGATTAGCTTTTCAAATTCATAACTTTGGTATATAGTCAAAAAATCACAGTTTGGTGCCAAATCACAACAATAAGCCCTATCTAGTTTTTGGTTCTCACACTAGTCAATCGGAATTATATAAAAATCCCATTTTCGAATACTCGAACATAAATACTGATGATGTCCGGACATCATCAGAATTATCCCCGAGCGACTAGACAGTGATTCTATATCTATCGAATATTATGGAGGCTTCAAATACACGTGGATCAGACGTATATTAAAATCTCTATATACTTGATTGTCCAAATCGATTTAAAATAAATATTCAAATACGTATAAACAGGTTTAACTTTTCAAAACAAAATTTGTTTTCATTTTTATTTTCAAAAACACACTCCTCACACTCGTTCTAGGATGCTACCGATCCTATCTCTAACGAGTCATTCTCATTGGATATTACTAATCCAATCTCCGATGAATTCTTTCATTTGGTTCTAACGTGTCTTGTTCTCCGAGCTCTGTAAACCATAGCTATGATACCAAACAGTAAGGACCCGTAGCTTCCCCGGTCTCCGAGGAGAAGAGGAAGAACGGATTGACTTTGAGAACACGACATATCAGAACACAAACAGAAGAACATTTCATTGCTTATTACAACAATTTCATCAGAGTACAAGAATATACAGAGTATGAATAAATATTACACATTTTCTAAATATCAGAGATTTATAAATTACATTTAAATACATAGCAGCGGAAAACAATACAAAATACAACTGAAAGTAATACAAGGATACAGAGCTTTCCGAATATCGCTTCAGCTATAAATCAGGATCCTGTGAATACAAATCTGCAAAACCAAACTACTAGCTGCCCATGCGGAAAATAGGGGGCACCCAGAGTTTAGGTTAAAACAATAAACTCCAGGTCAGTCATGTGACTGGTATGAGAACTAAAACAGTTATTAATTTTATTTTAAAGTTAGGTAAATCAAGGGACCACGCCGTATAACACGGAACAGGTTTCCTCCCAAGAATACCAGTACATAAAACAAACAACGCAATGCTAAATAAAGAACAATGAAGCTATATAAGACTCAGGTCCCATCACACAATGCAACGCAAGCCAGAGGATAGAGTTTTACCGTATAATAGCCAAGAATGCTTGGTACGTAAGACTTCATGTTTTATTATTACTATAGGTGCATAGTGTCAAAACAATTTCAATCATAAGTATTAATCATAGATGGCATAAGTGCCCCATACCACTATGTCGCCATAAATAGGTTTACAATTAAAACCGCAAAATGTTGTTTGGAAGTTGGATTTCCATCTGTGAACCAAGACAAGGGATCATCCTTACAGCTTTGAGACAATCTAGCCCATGTCTCAGGTTAGAGCTCAAGTGACCTTTGGATCGTCAGGGCCGGTCCACTCGATGTGGATTAAAATGCCTGAACACTACGTTTCCCCGCCCTATGGGACGTAAATGAGCCAAATGACTCCATCGGCCTCGGATCAACCGATATAACTAAGGTGCCTCCTATCCATCATCCACATAAGTAAAATGCCAGGGCGTGCAAAATTCTGACACCACTCCTAGCTAGAAGGAAACACATGCCCTCCCTGAGGTCCTCTCCCGTTTGTAACGACCCGCATTCTACGCATCGCAGGATCGTAGGATATTTATTTCATTCACATACGAAGTCATATGGTCATGTAACTTTGGGAGACGACTATTGGGGTCATTTCCCATGTTCATGATTTTTGCCAATTTTTAAATGACCGTTTTGCCCCTAGTTGATCTTGTTTTGACCATAACTTTTGACTGAAAAGGAATTTTGACCTGAAACCACCTCCATTGGTTCCGGATGATGGTTTGATTTGGTTAAGTTTTACTAATCATATCATTAGTTTTGCCTAAACATGCTTAAGGGAAAACATGGGTTTTTGGGTATGTTTGATCCTTATAAACATGTCATATTGTTGTTTTAGTGTTTGTGGATGATTATACATGTTGCTATGACTATATAGTATGTTTTGTGATTGCATAGAAAAGTTAGAATGGTTGAAAACACCGTCGTTTGGCGAAAATAGCTTGCTGGAAAAACTTGCAGCAAACCGGATAGGAGCATTCAGATAGGAGCATCCGGATAGGAGCTTTCGGATAGGAGAATCCGGATAGGAGCATTCGAATAGGAGCATCCGGATAGGAGCATTCAGATAGGAGCATCCGGATAGGAGCATTCGGATAGGAGCATCCGGATAGGAGAATTCGGATAGGAGCAACCAGATAGGGGCATCCGATCCGAACTGGATAGGGGCATCCGATCCGAACCAAATAAGAGCATCTGAGCACCCGAACTGAACTAGAAAGGAGCATTCGAGCCGAACCAAGTAGGAGGGGGAGAACCGAACCGGAGGATCGAAAACCAAGTAGACCTAAACCCTAGATGCAAAGGAAGTCCAAATGAGGAGTTGTACCTCAGGATCTAGATGGGAACCAAGGAGGAAATTCCATGAGTTGGGCTTTGCTGCGGGACGTGTGCTAAGGGGTTGTCGATGTCTGTAACTTTAGATCACTATGTGTAGGGGGTACGTGAACGGATTCAGGGCCACAATGGCCTAGGTACGACTAAAGAGCTATAGACCAATGAAGTGGGGTCATTTGTAAAGATTTGGTCATGACTCCATGGGATAAGCTTGGTAGTAGCAGTAGTTGTACAAGTCGAACTCCGTCACTACTTCGATGGGTCTAGGGATTGACAGTGGTGGACATCGTATGCTTTACGCACTGAGTGAGAGATGTGAGAATGGTTGCTATGTTTGATTGTTTGCCTTCATTATGACATACACACCCCCACCCCCGTATTCTTTACACCATATGATAGTGGCACCTTAGAGTATTGTACGGTATGTAGTGCTAACTCTTTGGTTGCAGGTCCAGGTTCAGGTATGGTTTAGTATACCTATTATTGTTCTGTTTAGCTACTTATCGCTCATACCAGACTTTTTGTCTGACCCAGAGTTTTATGTCTCTTCTTATTACTCTGGGTGCTCTCACGAGCAGACTAGAGACAGGTTAGCTGGGTATGCACGAGTAGCTGATCGGAGACGAGCCGGAGGCTTCCACGTATGATACATATAGATATTCTCCCTGTGTTGTTGAAGATCACTGCTTGGGCATTAGTAGTGCATCTTCTACTTTAACTTTCTTTTGCTTTAGAGACAGTTTAAAGTTGTAACAATGATGTTGGATCATAAGCTGTATTTGGATTTCCGCTGCTATGTTGGTTTAGTTTTCAACTTATGCACTGTCTCGCCTGTTTTATGTCAAGATTATGTTATTATTATATTTTGTTCCATGCGCTGTGAGACATTCTATAGGTTCCTTGTTAGTTCATTCTCTTCTTTCCTTTCTTCTTACGACCGTTCCGTGCTAGTCGGGCATGTGTACAGCGCACTTACGGATGAAATGTCGGCTGGTGCGGGGCGGGCTGTCACACTTGGTATCGGAGCTCTAGGTTGTGTAGTTAACCTAGGGAAAGACACCAGGGAGAGATAATACGTATATGAGAGCGCGTATTTGTGATTATTTTGGTTTTCAAAAGCTATGTATATATTATTAGTATAGCTAAGGATGAAGTCGCACTGCACTGACACCACTATGGAGATGGTTAATCGTTTTCTCTGTGCAGATTGAACGATGAGCCGATACGTAAGGGGTACTGGTAGAGGAGCCAATAATGGGAATGCTGCTGAGATGAGGACGATGTTTACTGACCTCATGAGAGAGATGCTTAGGGATGTGCAGAGGGCAGCTCCCAATGCTGGAAATGGTGGTGGTCCAGTAGTGCAGGCGCCTAGGGCCGATTTCGCCAAGCTGAATAAGGATTATACTAGTCTTGGTGGGAAACCGTTCCATGGAACGGAGTCGGCTACGAACGTTCAGGATTGGCTGGATAGCTGCGAGCGTATCTTCGAAGACTTGGGTATCGAGGATGCGATGAAGAGAAGGCTAGCATCCTGTCAATTGCAAGGACGGGAAATGAATTGGTGGAATGCTATAAAGGCAGCTACCCTAGAGGATCAGATTACTTGGGATCAGTTTAAGGTTCGCTTTAGTGATAAGTTCATTCCAGCTGCTCAGAAGTCAGTGTTGTTTAAGAGATTCTTGGAACTCAAGCAGAATGGCAGAGCTGTCTCGGAGTATATTGCCGAATTCGACACTTTGTCGAAATATGGGTTATCCCTAATAGATACTACCGAGAAGAAGAACGAGAAGTTCATAACTGGCTTGGATGGATACTTGGGGGAAAGGCTTATTTATTAACCACATCGATGAGACGTTTGAGTCGATTGTGGGGAAAGCTTTGAGATCAGAGAGTCTTTACCCTAAGCCGAAGACTGAGGCTGCATCTGCAGAAGAACAGAAACCGCAAGCAAGCGGTGGAGGCAAGAATGGTTCTCAGAATAAGAGAAAGCAGAATCAGACCAAGGATGGCCAGAAGAAAAAGAATAAGCAAGATGTTGAGTGCTTCAGCTGTGGTAAGATAGGCTGTTATGCTAGTAATTGTCGGGTCAAGTCAGCGGATAGGAAGTGCTTCAACTGTGGTCAAGTGGGACATCACAAGGACAAGTGTCCGCAACCCCCTAAAGAAAAGCAGATGGTGAAAGCATATGCCCTTAATGCTATTCCTTCTTCGTCGAATTCCCCAACTGCGGCGGAGAAGGGAAAGAATGTCGTCATCCAAGGTATGCTTTCTGTTTATGATGTTCCTGTTAGAGTTTTGTTTGATACTAGAGCTTCCAGTTCTTTCATATCTAGTGACCTGGTAGATAGGTTGGGCTTGGAGCCCGAGATTGTTGATAGACCTTTAGTAGTGACGAACCCGATTGGTGGTTCGACTAACCTTAGCATGATTTGTCGTAATGTGGTCTTATCGAGTCATGGATGCATGTTTGTTTGTGATTGCTTTGTTTTGGGCTTTACTAGGTTTGGCATTATTTTGGGAGTCGATTGGCTCCAAAAATACGGGGTGGTGGTAGACTGTGAGGGCTTTTTGGTGACAGCTAGAGCGGATGATGGGCGGAGGGTAGTGTTTGGTGGTCTACCTGGTGATGGGGTAATGGCTAGTTTTCTAAATTCCCTCGACATCCCGCATAGTGAGTTGTTAGGTTTGCCCGTGGTTGGCCAGTATCCGGACGTTTTCGAAGAAGTGACTGGGCTTCCACCACACCGAGAGATTGAGTTTCATATTGATTTAGTGAAAGATGCCAGACCTATAGTGATGCCACTTCGTCGTATGGCACCAAGGGAGTAGTGAGAGCTCGAGGTGCAAGTCAACGATCTTTTGAAGAAGGGATTTATCAGAAGGAGTGTTTCTGAATGGAGAGCACCAGTTGTGTTTGCTACCAAGGCGGATGGTTCCCTTCGTTTGTGTGTAGACTACCGCGAGTTGAATAAAGTGACGAGGAAGAACAAGTATCCTCTACCGCGGATAGATGATTTGTTTGATCAGCTGAGTGGCGCGAGACTATTCTCTCAGTTGGATCTCGCGACAGGTTTTCATCAGCTTAGAGTGGAAGCTGAGAGTATAGCTAAAATGACATTTCGGACGCCGTCTGGATTTTATGAGTGGTTGGTCATGCCGTTCGGGCTGACCAATGCTCCAGCATACTTTGTGGATCTTATGAATAGGGTATTCAGAGATCAGTTGAATAAGTTTTTCCTTGTGTTCGTGGATGATATTTTGGTCTATTCGAGGACAGAGGAAGAACACAAGGAACATTTGAGGATAGTGATGGAGGTGTTGAGAAAACACCAATTGAAAGCAAAGTTTTCTAAGTGTCACTTCTGGAGAAGGGAAGTGAGATTCTTGGGCCATGTTGTTTCAGAGAATGGTATTGCCGTGGGTCCTGCGAAGGTGGCTACGGTACAAGATTTGTCTACGCCCAAGAATGCAACGGACATAAGAAGTTTCTTGGGATTAGCTGGATATTATCGTAAGTTTATCCAAGATTTCTCCAAGATAGTAGCACCGTTGACTCGGTTGACCAAGAAGAATCAAGCTTTCGTCTGGGACGAAAAGTGTGAGAATGCATTCAAGAGTCTAAAGGAAAAGTTGACGCGCGCACCAGTGTTAGTCATTCCTAAGGGGAATGATGAGATGACGGTATACACGGATGCCTGTGGTACCGGACTAGGTGTTGTATTGATGCAAGGCGGTAGGGTTGTAGCTTATGCAAGTCGGCAATTGAAACCGCACGACAGAAGATACCCTACCCATGATTTGGAATTGGCAGCGATCGTGTTTGCGTTGAAGATGTGGAGACATTATCTCTTGGGAGAAAGATTCGAGTTGTTTACTGATCATAAATCGTTAAAGTATCTCTTCTCTCAAAAGGATCTAAATCTCCGACAACAAAGATAGTTAGAATTCTTAGCTTCCTATGATTTCGACATCGCATATACACCAGGAAAGGGCAATGCGGTAGCTGATGCATTGAGTAGAAGACATGCCAGTTTAGGGGCTATGTTTCTAGAATGGAAGCAACTGGAGTACATCGTTGGGTATGATTTCAGACCAAAGTGCGAATTGGATCCAGAAATGTTAGCAAGTTTGACGATCAGACCCACTTTGATTGAGCGGATTGGTTCCAGTCAGAGGAACAATCCTAATCTATTGGGAATCATCTCAAAGTTAGAGATGCGAATCGACGGAGAGATGAATAAGTATGGGCTTAATCGAGATGGATGGCTTAGAAAGAATGGAAGACTTGTTGTGCCCAATATCAATGGATTGAGAGATGAAGTGCTTAGAGAATGTCATCACTCAAAACTGACTATACATCCCGGTGGTAACAAGATGTACCGAGACATGAAGCAGACCTACTACTGGGAAGGGATGAAAAGAGACGTTGGGAAGTTTATATCCAAGTGCATGAATTGCCAGCTAGTTAAAGCCGAGCAAAAGAAGCCTAGTGGTTTGTTACAGCCATTAGAAATTCCAGAATGGAAATGGGAGCAAGTGTCAATGGATTTCATTGATGGGTTACCAAGAACTAGGTCGGGCCATGATAGCATTTGGGTGATTGTGGACCGATTAACCAAGAGTGCAAGATTTATACCCGTCAAGTCGAATAGAACGACAACTAAGTTAGCTGAGCTATATGTGAAGTGGGTAGTGAGATTTCATGGAATACCTAAATGCATTGTGAGTGACCGAGATCCGTTGTTCACTAGTGGATTTTGGAGGAGCTTACAAGAGGCGTTAGGATCAGAATTACATCTCAGTACCGCGTATCATCCTCAAACCGATGGTCAAACAGAGAGGGTGAATCGTATATTAGAAGACCTCTTGAGAGCCTGTGTATTGGATTTTGGTGGATCATGGGATGACCATTTGCATCTAGTGGGGTTTGCATATAATAATAGTTATCAGTCCAGTATTGGTATGACTCCATTTGAAGCTTTGTACGGAAGACCGTGCAACTCACCGTCATGTTGGTTAGAGATCGGTGAGAAATATGTGCTTGGACCAGAGGTAATAAGAGAAACATCAAACAAGATTAAAGTTATTCGATAGCGAATGAAGGCTGTCCAAGATAGGCATAAAAGTTATGCTGATAATAGGAGAAGAGAATTAAAGTTCTCCATTGGCGACTTGGTGTTTGTCAAGATTTCTCCGTTGAAGAGCGTGATACGATTTGGCAGGAGAGCCAAGTTAGCACCAAGATTGGTTGGTTCATTCCCAGTTCTTGAGCAAATTGGTAATTTGGCATATAGAGTTGAATTACCAGAGAAGATGGCAGGAGTTCACAACGTATTTCATGTTTCCCAGTTAAGGAAATTTGTACACGACCTAGATGTGACTATTTCACCTGATCAGTTGGATGATGTCGAAGTGGAACCCGGGGCGGTTGGGAACCGCAGGCCTATGCGTATTGTTGGGAACGATACGAAGCAGCTTCGAAGGAAGGCGGTGAAATTATTCAAAGTTCAATAGGGCGAGAATGAGAATGATTGTACTTGGGAGACAGAGGAGAACATTAGGAAGACGTATCCAGAACTCTTCGTTTGGTAAGATTTCAGTTTCGGTTTAGTCTTTCCGCATGCTAGGATAGTTGTTTTGTTTGTTTTACATGTTTGATTGTTAAATATGATTGGTAGGCATGCGGGATCCTTTGTATGTTTTGGGGTTAAGGAATTTCGGGGACGAAATTTCTTAAGGGGAGGAGAGTGTAACGACCCGCATTCTACGCATCGCAGGATCGTAGGATATTTATTTCATTCACATACGAAGTCGTATGGTCATGTAACTTTGGGAGACGGCTATTGGGGTCATTTCCCATGTTCATGATTTTTGCCGATTTTTAAATGACCGTTTTGCCCCTAACTGATCTTGTTTTGACCATAACTTTTGACTGGAAAGGAATTTTGACCTGGAACCACCTCCATTGGCTCTGGATGATGGTTTACAATTCCGTAGAGTGGTCACATTAGCCAAACGGACTCACCGTTTGGGAGATATGGCTGAAACAAGTTTCAGATGGTGAAAACAGCTTAATTGGGCTTAATCGGGTAATTAGCAGCTAGGCCCAAAGGGGATTTCGAGATTAGAGATGTATAGGGGCTGATTAGGGTTAGAAAACATTTCTTTCGGCCGCCACTTTCATTCTTGGAACCCTAACAATGGCCTCCAACACCCAGATCAACTTCTAATCACTTTATAATCAAATTTTGGCTTAAACTACATCAAATTAAGGAGAAATAGCACCAAAACAAGGCTAGAGCTGCTGTGTTGCATTGGGAACATCGCCAAACAGAAAATCATTTTAGTTTTGGGGTTTTATTTGTGGCTAAGGTGAGTGATTTGCATAGTTTTGCACTAATTACGGTTAATTAAGGGTAATTAGTAAAGATTAGCGAATTTAAACATGATAAAATTATGGAAAAATATTTATAAAATTCAAAATAATGTTTTAGACCTTTTTTAGAAATTTGGTGAAGTTTTACTAATCATATCATTAGTTTTGCCTAAACATGCTCAAGGGGAAAACATGAGTTTTTGGGTATGTTTGATCCTTATAAACATGTCATATTGTTGTTTTAGTGTTTTGGATGATTATACATGTTGCTATGACTATATGGTATGTTTTGTGATTGCATAGAAAAGTTAGAATGGTTGAAAACGCCGTCGTTTGGCGAAAATAGCTTGTTGGAAAAACTTGCAGCAAACCGGATAGGAGCATTCGGATAGGAACAGCCGGATAGGAGCATTCGGATAGGAGCATTCGGATAGGAGCATCCGGATAGGAGCATTCAGATAGGAGCATCCAGATAGGAGAATTCGGATAGGAGCATTCGGATAGGAGCAACCGGATAGGAGCAACTGAATAGGGGCATCCGACCCGAACCAGATAGGGGCATCCGATCCGAACCAGATAGGGGCATCCGATCCGAACCGGATAGGGGCACCCGAACTAAACTTGAAAGGAGCATTCGAGCCGAACCAAGCAGGAGGGGGCAAACCGAACCGGAGGATCGAACACCAAGTAGACCTAAACCCGAGATGCAAAGGAAGTCCAAATGAGGAGTTGTACCTCAGGATCTAGATGGGAACCAAGGAGGGAATTCCATGAGTTGGGCTTTGCTGCGGGACGTGTGCTAAGGGGTTGTCGATGTTTGTAACTTTAGATCACTATGTGTAGGGGGTACGTGAACGGATTCAGGGCCACAGTGGCCTAGGTACGACTAAAGAGCTATAGACCAATGAAGTGGGGGCATTTGTAAAGATTTGGTCATGACTCCATGGGATAAGCTTGGTAGTAGCAGTAGTTGTACAAGTCGAACTCCGTCACTACTTCGATGGGTCTAGTGATTGACAGTGGTGGACATCGTATGCTTTACGCACTGAGTGAGAGATGTGAGAATGGTTGCTATGTTTGATTGTTTGCCTTCATTATGACATACACACCCCACCCCCATATTCTTTACACCATATGATAGTGGCACCTTAGAGTATTGTACGGTATGTAGTGCTAACTCTTTGGTTGCAGGTCCAGGTTCAGGTATGGTTTAGTATACCTATTATTGTTCTGTTTAGCTGCTTATCGCTCATACCAGACTTTTTGTCTGACCCAGAGTTTTATGTCTCTTCTTATTACTCTGGGTGCTCTCACGAGCAGACTAGAGACAGGTTAGCTGGGTATGCACGAGTAGCTGATCGGAGACGAGCCGGAGGCTTCCACGTATGATACATATAGATATTCTCCCTGTGTTGTTGAAGATCACTGCTTGGGCATTAGTAGTGCATCTTCTACTTTAACTTTCTTTTGCTTTAGAGACAGTTTAAAGTTGTAACAATGATGTTGGATCATAAGCTGTATTTGGATTTCCGCTGCTATGTTGGTTTAGTTTTCAACTTATGCACTGTCTCGCCTGTTTTATGTCAAGATTACGTTATTATTATATTTTGTTCCATGCGCTGTGAGACATTCTACAGGTTCCTTGTTAGTTCATTCTCTTCTTTCCTTTCTTCCGACGACCGTTCCGTGCTAGTCGGGCATGTATACAGCACACTTACGGAGGAAATGCCGGCTGGTGCGGGGCGTGCCGTCTCACCGTTTCTGGTTCACACCGTTGTGTGAGGCTCGCGAATTAACGCTACACAAAGCTATGCTATATTAAAGCTGTGCTTTGATCATCAACCACAAGACTCTTCTTTTCATCAGAAGCCTTGATTATTTGCATCTCAGCATGCCGTACAGGCAATCCACGCTATGCAACCGATGTCTATCAATAAGACAGAATGAAATCCGATGTCAGACACACATCCGTTTACAAGTTCGTTCGGGATCTAAACGAAACTGGAGGCACCTTATTCCTCCTCCATATGTCCAATACAAGGGAGAGGCCCTCGCATATCCGTCGATCTCCAAGTATGTCTGGACGATCACCACCTATTACCTCGCCTTGAGTGTACAGCCCAATCAAGACATCAGTAATCATCCAAATGATGTGAATACCTCCGGTCTTCAACTGCCGTCTTCATCCTGGACATATCGTCGAATCAATTATTCAGAATGGGATAAACCCGATCTTTCCGAATAACTTGCGTATATAATAAACAAGTGCTATAAAAATACAACATACGCCTCATTCCAATCCAGAATATTTCTTTATCCAAATATTCATATACTTTAGGAAAGGTCCACATTAATTTTATCAAAGATAAATTCTTTAAATTTATTCTTTAATCTTCCTTTGGATATCATTTCAATCTAATTAAAGATTCATTAAAACTTCACTTGGTTTTAATCTTCCCAAAAATCAATATTAACGATTGTTTAACTTGGGAAATCATATCCTGTCTTTAACTAGGTTAAAGAACCAATGTCATTTAAAACACAGCTCACGATAAACCCAAAATCACATTCCATTCCATCAGCCTTTAACCGTAAATTAGCAAGTGAACAATTCCCTAAGTATTAACCCCGAAGGCCGAAACCAACATCAGATCAATACCCAGGAAACAATTCAACTTAACTAATCCCCAGTTAGTTTCTGATTTTCTTAACTCCATTAGGTCTAAGAATAGTATTATTAAAGATATCATTCACGACAACCCAAATCACATTCCATTAATTATGGAATCTTCACGGAAAAACAAATCAATATATAGTCGATATCAATTTCCATATCCGACCAATAATATAAATGGAATAACGACAACGCCTCTTAAATTCCATATGTATTAACAGTCTTCCTCCACAAAAGTTCACTTCGATTATTTTCAAATCGAATTCCATTCAATTCCAATTTAATTTAATAAATTGGAAAATGTTACCTTGGAAAATTTCTGTTAAATCTAAATAAAAAGATTTATAAATCCCAAATCATATTTCATTGTAAATCGGGTTAAGGAACGAATGTCGTTAAAAACACAGTTCACAATAAACCCAATTCACATTAGCCTCTAACCGTAAATTAGTAAGAGAACAATCCCCTAAGTATTAACCCCGCACCATTCAACTTAACTAATCTCCAGGAAACCATTCAACTTAACTAATCTCCAGTTAGTTTCTAATTTTCTTAACTCCATTCGGTTCAAGAATAGTATTATTAAAGATACCATTCACGATGAACCCAAAATCCAATTTGATATTAAATACAAGACTCTGAATAGAAAATATATCGGTTTATATTCAATATCAAATTTTGAAACCAACAAATATCGTATTGGAATAACGATATATGTATCTTCCAAATTCCTCCACAATCTCCGTATAATCACGTAATCCAATATCGAAATATTCCGAGCATAATTTCGATTCAAATCCATTCTAATTCATATATTGGAAATCCTAGTTATTTTTAAAACCATTTCAAATCCAATTTATTTATTTTAAAAGCATTGGATTTATTATTCTAATTCAAAACTAGCTTATTTCGACAAAAATCTATTTTTTTATCTTTTCAAATATGGAAGTTTTTTAACCCAATTCTTTCCAAATCATTTCTTATGATTTTACACTAATTATTGATATTTTTAATAATTTTATCAAGGCCAGTACAGTCGATTTCCATAAACGGCCATCGAACTGCACTTACAACAACCTTTTCTAAATTTGATTTGGACATATATCCAAACCCAACCGTTAGATTTCAAATCTATAATATTCGTTAGAAAGCTCTTTTCGATACAAACCCAAGGATCCGGTTTTAGAAGAATCCGACGGTCGAATCTCCTGTAATGTCCGTTTGAAGTCAATGGTCGAAATTCGCAAACTGCCGCGGCGCGATGCGTTCTATCTAGGCCATTATGTATATAATATATATATATATATATATATATATATATATATTATATATAGTTCTTCGATTTCCTTTTAAAATGTATTTTATAAACCATTTTAAATTCGTTTTCAAAATGATTTCAACTTCATATTCAATTTCTAATCAAAATTGAACATTCCATATCATCGATATTTAAATGATAATTTTTCAAAACATTATATTTTTAAATCAATTCCTTTTCGATATTCATTCTAAAAATGAATAAAATCGATATAAATATCGTTCACATCAAAATGGCTTTAATCTAATCAACACGGCTTTATATATTTAAACATATTCGTGTCCATCCCAAATCGGACATCAAAATCATATTTTGATCCTTTTTTGAATATTATTTGAAAATATTCGTTATTCTTAAATAATCTTTATTTTGAAATATTCATTCTATTCTGAACTGGAATCAGACACAGTCAATTACCATATAAAGTGATTATATGGATTTCATACCACACACGTATACAACAATAATCAAACACAGTCAGTCATCATCCAAGGTGCATTCTACACTACATAAGCATCAAATATAAATATTTAACGCTTACAATAGCCTGTCAATCAATCGATCGACATACAACTAATTATTGAGACTAGTGTATGTCATATATCATCCCGATACCCGTGTGGGGTTTTAATCAACAAATACAGATTTATTTGTGCAGTTGGGCGATGTGTAAAATTTATCGTCCCAATCAATATCAGTCAAATGTGTGTACATAAACAAATCATCCGATTTGTTTATAAATATTTATTTTATTCATATACACGTTAAAATTATATTTTTAACTATAAAATACTTTATTCCATTCCACATCACACAATCAATTTTCACAACACATTAATCAAACAAACAAGTCATCCATGGTCTGTGGACGGCGGCTGTCGGGTGCTGCTAAGCACCGTCTGCGTCCTAGTATATATTTTAACTAGAAAATAAAATCAATGTGAGAAGTTCTCGCCTTTGGGATCCACTCCGCCGTTCTTTAACGGACTATGGTTTGGATTCTGTTTAAAATTCCAATGCCATCTTCATCACGCTGTTCATAGTAAAAATCACATTTTTGTTATGATGTTTATTTTAACAATCACATTTTTATAATGGCACTTCATATATAAAAATCATATATTTTTACAACGCTTCTTTCTATATAAAAATTATATTTTTCTTTGCTATAAAAATCTATACTTTTCCTTATGTAAAAATTCTATTTTTACTTCGCTACCACATTAGAAAAATTATATTTTTAAAGTGCTTTACATATAATAAAAATTATATTTTTACATCGCCTTTCAACCAATAAAAATCATATTTTATTATCTCTATAAATATAAAAATCATATTTTTATTACTCTACAAATATAAAAATCATATTTTTATTACTCTACAAATATAAAAATCATATTTTTATTACTTTACAAATATAAAAATCATATTTTTATATCACTACTCGTTTAAAAATTATAGCTTTACATACATAAAAAAACATTGCTTTATATATAATGAAATTTATAGCCTTATATATAATAAAATTTATAGCTTTACATACATAAAAACATTGCTTTTTATTTTTGATTAAACTATTTTTTTTTCAAAATGAATTAAAATAAAAAGAAAAAACTTACAATATATTGTGAGGAGGGGGTCTGCCACGCGCTGGAGGCGGTCGGGTGAAGCAGAGGGAGGGATTCGCGTGAGTGGTGGTGGTGCGGTTTCAACGCGGAAGGAGGCAATGGGTTTCTTCGTCGCGAGCTCGTGCCCCATAGGAGGATGAGAGGAGATGAGGGGGGGGGGTCGCAGTGGTAGTTGGCAGAGGGGAGGGGGTGCGGTGAACGGCGGTGCGGTGGTCTGAGGAGGAGCATTGCTGTTCTCGGGTTGAGCGCCTCCTCGTTTTTTCTTCTTCTTTTAATCGATTGCGAATAACTGAAGGGGGAGGAGAGAGATAAGAGGGATATATATATATATAATTTTTAATTTCAGAATGCACCTTTCTATTTTGAATTCGAGAAATATGATTTTTAATTCATAGAAAGCTGTTACGACACCGGATTTTGCTGAAATCCGATTTATTTTGAATCCTGTACATTCATTTGAAATTCGAAATCGAATTTTCAAACTGTCGCACCATTTTAGGCTCGTTATATAATTAGAATAAATTTATTCGTTTTAACTTCGTCGAAGTATCCGCTGTTTTGAACACAATGGGATATGTATCATAAGCTAGTTCAGCTGTTTCGATCAGTTTTTGTCAAAATCAAAATATAAATCTATATATTGAATTTGGATGCACATTTCAATTTACCAGGACCACATACGGACTCTTAAAATTCCCGAAAAATATTTCTAGCTTCGTATTGATGATACAGTTCTAACAAAACTAGTTTCGTCAAATTTGGAGACCATTTGAAAAATGGCCATTTTCTGGTCGATCCAAATTGACTGAAACTGTCAAAACACGTTTTACTTCACCACGCTCACATATTAATCCCAAAAATTATGAATTTTGGAATCTAGCAATAATTCGACATTCCGGATCCAACAAAAGTGGTTTCATCGAAAATGGAGGTCGTTTGCAAAATTTCCATTTTTAAGGGTTATATTTCCATAGCGATTATTCTGAATTTTCAACTGGGCATAACTTTTTATCCCCGCTATGAAATTTTGATTTTTCGGATTCATTGGAAAGATATTCTCAAATAGATTCAAATATTTTTGGTTTCGCTAAAATCTGGTTTATTTTGAATCCTGTACATTCATTTGAAATTTGAAATCGAATTTTCAAACTACCGCGCCATTTTCAATTCCTTTTATAATTAAAATAAATATTTATATTCTAACAACAATTCAAATAAATATATACGTTCTAATTTTGTTCGAAATAAATTTCTCGTCGTTATTATTTAAAATAATTCATTATAAATATCCAAAATTCACTAAAAGGGCCAAAATAATAATTTTAAATTAGCTTAGATTTTCTGGGTTGTTACACTAAAGGTCAGTATCAATTAATTTTAGAGGTTTATAGTATACTCAATAGTAGAACTAGGAAATGGTAATTTATGACATTTTCCCATTTGACCATAAGTGGATAAGTATGGCAAAGAAATATCATTACATTTAATATTATTTTCAATAATGACTTGTTTTGTAACATTAGTACTTGGATGACCTAGTTTGTTATGCCATTTATCAAACACAATAATTTCTTTTTCAGAAATATTACAACTGAGATTGCAATTTAATTCTCTTCCTTCATCACTGTTGCAGGACTTTTGATTGAATTTTTATAGTCCATTGACTTCTTTGCCCTACAACAAATTTTTCCTAATTAATGTCTTTGATTAAGAAATATTCAGGATAAAACTCAAAATATACTTGATTATCCTGAGAAAATTGTGACACACTTAGTAGATTCTTCTTTATATCTAGCACCCTTAGTAAATTCTTCAGAAGTAAATTTTTATTACCATTTGACATACCACAACTAGTATGAGTAATGCATATAGACTTACCATTTCCCATGCTATCAGACTAATTACCTTTGTACTCCTTGCACCCCAGATTTAAATTTTCTAGGTTGTTTGTTAGATGATTTGTTGCTCCCGAATCTGGGTACCAGCTCTCATCATTTATGCGTTCAACTCTTGTTTTTTCTTCACTGCTTGTAGTCTTTCCCTCATTTTGATTAGTTTAATCATTTTGCATTTGTGCAACATTTTCATTTTCATTGTTTCTTTGATTGTTTGTTGACCGGTTGGGTGTATAACTCTGGTTGAATCTGAAGTAACACTTGAATGATGTGTGTCCAATCCTCTCACAAATTTGACATTTAGGCCTAACTGTTATTGTTTATGCCTCGAACTCTTCCTCTGTTATTAAAACCTCCTCTTTATGGATTTTAACCTGATCTTTAATCTCTATTTCTGAAACTGTTAGCATAGTTGATAGATAGATCTGTTTCTTGTGGTTTCTTGCTTTCCAGTCTTGCCTCATGTGATAGGAGAATAGAGTGAACCTCCTCAAGGGGTGGGATAATTCTTTGTAATGAGATGATTGCTTCAACAGCTTCATACTCATTACTTAAACCATTCAAGATATTCAGCACTTGTTCAGATTCAGTCACCTTTTGACCTGTTGCCTCAAGCTGATCACTTAAGGTCTTCATTTTTGAGAGATATTCTCTCATTGGACTGTTATCTTTTCTAGCATTTTGAATTTTTCTTCTGTAATGAGTTATCTTGGCAGAAGACTGAGCATTAAAATTCTTTTCAACATTTGTCCATATTTCAATTGACGTTTTACAGCCAATAACTTGAGACATCAGATTAATGTTGATAGATGACAACAACCAAGCACTAAATAGCCTATCTTATCTATGATATTTTACATACTCCTCATTTGATACCACTCTATTTTCTTGATCAGTAATATATGTAGATGTATGGGCAAAGTACCATAAATGTATCCCTCAAGACCATACCCCTGAATTGATGTTTCTATTTGATATTTCCATAACAAATAGTTTGTTTCATCAAGTTTAATTGTGATTAATTGACTTTGGGGACTGATAGAGCTTTTAACTAATAGATTTATAGTTGCAGCAATATTGGTTGGTTGGACTTGTGATGTGGCAGTACAAGTTGCAGAACTGTCACCCATGATGACAAGTATGAATCAAGATCGAATGAATTAACAGGAGGAAGACTTACTTGAACAAATCCAGAATGCCAAAACAAGGATTCAGTTTGAATGTGACTTGCAATCGGTTGATTTTCAGGAGAATTTCTCTGGTATGGCAGCACTTTGAATTGAATTCTTGATTTTCAAGTGGACTGAATTTGATTTTCTTGATACTTTCTTCTTGTAAAACTGATTGTCGAGATCTGATGCAGCCAGTACTGGTTGCTTGGCGAGGCTCAGATCTGATGCAACCAGTAATTGATGCTTGGCGAGGCACTGATCTGATGCAGTCAGTGGCTATTGTTTGGCAAAGCACGGATCTTGACGATCACAACAACTCTCAAGTGATAAGTATAGCACTTTGATGAGAGGGATCCCTAAATGATAAAGATTATCTGATGGGGATGTAAAATACAATCTTTCTCGATGTTCAGATATGGATCTTGTTGTTAAGCGGATGCTCTAATACCATAAAAGATTTTAGGAGTAGAAATTGAATGACTTTATTTCTATCTCAATTGATTTACAAGAAAAATGCTTCGAACAGTTTGATACAGAGAGAGATTATGAAATGTAAAAGAGAAATGATTGTATTATTAGTATTCACATAAGTGTACAATGCCCTGTATTTATAATTGTAAATCATAATGTTGCATTCAAAAATTTGGATCTTGTATTTTTTGTGGTCCAGTAGCTTTCGAATTAATGTTGGGCTTGGGCTTTGGCCTGTTTACATGAGATATACTTGATGATGTATCCAGACCTTTACAGTATCCTTTGTTCATGTTTTATAAACAAGTAAATCAAACTAAGATATATGTTATCAAAATCAATTTCAATTATTTAAAATGACAACATGCTGTAGAAATGTATGCAAGATTTCAAACCATAAAATATAATATGTGAGCATCATAATTAGGCTTTATTGAATTTGATCTTAGTATCATAAAATCAAGGAACCTCTTTCTCCCTCTTATAAAATGCAACTCCATGCACACCCCATCCATTGGTTTTTGGTCAAGTCCATGGGTTGGACCTTGCATTATTCTTAAGGATCTCATAAGTTATAACCAAAAATACCTCACTGGCATACCTCACTCAACTCTAGCTAGGGACTGCCTAACAGAAAATCTAATCTACTTTCCATATAGCAGCTCATGTTTGGTTAGACAGTTATGAAATGCAATCTCTAGGAATCCTCTACCTTCTAATGACGATGTTGTTTCATGCAATTCCAGCGCTCAAAGTTTTCCTTAGGCTACCATAATATAGTCAGTAGGAAGAACAACAAAAGAGAACATTCATCTATAGAAAGTCATGTCCAATGCCCTACTGACCAAAAGTAAGCTCAGAGCACAAGGCATTACAAATGGTGACCTTTTCTTGCTTTATGGAACTTAACCCGAATCTAACATCCATATTCTTTTCTATTCTAGTTATGCACCTTATCTCAGTAAGCCTGTTTGTCGATGTAAACTTCCATTGTCCATCTATTAGTAGTAAAGAAGAATGTTTCAACGTCTTCAAGGCTGCTAAGTGGAAGACTTCAAAAACAAGGTTACTGCTTCAAATTCTAGAGTGATTTATAAACTTGGTCTAGGCAAAGAGAAATAATAGACCACTTGATACAAGCTCCAAAATGCATGTTTAATTATATCAACTATTGTGTGATGGAAATAGGGATGTCTACACATTATTATTTGCATAGATTTATATGAGGTGTCAATCTTTATTTGATATCTTAGGTATGTGCTTATTTTGGTAATTATAATTTTTTTTAGTTTCTCCGGGTTTTTGTTCTTGTTTGCATGGGCCTCTGACATGTTTATACTTCTACAATAACTTTATATTTAATAAATGGTAGGGATTCCTTAGCTCAATTACAATTCTAAAATTACATTTGGATAATATATGTTTATTGTCAGAATTTCAAGGTCGTTTTAGAAATATTAGTCGACAAACCCTGTTATATGAATCATTGATTTAAAAATAAAGAAAACAATTGAAATTGAGATAAAGATTATTTGGTGTGTTTTTTTCTCATTTTATTCATTGATGCAAAATTGTAATGGCCCAAATGTCCGTACTATCTAAGTTGACTGAATACAACATACGTCCAACTCAAATTGCACAAAATACGAATCATTATGAAATAAAGAAGAAAAGATAGAAGAAGGACAAAAACAACAACATAGAATCTCACATCGCAGCGTAATAAAATATAATATATATAACAACATTTGATATACAAAATTTGTACTTACATACATCATTAGAGAACATCACATATAGAGCACAACGGAAATAATAATACATATTTAATGCTGAAGTCTCATGCTCCAAGCTCCTCCAAGGATATATGTAAATACCTGAACTACTTGACTGCCCGTACAAATTTAGGCACCCATGAGTTTAGGGTAAAACAAAACAAAATAAACTCTGGGTCAGTAATAGGACTGGTGTGAATAAACTCCAACCACTTGGTTTAACTATTTGAAAATCCTTTTAAAAGAAAGGATAATCATAAGACCGATCCACACATAAACACATGGTTTTACCTTACGGTAACCTAAAACATTTCTTTAAAATCAATACTATTTTGAATTTATATTAATTTCTAAATCAAATAAATAGCAATCTAGCGGAACACTTGCATCCCACGCTCCACATACATGATAGACAATCAAAATCACGGGGGCTTATTGGGTAATGGATTTCCAACTATGACAAGGTATGGAACCACCTTCCGATAGTGTATCTCTAGAAGGGAATACACTGGGTTCAATAAGAACATCTTGCAATCCGGCCATACATGACCGACCACTCATTTCGGTTTAGTATATTGAATGTATATCACCAATGGTTGGGATCAACAACTGTAACGACCCAGAAAATCTGAACCAATTTAAATTTTTTAAATTGGCTGAAATAATGGATTTTAAATATTTAAAATAAATATTTTAAATGATGGCAATGAAAAGTGATTTTGAATCGACAATTGAAAACGAATATAATTAATTCTAATTATAAACAAGGCTTGAAAAGGTGCTGCAGTTTCAAAAATTGGATTCAAACTTTGTCGGACTGTACCGGGTGCAAAACAAAACAGATTTTAGTGAAACCAAAAATATTTAAATCTGTTAGTGAATACCTTTCTAACGAATCTGAAAAATCGAATTTTCATAGCGGAAAGCAAAAGTTATGGCCGAATGAATTTTCAGAAAGGTCGCTATGGAATTTATATAGCCCGTGAAATTGGCCATTTTGCATACGACCTCGGAATTCGACGAAACCACTTTTGTTGGATCCGGGATGTGAAGTTATTGCTAGGTTTCAAATTTCATAATTTTTGAAGCTAGTATGTGAGCGTGGCAAAAGAAAACGTGTTTTGGTCAATTAAAGTTAAATGGGATCGACCAGAAATGGGCCTTTTTGCAAACGGTCTCAGAATTCGACGAAACTAGTTTTGTTGGGACCGTATAGTCAAAACATAGCTAGATTTAGTTTTCTGAAATTTTTCGAATCAGTTCGTGGCCCTGGCAAATTGAAATGTACGTTCAAATCAAATATTGAATGTTTTATATTTTAATCTAAAGGAAAACTGACTGAAACATTCGAATGGGCCTTCGAGACATATCCCATTGTGTTCGGAATGGGGGTAAAACACTAGGGACGACAGTCGTTGGGTTTGATTTCGAGTTCGTTTAAAAAAACCCCAATTTTTGAATAAATATATATATCGACCAATAGGAAAATTCTTTCATAAAAAAAAAAAAAATCAGAAACCCCCCCCCCCCCCCCCGTTAAACGCGATCGACGGCGAAGGAAGCTCCCTTCTTCCTGGCCAAAATCCGGCCGATCCCTTCATCGGTGACCCCTACCCCAGTTCAACTTTTCGAAGCTCTCTCTCCCCTCTACAAATCCGTGCCACCCTCAACCTCCACCTTCCAGCCGTCGACGAGATCTGGCCCTCCCAACCTGACGCCGTCGAAGCCCCGCCACGCCCTCCACCTGCAACCGAGTGGGGCCTACCTGGCGTCGATAGGCGCGCCTCACGACGCCCTACGTCGTGGTATGGTTGGATTTTGACCAAGTGCAGCGGATTGGAAACTATTGTTAAACCTAGTTTCGAACATCAAAGGCAACGTACGGCTGTTATCAATTTTGAACTGTTTTGACGTTTAAAAGTGTTGCAAACTTTGAAAAATCGTATCTTTTAGCTATATGATCGAAATTCAGTGAAACAAAAGACGCCGGGACCGTGAGGACGTCTTCTGCATTTTAGAAGAGACCGCATATTTTTCTGAGCCTTCTGCTATTTTTGGTGGAGTGAAACCCAATGTGAGATTTCTAATTTATAAACGATATGGAAAACGACGATGTATAAATTATATAGTCGATGTATGAGTTATATAAGCGTTGTACACCTCTTGTATAAGCGTTGTATAAGTTGTATGTTCGATGTATAAGTTATATATGCGTTGTAAAAATTATATATGTGTTGAAATAGAAGTGAATTGTTATATATATATATATATATATATATATATATATATATATACGCCTCTCGTCCACAAACCATGGACGATATTTATTGGTTGTGATTAGTGTGAAAATTGATTGATAGCGAATGGTTGTCTGGGATTGTTTGTGGTTGATAATGATTGATTGTGGTTGAAAAATACCCGTTTGTGGTTGAGAAATATTTGGTTGAAACCACATAGGATTAGTTTGTGGAAATGAAATAAATATATACATGCCGCCTGCGTGCGAACTAGATGCATGATTCCCATTGTCAAAAACCGCGAGGTTTTAAGGTAGAGCGAGGAGCCGTACTAGGGACGGTCCCGGTTTTAACTACCCTGCCGTTATGTTGCCGAAATTTTGAATAATATTCATGTGTTTGAATTATTTTCATTTGCTGAAATTATACTTATTCGTTGAATAGAAAACCTTCATGTGTTGAATCGATATTCATTCGTTGATTAGAAATTCATGTGTTGAATGGTATTCGTGTTTTAAATAAAAAAAAATCACATTTTTATCTATATATGGAAACTATAGAAAACCTTCATGTGTTGAATTGATATTCATTCGTTGATTAGAAATTCATGTGTTGAATGGTATTCGTGTTTTAAATATTAAAAAAAAAATCACCTTTTATCAACTACATGGACCATGTAAAATAATCTCGTTAGAAATTGTTTTATAATAAAAATCCTATTTTTATCACTTATATAAACTGTATAAAATAATAATGTTTTGAAATGAATAGTTTTACAATAAAAATCACATTTTTATTATATACATGGATTGTTGAAATGTGAAGTGTTAAAATAGCAACTCGTTCAAATAAATATGCATGAGTTGAAATATTCATTAATTAGCTAATGATATGATTTTTGCCTATGCATGCAGCATTAGAATGAATGGTGTTTTTAAATCAAATGGAATCAAATATGAAGTTGAATGGAAAATGATAAGTGATAAGAACTGTATATCCGTACATGCATATTTATTTGAACAGGTTATAGCAAAGGGGCTAGAGAAGAGGAATAAAATTTTTGTGCCCGACAAATAGGTACACATTTACTGTTTTGTTTGGGTGATGATTTTATGAGCCTGTTGGCTAGCCGCTTGGCTTTTTCCTTTTTCTTTTGACATGAGACGCCCGTGTGGCTATTTGGGAATTTTCCCAGCCCCTCCCGTACAAAGGAGGTTATGGCGAAATTTTCCAAAATTTGAAGGCGTTAGTGAAATATTAGAAGTGGAAACAATATAGGAATTTTTGAATGAACTATATTTATATAATTATATAAATATAAATAAAATTAAAACGAAACATGGCCGTGCAATTCGCATTTTGAAACCGTGATTTCAAACGATTATACCGGGAGATCCGACCATCGGATTTTCCTGAAATCCCAACCGTTGGGTTCGCTTTGGAAAAATCTTTCCAACGGCACCAACTTTGTAAAAATCCAACGGTTGGATTGTCTGGAATGTTTAATTCAAATCTGAAGAAAAACAGCGCCACGACCGCGTTATGGCCCGAAGCATCGTTTTGAACAAAGTGGCTATTTTAAAAATAAATAAAAATAGCGATAAATCGTTATACAATACCATAAACAATAAGGAATGGAAATAAACTGAATTTGCTCGATCTATGTGGTATTTGATAGTTGAATGTGTTTGTTGTGAAAATTACCTTAAAGAACAAAATTGGTGTTGTCGAATAATTTAACCATTGAAGTAAATTGATTTGAAATTCTAAATATACGTGAATTATTTGAAAAGGCTGAGTTAATTCTCATTTCAAAGAATTGACCGACGATTGAAAGTCGAAGATGAAGACAGTGGTCGAAGACCGGAGATCTTCACCTCGTTTGGATGGTAACCGAGGTCCTGATTGGGAGGCATCCCGAAATATGGATAATGAGTGGTGATCGTCCGGACGTACGTGGTGATCGATGGGTTTGCGAGGTATTTAGTGCCTACGGTTTCGTTCAGACCCAGAACGGACTTGTAAATGGACTGTGTGTCTGACATTGGACTTTATTATGTGTTGATTGATCTCTGTTAAATATACATCTGTTTGGCGGCGGAGAATTTATTCTTTTGCTTAACGCCCTTCTCTGAAACGCACGAGCTCGGAGGTTGTATATCGATGGACATCAGTCACATGGCATGAATTGCTAGTGTGACATGCCTAAGTGGCAAATGATCAGGGCTTCTGTTGAAAAGCGAAGTCTTGTGGTGATGATCAAAGCCCCGCCTGAGTGGCGTAGCTTTGTGTATAATGTGAATTCGTGAGCCTCACACCCCGGTATGAACCAGAAACGGGAGAAGGACCTCAGGGAGGGCATGCGTTTCTTTCTAGCTAGGGTGGTGTCAGTGACCTACCAGCCCTGACATTTATATACTTTTCACCTATGTGGTTGTTGCTGTTGCGAGGCGCCTCGGTTTGATCGGACGCTCCGGGTCCGATGGAGTCATTCGTTGGCTCGTTTACGCCCCAAAGGGCGGGGAAACGTATTGTTCAGGCATTTTAATCCACATCGGTGGACCGGCCCTGTCGCTCCAAAGGCTTGACTGAGTACTTGCCTGTGGCTCGGGCTAGAGAGTCACGAAATCGGTAAGGACTATCTTTTGCCTTGGTTCATGACGGAAATCCAATTTCCAAATACGTGACTGTGCGGTTTTGATTGTATACCTATATATGACGACATAGTGGTATGGGGCATTAATGTCGTCTATGATTGATAGTTATGATTTGTAATTGTTTTCAAAACATATAACACTAGCAATAATATCAAATGCCTTTGTTTTATTCGTATCAAGCATATTTTGGCCGTTATAACGTAAAAACTCTATCCTCCGGTTTGCGTTGCATTGTGTGATGGGAACTAAGTCTTATAACGACTTCATTCTTATAAAATACATTGCGTTGTTTAAAAGAAAGATTTGTTTTAAAGCACTGGCAATCCAATGGAGTAAACCCGTTCCACGAAAGTGGCGTGGTCCTGTGATTAGCCATATTATATACGTGTTGAATAAATTTCTCATACCAGTCCCATGACTGACTCGTAGTTTGTTTCACTTTCAAACTCGGGTGCCCCTTTTTCTACACGGGCAGCCTTGTATTCAGGTTTGGCTGGTTCTTTCTCTGGATAGTTGGAGCTGAAGGTGGATTCTATCATTTATCTCTTTTTATGTTGTTCATCTCCTATTGTACATATTTTGTTTGTTTTCCGCTGTAGACATTTATGTGTAGCTGAACTGTATTTGTACTAAGTAAGATCCTGTATACTGTGTAACTCTGATGACTACTTTTATCCAGTATATTCTATTGCTCATTATCTGGTGTATTTATTTTAATTCTGTTCTGCTATTTTCTGTTTCTGTGTTATATTCCAAAGATTACCCTTGTCTCCGTCAGAACGGGATTTGGGGTCGTCTCAGCAACCATTTCCCGAAAAGGACAACATCAATAGATTAAAGAAGGGAATGAATTTCTCTAGATAGGTGATAATACACTCTAATTGGGAGCGACCCACTTAACCATGCTGCCTACCCAATTTTTGTTATTTCCTAGTTGTGAGGCTTGAGCTTACGATTACTTACCTTTCATTGATAGCACTATCACTTTGAATGCCACATTGTCAGAACCGTTAATCACTAATCGATTTGCACAAATATATTCTGCAAATTATTCTAAGAGAATGAATTCTCCGCCACCATATGTACATTGTATAGACCAACAAATGCGATCATTGGAAATACTCTGTCAGACATTCGTCCATACAAGTTCCTTCTGGGACTAAACGAAACTGAAGGCACAATTTCCATTAATCCATCTTAGGCAATTTCTACCTAGGATTTACAGAAAACCCTTGCACTTTACTTCACCTTTAATTGTCTTCATATAACCTAATTCGCAATGCTACTACTAATGTGGAGTGGTTCTCGGATAATAATCCAACCGGTCTCTCCATATTGACAACGATATTGGCAAATAATTCGATAGTCGGTTTTTTAACTATCAAAGAAAAACAAACATTCATCTAAAGCGTCAACAATCACTGGGCCCCTTAATTTATATTCCATTAATTAAATTTATCATTTCCCAATTTCTCTTCAATACCTTAACCTAGATATTTCTCCAAACCCGATTGGCCTCTCACGTTTCTTGGAAAAACATTTCCATCTATCATAACTATTTATTTTCTATATTCCAGAAAATATCACTTTTTAAAATTAGAAAACATTTCCATATATTCATAAATCACTATTCTTCCACATTTATTAGTCCCTAACTATAAACTAGTGAGAGAACAACTCCCTAAGTATCAACCCCGAAGGCCAAAACAAACATTAGATCGATACTCATGAAGTCATTCAACTCGACAAATCTCCAGTCAGTTTCTAATTTGCTTAACTCCATTTTTTAACTTCTTATCAACAAAATCATTTCAGTTTGCAAAACGTTTGCTTTTAAACCATCATTCACTTTAAGATGTGTATATGTTTCTCCTTCTAACCTCTGAACATTTAATTTTATAAATTCCCTTTTTTCTTATAAAATTCCATTATATGTTTATTTGCTTATTAAATTATATATATAATTGATAAGTCGATTTCTAGTTTCAAAACTTTTTTAATTTTTTCTCTCCTTAAATTTTCGAAATATTTTGCCGGCGTCTCCTTTCTACGGGTCACTCGGTACAACTACAAATAGCCTCTCTGGGCCCTTTCCACTCAGAAAGAAAATCATAAAGCCAAGCGGCTTGCTAAATGGGCTCATAAAACTCATACTAAATTAAATACATACCTCTTTTGTCGGGCATTCAATTTATATCCCTTTATACACTTCATTCCAAACCTGCTTAACATATATCTAACCATTCCCAATTTATTCAAACCCAACCCAATCGTTTTTAACTCAATTTGCTGATTCATTCTCTAATTAACTCTTTTGCTATTTACTTTTTATTTAAACATAACACGTATATATATATTAATTTGCTTATAATTCGATCGTAATCCATTTTCATCTTAAATTTCATATTCGATTTTGAATATGAATTCACAAATCTGATTCACTTATCCAAAGTCCAATTTCTATTCAAAACTCCATTAAATAGTTATTCTTCTAATTAGCTAACTCTATTCAGTAATTAAAAATCTGATTTTATTTCAATAATTATTCCATTTACTTCACTTGAGTTCATATTTATTTTAAAACTCAAGTCTGGATTTTTATAATGAAAATCCAAATTTTATCAACCTAAAATCCTTCGATATAATTTATAAATCGTTATAATTTATAAACAACTACACCGCTGCTTTTATGGAGATTTGATTTTGACATAACTCAAAATTTGTAAGATGCATATTTTTCTCTTTCACTAGAAAACTATTATTCAGTCGATCCTGACGATTCTTGTTTCAAAGAATTCCGGCTTAAATTGAGTTCTACATACTTAATTGAAGTTCAAAACGTTAAATTACGAACTACCGCACTACGGCGAGCTTGTTTTAATTATATTAAAATATAAACATTTAAACTTCGTTTGTTTTAAATTTCAATCTTGTTCTTATATATTTTAATATATGTAAAGTCAATTTTCCAAATCCAACTTAATATTTCCTAAATCTTCGATTATTTCTTAACTCTGTTATAAATTTATTTGCACATTCAACTTTCTGTTTTAAATTCCAAATCATATTGGAATACGTTATTTTATAAAATTCGATGTATACAATTTTAACTTACTTGAATTTAACTCAATCTAGTTTATATTCCAAATTCCAGAATAAAATCCGTCGTTCCCTTTTCGAAACGATTTCCAATTCCTTTTAAATTTATGCTTGAATTTATATTTCCAAATTATCTCTTGATAATTATCCCACTTTATTTATAAACCTCGTTTATAAATTTAATTCCTTGTTTTATACATTAAAACAAGTTCCATTTCAAAATCTATTTGAAACCCGATTCTTATTTTGGAATATTTTATTATTATAACTTATATATATATAATTGTAGAATCTATTTTCATATTTAATTTTCATTTCTATTTAATACAATTTAAATATCCTTTTTGGAAATAATTTATTTTTATAAATTCGACATAGGTGAATTCCAATCATAAACCCGTATGGATTATTTTAATTCAATTTACATTCCGAAGATCGGAATAGATTTCATCATTTCTTTTTGAAATTTATTTCAATTATCTTTTTTAAATTCATAGTTGATTTTACATTTCCCATATTATCCAATGAAAATTATTCTATTTCATTTAGAAACACCGTTTATAAATTCACTACTTGTTTTTATTATTATTCAAACAAGTTTATATTTCCTAGTTCATTCGAAATTAAAATTCTATTTTAGAAAAATAGATTTTCCCTTTTAAATCTCAAAATTCTTTTTTTCGATATGTTTATATATCAATATTTTGGGCCAGTTATATTTAAACATCCAAAACACCCAATTATCAATCATACGTTTTCGAACACATCATACACGGTAATATATATGAAAACAAAGAATAATAAATTTCAAGGAATCCAGTTAGATCCCTCCAACCTGTTTTCCTGTATCCACAGATGTTAGCTAACATAAATAATACTCGTCCTACTTTAAGGCAGGATATCATGGTATAGAAGGTCATCCACCATATATATTGTGGGGGCGCATAAGGTCATCTGCTAATGGTACTGCGGGCATCCGCTAATGGAACCGCGGGAATTATCCAATATATATATATATATATATATATATATATATATAGCCACAACCACCAAGCCTATATAACTAATATACATATAATAACCATAATAATATTTCAATGCATCCAAACAACCAATAAACAACATTTAAAATTATTTAAAATAAAAATTCGTTTATACTAAAATTATAAACGAATCCAGAGAATGAGTTTACTCACCATGATTTTATTTACGCTCCATTACAATTTTAATTTAAATCGAGCGATATTAAATTTAAATTAAAGTTCTCAGGATGATTCTGGTTGATCCCAAAAATTCCCAAACGAATTCCATTTCCCGCTACGAGTCCAACTCGACTTATATTAGTATTTTGGACCTTGTATAAATTAAATATAGTATTTAAAAAAAAACGTGTGAATTATGTAAGCTATAATTTTTTTTCTTAACAAAATCATGTCTTTATCTAATTGAAATAAAATAAATATTATACCTTAATTCCATGATTTACTCTCTTCTTCGCCGAATACAAAACATACACGCCTGAAGCTTTCCCAATTCCCTTACCATAGTCGTTTCTCATCAAACTTTCTTTCTCCACACCACTAATTTGCAAAACGATGAGACTGAAAAACTCCCATCTACTTGTAACAACTCGGAAAATCGAAATCAATTTAAATTTTTATTTTGTCAATTTTATTGAATTTTGAATATTAAAATGATTTATTTTAAATAATAACGACAAGAAATTTATTTTGAATAGAATTTTTAACGTATATATTTATTTGAATCGAACTTAGAATATAAATATTTATTTTAATTATAAAAGGAATTGGAAATTGCGCGGTAGTTTGAAAATTCGATTTCAAATTTCAAATGAATGTACATGATTCAAAATAAACCAGATTTTAGCGAAACCAAAAATATTAGAATCAATTTGAAAATATCTTTCCAATGAATCTGAAAATTTGAAATTTCATAACGGGAATAAAAAGTTATGTCCAGTTGAAAATTCAGAATAGTCATTATGGAATTTTAGCCCTTAAAAATGGAAATTTTGCAAATGACCTCCGTTTTCATGAAACCACTTTTGTTGGATTCGGGATGTCAAGTTATTGCTAGATTCCAATTTTCATAATTTTTGAAATCAATATGTGAGCATGGCAAAAGAAAACGTGTTTTAACAGTTTTAGTCAATTTGGATCGACCAGAAAATGACCATTTTACAAACGATCTCAGAATTCGACGAAAGTAGTTTTGTTAGGACCGTATTGTCAAAGAAAAGATAGAAATTATTTTTCTGTAATTTTTAGAGTCTGTATATGGCCTTGGTAAATTAAAATGTACGTTTGAATTTAATATACATGGATTTATATTTTAAATTAAACGAAAACTGATCGAAACATTCAAATTATCTTACGAAACAAATCCCATTGTGTTCGGAATAGGGTTATTTAGCTAGGAGCGACAGTCGTTGGGTTCGATTTAGAGTTCATGACGATGTTGAGTTTTAAAACGAAATAAAGAATTAAAAATAATGAAACCTCACCCAATCAGAATTCCCGAACCATTTTCTCTCTCCACGCTTTAAACACAAAAACCCTTTTCGAACGGCGGACGTATTTCAAAACTTCCCGGCTTGATTTCTCCTTCCACACTCAAAATTTAATATAGGTTTTTGGAAAATTTTGTAGTACTCCTCTCAAGCTTCAAATCAGAAAGAACCCGTAACTTCCCCGTGAAGGAAAGCACGAATACTTTGAGAACAACACACAAAAGGACGCAGACGGAAGAACATTTCATTGTTATTACAACAATTCCATCAGATACAAGAATATACAGAGTATAAGTGAATAAATTACATTCGATAAATATCAGAGATTACAATAAATTACATAGCAGCGGAAAAATATACAAAACACAACTGAAAGTGATACACGGATACAGAGCTTTCCGGATATCGTTCCAGCTGTAAATCAGGACCCTGTGAATATGAATCTGCAAAACCAAAACTACTAGCTGCCCGTGTCGAAAATAGGGGCACCCAGAGTTTAGGTGAAAACAATAAACTCCAGGTCAGTCATGTGACTGGTGTGAGAACTAAAACAGTTATTAATATTGGTTTTAAAGTTAGGTAAATCAAGGGACCACGCCGTATAACACGGAACGGGTTTCCTCCCAAGAATACCAGTGCATAGAACAAACAGCGCAATGCTAAATAAAGAAAAATGAAGCTGTTATAAGACCCAGGTCCCATCACACAATGCAACGCAAGCCGAAGGATAGGGTTTTCCCTTATAACAGCCAAAGCATGCTTGATACGTTTAAAACACATTATTTGATACTATAATAAGTGTATAGTGTCAAGACAATTCAATCATAAATATCAATCATAGACGGCATGGGTACCATATATCATGTCGCCATACTAGTTCCACAATTAAAACCGCAATACACGTATTGGAAATTGGATTTCCGTCATGAGTCGAGGAAAGGGGCAAGCTCCTCTCCGCGTTCGAGACACTCTAGCAATGCCTCAGGACCCCACTCTGATCCTTTGGAACCTCCAAGGCCGGTCCTCTCTTACTTTTGAGGATTAATTATTCCTGAACACACGTTTTCCGGTCCTTACAGACCTATATCCGAGGCGCCTCGTATCCAACAACCACACAGGTGAAAAGTATATAAATGTCAGGGCTGGTAGGTCACTGACACCACCCTAGCTAGAAAGAAACGTCGTGCACTCCTTGGGTCCGTATCCCGTTTTTGACTCATACCGAGGTGTGAGGCTCGCGAATTCACGTTATACACAAAGCTACGCCACACAGGCCGTGCTTTGATCATCAACCACAAGACTTTGCTTTTCAACAGAAGCCTTGATCAATTGCCACTTACGCGTGCCACATTGGCAATTCACTCCATGCGACTGATGTCCATCGATATACAACCTCTGAGCTCGTACGTCTCAGAGAAGGGCGTTAAGCAAGAGAATAAATTCTCCGCCGCCAAACAGATGTATATTTAATAGAGATCAATCAACACAGAATAAAATCCAATGTCAGACACACAATCCATTTACAAGTTCGTTCTGGGTCTGAACGAAACCGGAGGCACTTTCCTCGCATATCCATCCATCTCCAAGTACGTCTGGAGGATCACCAACTGATTCCCTCATCCTGGGTGTACACCCCAATCAAGATCATCAGTAATCACCCAAACGATGTGAAGACTTCCGGTCTTCAACCACCGTCTTCATCTTCGACATCTCGTCGAATCGGTTATTCAGAATGGGTATAAACCCGGCCTTTCTGAATAACCCACGTATATAGTAAACAAATGTTACACAAACACAACAAACGCCTCATTCCAATTCAGATTATTCTTTTATTCACAAAATCACATTCTTAGGGAAATGTTCCCATTAATTTTATCCAAGATAAATTCTTCTAAATTTATCCTATATTCTTCCTTTGGATATCATTTCAAACTAATCGGGATTAACGAACCACACCGAAGTAATTATTTAGTTTATTTCCCAATCCCAACCTATATATCCTATGGAGAAAACTGGTAATACTCCATATCTAACACCACGGTGTTATCGGTAAAATTAATTACCATTTCACGTTCAAATCTAATTAAAGATTTAACTATCGCTTTGGAGCAAAACTGGTGGTACTCCATTCTCGATCACCTTTCAGATTTGATAATTTTAAATTATCAATTCACATTTTTAATCTAATTAAAGATTCATTAAAACTCCACTTAGTTTTAATCTTCTCAAAAATCAATATTCTGCCTTTAACTGGGTTAAAGAACCAATGTCATCAAAAACACGATTCACGACAAACCAAATCACATTTGATATTAAATACAAGGCTCTGAATAGAAAATATATCGGCTTATATTCAATATCAAATTCTGAAACCAACAAATATCATATTGGAAATAACGATATCAAATATATCTTTCAAATTCCCATAACAATATCTGTATGGTCACGAAATCCAACATCGAAATATTCCGAAGATAATTTCGATTCAACTCCAGTCCAATTCACGTATTGGAAATATTGATTATTTTCAAAATCACTTTCAAATTCAATTTATTTATTTAAAAATAAATTGATTTTAATTCTAGTTCAAAACTAGTTCATTTCGATAAAAATCTATTTTTATCTTTTCAAATATGGAGTTTTTCACCCCAAATCTTTCCAATTCACATATTATAATTTTACACAAATTATAGATATTTTTGATAATTTTATCAAGGCCCGTACAGTCGATTTCCAACAACGGCCATCGAACTGCACTTACAGCGACCTTTTTCGAATTTGATTTGGACATAATTCCAAATCCAACCGTTATATTTCAAATTTCTAACATTTATTGGAAAGCTCTTTTCGATACGAACCCAACGGTTCCGGTTTTAGGAGAATCCGACGGTCGGATCTCCCGCAATGTCCGTTTGAAATAAATGGTCGAAATTCACGAACTGCCGCTGCGCGGCGCGTTCTATTCAGGCCATTATATTATATATATAATATATATAATATATATTTCGTCGATTTCCATTTAAAACGAATTTTATAACTCGTTTTAAATTCGTTTCTGAAACAATTCAACTTCTATATTCAATTCAAATCAAAATTGAATTCTTCTTTATAAATCCGTTTTAAAATTCATTTCTATTCAATTCAAATTTTAATTCAATTTGAATTCATTTCAATTCACTTCAATTCAATTTGAATTCGTTTTCAATTCAATTCATTTCGAAATCGTTTTCAATTCAATTCATTTCGAAATCGTTTTCAATTCAATTCATTTCGAAATCGTTTTCAATTCAATTCATTTCGAAATCGTTTTCAATTCAATTCATTTCGAAATCGTTTTCAATTCAATTCATTTCGTAATCGTTTTCAATTCAATTCATTTCGAAATCGTTTTCAATTCAATTCATTTCGAAATCGTTTTCAATTCATTTCATTACACAACGAATAAAATCGATATAAATATCGTTCACGTCAAAATGGCGCAAAACTAATCAACACGGCTTTATATTTTTCACAACTTCTTTATTTTATTCAACAAATGACTAATCTCAACACATGAGTACTGTCAACACATCACTATTTTTGTTATGTAAAATATTTTATAAAACTATGGTATCTATCGTTTGATTTTAAATTAGACTTCTACTGGGAAGTAGTTCTAATATTAAATATGATAAAGATGTAAATTTTATTATATAAAATATTTCACTCAACACATGAAAATCGTCAACACATGACTATTTTTATATTCAACACATGAATTTTCTTTTATAATATTCCTTATTTTCCCGATTGGAATGAGGCCCAATCAATCACCATATAACGTTAATTATATGGATTCCATACAACACATGTATATTATAGCACTGAAAAATAATCAACCATCAACCAAAGTGCACTACACTGTATAAGCATCAAATATAGATATCTAACGCTTATAACAGCCCGTCAATCAATCGATCGACGTATTTAATCAATCAGGATGAGTGAACTTCAAATTTCATCCCAACACCCGTGTGGGGTTTCAAACAATCAAACACAGATTTTATTTGTGCAGTTGGGCGATGTGTAAAATTTATCGACCCAAACAATATCAGTCAAATCAGTGTATATAAACAAATCGGCCGATTTGTTTATAAATATTTATTTATTCACTTTCACGTTAAAAATTATATTTTTAACGATAAAACAATTTATTTTAACACTTGTATTTCTATTCAGTTCATTTATTCAATAAAAATGATATTTTATTTTTCTAACATATTTTAGAAAATTTCGGCGGCATAACGGCACGATACTAGAAACGGGACAAGGCCTAGCCTTATCCCCGGTCTAGTGAAGGCCCACGCCATTCACACATCAAATTCTAATCAATTCAAGTTCACCAAATAACCCAATTCAAATCAAATAATCTAACCAACTACACAACCAAACAAACAAGTCCATGGTATGTGGACGGGTGTCGGGTGCTTCTAATAAGCACCGTCTGCATCCTATTATATATATATATATAACTAGAATAAAAGAATTTAGAGTGAGAAGTTCTCACCTATAGCTATCGAACTTCACGACACTCCTATTGTAGAGATCTTCGTCGTTCTCGCCCTTTTTATCATCTTCTTTTGCCCTTAGTCACTACATATATAAAAATCACACATTTTTATATTTCGATGTCTTTAAAATAAAAATCACATTTTTATTTATTCACTTTCAATTTAAAAATCATATTTTTATTATCACTTCATATATTTAAAAATCGAATTTTTACTATGCTATTCAATATATAAAAATAAGCATATTTTCACAATGCTACTATATAGATAAAAATTATATTTTTATAACGCTATTCTCTATATAAAGATTTCGCCTTTTCAAAAATATAGATTTCATCATTCACTTTACTTCAACGTATATAAAATAAAAATCAGATTTTTATTTCGCTACATATACAAAGATGATATTTTTATATTCTCTATCCTATAAAGATTATATTTTTAATACTTTAAAAATATAAAAATCATATTTTTAATATTTCTATATAGTAAAGATTATATTTTTAATACTTTAAAAATATAAAAATCATATTTTTATCACTTTAAAAATCAAATCTTTTCTGCTTTAAAAATCACGTCTTTTATAATTCTAAAAACACTGTCTTTTCTAATTTAAAAATACTGTCTTTTCTAATTTAAAAATACTGTCTTTTCTAATTTAAAAATACTGTCTTTTCTAATTTAAAAATACTGTCTTTTATAAAGTTTAAATCTTGTCAAAAAAAAAAAAATCAGTTTTTAAACAAGCAAAAATAACAGTTTTAAACTTTAAAAATAAAAACAGTATTTTATCTTTTTTTCTTTTTTTTTCCACTTTATATAAAACAAAACAAAATAAATAAAAATAAAAAGAAGAAGAAAAGACTTACAGGGGGGGGGGGAGTCTACTCGCGGGTTCAGGTGGGTGGAAGAGGGTGCGGTCGCGGATCCGTGGTGGGGTGGGGCTGGAGCGTCGGATGTGGGTCAGGGGGCAGGCGGCGGTCGGAGGTGGCTCTGGGTTTTGCGGCGTTCGCGTTCTTCGATGCAAGGGGGGTCGCGGTGGTTGTTCGCATCTGAGGGGGGGGGGGGGCGATTTGAAGATGAAGATCAGGGGAAGGAGAAGAAGCAGAGGGAGGGGGGAGTCAGGGAGGCGTCGCGCCCCTCCGGCGGCGGCGACAAACGATCAGGGGGGGGGATCTCGTTTTTTTTCTTTTCTTTTTTTTTTCTAATTTTTTTTTCTGTGAATGAAAACGAGAGAGGGGGGGTTTATTATAAAAGTTATATTATTTAATTTATTTTTATTTTATTTTTTTTAATTGCAAAAAGGTTGACTTTCACAAACGACCTCTAAACGAGGCCCACCGCCTGTCGTCCATAGCGTTTCACCCCCATTCCGAACACAATGGGATATGTATCGTAGGCTGGTTCGGCTGTTACAATCAGTTTCCGTTGAATTTACATTTAAATCACTATATTGAATTTTAAACGTACATTTCAAATTACCGGGGTCCCATATTAACTTTATAAATTCCATAAAAATATTTTCTAGCTTCGTATTGACGATACGGTTCTAACAAAACTAGTTTGGTCGAATTCTGAGACCATTTGAAAAATGGCCAATTTCCAGTCGATTAAAATCAACTAAAATGGTCAAAACACGTTTTCCTTTGCCACGCTCACATATTGATTCGAAAAATTATGAAACTTGAAACCTAGCAATAGTTTGACATCACGGACCCAACAAAACTGGTTTCGTCGAAATCCGAGGTCATTTGCAAAATGTCCATTTTTAAGGGCCTGAATTCCATAGCGACTATTCAGAATTTTCAACTGGACATATCTTATCATTTATAAAGTGAAATCTCAGTTTGTTAACTTCGTTGGAAAGATATCGTCAATTAGATCCTAATGTTTTTGGTTTCACTAAAATCCGGATTGTTTTGCACCCGGTACATTCAGTTGAAGTTTGAAATCGAATTATCGAACTACCGCGCCATTTTCAATTCTATTTATAATTATATATAAATATTTATATTCTAACGACGACGTATATAAAATATACGTCGAATTTCATTCAAAATAAATTTCACGTCGATTTTATTTAAAATAATTCATTTTAAATAAACAAAATTCGCTAAAATTGCCAAAATAAAAATTTTAAACTGGCCCAGATTTTCGGGTTATTACAATCTCTCCCACTTAAAACTTTTCGTCCCCGAAAAGGAACAAAGTCGAAAGTGGTTTGATTAATCAACTCTACGTTCGATCTGGCTTGCATTCTCTAACTTTTTAGTTTCTGAGAATTTTCAAAATTTCAAAAATTTGGCTAACACCCTAAATTTTCGAAAAATTTCGCCATAACCTCCCCTGCACCGGGAGCATCGGGGAATTTCAAATAGCTTCCCCGGTCCTTCAGATCTCAAAAAGAAAAAGAAAAAGCCAAGCGGCTCACAAAATCATCATCACCCAAACAAAACAGGAAATTATGTAGTAAACATGTACCTATTTGTCGGGCAAACAAATTTTATTCTCTGCTCTAGCCTCCTTGCTATGACCTGTTCAATGTAAGTATATGTATGTGCAAGCAAATGCGACCAATTTCAATACAATTCAATATTTGGTTATATTAGGCATAATGGTTCAAAATTATTAAACAAATAAACAAGCAACACAAACATCAATCAATTAGTGGATTAGAGTTTCAAATTCATAACTTTTGATATATATACAGAAAATCTTGTTTTTAGTGCCAATTCACAACAATGTATTCTAGCTATATTAGTTTTGGTTCTCACACCAGTCTAATGGAAATATATAGAAGTCACACCTTCGAAACACGAACATAAATACTGATGATGTGGCCACATCACCAGAATTATCCCCGGGTGTCTAGAATGTGATTCTATATCTATCCAGTATATTAAAACTTCGACTATACGTTCATGACGCGTATACGCGAAATCTATATATACTCGATTGTCCATATTCAAAATAAATAAATAATCAAATACGTATAAAACGATTTAAATTTCAAAACAAAATTGTTTTCATTTGAAAAATATACTCTTCACACTCGTTCTAGGATACTACTGATCCTATCTCTAACGAGTAATTCTAATTGGATTTTGCTAATCCAAAATCTGATGAATTCTTTCGTATGGTTCTAATGTGTCTTGTTCTCGAGCTCTGTAAACCAAAGCTCTGATACCACCTGAAAGAACCCGTAACTTCCCCATGAAGGAAAGCACGAATACTTTGAGAACAACACACAAAAGGACGCAGACGGAAGAACATTTCATTGTTATTACAACAATTCCATCAGATACAAGAATATACAGAGTATAAGTGAATAAATTACATTCGATAAATATCAGAGATTACAATAAATTACATAGCAGCGGAAAAATATACAAAACACAACTGAAAGTGATACACGGATACAGAGCTTTCCGGATATCGTTCCAGCTGTAAATCAGGACCCTGTGAATATGAATCTGCAAAACCAAAACTACTAGCTGCCCGTGTCGAAAATAGGGGCACCCAGAGTTTAGGTGAAAACAATAAACTCCAGGTCAGTCATGTGACTGGTGTGAGAACTAAAACAGTTATTAATATTGGTTTTAAAGTTAGGTAAATCAAGGGACCACGCCGTATAACACGGAACGGGTTTCCTCCCAAGAATACCAGTGCATAGAACAAACAGCGCAATGCTAAATAAAGAAAAATGAAGCTGTTATAAGACCCAGGTCCCATCACACAATGCAACGCAAGCCGGAGGATAGGGTTTTCCCTTATAACAGCCAAAGCATGCTTGATACATTTAAAACACATTATTTGATACTATAATAAGTGTATAGTGTCAAGACAATTCAATCATAAATATCAATCATAGATGGCATGGGTACCATATATCATGTCGCCATACTAGTTCTACAATTAAAACCGCAATACACGTATTGGAAATTGGATTTCCGTCATGAGTCGAGGCAAGGGGCAAGCTCCTCTCCGCGTTCGAGACACTCTAGCAATGCCTCAGGACCCCACTCTGATCCTTTGGAACCTCCAAGGCCGGTCCTCTCTTACTTTTGAGGATTAATTATTCCTGAACACACGTTTCCCGGTCCTTACAGACCTATATCCGAGGCGCCTCGTATCCAACAACCACACAGGTGAAAAGTATATAAATGTCAGGGCTGGTAGGTCACTGACACCACACTAGCTAGAAAGAAACGTCGTGCACTCCTTGGGTCCGTATCCCTTTTTGACTCATACCGAGGTGTGAGGCTCGCGAATTCACGTTATACACAAAGCTACGCCACACAGGCCGTGCTTTGATCATCAACCACAAGAGTTTGCTTTTCAACAGAAGCCTTGATCAATTGCCACTTACGCGTGCCACATTGGCAATTCACTCCATGCGACTGATGTCCATCGATATACAACCTCTGAGCTCGTACGTCTCAGAGAAGGGCGTTAAGCAAGAGAATAAATTCTCCGCCGCCAAACAGATGTATATTTAATAGAGATCAATCAACACAGAATAAAATCCAATGTCAGACACACAATCCATTTACAAGTTCGTTCTGGGTCTGAACGAAACCGGAGGCACTTTCCTCGCATATCCATCCATCTCCAAGTACGTCTGGAGGATCACCAACTGATTCCCTCATCCTGGGTGTACAGCCCAATCAAGATCATCAGTAATCACCCAAACGATGTGAAGACTTCCGGTCTTCAACCACCGTCTTCATCTTCGACATCTCGTCGAATCGGTTATTCAGAATGGGTATAAACCCGGCCTTTCTGAATAACCCACGTATATAGTAAACAAATGTTACACAAACACAACAAACGCCTCATTCCAATTCAGAATATTCTTTTATTCACAAAATCACATTCTTAGGGAAATGTTCCCATTAATTTTATCCAAGATAAATTCTTCTAAATTTATCCTATATTCTTCCTTTGGATATCATTTCAAACTAGTCGGGATTAACGAACCACACCGAAGTAATTATTTAGTTTATTTCCCAATCCCAACCTATATATCCTATGGAGAAAACTGGTAATACTCCATATCTAACACCACGGTGTTATCGGTAAAATTAATTACCATTTCACGTTCAAATCTAATTAAAGATTTAACTATCGCTTTGGAGCAAAACTGGTGGTACTCCATTCTCGATCACCTTTCAGATTTGATAATTTTAAATTATCAATTCACATTTTTAATCTAATTAAAGATTCATTAAAACTCCACTTAGTTTTAATCTTCTCAAAAATCAATATTCTGCCTTTAACTGGGTTAAAGAACCAATGTCATCAAAAACACGATTCACGACAAACCAAATCACATTTGATATTAAATACAAGGCTCTGAATAGAAAATATATCGGCTTATATTCAATATCAAATTTTGAAACCAACAAATATCATATTGGAAATAACGATATCAAATATATCTTTCAAATTCCCATAACAATATCTGTATGGTCACGAAATCCAACATCGAAATATTCCGAAGATAATTTCGATTCAACTCCAGTCCAATTCACGTATTGGAAATATTGATTATTTTCAAAATCACTTTCAAATTCAATTTATTTATTTAAAAATAAATTGATTTTAATTCTAGTTCAAAACTAGTTCATTTCGATAAAAATCTATTTTTATCTTTTCAAATATGGAGTTTTTCACCCCAAATCTTTCCAATTCACATATTATAATTTTACACAAATTATAGATATTTTTGATAATTTTATCAAGGCCCGTACAGTCGATTTCCAACAACGGCCATCGAACTGCACTTACAGCGACCTTTTTCGAATTTGATTTGGACATAATTCCAAATCCAACCGTTAGATTTCAAATTTCTAACATTTATTGGAAAGCTCTTTTCGATACGAACCCAACGGTTCCGGTTTTAGGAGAATCCGACGGTCGGATCTCCCGCAATGTCCGTTTGAAATAAATGGTCGAAATTCACGAACTGCCGCTGCGCGGCGCGTTCTATTCAGGCCATTATATTATATATATAATATATATAATATATATTTCGCCGATTTCCATTTAAAACGAATTTTATAACTCGTTTTAAATTCGTTTCTGAAACAATTCAACTTCTATATTCAATTCAAATCAAAATTGAATTCTTCTTTATAAATCCGTTTTAAAATTCATTTCTATTCAATTCAAATTTTAATTCAATTTGAATTCATTTCAATTCACTTCAATTCAATTTGAATTTGTTTTCAATTCAATTCATTTCGAAATCGTTTTCAATTCAATTCATTTCGAAATCGTTTTCAATTCAATTCATTTCGAAATCGTTTTCAATTCAATTCATTTCGAAATCGTTTTCAATTCAATTCATTTCGAAATCGTTTTCAATTCAATTCATTTCGAAATCATTTTCAATTCAATTCATTTCGAAATCGTTTTCAATTCAATTCATTTCGAAATCGTTTTCAATTCAATTCATTTCGAAATCGTTTTCAATTCATTTCATTACACAACGAATAAAATCGATATAAATATCGTTCACGTCAAAATGGCGCAAAACTAATCAACACGGCTTTATATTTTTCACAACTTCTTTATTTTATTCAACAAATGACTAATCTCAACACATGAGTACTGTCAACACATCACTATTTTTGTTATGTAAAATATTTTATAAAACTATGGTATCTATCGTTTGATTTTAAATTAGACTTCTACTGGGAAGTAGTTCTAATATTAAATATGATAAAGATGTAAATTTTATTATATAAAATATTTCACTCAACACATGAACATCGTCAACACATGACTATTTTTATATTCAACACATGAATTTTCTTTTATAATATTCCTTATTTTCCCGATTGGAATGAGGCCTAATCAATCACCATATAACGTTAATTATATGGATTCCATACAACACATGTATATTATAGCACTGAAAAATAATCAACCATCAACCAAAGTGCACTACACTGTATAAGCATCAAATATAGATATCTAACGCTTATAACAGCCCGTCAATCAATCGATCGACGTATTTAATCAATCAGGATGAGTGAACTTCAAATTTCATCCCAACACCCGTGTGGGGTTTCAAACAATCAAACATAGATTTTATTTGTGCAGTTGGGCGATGTGTAAAATTTATCGACCCAAACAATATCAGTCAAATCAGTGTATATAAACAAATCGGCCGATTTGTTTATAAATATTTATTTATTCACTTTCACGTTAAAAATTATATTTTTAACGATAAAACAATTTATTTTAACACTTGTATTTCTATTCAGTTCATTTATTCAATAAAAATGATATTTTTATTTTTCTAACATAGTTTAGAAAATTTCGGCGGCATAACGGCACGATACTAGAAACGGGACAAGGCCTAGCCTTATCCCCGGTCTAGTGAAGGCCCACGCCATTCACACATCAAATTCTAATCAATTCAAGTTCACCAAATAACCCAATTCAAATCAAATAATCTAACCAACTACACAACCAAACAAACAAGTCCATGGTATGTGGACGGGTGTCGGGTGCTTCTAATAAGCACCGTCTGCATCCTAGTATATATATATATAACTAGAAAAAAAGAATTTAGAGTGAGAAGTTCTCACCTATAGCTATCCAACTTCACGACACTCCTATTGTAGAGATCTTCGTCGTTCTCGCCCTTTTTATCATCTTCTTTTGCCCGTAGTCACTACATATATAAAAATCACACATTTTTATATTTCGATGTCTTGGAAACCATTTGTGTACTTGGAAAAAGTGTAATATATCACAAAATTCATGAATGAAATGAATACCTAAGCGGTACGTCCTATATAAATGCAAATTTTCTTGGAAACCTTTTGCAAACATGATGCACACATCCTAAATATATTGGCAATTTCTATATGAATGCAATATTTTGAAAACCAAAAATACTTTCTCATCCAATTTTCCCACACCCTTACAAAGCAAGAATGTAGTTCATCCAAGTTTTGCATCCAACACCTGCCAACCAACTTTAAATTTGCAAATTACAGAAACGTCCAATTTTCTGAATTCAATTTCTAATGTTGGAAAAAGGTCGAAAATGGAAAATTCTACGTTTTCCATCCCGCTTTTATGCACATTTCTGCCTATACTTGGAAACCTTATAGCTAATCTTACAAAAATTCATATTTTCTATTCCAAGCAAAGTTTACATAAGAAAAAAAATTCAATTTTAGTTTTCCAAACTTACTCTAGAAGGATTTATTTTCTTTCATTGTTCTCATTTATTGTAGTTGTCGTTTTCATCATTCACCGTGAATTTTGTTTGTTTTTCTTTTAGTTGTTCATCGTTTGCTTACATTTTCATTTTATTTACAATATCCTATGTTTTTATTCTTATTTAGTGATTAACTTATACACTTAGAAAGAGAATACCGACTTAATAGTTTTTTTTCAATAAAATAGAATATTACATAAGAGTGCAATTCTATACTAAAAGAAAACATGCTCTATTGCAATTACTACTAGGTAAAAGATACAACTACTAAATGTGGCTATCCACGAGGACTAGGAAGCCTAGGACCACGTCCCCCTAACATAAAAAGTGCAACGACCCGTACTGTATGTATCGACTGATCACAAAATAATTATATTTTTTTCCTTAGTGGCCTGATCATTCTCAGATTTTAATATGTTGTTCATAGAGATATGAGACATGCCCATGATTTTTACTGAATTAAAGTATGACCATTTTGCACTTGATTTTACTGTTTGGGCCATAACTTTTGATAGGTATCGAATCAGGTGCTAAGATTGGTTTCATTGGATCAGAATGGTGGTTTACAATTCCGTAGAGTGGCCACATGAAGGATTTGGTTTAGTGGTTTGGAAGGAATCACTTTTTTAAGTTTTAGCTGTTGTTTAGGCAGACTGGTTAGTAGCCAATGGGCTAATCAACCAAGCCCATTCGACCTACGACCTGCAGATATAAATAGGGGTGCTTGGGGAGAGAACCAGGGTTACTCTCTTCATTCCAAAATTTAGATTGGACGTCTATGATTCTCTAATTTAACCTAAAGCCCTATTTCTCCATTCTTTTCATACTGATACATAGTATTGCATCTAGAGGATATATCAACATCAAAGGGGATTAGATAACATCATATTGTATCATATTTGGGGGATTTCATTGCTGTCTAGGTCTACATTCATCAAGTTAGCATCAGCTCTAGAAATTAGTGAGTGATAGGAATCTCTCGCATGAAAACTACGGATTGTATAGGTAAATTAAAATCATATCCATAGTTTCATGCTAAAATAACCTTAGATCTGATCATATATGTTTAACTCATATTTAGAAACCCTAGAAAAACTGTTTTGACCATATTAACAGGGTAGTTGCTAGATTAATCATGTTTATCACATGTTTAGATCAAAATCATGTTAGCTCTCATAATTATGATATGTTTATGTTTTAATTGGAATTTGTTCGTGTTTGTATGATCATGTATTGCTGGATTGCTATTTGTTTTGATTGAATTGATTATGTTGCTTGAGTTGTATGCTAGATTGTTTGTCGTAGAATCATAGGACTAAAGAATAGAGCAAACCGGAGGTTCAGATGATCAGATTTAGACGAAACTTGGCGGAGGAGCTCTATAAGGTGGGGGAATTAAGTAAGAAAATTTTGGTATAGAAATGCACTAAGTGCAAGGGTCGGCACTGAGCCATGTGGATGGCTAATATGGCGATGGTTCTTTGAGGCGTGGCGTGGAGGAGATGAGTAGAGGCCATGTGCAAGTTTTCAAATCATTCTCGTGATGGGCCGAAGGTTGATTACTTGAGATATGAAGAGACCAGTAGAAGCTTCAACATGAACGTCGAAAATATTGGAGAATGGGTCGGTGGGATGTACTCGAAGCAGAGATGGATATGAGCCAGCCACTTAGCCAAAAGTGGTTAAGTGGATGGGTCAGCATCGACCCATGACGGGTCGACACCGACCCATAAGGGGTGGACGGGTGGATTTTGTTTTTAGGGAGTGTAATGATGGTGGCTGCCATAGGTTGCTAGTGAAGAATGGTTGGAAATGGACTTCATATGGATGGTGTTGCAACTCAAAGATTGATGGTGCTTTAATTGTGAACTCGCATTGGAGTGGTTAGAGCCAGATTGATGTGACACTGGTCCTGATTCGATATATAATCCAATACGTTGACGGATTGATGGGATTGGAGTCAATCATGGATGATAATGGAATGGTCGGAGAATGAATTGAGTCACCATGATGAAAGTCTTGACAAGTTTGATGTGCCAAAGAATCATAGGTAATCGAATTCTTCTAGCAGACTCAAAGCAGGGGTATTATGGGGACACCCATTAGGATCAATTTCGAAAGATCATGTACCCTGTGTGTAACACCCCACCTCTGCTAGGGTAACTCGCAAAGGATTATAAAATGTTAAATCACGAGAAACGGGCTGTGCCATTGCGTTAAATCAAGAATCAAGGCAGAATTATATTATAAAATCTGAATCACGAGAAACGGGCTGTGCCATTGCGTTCGTCTTAGAAAAATACGCGAAATAGAGTCCGAAATTTCGTAAATCGGAGTCCGTATGGCCGAGATATGGCCTTCGGAAGTTTCACGAAAAATCAGAATTCAAAACATATTTCAAAAACACAGAAATCAGAGCAGGCGGGAAAAATCCCGCCCAGGCAGGGTCGACACCTGTGTCGACCCCCCCAATGGGTCAACACCCATGTCGACCCAGGGGTCAACACCCATGTCGACCCAGGGGTCGACCCCCCCTGTCGGACCAGTTTTTCTGGTGCACCTGTTTCGGCTCCTGGGTCTTGTTTTGGAGGCTTGTGACGATTTTTGAGGGTTCAGATCTATCCTAGGGTTTATCCTACGGCCTAAACTACTTCTAATCTCTATAAAAAGACCCCTAACCTAGCCTAAACCCTCATAAATTGATCCTACAACTAAACTATGCCAACATTTCTAATGATCATGGCCTCCACTCAAAACCCTAGCCTCCATCCTCTTGTCATAAATTCTATCTTCATTCTCTTCAGAGATTACATGATCATATGAGTGTATGAGAGTTTCTATGTTCATATGAGAGCTTCTAAACTTGATTTCAAGGCAAATCTTCATCAAAGCAAGGATCTTTCTTATTATTTTCTCAAGGATTTTATTGGAGCTTATTGATTTGGGGTTTTAGCTAGTGTGGCTTCGTCTCAATCTTTTTATATATTGATTTATGCCTTCATAGCATTGTAAGCCCCCTCCTACTCTTAGATATTAACTATGAAGTTAAATGTTCATGTTGCAAGTTTTGGGTTTGAATTTGAGTAGGTTACATGCTTAGAAACTATCATGCTATGTGTAGATTTATCCTATGCATATTCGTAAAGTCATCACCTTGATGTCGTGGGCTAAAAGCTATAGGCTTTAGGTTGAAATGTTGCATTATGCAACATAAGAACTCTCTTATCCCTTAATTTAATTTGCATCGAATGCTATATGCGAACTTCTAGCCATTTTTCTATGTCATCTATCACCATGATACGCCTATATGCTAAGTTTTGGGGTTATGCATGTTTTTGGGGTTTAATAATGTAACATGCAAGTTTGTGAACACATTATGTCTCATATGCCACCATGTTTAACTTGCGGCTTTATACCCTTTTTTATACCTTTGCCAAGTTCCTTCTTTTAATCCATTATGCGTTGTTGCGAATGTATATGCAAGTTTAAAAGCGTTGGGGGTTACGTTATGGGTAAACTTTAATGACATGAAACATGATTTGGTTAAATTGGTATAAACATGACAATATGTAACTTTGGCTATGAGCATGGGACTTGAAAACTTGACACGTACGGGTTGTAAGTGTAATAAGACACTAGACCAAACATGAAAATGGCCAACTCGAGGTTGGGTTGAGTTTGTAGCATAAATCTACCCGGACCCGCCCGGCTTAACTAGTGGCTACAAATAATAGGATCCAATGTGAGAAGTTGGTCATGTCGCGCTTAAGACCCGAGGTTAGACTAGGTTGTGGTGTAAAACTACCCGGACCCACCCGGCTTAACTAGTAACCACAACAAGGTCTAATGTGAGAGGTTGTGTAACACCCCACGCCCGCTATGGTCACTCTCTAAGGGAATGCCATAACATCGGTGGAATATTTTAGTGAATATAGAACAGAAAAATTACAACAAGACAGATATAAATAGTACTTGAAATTTAAAAACATCATCTCATAACAACGGAAATAAACATGTCTGGTTACATCATAAAAGCACAATAGAAGTCAAGTACAATATCCATCAAAATAAGAAGTACATAATCCCACTCTCTCATACAATAGCCAAGACAAAAGAAAAGATAACTGAGTAACTGGAGCTTTACATCTATCCAAGCTCCTAAAGACTGGAACAGCAATCCGATCAAGCTCCACTACTGCTAGAATCCACCGTAGGACCTGAGGGTTGGGAAAAAGATAAAAACAACGGGGTCAGACATAAGTCTAAGCGAGTCCTATAACTTTAACAATACAATCATTAAAGTAACCAGAGAAGACATAAACTTTACCTACGGTAATGTCTGGGGATGAATGGCTACACTAAGCAGCTTGGTATACTTAGGATAAACTAAGATAACTGTAAAGACGCATCTACCCACCCAAGGATAATTACTACACTGCACCACACCAGTCATTCCTACTCAAAGATTGATCCCACCCAAGGACTTAAAGAAAGATATAACTAGTAGTTTCATGTACCCCTAGCTGACCACATAGGTGCCGTCTGCCCCTATCTCCACTAGGTGTACCCCACTACTCCCCAAGCGATCGGCTCCCTACCGTAGATACCCGTGCTGGTCCCACAGTGGGGTGTATCACTCCCCTAAAGTGGCCACCTGATAATATCAACGGTGCACGACTTTATATCTACACGATGCAACAACGGCTTATCTACCAGCCCGGGCCCACACACGCATATGAAACCCGTTGGACTTGCGTTGCCACCGCTAACCCGTTTTGGCCTCTTATAATCAAGCCCAATATGCGTGTCCCGTCACTCGACATGGGTCGAGCCCACAAAGATACCTTTGGGATATTGGTTGAAATGGGCCCCCACAAGCTACCCACCTAAGCTTGTCACTTATCTAGTGAATCCCACTTAACCCTTTAATCATGTTTAATTACATGTTTCACTTGGTTAAGTATTCTAATCGTATTTTCTATTGCCACCCAAGGCAACCCACTAGATTCCACATGCCACCCAAGGCAACCACTAAATTTCCACATGCCACCCAAGGCACCCACTTAACCCCTCATGTCCCACTACATGCTAATATGGTTAAGTGTTTCTTAATTAATTAAGACCATGATCTCCCACAAAGACCTCCCACATTAGACTGGCTGTTATGACTGCCTGGTTAAGCCGGTAGAGTCCGGGCAGTCTTACGTCATAACAGAGTCTAACCTCGTGTCTTTACTTTAATCACGTATTTAATTTATGGCTAAGACCTCTCACATTGGGCTGACATTTGTAGCAACTGGTTAAGCCGGTCGGGTCCGGGCAGTTTTACACTACAAATGAGTCCAACCTCGTGTCTTAGTCGATTAATTACACCTAATTAATCACCCCCATATTAATTATCCCTAATTAATATCAAGATTTTCATAACATGGGTAGACCTAACTCAATAGGTAAATTCCCATGGGGTAGACCTAACTCAATAGGTAAATTCCCACATGTTAATTTTTTTTTTTATGGTATGCTTAATCATACCCAATCATACTTTTATTAACATATTTACCAACCCCATCGTTCCCCACGTAAATCGTTCTCATTTCATGACATAATAAAGGGGAAGATCCAACACAAATATCATGGGTTTAGCATATAACTTTGTCATGGGTTAAGAGGATGTCAACTTGCATATATGAGCATATATTAACCCAACTACATTTAACCCAAACTTGCATATTATCATACACATATCTTGCATAACATGTTGAACTTGCATATAAGCATTCTCATAACTTGCATAACATGTTAAACATGCATTTAAGCATACACATAACTTGCATAAGCATTCACATACTTGCATAAGCATTCACATACTTGCATAAGCATTCACATACTTGCATAAGCATGCATAACTTGCATATCATGTTAAACTTGCATTTAAGCATATACATATCTTGCATAAGCATTCATATACTTGCATAAGCATGCATAACTTGCAAATCATGTTAAACTTGCATTTAAGCATATACATAACTTGCATATGAACTTGCATAACCACCTACATAACTTACATAACATCATACACATAACTTGCATGTGAACTTGCATAACTCACTTTGCATAAATCCACTTATTAAATATGCATAAACCCACTTGTTAAACATGCATAAACCAACTTGTTAAACATGCATAAACCAACTTATCAAACATGCATAAACCCACTTATTAATTATGCATAAACATAGGAAAACATAGAGTAGCATATCATTATAAATGATTCAAACTCACTAATCCGCATTTAAGACCATAAGTCTCATTACACCCAATCTACTTACTTTAACAATTGATGTTAAAGTGATAGAAACTCATCAAAACCAAGATTAGCAAACTTATGAAGTGGAATTAGTTCCTAAATATGAAGATGGTGATGATTAGAGATTGATTAGAGAGTGATTAGCTTGCAACTTCCTTCATAAATTAGTGGAGGCTCCTTCCAGGATTTAATTTGGCGGCATGAGGCCATCATTTCTATTTTTAGTATGGATTAGGGTAGGTTTAGGGTGTATTTATAGATTAGGTGAGTGTTTTAGGCCCTTAGATTAACCCTAGATTAGATTAGGTCCGTTATATTTAGGAAATCTCTAGAACCCAGCCCTCCAAGCCAGCCTAAAACCCAACCTGGTGCACCCAGGTTCTCTGGACGCCGCGCCCATGTCGACAGGCAAGTCGACCCCCCTGTCGACAGGCCTGTCGACAGCCCTGTCGACATGGTTAGGGCGGGAAGCTTCCCGCCTACCCCCGCTGGCTCCATTTTGAAATCTGATTTTAAATCTTTAAATCTGTTTTTAGCTTTAATTTTTCTGCAAACTTCATTGGGCCTTAACTGGGCCATACGGACTCCGATTCTCGAAAACTCGGACTCTATTTCGCGTATTTTTCCGAGACGAACGCAATGACGCAGCCCGTTACCCCCAATTCCCACATCTGAGATTATTTATCCTGTAATTAGTGAATTTTAGTATTAACTGAAATTCGGGGTGTTACATTCTCCCCTCCTTAAAGGATTTCGTCCCTGAAATCTCTAAGCTAAGGAGAATGCATATCCTACCATCCAAACAACCATCTACTCAATCCATCAACCACGGGCATCCATTGTCCTTACACAGTTTCTAATGATGTATGAGCATATGCAAAAAGTGTGTGTATATGTTCCCTATCTAATGTATGAACATATGCAAACCATGATAGTGCCATGCATCCATTATGTATGCGAGAGAACCCTATCGACACATACAATATCTACATGAGTGCACAATCATTCACCAAAATGCATCATCCATATGATAACACAATCATTATACATCCATAAATATAGCCTCCTACACACAATTTTTATGCAATATGCAATATGAAGTGACTGAGCCGATCTAGTGCCTAGAGTGTGTGTATATGCATCCACGAGCAACCACTAGCAAACACTTGCATCCACTTGCATCCATCAACCATAACATGTCTCAAACACATGTTTCAACCATAGGTTTACCCTATCTAAAGGTCAATCAGTACTAACGAGAGGATATACTAAAGATAAGATAAGTACTAGACAACGATAGAGGAGAAAGTAAAGACGTACCCTCAAAAAGAAATGGGTACAATGAACGCATCTTCGCTTCCGTCTCCCAAGTTGCGTTGCTCTCATCTTCTCCCCATTGCACTTTGACTAGTTGAACCTCTCTGTTTCTCAACTTCCTAGTCTCTGACCCAAGGATGCGAGTAGGAGCTCGTCGAATAGTCGCATCACGCTGTACCTCTACATCTCTAAGCAAGCTCGGCTCTACCACCTCTGCGGTCTCATGTAAGCATTTCCTCAAATGGGACACATGGAATACATCATGTACACCACTAAGTCTGTCGGGCAACTCTACTCTATATGCCATCCGTCCAATCCTTTCCTTGATGGGAAATGGCCCTACGAACCTTGGTGCTAACTTCCCAACAGATCCAAAGCGAACCACATTTCGTAACGGAGACACTTTGACAAAGACCATGTCCCCAACTTCAAACTCAAGATCCGTCCTTCTCCTGTCCGCATAAGATTTTTTCCTATCCTGCGCTGCTTTCATCCTTCTTCGAATCAAGTCAATCTTCTCAGAAGTCTCCCTAATCATATCAGGCCCAAGCAAGATCTTATCCGTAGATTCCCACCAACATGCAGGTGATCGACAAGGCCTTCCATAGAGAGCTTCGAAAGGAGCCATACCAATACTGGACTGAAAGCTGTTATTATATGCGAACTCCACCAATGGAAGATGCTCTTCCCATGTACCTCCAAAATCTAAGATACAAAGCCTCAAAAGGTCTTCTAGAACACGATTCACCCTCTCAGTCTGGCCGTTTGTCTGAGGATGATATGCGGTGCTTAGACACAATTGAGTCCCCACTGCTTCTTGTAAACTCCTCCAGTACTCTCTAGTGAAGATAGGATCTCGATCACTCACTATGCTAGAGGGTACCCCATGCAATCGAACTATCTCTCGAAGATATACTGAAGCTAGCCATGGAGCGGTCCTCTTGCTCTTCACAGGTATGAAATGGGCGCTCTTAGTAAGTCTGTCTACCACCACCCAAATTCCCGTATTACCCTTTCTTGATCTGGGTAACCCGTCAATAAAATCCATCGAGACGCTATCCCACTTCCATTGCGGAACTTCCAATGGGTGAAGCAACCCACCTGGTTTCTTTTGCTCCGCCTTCACTTGTTGGCACACCAAGCATCGAGCGACATACTCGGCCACATCTTTCTTCATACCGGCCCAGAAGAAAACCCTCTTCATGTCTTGGTACATCTTGTCCCCACCGGGATGAATGGTCATCCTAGAACGGTGTGCATCATCAAGAATAACCTTCCTCAAACCCTCGTCTTGCGGTACACAAAGTCTACCATCTCTACGCAAGCACCCCCTATCGTCTAGGGTATACCTACTCAAATGGCTGGACGACTCCCCCCTTATGAGCTTCTCCACCAACTCAACCAACTGTGGGTCGTCTCTCTGTGCTTCTCCAATCCGCCCCAAAAGAGTCTAACCTCCAAGGAAGCTAGCAAACCGGGTACATAATCGACGGAAGGTCTGAAATCAAACATCGAGATAAATTCCAAGCTTCGTTGTTCCACGAACAATGGACTCAAGGACAACCTCTTCCTGCTCAAGGCGTCCGCCACCACATTACCCTTGCCAGGGGTATATGCTATCTCGAAATCATAGGATGCTAAGAATTCCATCCACCTTTGCTGTCTCAGATTCAAATCCTTCTGAGAAAACAAGTACTTCAATGATTTGTGGTCAGTGAACAATTCGAATCTCTCACCAAGAAGATAATGGCGCCAAATCTTAAGCGCAAAAACAATAGCGGCCAACTCTAAATCATGGGTAGGGTAATTTTTCTCATGTGCCCTCAACTGCCTTCCAACATAAGCTATTACCCTTCCCTCTTGCATTAAGACTGCGCCAAGTCCTGTCCCACAAGCATCGGTATAGACAAAAAACGGCTTGCTCCCATCTGGTAATATTAAAACTGGAGCAGTGGTTAAAGCTCTCTTTAACCGTCGGAACGCATCATCACAATCTACGTCCCATGTGAAAACAAGATTCTTCTTCGTTAAGCGGGTTAATGGGGCTGATATCTTCGCGAAGTCTTTGATAAACTTCCTATAATAACCCGCCAACCCCAAGAAACTTCTTACTTCGGTAGCATTCTTCGGAACCTTCCAATCCTGAATTGATACTACCTTTGCGGGATCCACAGCTATCCCTTCCTTGGAGACCACGTGCCCCAAGAACCGCACCTCCTTCCTCCAGAAGTGACATTTAGAGAATTTAGCCTTAAGGCTATGTGCTCGAAGAGTCTTCAAAACCTCCCCAAGATGTAGGGCATGCTCTTCTTCACTCTTAGAAAATACTAAGATATCATCCACAAAGACCACCACGAATTTATTAAGGAACTCCCTGAACACCCTACTCATCAAATCAACAAAGTATGCAGGGGCGTTCGTCAACCCAAATGGCATCACAAGCCACTCATAGAAACCATCCGGAGTTCTAAAGGCAGTCTTGTCTATGCTATCCTCAGCCACCCTCAACTGATGAAACCCCGTGGCTAAGGCCAACTGAGAAAATACTGAAGCGCCAACCAACTGATCGAAAAGATCATCAATCCTCGGCAATGGGTGTCTATTCTTCTTTGTGAGCTTGTTGAGTTCTCTATAGTCTACACAAAGTCTGAGGGACCCATCCGCCTTCGTAGCAAATACTACTGGAGCACCCCACTCCGATATACTTCGTCTTATGAACCCCTTCTCAAGCAACTCCCCTACTTGCTTATGGAGTTCCCTCCTCTCACGAGGAGCCATGTGGCGCACTGGTAAAGATACAGGTTTAGCATTATCCACCAGATATATTCGGAAGTCAATCTCCCGCTTCGGAGGTAAGCCCTTCACCTCCTCAAACACATCCGGATATTCCCGGACCACTCTAACAGATTGCAAACTCTCGACCGAAGCGTCAAGCGACTCAAGATAACTTAGCATAACAGAGTCCATGGGATTACAAGAAATCTCGAGAGTGTTACCCAAGCGGGTCATGGGCCTAACAACTCTCCTTTCGCAATCAAGAACGGCACCATTACTGGATAACCAGTCCATGCCCAAAATCAACCCATAGCCCGTGAAGCCCAACACAAAAGCATCACATCTAAACTCAATGCTAAGTATAGAAATCTTCAAACCCAAACATATCATGGACAAATAAGTGGAGCCCCCAATTGGGTTTGAAACAACCAAGGGATCATCTACCAGACTGGTGTCTAAGTGCAGTGACTCAACTAATGATGATGAGATAAACGAATGCGATGCGCCTGAATCAAACAATGTACGGACATGATGATCAAATAGTAAAACCAGACTTTCAACGGAAATAGTTCTACCTCTCTCCTGAATTGGTGGAACCGCGAGAGCCTGTACTTGCCCCCTAGCCTGACCAGGTGCCATAAGAGCTTGCACCTGTCCACCTGAGGTAGACCCCGTCCTTTGCCCCTTCTTAGGGCAATCCTTCACTAAATGCCCTGCTTCGCCACAGTGGAAGCAGCCAGTCTTCTTCTTCTTACGACAATCCTTGCTTAGGTGGCCAGGTGTCCCACAGTTGAAACACTTCTTCTTCTTGCCTTTGCCACCGTTGCCTTTCCCACCTTTGTTTTGTTGTTGTTGCTGAGGTCTCTTTTGATCTCCCTTCTTCTCGGGTTCCCTATTAGCATTGGGACCCTTCTCTTCTTCATGCATGAGTGCCATGTCAACTAGCTTCTCAAAGGTGGCCCCCATAGGGATATGAGTCATAGCCAACCCATGCATCGGTTCATTCAAGCCTTTCACGAACCTCAAAGCCTTCTTCTCCGGTGTATTCACCATGTCTAGGCCAAACCTTGCCAATTGATTAAACTTGTTGACATATTCCTTCACCGAGAGATTTCCTTGCTTTAGAGTCAAGAATCTTTCCATATACAAGTTTTCCTCCGCCCTTGAGAGAAACTTTGCCACAAACCTTTGCCTAAAATCCGCCCAAGAGTCAACGGGGCGTTCTCCATTAGTGACCTCCCACCAGAATGAGGCCTCTCCTTTCATTAACCAAGCAGCCAACTTGACTTTCTTTCCTTCTTCCATCTCAAAGATATCTATCAATTATTCCACCTCCTTAAGCCAATCTCTAGCCTCCACAAAAGTTTCAGATCCTTGAAAAGGTTTCCCTCCCATAGCTTTAAATTCCTTGCAAGTCTTAGCAAAAGTATCCGTGCGAGGAGGAGGGGGAGGAGGAAGATCGGGTGCTACGGTTGGTGGAGGGATATTTGCTGGACCCGCAGTGGTGGCCCTAGCCTCCATCAATCTCCTATACCATACTGGTACCGTCACACCCTCCGGAAAGTTAAGATCCTCAGCCATGCTGAAACGAAAAAGGAAAGATTCAAAACGGAGAATTCGAAGGATATAGATATGGCTATTGGGGATTATGCTTTTCTTTCAAAAACTTTTCTCTTTAAAGACATGTTTTTGAAAATATCTCTTCCAAAAATGTTTTTATAAAAATAGTTTTTCTAAAAAAAAATTATCTGTTCCGGTAACCTTTGCTCTGATACCACGTGTAACACCCCACGCCCGCTATGGTCACTCTCTAAGGGAATGCCATAACATCGGTGGAATATTTTAGTGAATATAGAACAGAAAAATTACAACAAGACAGATATAAATAGTACTTGAAATTTAAAAACATCATCTCATAACAGCGGAAATAAACATGTCTGGTTACATCATAAAACCACAATAGAAGTCAAGTACAATATCCATCAAAATAAGAAGTACATAATCCCACTCTCTCATACAATAGCCAAGACAAAAGAAAAGATAACTGAGTAACTGGAGCTTTACATCTATCCAAGCTCCTAAAGACTGGAACAGCAATCCGATCAAGCTCCACTACTGCTAGGATCCACCGTAGGACCTGAGGGTTGGGAAAAAGATAAAAACAACGGGGTCAGACATAAGTCTGAGCGAGTCCTATAACTTTAACAATACAATCATTAAAGTAACTAGAGAAGACATAAACTTGACCTACGGTAATGTCTGGGGATGAATGGCTACACTAAGCAACTTGGTATACTTAGGATAAACTAAGATAACTGTAAAGACGCATCTACCCACCCAAGGATAATTACTACACTGCACCACACCAGTCATTCCTACTCAAAGATTGATCCCACCCAAGGACTTAAAGAAAGATATAACTAGTAGTTTCATGTACCCCTAGCTGACCACATAGGTGCCGTCTGCCCCTATCTCCACTAGGTGTACCCCACTACTCCCCAAGCGATCGGCTCCCTACCGTAGATACCCGTGCTGGTCCCACAGTGGGGTGTATCACTCCCCTAAAGTGGCCACCTGATAATATCAACGGTGCACGGCTTTATATCTACACGATGCAACAACGGCTTATCTACCAGCCCGGGCCCACACACGCATATGAAACCCGTTGGACTTGCGTTGCCACCGCTAACCCGTTTTGGCCTCTTATAATCAAGCCCAATATGCGTGTCCCGTCACTCGACATGGGTCGAGCCCACAAAGATACCTTTGGGATATTGGTTGAAATGGGCCCCCACAAGCTACCCACCTAAGCTTGTCACTTATCTAGTGAATCCCACTTAACCCTTTAATCATGTTTAATTACATGTTTCACTTGGTTAAGTATTCTAATCGTATTTTCTATTGCCACCCAAGGCAACCCACTAGATTCCACATGCCACCCAAGGCAACCACTAAATTTCCACATGCCACCCAAGGCACCCACTTAACCCCTCATGTCCCACTACATGCTAATATGGTTAAGTGTTTCTTAATTAATTAAGACCATGATCTCCCACAAAGACCTCCCACATTAGACTGGCTGTTATGACTGCCTGGTTAAGCCGGTAGAGTCCGGGCAGTCTTACGTCATAACAGAGTCTAACCTCGTGTCTTTACTTTAATCACGTATTTAATTTATGGCTAAGACCTCTCACATTGGGCTGACATTTGTAGCAACTGGTTAAGCCGGTCGGGTCCGGGCAGTTTTACACTACAAATGAGTCCAACCTCGTGTCTTAGTCGATTAATTACACCTAATTAATCACCCCCATATTAATTATCCCTAATTAATATCAAGATTTTCATAACATGGGTAGACCTAACTCAATAGGTAAATTCCCATGGGGTAGACCTAACTCAATAGGTAAATTCCCACATGTTAATTTTTTTTTTTTATGGTATGCTTAATCATACCCAATCATACTTTTATTAACATATTTACCAACCCCATCGTTCCCCACGTAAATCGTTCTCATTTCATGACATAATAAAGGGGAAGATCCAACACAAATATCATGGGTTTAGCATATAACTTTGTCATGGGTTAAGAGGATGTCAACTTGCATATATGAGCATATATTAACCCAACTACATTTAACCCAAACTTGCATATTATCATACACATATCTTGCATAACATGTTGAACTTGCATATAAGCATTCTCATAACTTGCATAACATGTTAAACATGCATTTAAGCATACACATAACTTGCATAAGCATTCACATACTTGCATAAGCATTCACATACTTGCATAAGCATTCACATACTTGCATAAGCATGCATAACTCGCATATCATGTTAAACTTGCATTTAAGCATATACATATCTTGCATAAGCATTCATATACTTGCATAAGCATGCATAACTTGCAAATCATGTTAAACTTGCATTTAAGCATATACATAACTTGCATATGAACTTGCATAACCACCTACATAACTTACGTAACATCATACACATAACTTGCATGTGAACTTGCATAACTCACTTTGCATAAATCCACTTATTAAATATGCATAAACCCACTTGTTAAACATGCATAAACCAACTTGTTAAACATGCATAAACCAACTTATCAAACATGCATAAACCCACTTATTAATTATGCATAAACATAGGAAAACATAGAGTAGCATATCATTATAAATGATTCAAACTCACTAATCCGCATTTAAGACCATAAGTCTCATTACACCCAATCTACTTACTTTAACAATTGATGTTAAAGTGATAGAAACTCACCAAAACCAAGATTAGCAAACTTATGAAGTGGAATTAGTTGCTAAATATGAAGATGGTGATGATTAGAGATTGATTAGAGAGTGATTAGCTTGCAACTTCCTTCATAAATTAGTGGAGGCTCCTTCTAGGATTTAATTTGGCGGCATGAGGCCATCATTTCTATTTTTAGTATGGATTAGGGTAGGTTTAGGGTGTATTTATAGATTAGGTGAGTGTTTTAGGCCCTTAGATTAACCCTAGATTAGATTAGGTCCGTTAGATTTAGGAAATCTCTAGAACCCAGCCCTCCAAGCCAGCCTAAAACCCAACCTGGTGCACCCAGGTTCTCTGGACGCCGCGCCCATGTCGACAGGCAAGTCGACAGGCAAGTCGACCCCCCTGTCGACAGCCCTGTCGACATGGTTAGGGCGGGAAGCTTCCCGCCTACCCCCGCTGGCTCCATTTTGAAATCTGATTTTAAATCTTTAAATCTGTTTTTAGCTTTATTTTTTCTGCAAACTTCATTGGGCCTTAACTGGGCCATACGGACTCCGATTCTCGAAAACTCGGACTCTATTTCGCGTATTTTTCCGAGACGAACGCAATGACGCAGCCCGTTACCCCCAATTCCCACATCTGAGATTATTTATCCTGTAATTAGTGAATTTTAGTATTAACTAAAATTCGGGGTGTTACATAGAAACCCTTGAGCAAATATCAATAGAAATCCTTGCCTTGAAGTAGAAAGGTGGCAACTTTGGCTAGAATGCAACTTATGAACTCTCATACAAACTTGAAATCACTCATATGATCATGTAATCTCTCATGTGAATGAAGATAGGATTTATGACAAGAGGATGGAGGCCATGACTAAACATTTTGTCATAGTTTAGTTGTAGGATCAATTTATGAGGGTTTTAGATTAGGTTAGGGGTCTTTTTATAGAAGATTAGGATAGTTTAGGCCATAGGATTAACCCTAGTTTAGATCCTAGCCACTGAAATTCGTCACAAGCTAACAAACCAGACCAAAAGCATGTCTTGGGGAAGAAGTCAGGTGCACCAGGCCAAACTGGCCAGGCCACCTGTGTCGACTCCCCAGTCGACTTGGCAGTCGACTTGGGTGGTGGGGGTGGTGTCGACTTGGCAGTCGACACCCCCTTTGACTTGGCCTGCGTTGACTTTTTTAATTCGAATCTGTTTTGAACTCTGAAAATTCTGAAAACTTCGACGGACCATATCTTGGTCATACGGACTCCGATTCTCGAAAACTCGGACTCTATCTCGCGTATTTTTCCGAGACGAACGCAATGGTATAGCCCGTTTCCCTTGATTCAGATTTTAAAATTAAATTCTGCCTTGATTCTTTTCTTAACACGTTATTAAAATTCGGGTTGTTACATTCTCCCCTCCTTTAAGGATTTCGTCCCCGAAATCTCCAAGTTAGGAAGAACATATCCTACCATCCATCATCCATCTACTCAAAACATCATCCACAAGCAACCATTGTCCTTAGACGATTTCTAATGCCATATGAACATATGCAAAGCGTGTGTGTATATGCTCTTTAGCTAATGCTAATGATCAGGCCTGAATGATCTTTCTAATGCAAAATATGTTTAGTGCCATGAATCCAACATGTATGCGAATAGTCCTAGTCATATAAATACTATATGCGTGCACAAACATTCATTCATATGCAACATCCGCATGACAACACATTAACTTTCATCCATAAACAAGTATAAATACTCGTGCATATGCAATATGAAATGTGACCGAGTCGAGCTAGTATCTAATGTGTATTCGCGCATCCATGAGCAACCACTTGCAACCATTTGCAACCATATCAATCATAACATGTTTCAAATATATGTTTACATCCATAGGGTTCTACCTAAGGTTCCCAAGATAGGATCAGGAAGGTAAACAAGACGAACTTCTTAAGGGGTTCGCAACGGAAACAAGATCGAGAGGATATCCACCAAGCGATAGCACACAAGTAGGCTTTACAGGAGAACCAGGGATCAAAGATATACTCTTAAAAAGAGACATGATGCGCGCGTCTAAGCCGCATTTCCATGAGCTTAATTCCATTGTGTCTTGACCACCTTTGACTTCATGATTTTTGTAGCTCCTAGATTCCTATTTCCAAGGTATGAGTTGGAACTCATTTCACTGTCGCCTCTCGTTCCACTTTCACTTATTCTTTCCCTAGTATGCTCGGCTCAAACATATCTGCATACTCATGCAAGCTCTCCAAAATTCACCAGTGAATTCTGGATCTCGTTCACCGATGCCAATCCATGTTACCCCGTGCACTTACTAGGGTGATTCCTATAACCCATGCTTAAGTGGAATGAACCATCCGTCTTATTGGCGAACGTTACTCGATCGGATCAGAGATTTCTGATAAATGCATCAAGAGATTCTAGGTAACTAATCATGTCAGAACTCTAAAGGTTACACGAGACTTCGAGGGTATTACCAAGGCAAGTTAAGAATTTAACTACCCTTCTTTCAAAACCGAGAATGGCATCCCTTACTGGATAACCACTTCATCCCTAGAATCCATCCAAAGCTCCACAATAGAAGCATTGCTTCGAATCTCAATACTTGGCATTTACACTCTCAATTCCAACCAAGTCATGAATAAATGGACCGACTCTCCAACCATATTTTGGGACAAAAGTGGGATCTTCTACCATGCTAGTACTAAGGTGCAGGGGCTTAACTATCGAAGCAGACTCAAATGATGCGATGTTCAAAACAAAGCCTTGACGGGATGATAGAAAAGAAAGGCTAAACCTTTAACAGAAACGATACCATCTCTCTTGGGTACGCTAGGAGTGAGAGCATACAATTGCCCTCTCGCTGATCTTGTCCTTGTCTTCCTTAGTAGACTAATCCATACCAACAAGTTGCTTATCCTTACGTCCGTGTCCTTTATCCTTGCTCTTATTACCCTTCCTTGTAACACGGTAACAGGCCTCTCGAGAACCACCTCCATCTCACGGAAAATACTTCGTAGCTAGACAAGGATTAGTCGCAGTTAAAACTACTGTGACTACAGATGGAGGAAAGAAAGGAAAAGAGATTCAATCAAGGAAACAAAGGATAGTGCTAATGGCTTTTGGGGAATAACCTTTAAAAACTTTTCTTGAAAAATGCTTCTTTGTAAACGGTTTCTCAAATAGTTTTCAGAAGGTTTTAAAAACTTTTGCCCAGTCTGGTAACCTTCTGCTCTAATATCAAATGTAACACCCCACCTCCGCTAGGGTCACTCGCAAAGGAATGCACTAGCTTTAGAGGGGTTTTATAGGTAAACATGTACAGAAATATTACAAGACAGAACATATAAAATAGCGGAAGTAAAACCAACTTTCATATCATTAATAAGTAAGGTCTAAAGCCTTTTACATCAGAGAATTTCTTACATGAAAACCTGTCTTGCAATAGTAAAGAAGCATAAAAACCTTTTCATAAATTATTCCCCAAGTGAAACAGTAAAGTAGCCATAGCCAAGAAAAGTCTGTAGGATCAAGATTAACCCTAGAGGGGGGGTGAATAGGGTTTATCACAGTTTATCGAAATATTAGAAATTAATCGCAGCACAGATAATTGCAGAGTAAGTAAATACGGAAAGTAAATAACACACAGAAATACCCAGCTTCGGCAAAATCCTGCCTACTGCTACATTCCTAAGGTTTCTACTAGATGTTAAAACAGATCCCGCATACAAGACCTTGTACACTCGCAATCCCTGCTCCTATTCTAACCCTATGCTCAAAACCCTAGACTGATTCAAACCCCTGAATCAGAATTTCCCCTAGTTTTACAGACACTAGTAGACTGCCAGTTAAAACCTAACTGGAATTCTAGAGTTTTACAGACACTAGACAAGCTGATCGTTGAATTTACAAAAGAAATTAAAAAAAAAACAAAAAAACAAAAAAAAACAATAAACCCTAGCTCTCCTTAAAACACAATATAGCTTAAAAACATAAAGGCTAGGTCAAAGAAAAAACGCCGGCCCATTTTGAGTTGTGTTGCACCCGATCCTCATTACTCCGATCTCTCTCTCTTTTTCTCTGAGAACTGAAAATGGCGGCTTCGAAATAATAAATTAGGGTTTTCCCTTGGCTTCCCAAATCAAATCGATGTATGCTGGAAAAATTTGTTCTCTGATGGTTTTATTCTCGTTGATGCTCTTGACGTCGGATTTAGGATTGTTCTCACTCTCGATCGAACCCTTCAGAAATTTGTGAGTGAATCTGAATCATGAACTTTGATTGCTTGAATTGTTTTCGTTGGTTTTCGATGATCGATCTTGCCTATGATGAAATGGTGCTTAAATAGGATAATAAAATTCCTATTAAATTCTCTGATTTCACGTGGGTGACTTGGCCTGATTGATGGCGTGTTTCCCCCTTTTGCTTTTGCTGATAAATTCGGCCTTGATAAACATGTGTGATCTTCTGGAGATAAACTTGTGATTTCATGCCTTAAAAGGCTTGCGAATTTCCTGAAAAAAACTTGAATTAATTATTCCCAATTACACTTTGATTTTCCTGGAAACCTCCTGTCGAATTTGCTGGAAGAGTATTGAATGCAAAAATGATTTGTTTCCTGTTTTTGCCTTGATTTTCCAATTGATTTACTCTGCTTTTAAGACCCTTGAAATTATGCCGTGAGTATAAAAAAAAAATCCAGGGAAGAATTTTATTTCTTGGCAACTTGATTGATGATGCTTGAAAGACTTTCTGATTAAAACATTTGGTTTTCCCTTGTGTCATATCTGGAGTGGATTTATGAATTGTTCTTGCTCAAAATAACTTTGCTTGATTGAAGATGCACTTGCTTGAATTCATGTTGCTTGCTTGATTGACTGATTTATGGAAATGTGAAATGAACACTTGCCATTTATGTTCATGCTGATTTAAATATTTTTCAAAATGTTGCCTTATACAGATTCATCTAAATCTGGGAATTAATTCGAGATAAAAATCCTGGCTCCCTTGTGTCATTTCTGGAAACTAATTTATGTTGTAGATGAATTTCTGTAATCATTTAAAAATGATTTCTTTCCTCATATTGAATGACATAGCCGACTTTCTGGGAATGTTTAAACAGAAATTTGTTGCCAAACATTGAGTGTGATTTCATTCTTTCCAGAAAAATGTTGCTTGCCATATAAAAACATTTGTCCACGCTTGAAATGATTTGTTGCCCACATAATTTGTGAAACTGGTTTGATTGAATTTCTGGTTCAAAAATGCCATTGCTACTTTACTAGCCTCGACCATGCATCATTTTGACTGTTGCACCACATGTTCACTATTGTACCTGAGTTGATTTGTATGCAACTGAAATCATCCATGCTATTTGTTGTGTACCACTGCCTTGTCTATGTATATTTTCGATCTGCACTTGGTTATATATACACTATTTGAAACACTTGTGATGCTAAGTCATGTCTTGAACCATTGTTGTGCTTCCATGTATTGCTGAAATGACCTCTTGCACTTATGTGTTTTGCTCCAGCATTTACTTGACTTGCATGTACATGCTGGCTTGACCAGCTTCACCATAGAACTTGTTTATATTTGTTTCATCCATGTTGCTGACATGAACATGATATCTGCACCAGTTTTGATCAATGCTAGAAACTTGAAACTGAGCAATCCCATGTACTTGTTTGTGAACACACTTGTATATTTTAATCTCGACCATACATGTTTCACACATTTGTATGAAACTGCCACTTTCTCGACACATCAATTTGCTGCTATATTATACTTCTTGAGAACACCTAAACAGCTTGAACTATGTTGACTTGCACACATGGTATAGAACCATGTTGACTTGTCATCTTGACTCATATGAGCTGTGTGAATTTCTTCATTGCTGAATAGTTCATATTGGCTTGATCATGTTTGTTTGACCTGAGATGCACCATTTGATTTTGTATTTAATCACCATTCTTGAAAGTTTTTTTGAACAGTCTTGGCTCGACCATGTTCAGACTAGTTGCATTCTTTACTTGAGCCGCGCTGAACTTTGTATTATTGTGTATTATTTGGGCTGCTCCTTGTTGCACTGAGTTGAGCAGGTCCATGTGGCTACTCCTCAGTTGCACGCTGATTGGCGAGGCAGTGCACACGTGTATAAATATACACGTGTGTATATGCAGCCATCAGTCAAGTTTTCCCGTCCCTGCATTGTATATACATACTGTCTACCTTGTGGTATCTACAGTGTATCACTGTGAATATCACAAGTTGTATAGACACAGATTGATGGTTTTTATAAATCAGATCAAGTCATGAAAAATGATGAGAAACACACCAGAAATCTGAGGCAAATAAAATTTTAAAAAATAAAATTTATATTTGCATGTATTCTGTTTTATTCCTATTGCAGTGTACTGTGTGTTTCTATTTTCATGTGATAGGTAAGCATGAAGATGATGAATGGATTGACGGGCAACAGTGAGCTGGACTGACAGTGAAGAATGTGAAGACAGAAGACAAAGGACAGAAGATGAAGCAGTGTGTAAACAGTGTATATGAGTGAATGTGAAATGTATGAGTAAACTGTATGTATATGAAAATGTATATATGAAATGAAATATACCAGTAAAGTGTACAAATAGAGGAGTTGTAAAGTTGTACTGTTTGAAAGTTGAAATAAAATTTATATTCAAATAGAATACAGTAATGTTTGAATTGCTGTATAATCGTATTCTATTAAATACAAAAATTATATTCCTGTATGTGATAAGTATATGAAACAGTACAGTAACAAACACATTTATAATAAAAATATATTTGGTTGTTATCATCAAACAAAAATCATATAATTGTGTATACAACACCGTTATATACAACAATCTCCCCCTTTTGATGATGGCAAACAAATAAAAGATTTTGAGTACAATAAATGTGTTTGACAGTGAATCTTAAACTCCCCCTATTTATTAGCTCCCCCTACAACAGAGAACTCCTTCTATAACTGTGCACGAGTGAAGTGAACGAATTTAAAAAAATATTTATAAAATATTCACTCATAAATCAAAATCTAATCCATTCTCCCCCTTTTGTTATCATCAAAAGGATACAGATTTTAAAATACAAATGATAATTGACTAAAAATATAAATTCAGCTTAAGAGGAAGAAGGATCATCATAAATCTCAATCAGTCAAACAAAAATCATAATAAACTGAGATCAGGTGGCATATTTCACATTGTAGAACGGTGGATTTATGAAAATTTTTATATAAAATGGAGAGAGATAAAAAATATGAATTTCAATTATTTTCAATTTTTTTTTTTTTTTAGAAATGAAGTTCGAAAACAATGATTGGATTTGGACTATTTTTATAATTTCAACTTAAGTGACAAAATCGTATAATCTCAAATCCCAGTAGCTATCAATCAACATATCATAATACTTCATAAGATATTAACACATTTCACAGATTAGAACATGGATTGATAGACTGGTTTTTACACACCAAGGAGAATTTCAAAATAATTTTAATTTATAGCACATTTTTTTTTTTAATTTAAGAGCACACTGACCACGCATAACCAGAACTTGGATTTTTAAATGAAGTCTCTTAACCATGCATGACCAGAACTTGGATTTTTAAATGAGGTTAGAGACACACTTATGTATTAATTATATATTTATCGTTTTCAGCTTTAAATAGAAAAAAAACTCCTCGGTATGAACAACCAATATATGGATGATAGAAAATGGGGTAGGTACAGAAAATGGACTGTGAATTAAATTTCTAAATTAATTATATTATGAAATATGATCAACTGTACCGAGATCATTGAAAATTTTCAATTGTCACCAATTCTGAAAAAAATAACATAGTCCAATTTCTATCACAAATATTTTCACTGTTTATTCACGATGATTATTATTATTATTATTATTATTATTATTATTATTATTATTATTATTATTTAAAAAAAAAATAAACTCTCCACATTAATATAAAATTATCATGGATGGCAGAAGGATGATAGGTAATGAAGATGGTCGTGAAATAATTGCCAGTTCAAAGACATTATAATAAACGTTCAACCATCATTAAAATCAAAATAACATCTCCTCTTGTTGTGAAAATATACTGCAATCACAATTCATCACGATTTCAAAATCTGATACTAATATAGTTCAATTTGGATATTGATTTCAATTTCTGAATGAATAATCAATACATAATTTTAAAATTGAAAATCAATTACAAGAGGAATTTATACAGATTTATACAAGGGAAAAAAATATGTATGGTGTCTATACAAGGTGAAAATTCAAAAACAGATGGATAAAAAAAAAACTGATACCACTTGTAGTCTCCTTCTCGAGGATTTTAATCACACCCTAGGTGTCTCATATTAAAGGAATTTCAAACACAAAGCCCAAAACAGACACGATTACTAATTTGGCACAATTATCAGAGCAGTAGTCACATTAAAGCAGGCAGTTATTTGAAAACAGTATTAGAGCAGCAATCAAATCATAACCAATTTCCAACATATTTTCAAAACAATATCAAAGTTGCACAAGACATCAGTCATGAATCAGACTTGTCAGAAAATGTTTCACAGAAGTTTCAGATGGTCACTTGGTGAACCAAATATAAGGCACTTCTGATACCACTTGGTGTCTCTATTAATTGAGGATTTTAAAATGACACTGGAGACAAACAAGGATATCACGATCAAAACAAAAAGATCAAACTTGTCAAGATAATGATTCATGACCCGAGATTTAAAAATATTGTTTATTTTAAATCATTTGGAGGAATATGAAAATATTAGTATTTAATGAATCAATCACACCAAATTATAAATTTAAATTCACGATGTGTGTGAGATTCAAGAGATCAATAATTTCAAATGATTTTAAACAATCAAATATTTAAATCAAAAAAAATCATGACATAACAGTGAGTTTCAAGACCGGATTTTCAAAGAATTTTTCCAAATTATTTCTGACAAGCCCAAAGAATTTTTCAGAATATTTACATCTAGTTTGAAGACATATTCATGATCCAAAAATAATAGTTTATTCAAAATCACTTGAACAGATGTAAAACATGAGATACAATGAATCAATCACATAGACTTAATAATTTCAGATCTGAGAGGTATGTGAGATTCAAAGTATCAGAATTTTCAAATGATCTCAAACAAGCAAAAAATCTAAACCAGATGATCATGAATAACAGTGAATATCAAGGTGTAACCAATGATTCAAGACACATCAAAAATATCCAAGCCAATCTGAAAATCAATGAAATTATCACGACTGAGAAATAGCAGTATGCTGTAATGAGTATATTATTTTAAGCTTTTCTAAAATGAATTAGAAGAGACTCAAAACAGCAGATTTGTGAAATTTCATTAAATATTCAGATCTTCAAAAAATTTAGAATTCTAGTTAACAGTGTTCAAGATATAATATAAATGCATCAACACTGTTATGAATTCAACAATCAGAAAATAAACTTCAAAACAATTGCAGATATATACAAGTTCAAATTCAGGATATGGAAATGATTAACACACGATGATTTTATACAAATAAAGCAAATTTCCATACAATCATGAATTCTGCAACTGGAAGTTTAAGAAGTACAGAATTTTTTACAATGATATGACAGTGACAAATCAAACAGAAAAAAAAAACATAAGAGATAAAGAAGGAGGGAATAACATAAAAAATATTTACAAAGATGAGTTTAGAGATTATACCTGAAATCGATGCAAGCAAATGAATCTCTAACCCAATACTCTTGGCTAAGGAACTCTAAACAAGTCAAAGAAGCAAAACAACGTGAATTCAGATTTTCTTTCCCACAAAAGTTCCTCAGCCTTCACTGGTACCTAGCAGTTAAGAGAATCAAGTGGTCTAACAAAATTAGTAAAACCACTCACAGTTTTGTTAACAACTTTCGGTATCCAAACTTGTTTGTATAACAACCCATCTGAATTTACCTTTGTACCCTTAGGAACCCAAACTTGTTTGAATTTAGATGAATTTACTTTATTTCCTTTTGGGTTCCAAAATGAATTAAATGAATTGTTATCAAACCAATCCTTATCTCGTTTGTGATTCAAAAATCTTTTGGAATTTTCAAAAATCAGATTTTCAGAATTACCCTTCTTGAAGCAGTTTGAAGGATTTTTAGAATCACAAGAGTTCAAATTATCAAAATAATTTCTGTCTCCAAAACCAAGACCATTTTTATTTCCTGAGTAGAGTTGATTATTCAACAACATATTTAAAGATTTTTCTCTGTTAGAAAATTTGATCAGAGTTGATTCAAGTTGTTGAATTTTAGTCTTAAGATCATCATTTTCTTTCAATAAATCTGAGCAATGGTTTTCAGTGATCTTACATCTTTCAAAATCAGATTTCAAAATCAAATTTTCATCTTTAAGCAAATTAATTTTGGTTTGGGACTCAGCAATCTCAGATTCAAAAAGTTTTTGTTTTTCAAACCCAAATTTCTTGGATTTTTCAATCTCGTTTTCCAATTCTTTCAAAATCAAATTGGATTTCAACAAATTCTCCTTTTCAGCAATTTCAAATTTGGAATATATATCAGCCTTAAAAATTTCAAATTCCTTTTGTAAAAAATTATTCAAACTTGATAACTCAATCTTGTTTTCTTTTAAGATCAAAATTTCTTTTTCAAACTTTTGAATATTTTTATTGAGATGAACAAGATTGGTTTTCAATTTCAAACAGTTTTTACAATCTGAATTTGAAGAATTTTTAAAATGTTCAAGTTGTGATTCCAAATCATCAATTTTGCTGGTCAACTCAAGATTTTTAGATTTCAGAGATTTGTTTCTAGATTGGAGTTTATCAACAGCTTTAGTTAGATCAGCACACATATAAACTAAATCTTCGTATGAAAAATTTCCTGTCTCGTCGTCTGTTGAATCTCCTTTGATTGATTCATCTGTTTCTCCTTTTAAACACAGATCTGAATCAGAGTTGACATTCTGGGGTTTTGAGCAGTCGTCAGATTTTCCATAGAGCGTGTTTAGAGTTCTCCAGACATCCTGCGCAGTCAAACAATGAGATACGTGAATAAAATGTTATGTACTGAGATAATCAAATATGATATTCATAGCACGAGAATCGAAAACAATGTTTCTATTATCAGACATATCACTCCCATTGATAACAGCATCCCAACATTTAATATTAACAGATTTTAAATAAAATACCATTTTAGATTTCCAGTTTGAAAAATCTGTTCCATTGAAAATAGTTGGAGATGAACTGGACTGACTCTTAGAAGACTGACGACAAGGGGAAAACATGATTCTAGAGTTAATCAAAAACCAAGCTCTGATACCAAATGTAGGATCAAGATTAACCCTAGAGGGGTGGTGAATAGGGTTTATCACAGTTTATCGAAATATTAGAAATTAATCGCAGCACAGATAATTGCAGAGTAAGTAAATACGGAAAGTAAATAACACACAGAAATACCCAGCTTCGGCAAAATCCTGCCTACTGCTGCATTCCTAAGGTTTCTACTAGATGTTAAAACAGATCCCGCATACAAGACCTTGTACACTCGCAATCCCTGCTCCTATTCTAACCCTATGCTCAAAACCCTAGACTGATTCAAACCCCTGAATCAGAATTTCCCCTAGTTTTACAGACACTAGTAGACTGCCAGTTAAAACCTAACTGGAATTCTAGAGTTTTACAGACACTAGACAAGCTGATCGTTGAATTTACAAAAGAAATTAAAAAAAAAACAAAAAAACAAAAAAAAAACAATAAACCCTAGCTCTCCTTAAAACACAATATAGCTTAAAAACATAAAGGCTAGGTCAAAGAAAAAACGCCGGCCCATTTTGAGTTGTGTTGCACCCGATCCTCAATACTCCGATCTCTCTCTCTTTTTCTCTGAGAACTGAAAATGGCGGCTTCGAAATAATAAATTAGGGTTTTCCCTTGGCTTCCCAAATCAAATCGATGTATGCTGGAAAAATTTGTTCTCTGATGGTTTTATTCTCGTTGATGCTCTTGACGTCGGATTTGGGATTGTTCTCACTCTCGATCGAACCCTTCAGAAATTTGTGAGTGAATCTGAATAAGGAACTTTGATTGCTTGAATTGTTTTCGTTGGTTTTCGATGATCGATCTTGCCTATGATGAAATGGTGCTTAAATAGGATAATAAAATTCCTATTAAATTCTCTGATTTCACGTGTGTGACTTGGCCTGAATGATGGCGTGTTTCCCCCTTTTGCTTTTGCTGATAAATTCGGCCTTGATAAACATGTGTGATCTTCTGGAGATAAACTTGTGATTTCATGCCTTAAAAGGCTTGCGAATTTCCTGAAAAAAACTTGAATTAATTATTCCCAATTACACTTTGATTTTCCTGGAAACCTCCTGTCGAATTTGCTGGAAGAGTATTGAATGTAAAAATGATTTGTTTCATGTTTTTGCCTTGATTTTCCAATTGATTTACTCTGCTTTTAAGACCCTTGAAATTATGCCGTGAGTATAAAAAAAAATCCAGGGAAGAATTTTATTTCTTGGCAACTTGATTGATGATGCTTGAAAGACTTTCTGATTAAAACATTTGGTTTTCCCTTGTGTCATATCTGGAGTGGATTTATGAATTGTTCTTGCTCAAAATAACTTTGCTTGATTGAAGATGCACTTGCTTGAATTCATGTTGCTTGCTTGATTGACTGATTTATGGAAATGTGAAATGAACACTTGCCATTTATGTTCATGCTGATTTAAATATTTTTCAAAATGTTGCCTTATACAGATTCATCTAAATCTGGGAATTAATTCGAGATAAAAATCCTGGCTCCCTTGTGTCATTTCTGGAAACTAATTTATGTTGTAGATGAATTTCTGTAATCATTTAAAAATGATTTCTTTCCTCATATTGAATGACATAGCCGACTTTCTGGGAATGTTTAAACAGAAATTTGTTGCCAAACATTGAGTGTGATTTCATTCTTTCCAGAAAAATGTTGCTTGCCATATAAAAACATTTGTCCACACTTGAAATGATTTGTTGCCCACATAATTTGTGAAACTGGTTTGATTGAATTTCTGGTTCAAAAATGCCATTGCTACTTTACTAGCCTCGACCATGCATCATTTTGACTGTTGCACCACATGTTCACTATTGTACCTGAGTTGATTTGTATGCAACTGAAATCATCCATGCTATTTGTTGTGTACCACTGCCTTGTCTATGCATATTTTCGATCTGCACTTGGTTATATATACACCATTTGAAACACTTGTGATGCTAAGTCATGTCTTGAACCATTGCTGTGCTTCCATGTATTGCTGAAATGACCTCTTGCACTTATGTGTTTTGCTCCAGCATTTACTTGACTTGCATGTACATGCTGGCTTGACCAGCTTCACCATAGAACTTGTTTATATTTGTTTCATCCATGTTGCTGACATGAACATGATATCTGCACCAGTTTTGATCAATGCTAGAAACTTGAAACTGAGCAATCCCATGTACTTGTTTGTGAACACACTTGTATATTTTAATCTCGACCATACATGTTTCACACATTTGTATGAAACTGCCACTTTCTCGACACATCAATTTGCTGCTATATTATACTTCTTGAGAACACCTAAACAGCTTGAACTATGTTGACTTGCACACATGGTATAGAACCATGTTGACTTGTCATCTTGACTCATATGAGCTGTGTGAATTTCTTCATTGCTGAATAGTTCATATTGGCTTGATCATGTTTGTTTGACCTGAGATGCACCATTTGATTTTGTATTTGATCACCATTCTTGAAAGTTTTTTTGAACAGTCTTGGCTCGACCATGTTCAGACTAGTTGCATTCTTTACTTGAGCCGCGCTGAACTTTGTATTATTGTGTGTTATTTGGGCTGCTCCTTGTTGCACTGAGTTGAGCAGGTCCACGTGGCTACTCCTCAGTTGCACGCTGATTGGCGAGGCAGTGCACACGTGTATAAATATACACGTGTGTATATGCAGCCATCAGTCAAGTTTTCCCGTCCCTGCATTGTATATACATACTGTCTACCTTGTGGTATCTACAGTGTATCACTGTGAATATCACAAGTTGTCTAGACACAGATTGATGGTTTTTATAAATCAGATCAAGTCATGAAAAATGATGAGAAACACACCAGAAATCTGAGGCAAATAAAATTTTAAAAAATAAAATTTATATTTGCATGTATTCTGTTTTATTCCTATTGCAGTGTACTGTGTGTTTATATTTTCATGTGACAGGTAAGCATGAAGATGATGACTGGATTGACGGGCAACAGTGAGCTGGACTGACAGTGAAGAATGTGAAGACAGAAGACAAAGGACAGAAGATGAAGCAGTGTGTAAACAGTGTATATGAGTGAATGTGAAATGTATGAGTAAACTGTATGTATATGAAAATGTATATATGAAATGAAATATACCAGTAAAGTGTACAAATAGAGGAGTTGTAAAGTTGTACTGTTTGAAAGTTGAAATAAAATTTATATTCAAATAGAATACAGTGTGAATGTTTGAATTGCTGTATAATCGTATTCTATTAAATACAAAAATTATATTCCTGTATGTGATAAGTATATGAAACAGTACAGTAACAAACACATTTATAATAAAAATATATTTGGTTGTTATCATCAAACAAAAATCATATAATTGTGTATACAACACCGTTATATACAACAAAGTCCAAGCCATGCATGATGACCTTCAAACAGAAGAAGTCCGAACTAACAATAGCATTTCCTCCCTGTAACCTGGGGGGAACGGAAGACAAGAAGCGAAAGAAAACGGGGTCAGTCATAAAGACTGGTAAGCCCTAACTACTATCAGTACATGAACTAATAAAGTTAACTGACATGAGAAACTGAGATGAAACATAAGTATGATGACAAGATAAATAAGCTAAACCAAAACAACAGGATGAACTACAGTACCCAGATAAACTAAGGTGTCATGATAAATTACGGTGTCAAGATACAACACAATATCAGATCGTCAGGTTTCTATCAAGTATAATATCCCAAGGTATCTGTCATGTATAACATCCCGAGGTTACTATCAAGTATTTTTCTCATGGTTCTAACATGTATATTTGCTCTGCACCTTCCGTACTAGTATCCCAACCCGCGTCATATTATAACTATGAATGTCCCTTGCCTAGTGTCATGTAATGGTCCATGTCAACCTAATATATAGCATATGTAGGTTTTCCCAACTCGTATGCTTCTTTCCATGTATAAGTTCAGTCCTTTGCCATAGGCCGTACGGGCTTTCTCATGTAAATCTATACCACCTCAACGTAGTACCGTTTTATCCTTGAAGTTGTTTTGGACTTCTACCCTTGATATGGTTATGTTTTCTTACCATGCACTATCGCGTGTTCACTTAGGATTTATGCCACCTAGGAACACTAGGGATTATGCTACTTAATGAACGTTTCCGTGTCTCGGTTTGGGTTCAAGCCACCTAGGGCCACTAGGGATTATGCCACCCGTCAACCGCGCCCCTTTATCCCACGTAGGTATCGTGAATCGTTTTCCATGTCTAGACGCACATGTATCTCAATGTGCCATCCGAGTTCCGTGCCAGGGCAAATCAAGAAATACGGAACTCGGTCGGGAGCTTTAAGTCATCTGCCGATGCAGATATCGAGGTCTGTTTTTGTATCCGTGGCTATGGTCCCACGTGACCCCTCCTTCAACTACTGAAAGGCAATCCAAGGAAAATCATGTATGAGAACTACATCCCGGCCCCACTATGCCCCACTTTCCTATTGGCCAACCTCACCCATGACTCGATAGCAAGAACATGGTCTGTTGGGAGTTCTCTGCCTTTCCGTTCGTACACGATTGACTAAAGATGGTAGGTAGTCGGCGACGTGCTATCCAAGGCAAAAACAAGTATCGTCGACTCCACGCTAATCCATCCCAGTCTTTAGGTCACTCGCATAGCAACCAAGGCATACTCTTGGCTCTTCTACCGCAGACCTTAACCTCTGTGAGGCCAGGTTTCATGGACCATCTGCCACCTCACATAGGGATACCAAGAGTACCCTCACGTCCCCCGAAGCTACCGCTTCGTCACCCAGTTCGTTGGAGCCTTTATCTAAGTCAGATAATTCGCTCCTCCACACGTGTTCAAGCGAGGACCTACCGTATCGGGTTACTCATCTATCTGTGAACTGGTCTAGTTTCCTTGACTAAGAATTATTACTTAGTTATCCTTAACTAAGGTTTACCACTTAGCTTCTCTTCTCGCTATCCTTGTTAACTACGATTTTCAAACTAGTCCCCTGAGCTAGGGTTTTGTCTAATGGGTTAAGTGTTGTCATTCAAGTTCATGACTTAACCCGCCTATGAATTATGTCAAGATTGGCTAAGTATTTAAGTTCAAGGCTTAGCCCTACGAGTTGGTTAAGTATACCAAGGAGCTCATGACTTAACCCTATCAAGTCAAATTGGTTAAGTATTTATTTGTCTTAACCCTATCAGATTATCGTGTTAGATTGATTAAGCATAGATTATCTTAATCCCATCAGATTATCGAGTCGGATTGGTTAAGTATGGGTTAGCTTAACCCCATCCACTAATCGTATTACAATGGTTAAGTATATTTAAAAGGTCTTGTGACTTAACCCTATCAGGTCCGCATATTAGATTGGTTAAGTATAGGTTACTTAACCTCATCAAATCATCATGTATAATTGGTTAAGTATAAGTTACTTAACCCCATTAAATTATCATGTTAAGTTGGTTAAGTATTGGTTACTTAACCTCGTTGAATTACCAAGTTTAGATTGGTTAAGTGTTTAACTTAACCTCATCGAATTACCGTGCTTAGATTAGTTAAGTGAAGGTTACTTAACCCCATCTAATTACCGTGTTTAGATTAGTTAAGTCTAAGTTACTTAACCCCATCTAATTACCGTGTTTAGATTAGTTAAGTCTAAGTTACTTAACCCCATCTAATTACCGTGTTTAGATTAGTTAAGTCTAAGTTACTTAACCCCATCTAATTACTAAGTCGGATTAGTTAAGTGTAAATTACTTAACCCCATCCCCTAATTATCTTATATGGTTAAGTGTCATTAAGAAACCAAGTCGGGTTTCACTTAACCTACCCATTCGTGTCATATCGGTTAAGTGTCATTAGTCAAAATTACTTAACCTTTTCATGTAGCATTAATTAGATTAATGCACCCCAGCCTCTCACATTAGACTTTGTTGTGGTTACTAGTTAAGCTGGGCGGGTCCGGGTAGATTTACACCACAACCTAGTCTAACCTCAGGTTTTAAGTGCTATGTGACCAACTACTCACATTGGGTCCTATTGTTTGTAGCCACTAGTTAAGCCGGGTGGGTCCGGGTAGATTTATGCTACAAACTCAACCCAATCTCGAGTTGGCCACCTTCATGTTTGGTCTAGTGTCATATTACACTTACAACCCATACACGTCTAGTTTTCAAGTTCCATGTTCATAGCCAAAATTACATGTTGTCATGTTTATACCAATTTACCCAAGTCATGTATCATGTCATTAAAGTTTACCCATAACGTAACCCCAACGCTTTTAAACTCGCATATACATTCGCAACAACGCATAATGAATTTAAGAAGGAACTTGGCAAAGGCATGACAAAAAAGGTATAAGGCCACAAGTTAATCATGGTGGCATATGAGGCATAAATGTGTTCATTAACTTGCATGTTACATTATTAAGCCTCAAAAACATGCATAACCCCAAACTTAGCACATAGGCGAATCATGATGATAGGTGACATAGAAAGATGACTAGAAGTTCGCATATAGCATTACATGCAATTTATCATAAGGGATATGATAGCTCTCATGTTGCATAATGCAACATTCAACATAAAGCTTATAGCTTTTAGCCCACAAGATCAAGATAATGTCTTTACAAACATGATGGGATACATAACATGATAGCATGTATGATACTTAATGTTCAAACCCAAACTTGCAACATTCATTTAACTTCATAGTCTAAAAAGAAAGTAGAAAAGGGCTTACAATGCTTGAAGGAAATAAAACGACATATAATACAAAGATTGAGACGAAGCCACTCAAGCAACACCGAAAACCCCAAATGATAAGCTCCAAATGAAACCCTTGAGAAAATATCAATAGAAATCCTTGCCTTGAAGTAGAAAGGTGGCAACTTTGGCTAGAATGCAACTTATGAACTCTCATACAAACTTGAAATCACTCATATGATCATGTAATCTCTCATGTGAATGAAGATAGGATTTATGACAAGAGGATGGAGGCCATGACTAAACATTTTGTCATAGTTTAGTTGTAGGATCAATTTATGAGGGTTTTAGATTAGGTTAGGGGTCTTTTTATAGAAGATTAGGATAGTTTAGGCCATAGGATTAACCCTAGTTTAGATCCTAGCCACTGAAATTCGTCACAAGCTAACAAACCAGACCAAAAGCATGTCTTGGGGAAGAAGTCAGGTGCACCAGGCCAAACTGGCCAGGCCACCTGTGTCGACTCCCCAGTCGACTTGGCAGTCGACTTGGGGGGGGTGGTGTCGACTTGGCAGTCGACACCCCCTTTGACTTGGCCTGCGTTGACTTTTTTAATTCGAATCTGTTTTGAACTCTGAAAATTCTGAAAACTTCGACGGACCATATCTTGGTCATACGGACTCCGATTCTCGAAAACTCGGACTCTATCTAGCGTATTTTTCCGAGAAGAACGCAATGGTACAGCCCGTTTCCCTTGATTCAGATATTAAAATTAAATTTTGCCTTGATTCTTGTCTTAACACGTTATTAAAATTCGGGTTGTTACATTCTCCCCTCCTTTAAGGATTTCGTCCCCGAAATATCCAAGTTAGGAAGAACATATCCTACCATCCATCATCTATCTACTCAAAACATCATCCACAGGCAACCATTGTCCTTAGACGATTTCTAATGCCATATGAACATATGCAAAGCGTGTGTGTATATGCTCTTTAGCTAATGCTAATGATCAGGCCTGAATGATCTTTCTAATGCAAAATATGTTTAGTGCCATGAATCCAACATGTATGCGAATAGTCCTAGTCATATAAATACTATATGCGTGCACAAACATTCATTCATATGCAACATCTGCATGACAACACATTAACTTTCATCCATAAACAAGTATAAATACTCGTGCATATGCAATATGAAATGTGACCGAGTCGAGCTAGTATCTAATGTGTATTCGTGCATCCACGAGCAACCACTTGCAACCATTTGCAACCATATCAATCATAACATGTTTCAAATACATGTTTACATCCATAGGGTTCTACCTAAGGTTCCCAAGATAGTATCAGGAAGGTAAACAAGACGAACTCCTTACGGGGTTCGCAACGGAAACAGGATCGAGAGGATATCCACCAAGCGATAGCACGCAAGTAGGCTTTACAGGAGAACCAGGGATCAAAGATATACTCTTAAAAAGAGACATGATGCGCGCGTCTATGCCGCATTTCCATGAGCTTAATTCCATTGTGCCTTGACCGCCTTTGACTTTATGATTTTCGTAGCTCCTAGATTCCTATTTCCAAGGTATAAGTTGGAACTCATTTCACTGTCGCCTCTCGTTCCACTTTCACTTATTCTTTCCCTAGTATGCTCGGCTCAAACATATCTTCGTTCTCATGCAAGCTCTCCAAAATTCACTAGTGAATTCTGGATCTCGTTCACCGATGCCAATCCATGTTACCCCGTGCACTTACTAGGGTGATTCCTATAAGCCATGCTTAAGCGGAATGAACCATCCATCTTATTGGCGAACGTCACTCGATCGGATCAGAGATTTCCGATAAATGCATCAAGAGATTCTAGGTAACTAATCATGTCAGAACTCTAAAGGTTACACGAGACTTCGAGGGTATTACCAAGGCAAGTTAAGAATTTAACTACCCTTCTTTCAAAACTGAGAATGGCACTCTAAAGATCTGCATATATTTTGAATTTAATAGTGCAAGATGGGTTGTGTTAAATAAAGGGTGTGCTACAAAATATCCGAGAAAGCGTGAAATATTTTAAGATGTCTCCTCAACGACTTAGCAAGTTCGTTGACGTAATTAAACAATTACAACTTCCTGTCTCTAAACGTTTGGTCCTTGATGTTCCCACTCATTGGAATTCGACATACGAAATGCTTGAGTCTCCTATTCAATTCAAAAGGTTATTTTCTATGTACCAAGAGAAAGATCCATCTTAAACTTAGCTTCTTTCTACCTTGGATTTAGGAAAAGACGAATCAGTGTGTAAAATTCTAGAAATTTTTAGTAAAGCTTCCTACGTTTTGTCTGGAACTTCTTATCTAACTTCAAATTTATTTCTCCTTGAGCTTTGGAAGATTAAACAAACACTGAATGATAAGTTAGTGGATTTCGAAGGTTATTTTTATATGAGTGAAATGGTGAACAAAATGAAGATTAAGTTTGATAAATATTGGGGTAAATGCAATTTCTTGATGTCAATTGCTGTTATTCTAGACCCTAGATTTAAGATGAAATTAATTAAGTTTTGTTATCCAAAGATTTATCCTGCAGCGGAATCAGTCCAAAATATGAAATACATTACTACTTCTTTGCGAGATCTGTATTTATATTATGTTCAGAATGCGCCACTGAATGTTAACTCCAGTAGAAAAAGTGATAACTATGGTTCTAACAGCAAGTCGATGACAAAGGGTAGATCTGAGCTCGAAATGTTGGCTGCTGAGTTGGATGTTATGGAACTGTCTAAATCAGAGTTGGATGTATATTTGAAGGAACCGTGTTACAAATATAATGGATTGAATGATAATTTCAGTATCTTGGACTGGTGGAAATTTAATGCTTCAAAATATAAAAAATTATCAAATATCGCTCATAATATACTTTATATCCCAATAAGTAGCATTGCTTCTGAATCCACATTTAGTGTTGGAGGTAGGGTTCTGGATCAATTTCGCAGTTCTCTAGAATCCAAGACAGTTGAAGCTTTAATATGCGGCAATGACTGGTTAAGATCTAATTATGCACTAAAGAAGGTAAATATATGTTGTGTTAGTAGATTATTTAGAAATTTCTTATTTATTAAATTTCAGTTGTTAACATGCTACTACAAAATGATTTGCTAAAACGCTTTTCTTGTGTTATTAGGTGCAAAATGAAGAAGATGATACACAATACATCAAATTTGACTGGATGGAATTGGAAAGAGATCATATGTGATCACTGTTTTTTTAAGTATACAACAAAGTATCTTTAGCTTTTTGGTTTTAGGTTAAAATGGTACGAAAAGTATGTTGCTTGATTTGAAGTTATATTATTATATATATGGTACAAAAAATTAAGATGATATATGGTCATAGGCATAATAAATGGATCTTTGAACAAACTTTTGAGTTATCAAATAGTGTAAATAAAAGTGGTGATATATAGTTTCTAGACTCAATCACCGAAGTTTGAATTTAGTTTGGATATGGATTCTAGACTCGATCACCAAAGAATTAACATGTTTGTCACTTTGTCTTATTGATAGTTACCCTACTAAACTTAGACACTAGAACAAATGTATAGACTTTTACATAAAAATATATGATGCTTCAGATATCATTGATTTGTACCTTGCTGAACTTACACATTATGTGCATTAATGCACATCAAGTGGTATTTTGTCTACTAAACGTATATTTTTTCTACTTGATTATACAACTGGTTTCATATTTTATACTTGTAATTTGCAAGTCTATTGTAATGATCATTTGTAATTTGGAAAACTGGTTAGGAAGCTCAAGTAGTAGAAACTTTAGGAGGTGTTGATTTGAGTAAATTATTGTCTGTTGAAACCTTCATGTGAGATGAAGTGTCCTGTTGCTAGAGGTTATGTCAGAAATTGAAGATGGTTTGTTAATTGTGTCCGGTATTATAAAGTGGTATAGTTTGTTAGCCATGGTTTTTAATAGGGGTAGAAACGCATGGTATATATCAGATTTGGAGGTTTGAGTTTCATTTTTGAGGATATATGAATGAAGTTTCCTGAATGTGCTAAGTTTGTGAATTCCAATTTTGTTGCAATAGTGGTGGTTTTAGTAATATATGTGCTTACTATTTGTGAATTCTATAATTAATTAATCAAGTGGATTCCATTATTCTATCATGTTACAATCAATTTACGGTATTCAAGTTTATATTACTGTAAACTTAGTGTATTCAAAAATTTATAGATGTACTATTGCAGTGTATTCAAAAATTCAAATATTCTTACAGGCAATGCATGCAAGCATTTGGGTTGGGGATGTGACAACATCAACATTTCCTACCGTGGAACGTACCAAATTAGAAAAATAGAAGGATGCCACAGATTGCAGTAAATAGTTAGATAGTCATTTTGTCAGAGTCCGATTGTGTTTGATTATGTCCGTTCGAGTCCGATTGGGTTTCACGGACCGAAAACAGTCTCCATAAATTTTTAGTAGACCGGGATCGAACAATTTTTATGTTGCCTATATATTACCGAGTCGGACGTTTGTCCGTCTGATTTTTAATTTGTTTCGAGTTCTGACAATTTAATGTTCGGTCTGGTCCATCTTTTTTACAGCCCTACATACAATGCACCTTTTCATAAGTTCGGTGCAGGAGGTACGGGGCGGTCGTCACATTTGGTATCAGAGCTTTGGTTAATTGTTTTTACATAAAGTTCGCAAGCGTAAAAGCATATGAGAGACGTATTAGTAATTTTATTTGGATGATTACTATATTATATACGAATATAGTATAGTCTAGTAGATTAGTAAGCACTTGAACACCAATGCATCTTTCTCTAATGTGAATAGACTCTAGTTTCAGATAAGGATGAGTCGACAAACACCAAGACATGCTAATAGGGATGAGCCTGCGCTAGAGTGGTAGGCGATGGTAGCTAATCGAGAGTTGCAGCTGCTGTGCCCGATTATCCTGCTATGTTCGAGGCCATGATGACAACTATCATGAGGACAATGCCCACACTATGAGAGGTAGTAGATGGTGGTATTTCTGTGCAGGAGCCTGGGGCAGTGGATTTTGCTAAGTTGTGCAAGGACTATACTTCTCTGGGTGGCAAGCCGTTCGTTCGGCCAGAACCGGCAGTTGAAGTTTAGAATTGGTTGGATCTGTGTTTGAATCCTTGGAGACTTGGGGATTGATGATGCAACTAAGAGGAAGCTTGCATCGAGACAGTTGCACGGTCGAGAAATGGATTAGTGGAATTCTATTACTTTGGAAACACCAGAGGACCAAATTACTTGGGATTAGTTTAAAATAAGGTTTAAGGAGAAGTTCAATTCTACGGTCCATAAGTCTATACTCTTTAAGAAGTTTGTTGAGTTAAAGAAAGTGTGAAAACCCGTAACTTCCCCGGTTGGGAAAGCGCGGATAGTTCGAGAACAAGCCACAACAGAACGCAGACGGAAGAACATTTCATTGTATATTACAACAATGCATCAGATTACAAGAATATACAAAGTATAAATGAATATTACACAGAAATATCAGATATTTAGATTACATTTAAATACATAGCAGCGGAAAATAATACAATACACAACTGAAGGAGATATACGGATACAAAGCTTTCCGGATATCGTTCCAGCTGTAAACCAGGATCCTGTGAATATAAATCTGCAAAACCAAAACTACTAGCTGCCCGTGTCGAAAATAGGGGCACCCAGAGTTTAGGTTAAAACAATAAACTCCAGGTCAGTCATGGGACTGGTGTGAGAACTAAAACAGTTGTAAATCTTTATTTTAAAGTTAGGTAAATCAAGGGACCATGCCGTATAACACGGAACGGGTTTCCTCCCAAGAATACCAGTGCATATAAGTAAACAGCGCAATGCTTTTCTAAAAATGAAGCTATTATAAGACCCAGGTCCCATCACACAATGCAACGCAGCCGGAGGATAGGGTTTTCCCTTATAATAGCCAAACATGCTTGGTACGTTTTAAAAATCAAATCATATGATACTATAATAAGTGTATAGTGTCAAAACAATTTCAATCATAAATATCAATCATAGACGGCATGGGTACCATATATCATGTCGCCATACTAGTTCTACAATTAAAACCGCAATACACGTATTTGAAATTGGATTTCCATCATGGTGGCTCCTGATTCGAAAGATCGATCGCGTAATGCAATTCACCACGGCTTACGTCCCAACAAGAGAAAACACCGTCTGCACATCCGCACATTTGGGACCAGAGTATCACCGCGGCTTACGTCCCAGCGAGAGAAAACACCGCTTACTCTATATATCCCTGAGCACTAAGCTCATCTCGGTCGACCGAATCCACGACACCACTAAGATGCCCATCCACTAAAAAGCATACTGATCAAACCACCAGTTTACCACCATACCGGGGTGTGAGGCTCGCGGATCAACGCTATACACAAAGCCATGCTATATCAGCTGCGCTTTGATCATCAACCACCAAACTTTGCTTTTCAACAAAAGTCTGGATCACTGCATCTCAGCATGCCACACTATCAATCCATATCGTACCACTGATTTCTGCCAATATATAACCTCTGAGCTCATATGTCTCAGAGAAGGGCGTTAAGCAAGAGAATAAATTCTCCGCCGCCAAACAGATATATATTTAGCAGAGATCAACAAATACAATATAAAGGAATACAATGTCAGACACACCATCCATTTACAAGTCCGTTCTAGGTCTGAACGAAACCGGAGGCACTTTCCTCGCATATCCATCCATCTCCAAGTACGTCTGGACGACCACCAACTGATTCCCTCATCTTGGGTGTACAGCCCAATCAAGATCATCAGTAATCACCCAAACGATGTGAAGACTTCTGGTCTTCGACCACCGTCTTCATCTTCGACATATTGTCGAATCGGTTATTCAGAATGGGTATAAACCCGGCCTTTCCGAACAACCCGCGTGTATTAAAAACGAATGTTACACAAACACAACATACGCCTCATTCCAATTCAGTAGCTACCAACCGTAAATCAACAAGAGAACAATTTCCCAAATATTAACCCCGAAGGCCGAAACCAACATCAGATCAATACCCAGGAAACCATTCTTCCTAGCTAACCTACAGCTAGTTTCTAAATTTCAATTCTTAGGGAAAGGTTCCCATTAATTTTATCCAAGATAAATTCTTTAAAATTTATCCTTTAATCTTCCTTTGGATGTCCTTTCAAACCAAATTATGGTTTTCCAAACTAGTCGAGATTAGCGAACCATACTGAAGTAGTTATTTAATTTATTTCCCAATCCTAACCTATTCATCCCCTGAAGCAAAACGGGTAATACTCCATATCTAATACCATGGTGTTATCGGTAAAATTAATTACCATTTCACGTTCAAATCTAATTAAAGATTTAACTATCGCTTTGGAGCAAAACTGGTGATACTCCATTCTCGCTCATTTTCTAAAGTTGATAATTTAAATTATCAATCCACATTTCAATTGAATTGAAGATTCATTAAAACTCTTTTTACTGGGTTAAAGAACTAGTGTCATTTAAAACACAGTTCACGATAAACCCAAATCACATTCTATTTATTATCGGGTTAAAGAACTAGTGTTATTTAAAACATTGTTCACGATAAACCCAAAAACCAATATCAATTCAATTCCAATCAAATATTACTTAATTGGTACACTTCATTAAATCCAAATAAAAAGATTTAATCTTTTCTCAACTGGGTTCAAGAATAGTGTTAATGAAGACACCATTCACGACAAACCCAAATCACATTTGATATTAAATACAAGGCTCTGAATAGAAGATATATCGGCTTATATTCAATATCAAATTCTACGACCAACAAATATCGTATTGGAAATAACGATATATATATCTATATCTTTCAAATTTCCATAACAACATCTGTATAATCACGAAATCCAACATCGAAATATTCCGAAGACAATTTCGATTCAAATCCATTCCAATGAAATCATTGGAATTTCTGGTTATTTTCGAAACCATTTCAAATCAAATTTATTTATTAAAAAAAATAGAATTTTAATTCTAGTTCAAAACTAGTTCATTTCGATAAAAATCTATTTTTATCTTTTCAAATATGGAGTTTTTCATCCCAATTTTTCGCAAATCATTTCTTATGATTTTACACTAATTATTACTATTTTTAATAATTTTATCAAGGCCCGTACAGTTGATTTCCATCAACGGCCATCGAACTGCACTTACAGCGACCTTTTCCAAATTTGATTTGGGCGTATCTCCAAATTCAACCGTTAGATTTCAAATTTCTAATATTCCTTAGAAAGCTCTTTTTGATACGAACCCAACGGTTCCGGTTTTAGGAGAATCCGACGGTTGGATGTCCCGTAATGTCCGTTTGAAATAAACGGTCGAAATTCACGAACTACCGCGGCGCGGCGCGTTCTATTCAGGCCATTATATTATATATATATATATATATATATATATATATATATATAATATATAATATATACTTCGTCGATTTCCTTTCGAAATGAATTTTATAAATCGTTTTAAATTCGTTTTCAAAACGGTTTAAACTTCATATTCAATTTCAAATCAAAATTGAATATTCCAATATAAATTCGTTTTAAATTCATTTCAAATCGTTTTCAATATTCATTTCATTTCGAAATCGTTTTATATTCAATTCATTTCGAAATCGTTTTATATTCAATGCATTTCGAAATCGTTTTCGATATTCATTTCATTTCGAAATCGTTTTCAATATTCATTTCATTTCGAAATCGTTTTCAATATTCATTTCATTTCGAAATCGTTTTCAATATTCATTTCATTTCAAAATCGTTTTCAATATTCATTTCATTTCGAAATCGCTTTTCAATATTCATTTTAAAATGAATAAAATCGATATAAATATTGTTCACGTCAAAATGACGTCAATCTAATCAACACGGCTTCATATATTTCTATTTTCAAATATTCTATTTCAAATATTTCTTTTTCAAATATTTCCTTTTCAAATATTTCTATTTCAAATATTTCTATTATTAAAATATTTCGTTCAACACATGACTAATCTCAACGGATGAGTACTGTCAACACATGAACCTTTATTTTATATTGATAAAGATGTAAATTTTATTATTAAAATATTTCGTTCAACACATGACTAATCTCAACGGATGAGTACTGTCGACACATGAACCTTTATTTTATATTGATAAAGATGTAAATTTTATTATTAAAATATTTCGTTCAACACATGACTAATCTCAACGGATGAGTACTGTCAACGCATGAACCTTTATTTTATATTATTCTTTATTTTCTAAATTGGAATGAGGCCCAATCAATTACCATATAAAGTTAATTATATGGATTCCATACAACGCATGTATATAATATCAACGATAGATAATCAACCATCAACCAAAGTGCACTACATTGTATAAGCATCAAATATAGATATCTAACGCTTATAACAGCCTGTCAATCAATCGATCGACATACAACTAATTATTGGGATTAGTGTATGTCGTATTTTATCCCAATACCCGTGTGGGGTTTCAAACAATCAAACACAGATTTTATTTGTGCAGCTGGGCGATGTGTAAAATTTATCGACCCAATCAATATCAGTCAAATCAGTGTATATAAACAAATCAGCCGATTTGTTTATAGATATTTATTTATTCACATTCACGTTAAAAATTATATTTTTAACGATAAAATATTTTTAACTATATAAATATTTTATTTTCTTTCAACACATTAATCTTTAGTTCATTTACCCAATAAAATGATATTTTTATTTTTCTAACTTACTTTAGAAAATTTCGGCGGCATAACGGCACTAAACTAGAAACGGGACGAGGCCTAGCCTTATCCCCGGTCTAGTGAAGGCCCACGCCATTCACACATCAATCAAATCCATTCAATTCACCAAACAATTCAATTCAAACCAAATAATCTAATCAACTAGACAACCAAACAAATAAGTCCATGGTCTGTGGACGATTGTGTCGGGTGCTACTAAGCACCGTCTGCATCCTAGTATATATATATAACTAAAAAAGAAATTGAAGAGTGAGAAATTCTCACCGAAAGCTAAATCCAACGCCACAACTCTTCTTATGTAGAAATCTTTGCCGCTCTTGCCTTTTGTCACTTTCTCTGCCCGTATTCTCTACATATGTAAAAATCACATTTTTACTTAGTTATTCGATATATAAAAATAGAATTTTTACTTTGCTATTCAATATATAAAAATCGAATTTTTACTTCGTTATTCAATATAGAAAAATCGAATTTTTACTTTGCAATTCAATATATAAAAATCGAATTTTTACTTCGTTATTCAATATAGAAAAATCGAATTTTTACTTTGCAATTCAATATATAAAAATCGAATTTTTACTTCGTTATTCAATATAGAAAAATCGAATTTTTACTTTGCAATTCAATATATAAAAATCGAATTTTTACTCCACTATTATATAGATAAAAATTCTATCTTTATACCGCTACTTTCCATATAAAAATTATATTTTTATATCTCTACTTTCTACACAAAAATTATATTTTTATAACTCTAATTTCTTATACAAAGATTATATTTTTAAACCCAACTTGAAAATCCTTGCTTTTATATCTTTAAAATCATATCTGATTTCTATTTTTAAAAACAAAGCCTTATTCTATTTTTAAAAACAAAGCAGGTTTTATTTTGACAAACGAAGCAGATTTTATTTTGACAAACAAAGAAGATTTTATTTATGCTATAAAAACACTGAAAAGAAAACATACTAAAAACAAACTGCTTTAAACAATGTCATTGTGTACATTAATTACCATTGATTTACTAACTACATAATCAATTACAAAATTAAGGGTTTATACCCTTCTTCAATGTTTTGCACTGTTCAGGAAATCGTTCACCATCAAGCAGCTGCCACCTTGGGTTTTAAAATCGTGCACGCCTGGAGCTGTCGGGGCCAGATCGGAGCAGCTCACCTCGTCGTCCTCCGTCACCGTTCCCCATGGTCGCCCCCTCGTCAAACTCGGTTATCCCCTGACGTCAGAAAGCAGCTCGAAACGCATGCCCTTTGTGGCTAGAATTCGAACGCAACACGAAACAATAAATCACCAAATATATGTGGATTGAAAGCCCTTTGAATGTTCTTCGATTTTTGCTTGAAGAGTATTTCGAATTGATTATCCGATTTGAGGATTGAATTTGAAATTGTATGGAACGTTTTCGCCCTTTGATTTTAAAACAGCGGCGGCGCTCTGTATAGGATTAGGGTTATGAGAGATTGGGGTTATTTATAGTAATTATTTTAATATTATTTAATTTTAATTTTTCCAAACAAAAGTGGATTTCGCCTCTGAACCCTGATTCCAACCCAACGACCGCCGCCCCTAGCTAAATACCCCCATTCCGAACACAATGAGATATGTCCTGCTAGCCAATTCGACCATTTCGATCAGTTTTCGTTTAAACTAAAATATAAATCTATATATTTAATTTTAAATGTACATTTCAATTTACCGGGGCCATATACTAACTCTAAAAATTCCCGAAAAATATTTTCTAGCTTCATATTGACGGTACAGTCCTAACAAAACAAATTTCGTCAAATTCTGATACCATTTGAAAAATGGCTATTTTCCAGTCGATTAAAATCAACTAAAACTGGTCAAACGCGTTATCCTTTGCCACGCTCACATATTGATTCGAAAAATTACGAATTTTGGAATTTAACAATAATTTGACATCACGAACCCAACAAAAGTGGTTTCGTCGAAATCCGAGGTCGTTTGCAAAATGGCTATTTTCAAAGGTCGAAATTCCATAGCGAGTATTCTGAAATTTCAAATGGACATATCTTTTTATCCCCGCTATGATATTTTGATTTTTCTGATTCGTTGGAAAGATATTCTCAAATAGATCTCAATGTTTTTGGTTTCACTAAAATCCGGATTGTTTTGCACCCGGTACATTCAATTGAAGTTAGAAATCGAATTATCGAACTACCGCGCCATTTTCAATTCCTTTTATAATTATTTATATTCTAATGACGAACTATATAATATATACATTCGAATTCTGTTCAAAATAAATTTCTCGTCGATATTGTTTAAAATAATCTATTTTAAATGTTTAAAATTCGCTAAAATTGCCAAAATAAAAATTTTAAACTGGCCCAGATTTTCGGGTTGTTATAGAAAGGCAGCATGCCTATCTCTGAGTATGTAACTGGGTTTGAAGCTTTATCTAAATATGCTCGTTCGTATATTGAGACCCCTCATTCGGAGAAGTTTATTATGAATTTGAATGAGAATCTTGGGAAACAATTGATTGACCATATTGATGACTATTTTGAGAAGTTAGTTGAAAAGGCTTTAAGGAAAGAAAGTTTTTTTCCGCAAAAGGTTGATGTTGTTGTTGAGAATAAAAATGAGGATTCGAAACCACAACAAGTTGGTGATAATAAGAAAAAATGGAATGGTAAATGTAAAGCGCAACAACAAGAAAATAATGGCTGAAAGAAAACCCAAGGGAGAGATTACTTGTTATAACTGTCAACAGAAGATGGCGCAATAACGCGAAGATGGAAATGAGGAGATGAGAGTATATACTGATGCATGCCACATTAGACTTGGAGCGGTGCTAATGCAAAAAGATAGAGTTGTGGCTTATGCAAGTCGACAACTGAAGACGAATGAAAGGAACTACCTGACTCACGACTTGGAGTTAGCTGCGATAGTATTTGCTCTGAATATTTGGATACATTATTTGTTGGGAGTTAGATTTTAGTTGTTAACAGATCATAAGTCGTTGAAGTGTCTTTTTTCCTAGAAGGATTTGAATATTCAGTAGCCATGATGGTTAGAGTTTTTGGCATCGTACGATTTTGGAATAGCTTATACTCCGAGAAAAGGTGATGCAGTGGTCAATGCGTTAACTTGAAGACATGCGAGTTTGGGAGTAATGCTTTCAGAATGGAAACATCTCGAGTATTTGTCAGGATTTGATTTTAGACCCCATTCTAAGTTAGAGCCCGAGATGTTAGCAAGCTTGTCGATTAGACCGACTATCATCGAAAGGATTGGCAAAAGCCAAAAGCGAGATGATAAGCTTATGAAAATCGTTCGAAGGTTGAGGATGAAAGGGGAACCCGAGGGATTCCAAGATTACAAAGTCGATCAAGATGGTTGGCTTCGCAAGAATGGATGATTAGTTGTACCTCATTTGTATGGGTTAAGAGATGAATGTTTAAGTGAGTGTCATCACTATAGATTGACGATTCATTCTGGTGGTAATAAGATGTATCGAGATATTAAATGGGTTTACTACTGGGAAGGAATGAAAAGGAATGTTGGCAAATTTATCTCAAAGTGCATAAACTGTTAGCTAGTTAAAGTCAAGAAGAAGAAGCCGATTGGACTTTTACAGCCATTGGAAGTTCCTATGTGGAAATGGGAGCAAGTATCAATGGATTTCATTGATGTATTACATAGGAAAAAGGCATGAAATGATATCGTGGATCGCTTGACTAAAAGCTTATGGTTTATTCATGTCAGATCGACTAGGACTGCATCGAAGTTGGTTGAATTATATCTTAAGTGGATAGTTCGATTCCATGAAATTCTGAAGAGTATTGTTAGCGATCGAGATCCGTTATTTACCAGTGGATTATGGAATAGTTTTTAAGAAACGTTAAGAACCAAGCTATGTTTGAGTACGTCTTATCATCCCCAAACAGATGGTCAGACCGACAGAGTAAATTGAGTATTGGAAATCTTCTTAGAGCTTTTGTATTGGATTTTTGAGGATCATGGGAAGAACATCTACATTTAGTCGAGTTTTCATACAATAACAGTTACCAGTCGAGTATTGGGATGGCACCGTATGAGGGATTGTACGGTAAAACGTGTAATTATCCCTCTTGTTGGTTGGAAGCTGGCGAGAAGTTTGTACTTGGGCCTGAATTGATAAAAGAGACATCCGATAATATTGAGATCGTTCGACAACAGATGAAAGAAGCCCAAGATCATCAAAAAAGCTATGCCGACAAGTGACGGAAGGACTTGGAATTCTCAATCGGAGATTTGGTATTTGTTAAGATTTCGTCTTTATACAACATTATTCATTTTGGGAAGAGAGGAAAGTTAGAGACAATATTTGTTGGACTGTTTCTGATTACCGAGCGTATTAGAAAGCCCACTTAAAGATTGGACCTAGCTGAAAAGTTGACAAGTGTTCATAACGTGTTTCATGTATCATTTCTACGGACGTTTGTGCATAACTCGAGCGTTGTGGTATCTCTATATCAGATTAAAGATTTTGAAGTCGATCCCGAAGTTTCTAGACCATGTATACCGTTTCACATTGTGGGAACTGACACGAAACAACTTAGGAGGAAGGTTGTTAAGCTATTCAAGGTACAGTAGAGCGAGAACGATGACGGTTGCAAGTGGGAAACGTAAGAGTATGAGATCGACCCATCTAGAATTGTTGGTGTGGTATGTCCTATATATCGTATCGTATTTATACCATTGTATCTTGCACTATTAGAAGTTCTAATGCTAAGATAAGGTTTTGATTGCATGAATGGTTGTATGCTTGAATGGATGGTAGATTGGCTACTCATGGATGGTAGGCATACGGGATATTGAGTTTGCTTGTGTTTGAATGGGATATAAGGGAGAAATTCCTAAAGGCGGGAGAATGTAACGACCCGTATTTTACATATCGACTGGTCGTAAAATAATTACATTTTATCCCCTAGTGGTATAATCATTCTCGGATTTTTAATATGTTGTTCATGGGGATGTGAGACATGTCCGTGGTTTTTACCGAATTCAAGTATGACTATTTTGCCCTTGATTTACTATTTGGGCCATAACTTTTGATAGGAATCGAATCACGTGCAAAGATTGGTTTCATTGGATCGGAATGGTGGTTTACAGTTCCGTAGAGTGGCCACATGAAGGATTTGGTTCACTGGTTTGAGAGGAAGCGTTAATTTAAGTTCCAGCTGCTGCTTAGGCAGAATGGTCAGCAACCAATGGGCTAATCAGTCAAGCCCATTAGACCTCTGACCTGCAAATATAAATAGGGGTGCTTAGGGAGAGAATTAGGGTTACTCTCTCCATTCTAAACTTTAGATTAGGCGTCTGTGATTCTCCGATTCAACATAAAGCCCTATTTTCTGTTCTTTTCATACCACATCATAGTAGATTGCATTTAGAGGAAATATCAACATCAAAGGGGATTAGATCACATCAGATTGCATCATTTTTGGGGGATTTCATTGTTGTTTAGGTCTAAATTCATCAAGTTTGCATCAGATCTAGAAATTGGTGAGTGATAGATATCTCTCACATGGAAATTACGAAACGTATAGTTAAATTAAGATCATATTTATATGTTTCATGCTAAAATCACCTTAGATCTGATCATATATGTCTAAATAAGATTTAAAAACCCTAAGAAACCTAAATTGATCATATTAACCTAATAATTGTTAGATTAGTCATGTTTATCCATATGTTTTGATCCGACTCATGCTAAATCTCATAATTGTGATGTGTTTATGTTTTAATTGGAATTTGTTCATGTTTATATGATCATGTATTACTGAATTGCTGTTTGTTTTGATTGAATCGATTGCATTGCTTGAGTTGTACATTAGATTATTTGATGTAGAATCATAGGATTGAAGAACAGAGCAAATCGGAGGTTTAGATGATCGGATTCAGCTGAAACTTGGCGGAGGCACTCGGGAAGACGGGGGAATTGAGCATTCAAATTTTGGTGCGAAATGCACTAAGTGCATGGGTCGGCACCGAGCCATGTGGGTGCCTCATGTGGCGATAGTTCTTTGAGGCGTGGCGTAGAGGTGATGAGTAGAGGCCATTTGAGATTCTCAGATTGTTCGAAGTTGATTCATGATGGTCGAAGGTTGATTGCTCGAGATATGAAGAGACCGGCAGAAGCTTCAACATGAACGTCGAAAAGATTGGAGAATGGGTCGGTGGGATGTACTCAAGTAGAGATGGATATGAACCGACCAGTCCACTTAGCCAAAAGTGGCTAAGTGGATGGGTCGGCACCAACCCGTAAGGGGAGGTCGGGAGGACTTGGATTTTGGGAAGTGTAATAATGGTGGCTTCCAGAAGTTGCTACTGAGGTTTGGTTGGAAATGGACTTCATATGGATGGACTGCAACTCAAAGATTGATGATGCATCGATTGTGAACTCACATTGGAGTGGTCGAAGCCAGATTGATGTGACGCTAGTCATGATTCAATATACGATCCAGTACGATGGTGGATAAATAGGATGGGAGTCAATCATATATGATAATGGAATGGTTCGAGAATGAATTAAGTCGCCTAGATGAAAGGCTTGGCAAGTTCTGTGTGCCAAGGTATCGTCGGTAATCGAATTATTCTAGTAGACTCAAAGCACAATTATTATAGTGACGCCCATTAGGACCAGATTTGAGAGATCATGTACCCTGGGAAGTCGTTATGGGCCAAATTGTCGAGAATGGAAAAAAACATACGAGTCACGACGACATATAGTAGTTTAGCTAGAACCATGGTTTTTCCATTAGCCCTTTTTGATAATTGAAAGCAAGTTCATTATCGATGGATTCAAGGCTGTAGATGTGATAGCTAGGACATTGGATGTTATGGATGCCACGGTTGATTGTGTGCTTTCTTCTCTATTTTCTCTGGGTAGGCTATCACCATAGGATGTCAAAGAGAAGCGAGATTGGGGTTGTCCTTTCCTATTCTGTAATGGCATGTGATGGATGGTTTTCACATGTTAACTTGATGGTTGCTTGGCATATCAGATAGTTGATCCGCCTATACTTATATTATCCTGTGTAATTGTTGTTAGCTATTTTATCGCTTACTACGACTGCTGTCTGTCTCAAGGTTTTATGTTTCCCTCCTATTACCATGAGTTGTTCATCAAGGTTGTTGATGAGCAGACTGGGTAGCAGGTAACAGTTTGTTGCCGTTGACATTGTGTAATGATGAGCAGGAGGCTGGCATACTATAACTACCTACTATCTAGATATTTGTTTTCAATTTTCATTGTATGTTGATTGTTATTGAGACCCTAAGGGATGTATTGAGGTATGTTGTATTCAGAGATTGATGTATTGAGATGTATTATACTCAAGATTCTATGGTTTTTTGGAAATTTGATTCTCTGTTCTGTTGTGCTTCATTACTATATCATGTTCTATATTTTATTAATATATATTATTCATGGGCTATGAGTTATATGACAGGTTTTATTTCATGTTATTCTACCCTGGTGATCGTCTTGTATCGGCCTGACACGTCATACAACACACTTTTTTCTAAGTTTGATGCAGGAGCTATAGGGTGGTCATCACAAAAAGGGTCTTCAACACTGAATCTAGAAAACCATAACGCTCCTTTCCATCTACCGCTCCTTACAAACTCATGCTATGTACCTCTCGTTCTTATCCTGTCATAAATTTAGACAACATGTCAAACTTTCATATTCCCTTAAGAGATGTTAAGAAAAGGATTTTAATTAATTATTATGTCTTAACTTCACCTATAAATTCCCAAAGTTTCTCTTTCTTATTCATTTCTTCTTCATCCTATTTCCTTAAACCATGCAAGTTTTAAATTTACCTTTAACTTCTTTCTATTAAACTGCAACTTTTTCAAAATTTCATTTTTCTCAATTCTCTTACATCACATTATATCCTTTGAGTGTTTACCATTTCTCTTTCTTGCAGCCAATTTCTCCCTTAAGACTTTTTATGATTACCACTCAAAATTTTAAGGTGTACTCATATACCAAAATAATTTCTTATACATTTACCAATAGTTCATGCACACTACTGGTACCACTCACACTAAATTATCTTTAATTAAATAAAATTTTATATTTACAGGATTTTTCTTAAAATTTAAAACCGGGGAACATAGGATTAAGCATTTTCACTTAGATGGGTTTTTATTTATTTTAATATACATTACATTTTCAAGAGGAATCAATAAGATTACGTTTCTATGAATCTTTTCTAAGGAAAACTTTTTGTGTTCTATGTAAAGTAATAAGGAAACTTCAAAATTGTTGAAATAAATAACACAAAATATAATGGTTCACCTATATTTTGTGAAACTTCAAAATTGTTGAAATAGGAACAAAAAATATAGTGCTTCACCAATATTTTGTGCACCTCTTTCGCTGCATATTTCCTTATCACTTAAATGAAACATGTATACTTACAAACCTATTGATTCACAAACAATTATTATATAATTATTCTTGTTCCACTAAGTAAAAGTGTGTCACAATTCGTCATTTATTAAAAACTTTTATATTTTATTTCATTTAAGGTCACTTATGAACCACGTATGGCCAATTCATTTATATTAGTGCTTTCTCTTAACCACTTATATCGCTTAACTCTACAACCTGCTTCCGCATTTACTACTTTTCGAAAACGAATTTTACATAATTTTCTCAAAAATCATTTTAATGCAACTCTTAATATTACAAACTAGTAAATTTCGAAAATTGTAAACTTTTAAACTTGAAACTTGAAAACTTTTCTAGAAATCTTTCTTTAATTCTTTCAAAAGGTTATTACGGTGGGGCTAAGTATAAAGTGGTTTCTAACTTTTGCATTCTCGTTCCTTTTGCGCAAAATTACATTTCTTTATCCAAAATTTCCCTTTTACAGAAATTCCTCCAAAACTATGTCTAAACTGGAAAATAAGACTAGCGCCACTTTTGCACCAAATACACACACACACACACACATATATATATATATATATTCATAATCCATTTTTCTCTTTCTTACTCTTCTCAATTTACAAGGCCCTACTGCCTAATCTACTAATCTGAAATACCAAAATTTCGGATATTAACACATGGAATCATTTTTTTAAAACATATTATATACTCTACATTATTTGCCACTCATGGGCCTATAATCCTCAAATTCCATAACCATTTTCGTAGTGTACAAAACTGACATTGAAACTTTTTCCATGTCTTGTTTCACTTAATAAGTGGGTTCCTCTATGGATATATGTATATATATATAATATTTATGTTTAAAAAAATAAAAATACGTTCACTCACTATCTATATGAGATCTTAAACAAAAGCTCTGATACCAGATGTAACAACCCAAACTATAAAAGATTTAAACTTTTAGCAAAATGCTAAGAACTCAAGTCTACTGGAACTCGAGTTGGCTTGTCTAGTATTCTGCAGAAAGGCAAAGATAAAGCATATCAGAGTTCACAATAAAATATCTCATAACGGAACGAAAAAATATAATAGTAAATAAATACTTACCCTAATAATGCTGTCTAACAAGTGTCTCTAAGTTGTAATCTCTGACATCTGTCTAACCTGTAGGTTTGTAATGAGGAGGGGGTCAGAGTTGAAGTTTTGTGGACAAATTATACTTTCTATAAATAACACTACATATATCGTTCTATGACTGGTTTGTCTGTATTAAGTTATTTGAGTTTATTACGCATTACACTTCTGATTTCATGCATAAATCGTACCAATCTACTCCCTTGTAGATTCCTGATAAATCATATATGTAACTATATGCCCAATATATCGAGGTACACCCCATAGTACCATTTCGATTGGTCTCTATCTTCGCGCTATGAAAACATACAAGACCATGCTGTGAAATTGTATCATATCTCCATCACTACGCCATGAAAGAGTGCTAATCTGCACTACAAAAGTGAATATACTGCTACCACTGCGCCATAAAGAACCCAAGTCTTCCATGGAACTTTGGCGGGGGTTTTCTATATCTGTCATGAATGGCCTTATTAGGCGAAAAATTAATGGCTTCGTTAAGCCCATAATACAAATAGCAAATTTTGGTTTGTCTTTTTATGGTGGTTATGGCCTACCTGCCCGCTAACTAATGAAAGACCATTCAAAGTGCTAAGTGACTGTCCTAACAACCAATCTAAACATGCATGTGGTCCCTCATCCAATGACCCGATAGTGAAGATCATTGACCTCTTGGTTTAGCTCTAGTCTTTCCCATTCTTGCTTCGACTGACGATGATAGGTGTCCGACGACGTGTTATCCTTTGTTGGGTCCTGACCACAAAGCCTCCCACCTTGAGGCAACCTACGAATCATTCTAGAAATCATCCCAGTCAGTCTTTAGGCTTCCCACAACCATAGATGTAGCCAAGGTATGCTCCTTAGATGGAACCGTACAAACCATGCCTCTGTGGGCACAACATAAAGCCTACAACAGAGGACCATCATGAAGTGTCCTCACGTTGCGTAGAAGTTTTGCACTTCCTTCTAGTCTCTTCAAATAAGTTAGACGTGCTTCCACTATATCTCCTGACACCTTCGATGATTTTTCCCATTAGGCTCTTCATCCCCACAGACTAGTCCAAACGCATATTGCTATATTAATTAGAACCTATGTCAAATTTACCCATCATGCGTTTCACTTACTTTTCTTTTTCGTTGATCCACAATATTCATTAATCTGTTTAATCGAATATTATTTATTCATAAATCAACTTTACTAGTTACCATAGAATCTTAGGCTCGTAACTTACACTTTGTAAATCAATACGTTCATATTAAAGCCTAACCGTTCTTTTAACCAATTTCTGTCATATTCATAATTGCAAATGAAATATCTCTATTTATTATGATTTCCCAATTTTCATATTTATGCAAATATAATTTGCGGTTGTAGGTTTATAATAAACCTCACATATTCCTTTTTTTACCTTTCTTAACATCTTTCAATTGTGTTATCATTTCTCTTTCTGTCTTTACAATTTACCCTTTTTTAGGAAATTAGACATATTCCAAATTGATTGGTTACTAAGACTGCACAAAAACCTATTTTCATAGCTTAAGGTAATTACTGCAATAGAAACTCATAATTGCAAGACATCTGTTCAATTATTTTTAGGCTACTGAATAGTGCGCAATACGGCTAAATCCATATTTCGCACTAATCCGCGCCATTATTTATTTTTAAACTTGAAATTATGTTTTCTACTTCTTTTTCAAACCAAACTTTGGAAATATGTTCCTTTTTTCCTAACCAATCAATCTTGGCTATTTCTGACTTTCTATGTTATTCGATATACTTTAATTCTCGTTTTTAACTTATTTTCCCTTTTTACAAAATTTCAATAAATTTGGATGCAATTGGATTATGCCTCATTTTCAATCCCATCCATTTCTATATTTATTTCAATCTAAATTTGAAAGGTTATCTTTCAACTAACACAAAGATTCTCAGATTTACCATTTAACTGCAAATTTACTGTCTATAATATTAATTATATTACGCCCATAATTATCAAATCCTCTTTTGTTCATAATTTCAGTTAAATTAAGTTTTTCCAACACATGCAAACAAAAAGGATTATAATCAGTCAAATAAATTGGGCGCACAATTCAATTATATATACGCAAGCCATTCAAGTTCATGTATATTTTGCGCATAACTAAAATTCAACACATGCTATATATATATTCCTACGCAGAAAGGGGGAAAAGAGGAAGAAGAGAACATATTATAAATTATTATAGGGATTAAACTATATAATACATTATTATAAGAAAATATAATTTGCACCCACTCACCTGAATGTTCTCCACATCTGAATCTGATTCAGATGTGACATTCGTGGTTTCTCTAATTCAAATCTCACACGGGCGGTAAATCTGAGCATCTATTGCTTATTCTATATTCTTCCATCTCCAAATCTCGAATCAGAGACCCTAAATGTAACAACCCGGAAAATCAGAACCAATTTAAAATTTTTATTTTTGAAATTTTAATGAATTTTGAATAGTTAAAATAATTTATTTTAAATAATAACTATTTAAAAATGTATTTAAATCGAAGTTAGAATAAATATATTTATTTTAATTTTAAAAGGAGTTAGAAATAGCACGGTAGTTTGAAAAATTGAATTTAAAATTTGACTGAATGTACAGGATGCAAAATAAATCGGATTTTAGTGAAACCAAAAGTATTTAAATCTGTTTGAGAATATCCTTCCAATGAATCTAAAAAATTGAAATTTCATAGCGGGAATCAAAAGTTATGGCTAGAGCAATGATAGTCTTCCGCTGCATTGTGTTAAGTTTATTGTAAATTAATCTTCCGTTGTATTATTATATTCGATGTACTCTGATATTCTGTACTCTGATGTTGCATTATTATGATGTAATAAAAGTCTTTTGTTATTTGTTCTGATGTGTTGTATGCCCAGAGTTAATGCATTTGAGGATTTCCAACTTTTGGATCAGACCTGTGTGGTTTATGGTTGATTCAAAGGGCGGGGATTTTCGGGTCATTACACTCAAACTAATATATATATTTTTTGAAGCAAAAATGTGTGATCTTTTAAAAAGAACAGAGCGCGCGCACACACACACACATATATATGTGTGTGTGTGTATATATATATATATATATATATATATATATATATATATATAGACACACACACATATGACAATAACTGCCAACAAGCCTGGCAAGTAACCAATGGTACACATCTAGCTCGGGCTATGACCATAAGTATAGGAGTTAGATGGATGAGTTTCGGATAAACCACCGCCCATCATACTTAAATATCGAGTTCCGGCAAGGCCACCACCCGATAATGACGTATATCTACTCTTATATAATATAACAGTCATCCAACAAATACAAATAATCAGTACAACATAATATAGGAAAGGACTCTCCAGGACCGCTTTCCAATAAGCTCCTCTGCAAAAATCAATCATCCCGTAACCTGGAAAAGACTAAACAAAAAGTAATCTAACAATCACATATACATGTATATATATACCATATATATGTGGATAAAATAAAAACACAAGATAAACAGAGACAATTATAATAACCATTAAATCTAATATCAATAACTAATACAGATTCTACTATTACTAAAATACATAATAACCCTAATAAACAACTTCAAATTATTTCTAACTTAACTAGTAATCTGTCAAACATAGGTTCCCTTAACATCTTATAATGAGGGTTAGACATCCATTCTAAACAAAACAAAACAACCTTAATTATTAAATTATCTATAGTAATATAATTAGAATGAAACATTCTTTGACTTCTATCAAACCAAATAAACCAACTTATAATAGTTATGTGTATGTGTGTGTATATATATATATATATTTCCGAAGAGTTTGGAGGAGAAGGAAAATGGAAGAACTTTGGTGTCCTCACAGAAAATATGAGTTGGAGGCTAGGCACCGCTGGTTTATTTATAGCTTCTCAAAAGAACCATGCCCGTATGATTGAAATGAATAAGATCCGTCCATAAACAAACGAAATAAATCATGCTGCCCTAACCCAAAATGGGTCGACCCACGCTCTAGATGGGTCGACCCACTTCAGGTATGGGTCGACCTATACACGATTTTGAAAATCGTACATCAGATCGTTTAGCTACATGATTATCGGTATGATTGAACATTTTATTTTCTAACCATTTTATTGATTATTTCCGGTTTTTGACGCGCGCTCTTATTCAAATTCAAATGCGCAATCAACGTGTTATTAATACATGCACACCCAATTAATTTAAAATGTTACTTTACTCATGTCATTCCAATTTCCATTTATTACTTAGTTTTATACCATCTATGACTTGCATTTATTTTGCGTGCTATTATTATAATTACATGTCCAAATATATCTATATATGCATTCACATTATAAAATTAGTTATATGTTTTCAAATTTTGATGTTATATCCATTCTTTCCTTTTTAATGTCATTTATGACATGCATCGTCGGTTAAAAGGAACTGATGCTATTTTAATATTAATCATTTTAGCTTCCTTGATTTAATCCTTTCTATCACACATATTTGTTTTCCTATTTATTACATGTTAAGTTTGTTAATATGTTAACATTAATAATTTTCTGTTACTTTCAAAATCAAACGCACATGGTTTATAAAATTAGTACGCGCACATATTTTCTAATTATTTTATAGCGTACTATTTATTAACCTCCATTCATTCTTTTATTTCTTTTTAATTTAATTATATATATACCACTGTGTGTTTAGTTTGCATAGCAACAACTTTTTATTTATTGCCCATTTTATAACATGTGTTTTTTTCAAATTTCAAATGCACGTTACTCCCATAATTATTTTGATAATTTTGTTAATCTTTATTATTTAAAAATGCAGGGTGCTATAGAATACCCTTTCTCTATTGCTTTCCCCATGCTAAGGATGTTACTCTTCAATTCATTCACATAATAGATATCATCAAATGACCATTCTTTACCATTGTTTTTAGAAAAACAGATTTTTCCTTGGCCATTGACTTGAACTTTTGATGCATCTTCAAATGACACATGTCTATCCTTTACCTTTTGCATCTTCACAAAAAAGTGTTTTTGCCCGCATATATGTTTACTTGCATCGTTATCGAGATACCATACTAAATCGCTGTGAGGAGCAATTTCCTTATAGGCCTTCAAGAGAGCATCGTTCTCTTCTTATTCCGCAACCAGGTTTGCATTTTGTTCTACCTTTCTCTTAAATAGCATTCTTTTGCATAATGGTCATGCTTGCCACAGTTATAACACTCAACATTTTAACGATTTGATTGACCGTCTTTTCCACGACCGTATCCTCTGCCAAACCAATTTGTTGGCTCAGCTGGCCTTTTTCTTAGGGATTATTTCCAAATCCATGGCATCCACATGACCAAAATCACAACCTCCATGACCATATCCCCTTCCTCGATTTTGTTGTGTACATCGCCTTATCTTCCTTGATTTTTGCCTTAACTTGCAAAGCCACTTAGAGTAGCTCTTGTTTCCTTTTCTTTTTCCATTGTTCATGTACTTCAAGAGAACTCGCAAGATCGTCGATTGTCATTTCTGCCAAATTCTTTGACTCTTCAATTGTGCATGCAACATTTTCAAATTGTCAGTTAATGACCATGGAATCTTCTTTACAACTCTTACATCAATTTTGTTTTCTCCATTGCGTTTAAGTTTATTCACCATTGTTTGCACACATGTGATGTAGTTAGATATTCCTTCCAATTCCTTCATTTTCATCATTTCCAACTCGCCACGAAGAATTTGAAGTAGCGCTTGTTTAACTCGATTAGCTCCCTTGTACACTTTTTGCAAAGTGTCTCACGCTTCTTTCAAATTTGCTGTATCGGTAATTTTTTCAAATCTCGATTAGTCCATAGCTCAAACATGAGGTATACGGCGTTCTTGTCTTTCGTACGCATTTCTTTCAAGGTCTTTAATTGATTTTTCGACAAGTTCGTGGTGTTTTCTACTTCCATGTAGCCATTTTTGACTACTTTCCATGCATCTTGTGCACTTAGTTATGCACGCATTTGAAAGCTCCAATTATCATAATTTAACTTGGTACGTTGTGGAAGCAGTATATGCCCCCAATGATTTGGAATTCGCCATTGCTCAGATACAAAATTGTTAAATAGAGAAAAGAAATTTTAGAGGAAGTTGCACAAATAATTTTACTTTTTCCTTCCTTTGTCATTCATATTTGCTTGCTTTTCTTACTTGCCTACACCATAATAAAATGACCAAATATTTATAGTGCACTACATACCCTTACAAATAGACACAACTCTTTCTATAGACACCTTTTCATTTTAATAGAGACGACCTTTACTGCATAGACATGACTTTTCACTTCAATAGACATGGCTTTTCACTTAAACAGAGACGACTCTTCAATTCAATACGATTCTTCACTTCAATAGACACGACTTTTCACTTAAACGGAGACGACTCTTCACTTCAACAGACATGACTCTTCATTTCAAGAGACACGATCTTTCACTTAAATAGAGACGACTTTTCATTTCAATAGACACATCTTTTCACTTTATCATTTTGTTTGAGTTTATTCTTTAATAGTAACCACGTCGAATGTAGCTTGTAGTGTTATAAATTCACTTAGAGAAAAGAAGGATGGCTAGTAATATTGGTAGAGTTCTAATCAGTCTTGCACTTCTACACTTATGCCATATTTTATCAACAAGGGTGGCCCAAGGGTAAGACCACCAAGGCGATCGCCTAGGACCTCTGATCTCGTATTGTGCAATTTGAACATGTTCTGACATCCAAGGGCCTCTGATATCTCGATCTGCCTAGGGCCTCCGATTATTTTAAGGGTTTCAACACCAACCTTGTTTATCAGCTATTACTATACTAACCTTCGTAGGTAACCATACGTCAGTTCTTATTTCATTAAGAACACCAAATAACCATAAAAATTATCCTTTTAGATATGTGAACACTTGGCATTTTAAGCAAGGTTATGAATAATGTGTTACAGAGGGACTCATACTAACTACCTAGGGTAATTACACTTATCAATTTCTAGTGAACTTAAAAATAGTTAAAAAGAATCTTAAAAAATGGAATATGGAAAAAATAAAAGTTGATGCAGTAAGCAAGCTTACTAGGGAGTATACTTCTATTTTCTATCAATTGGTTGATGTCCATGAGAATAGTGTTGTGTACGAATATCTTATTTAGGTCAACCTAGAGCTTAAGAAGCTGTACAAATTAAGATAAAAGAATTAAGAGCAAACCATCGGGCTTACAAAAGGTAATGCTCCTTCCAAATTCTTATTTTCATGTACTTATGTTTGATAGGGTAGGAGTAGAGTCTATGTTTTTCTTTACATATATGAGATTATATACGACCATGTAAAATTACTCAAGAATGTTTGGATCATTTTTCCAATCTTAATAATGGTATTATACATACTATCTTTCCACATATTGAACGAGCATGATTATGAATGAGGAAGGGTGAGTTCCTTATCTAGTAACATTACACCAAATGAGTTGAGAAGTCCACTTTGTTCCATTCATGGTACAAAGACCTCATGCCTAGGTGAGCTTTCTTCATAGTTTTTCAAGTCACGTTATGTCCTGATACAAGAAGATTTGATGAATGTTATAAGTGAAATACTCCAAACATATAATTTATTATCTGGTTCGACCCATAACTTTATTTTTTGTATTCCAAAAAAGGACAACCCCAGGCTACTTTAGATTAGTATGCTGCTAAAAGCACCTCGGTTTGTACTTTCTAACACCATGGTGTGGTAGCCAAAAGCATAAAACATGGCACTTTTAGCATTACCCCACCGTATAGAACTAAAAGTACACAATTTTTTCTTTTAGCTACCATGCTATGGTGTTAGAAAGCACAAACCAATGTGCTTTTAGCAGTGCATTTAAATTATAAGCCAATCTCCTATGCTAGTAATATATACATACATACATACATACATACATACATATATATATATACATATATAATTGTTTCCAAAATCATATGTGACTGACTAAACTGCTTCTTCCATATTCAATATCAGAGCATCAATTTGCCTATGAAGGCGGATTTTTAGGGATTATATATTACTAACCCATGAAATATTGCAAGATTTTATGAAGCCATGGAAACCAATTAAGTCCCATTTTTGGGCATTTTAGTATAAGGACAAACTTATTTAAAAAATTGGCTAAAAAGATGGCAAGTTTACTTTTAGGGAGAAAGACACTTTTAGTGTAAAAGTGGTATTCAGGGGGGCCCACTGTCATTTCCTCTTTTACACTAAAAGACTCCTTTGTCCCTAAAAACCAACTTGCCATCTTTTTAACTTAATTTTCTGTTAAGTTTAGCCTTCAGCCTATTTTCCACTTTTTTTTGAAGGCCTCAACACACAGTAACACAATGCAATAGAAATCAATTAAGTCCCACATTTGTTAACGGAAACTACAAACTGCATATTAACAGAGTTAAATCCAATGCTTATTTCAGTGGTTCAGTGATCCATAAACAATATATATTACAACTAGTAGGTATGGAAGAAGGTGTTTACAAATTAAATACCTAGGTGTATCTCCTTATACAGACTACGCTAAGAGCATTCCCAACAACATGTCCATTTAAAACGGTGGAAGACAACTTTTAAGCGTGAGTTTGTCTGACTCTTCCAACAGTGAGTGGGCCAAAAACGCTTATTTAAAAAGGAAAATCAGTTAACGGCAAACAGAAAGTCATTTAGTGATTTTTTTTAATATTTCCATTCTGCGGGGTTCAGAAACCCATTTATACGTTAAACGATTTTCTGAACACCGTTTAACGATCGACGCTAAAAAAAGCGGCGATGATCCTCACTCTCTTCTCTTCCTCATGCTTAACTTCACACTGCTGCAGCGCGAGGAAGAGAAAAAAAGCGTGAATCATCTCTATTTTTGCACAAATTGACACTGTTGGGATTGCTTTAACGCCTCATGAGTCATAGTGTATTCCATTAACTTAAAAGTTAGCTACAAAACTTGAAACCAGGGCAATGAATTTATATTAATTGCAGGTAAAGCACAACATATCAATGGTGTTATTGTTCCATTAGTCTTTTATTTGTTGTTTATTTATCACCAGTCATCTTTGGAGCTTTATAAGACTGAATCCTAGGTACTAATTTCATCTAGGGGTAGATTTCGCAAAATAGCATAGGATGTGAGTTGACCAGAATTTTAGACGTTGGGATACATATAAGAATGTGTGTAGATACAAGTTTCAAAAAACTGTTCAAAGAAAATAGAGGATGAGAAGAATGAAGAAAAAGGTTAAGAATAGAAGAAGAATACAAACACAACAGAATGAGTAGAACGAATAAAATACAGTATACTTCTAGTGTATGTGTATATACATAAATAGTCATAACACAACATATAAATTAGTCTAGACAGTTATAATGATATGTCCTCACAAATGACAATACATGAAAATCTCTTGGTTTTAATATTTGGAAATTATATCCATATAATTAGCTCAATAGAATAAGCATATTCGCATAGCCATACTTAAAGCAAAGGTACAAGTATAGAAATTAATCATAGGTGGGTCAAAACAATGTCAAGTCGTACATCATTTATCATAAAACCCAAAATAATCTGTATTAAGTGCAAACAAGATGTATAATGACAAGAACAACGATATTCAGTATCGACTTCCTAACTCCATCCATACTATTAATCAAATAACGGTGATAACACTTTTCAAATTCTTACGGAACGTCGGAGTTTTGCATTCGTAAGTCAATACATGTCAAATTAGAATATTTACTTTGTTTTATCTTTGGAAACTCCAAATTCTATTTCAAATTCTATGAAAATTCTTTTCTCATAAATAAAGTCATTTGGAACTTAGTTTACAAAACAATTCAAATCATTTATAAGTTCTATTTCAATCTTTGAAGTTTGTAGAGTCCTATTTATAAGTTCTAAAATCCGTTTATAAGTTTTTTTATAAGTTTATAAATCAACTCCTAAAACAGTAAGAAATTGTTTATAAGAGTTATTCGTTAGTTTTAAAATTTAATAGCTCGTTTGTAAAACTTGTTTATGTTTAAATACTTGAAATCTCTTATTTAAAAAACTTGACTATAAAAAGGGAATTCATCATTAAATCATTTAGGAAATCCTTTTATACAATACATTATAGATCTTGGTTTCTTTTATAAAACTTCTTTTTATATAACTTAAACAAAATTTGATTATAAACCTTGCTTTTGTTATAAAACTAATTTTATAACTTTTAGAACTTTGTTATTTTACGTTATAGCAAATATCACATTTTATAATTTTATGTTTAGGCCATTTGTCACCAGTTACTTAGCAAATACCGTTTATTAATTAACATCATATCTTGTTTAATTTCATACAGAAATCATCATCCAAAATAGATTTTAATGTTACTTATATTAGAGAGTTTATATGTGCATAATATGAAAGCGAATAACATCCAACACATTGAGTAATCTGTTATTAAACAACTTACATATCATCATATATGCAAATAATTTATTTCATATAGTCTAATTTATATAAGATGAATCTTCTATTATTGACCAAGTAGTGTCAAAGGTCATCTGCTCCATTAAAGGCAGTATAAACCCAAACCAACCAAATAAGCAGTAAATCATCCAAACAACTAGTCATAAAATAAATACATAATCAGCCAAGAATATTGCTATATGGTATAATAATATTTTCAGAAAATGTGAGTTTTAACTCACCATCTTAACGATTTCACGTCGTTGAATAATTAAAATCAAAGATGTTTGATTTTGATAAAAAAATCCCGCAAGTTCCAATTAAGTCCAATCCAATTCGTACACATATTGGTTATCGATATGAATCAAACTAAACATGTCATGTCCAAATCTAACCGTGTATGAATTATAAACGAGTATTACAAGTTTTAATCAAAGTATAATAATTGTACTATTAACAACAATTATTAGCATTAATTAAATACATTACTAGTCATGTCATTCATGCTTTAAATATGGATTAACGCACGCTACTTTTCTTCCCAAGTTCGAATCCTCGAACCCACTCATTCTCAAAAACTTCATAAGACAGCCACACCACCCACAGACTGTCGAAGTTCAGGCAAACACAATCTCTTAGTCCAATAACCTCCCCACTACTCTGCCTGGAATGGTCAACTCCGATCATCCCCCGTTCACCCAGAAACTTTAGTTGAATGAAACAAAAATTCAAGTTGCAAAATATCCCACCACTTTCCCTGAAACGACGAGTGAGCGCTTAACTAGCTTGAGCACGTTCTTCTATTCCTTTTCTCTTTAAGTGTCATTTTCCAGAAAGTGAACGGCGACGGCGATAGAAGCCAAAACGTGGAAATGAGGAAGTCCCAGTTTTTAGTGATTTTAGATCACCTTTTATATCTGATCGACGAACGGGAATGTAGATATATCATCGGTACAAAGAACTTTTATGTTGGGACTTTTAGCTAAAAAATGGACAGATAAAAATGTTATTTTCGATCTTCGATTACAGAGGCTATGGTTCAAGAATGAATGAACGTTGAGATATATTTATAGATCCTCCAAAACATCATTCATCGGATTCAAAATTTTCTGAACTCCAAACGAGATGTGCTTACTATCATATCTAATAACGCATGTTCTGAATACAATGGAATTAGTTTCAAGTGCTAGTTTGATTGTATGCAATATATAGCTTCTAAATCATATTATAATTTTATGTCATTCAACGCTACGCGTTTCTAGGGCACATAAGCACATAATAAGTCCTATCACTATGAAATTCAAAATCTTACAATAATTTACTATTCTGGAATTCCGAGATAGTTTGCAAAATGACTATTTTCACATGTTAACAAAATCGAGAAATTTAAATTTCAAACTAATTAAATTCATCGATAAAAGTTAATTATCATCATTCACATTCAAATATGATTTTGCATAACCTCAAAATCGATTTAATTTAATAATATAATTCAAGATTCATTTTTAGTTGTTCCAAAAATCAAATTCTCATATAAATTTAATTCAAGTCATTAATTTTCAAAATTGTTCGTTTTAATTTTCAAAATCCATTAAGGGTATAAATGCTAAAAAAATTGGTTTGTTGTAGTCCCTCATCCTCTTCCTTGAATAACATCCAAGGACAATGCTATTGCTTTATTGATATAGAGAGGAGAGAGATTAAACGGTAAAACATAAAAGACTACATTGTTATTGCTTTATTGATTGATTTTACAAAAGATACTTGCTTACATTACCAATCCTTGTCTCTATTTATAGATAGCTTATCTTTATCTAAAAGAACATTGAATATTGCAGAGTATATTGAGGTCTATTATAATAGATAATTCTATACCCAATATAAACTCAAATCAATACAATTAAATAAATGCAACATATCTTCTAGCTTATTCTTTAACATTAAATAAAGACAACATATCTTCTAGCATATTCTCTAACACTTAACAATGGCCAAAAAGGGGATATCCACTTAGAATTCAAAGACAGAGAAAGAGAGAACTCCGAAAAAGTAAGCAACAAGATATAGAATCTTAGCACAAGTGCAACGTGCTAGAATCAGATTAAATCGGTACCCAAATAGATAAAACGGCAAGATGTATTTGGCAAAGCAATTGTTCCTTACATAGGATGGAAAACATGCATTTATGAATAATGGGACTACAACAAATTAGGTATATTTAATCCATTTTTAAGTTAATTTGGGGTTGGTATTTGTAATTTTATGTTATCAGAATAAAAAAGGAGTGTTATGAAACTGTCTAAAAAATGACGTTTAAAAATACCTAATTTGAAGATTACAACATGAAGAATAAGAAGAAAAAAATGCATGCAGTTTACTATAGGATTAACACTGTTAAAGGTATAAGATGATTCAAATAAAAAGGTTTTTAAATATACCTTGGCATTAATACGCTATATTACTTTGTCAAAATTTGAAAGTTTCATATTCAACTCAACTTTGCCCAATCCTTGATTTTTCTTCTTCGCTCGCATCATTGGTCACAAATAAGATTTCGCTTTCAAATTATTGAAAAAATAATGGACAGAACCATGAAAGAGGGATAAAATAAGTGCCGTAAATCAAACTACTGCCTTGAAAGCAAAACTCAGCACGACTTAAGTGTAATCGATAACTGTAGACCACCCATCGATATGTACACAAACATCCTTCATACTTGTGAACTCAAGATTGGAGATTTGCAGAAGAAATTGTCCTGTATTTCAAACAATTTGAGAAGGATTTAATTTCACAAATTGAAAAGAGGAAGATGAGCATGAGAAAATAATTCTCTGCGAAGTTTTTGGACCTCTGACGTTTAGAGAAAATGGAAAGAACGAAAAATGAAACGTATTGAATCTCTTCAGTAAATTAATCTCAATCATTAAATCATTATAAAAATGTTTTATGAATGCAAGAGAAGAGAAAACCAAAAGGCATTGTTTTTGTTTTAGATATCCAACAGATGGATGGATCGACTAATTTTTGCTTTTCTGTTAAAAATTTGTTTTCTGTTTTGTTTTGTTAACTATGTTTTTTAAACTGTCATTTTTCACTACATTCATGTGTTGTTAATATTTTCTTATTTTTCCATGTCAGAAAAATAGTGTTGTTAAAGACAAAGTTACAGGGTTTTCAACTGTAAAGATGAACTGTTGAAATTTTATTTTAAAGGAGGACAAAACATCAGATTTTAGTTATCAGTTTTACAATGTGCATGATATCAGAATCTGACTAGCAGTTTTTAAATATCATTTTTACAGTGTGTACGGCATCATAATTTAACTATCAGTTTTTAAGTATCAGTTTTACGGTGTGTATGATATCAGTTTACAATGTGTATTGTTCTTGAAAATAAATTTTTGACGGACTGTGCTTGAATTTAAAAAATTCTGAAATTTGTCCTCCACAATAAAATGCCCGTTTTATGTAATACTATTAAGCAAACTTAGGGTGTGTTCTTTGCAAGCGGACAACGGAGTATTTCGGCGGAGTATTTCAGCGGAGAATTGGAGTTAGCGGAGAATGCATTTGGCGCGTTAAACGGACTATTTGAGCGGAGAATGTTAACGGTGTGTTAGTAGAATAGAAAAATTATAAATTACTCCAATTCAGTTCTAACCAACTCCATTACGTGGAGCACTTCAATACGATCATAACGCAAAAAACCGCGTCTCAATTGGAGCTCATTTGCATAAGTTATTAAATTTTAAAATCTATAAAACACAAAATTTAACATTAAAACTTCATTAATTACCTTAATTAATGCAAACGGATCCGTTCAGAAGCTAACGGACCAAAATCGAGTCGTAGAGAAATGGTCTGTTTCCGCTTTGACGCGTCGTCAAAGCGGAAACGGGACGCGTCAAAGAGGAAACGGAGCATTTCTCTCTTCGTTTCCTCAAAAGAACAGGCCCTTACCACCTTTTTTGGGATTTAAAGATAAAAAATTCCACATATTTTTAAGAGGATTTTCTTTTAAAGGACAAACTTTGCAAAAAAATTAGTGAAAAGTATGAAAAGTTTCAAAATTAGGATGAATGACACATTTACACTAAAGGTGGAATTCAGGAGGCCCACTATCCTTTCACCATTTACACTAGCATTTGTTCTTCTTCCTATTTTCCACTATTTTTTATCTGTAAATAGCCGAGAAGGGACTGACATGTCCCTTTAACAGTTCCTCAGTGCAAACTGTACCGAGCACATGTTAATTGCTTCTTCTATGGCTTGACAGCCAAAAAACTTACATCAGCTTTTTCTCATTTTCACACCAAGACAAACAAAAACAGGGTCACAAGGCAACAAGAGTCATGATCCTACCAATGTGGTTTGACTCATTAATTCATTCTTAACGTAAAATGAGCAACATGTGATGCTATCATTACCAAACAGTGACTATCTTGTACCACTTCAATCAATGTATGACTCTCTTGAGACGTGGAACTCTTGAGTTTCTATTAAATTAAAAGGTAGAATAACCAGTGAACTAGCAAAGCTTTCATCTTACATAGCTGATAAAAGAATATTAGCATATAGATTAAATAGTACCACAGAAAAAAATACTCACCTATTAAAGCTCTGTTTTAGAAGTCGAGTACAAATAAGCTCTTTCAAGCCACTTTCTAAACCTGTTCAAGTCCAAATTCACATTTTGCACATCCAAGTAAACCCTCTTAGTTTCTTCCCATCCTTTTGCATTCACATTTTCAGGCCTTCTCAAGACAACATCATCTTCATCATATTTTCTACTTAAAGAACTTTCGCTAACATTGATCTTATACTCCATGTACCGTAGCTTCATTTTCAAAGCAGGCTCGCCGTAGAAAGCATTGGCTGCCCAATCTGTGCCTAATGGCACAATCTGGATGAACACCGACTTCGGTCTCATGAACAAAAAATGTGTCATTGCTGCTCCATGAACTCCGACCATAGCATCACTTGAATTCAAAATTTTATATATTTTTGCTAACTCCATGGTCCTATTTGGCCTTAACACTTCAACTCTGAACCCAATATTTTCAGCTAAGCTGGCGAGCTCATCCTCATTTTCAATAACTCTAGAACCAATTCTTGATATAATCACCAGCTTCGGTTTCATTATAGCCGTTTTCTCTTCTTCTACATAAAGTGATTGGATTCTTGGTCTATAGGCATCATCAAGAAGTTTCCTAAAATCAAAGATAGACTTCCTACTATGCATTTTTTCCGAATTTATAGTAAGATGACCATGAGTGCTTAACCCAACAACCAATTCAGGGAAACAACGCACTTTCGAATCATTCAAGAAATCGATTGGCTTGAATTTCGACATTCGAGAAAGAACGTCACCGTACTTCATAACCCACCAATTCCTGTAGTCTACTATCAGTATGACGACGTTACGATTGTAACGTTGAGAAGTGATGTGTAGTGGAATTATACCTTCATTGAAGTCATGATAAACATTTCCTGTGTACCCACCTGTTGAAAATAATATACCAGGTACATTGTGATTCACATCGCAAGATAAATCTGTTTCTGATGTTGCTAGTAGACTAAGCTGATGAACTGTGGACATGATTGAAATTTCCCATTTTCTGGGGTAGGGTTTGATGAATTCCTCAAGTTTTGAAGTGTTTGAATGGGTGTGGAGATAAATAGTGCTTGAATTTGAATGAGTTCTTATATCACCTTTCATGTAGCAAATATCAGTACGGGAGGATGTTCTATCACAATTCATTGAGCTGGTTAGCTCTGCTTTCAAACCCAAGGACCCTGTAAGCAAAAAATTGAGCAAGTTTTTAACATCGCTGTTTTGGTTAAAAAAAGGGGGAAAAGAAAGAACCATGGGTCGATAATTTCTTACATAATAAAGGGAAAACAGGGCAGGAGGTGAAGATTAGTAGAGGAAACAAAGTTAAGGAGAGGATAGACAAGAAGAAAATAAAGCAAATATATACTATAATCTTTTTCTTCTTCATTTTTGCCATTATCACTGTAAAACATCATGGCTTCTCGGCAGTTTTCATAGATATATTTTGGGGAGTCGCCGTTTCTTTTTCTTTTTGAAGAGATTGAGTGAAGAAGGGGGAAAAGCACGAAAGTAAAAGAGGACATTAATAAATGCCTTAAAAGGTGCAAACCATGCTGCTAAATTTGAAATTCTTGGCTAAAGACAAAATAAATGAAAATTCAACAGATAAATTGCTGATTAATCGGTTAATATTCCGTTTATCTATTAAATAACATTAAAGTGTGACGTTTAAATCTCTCTCTTTAAATTTTCACTATGTTACCTTTATTCAGCTTAAAACTCGTAAGTTTCTCTGTGTTACATTTATTTAGCTTAAAACTATTAAGATAATTTGTATTAAACTTAAATTTTGTTGATAGGCCTTTTGGCTAGGCCATCAAGGATTGGTAAAGCCATAGGCCCGTGTCTCCAATACCCGAAGTAGGTAGCCACAGTCAAAAAGCAGGCCGACCGATGAGGTCCATCACTTGAGTTCATCGTCTTACGCCAGATGCAGTCCGAAAGAAGCCCAATGTGATCAACATACCTAGCCGGGTCGGACCCATCCATGAACCTGATATTTCCCAAAGAATAGCTTTATCTGTTTCAAGCTATCTGAATTGGTTGGATCAATCGCCACCTGTCACCGGTAATTCGAGAAGTACCAATTCCATGAGAAGAGAACACTTCTTCAGGCTCAACGACTATTTTGGATCATACAAAACTTGTCCAAATCGGCTCAAGCACTGTATCACTTATAAATACCCCTTCTGAATTCAGAAAAAGGGAGTTTTGGAAGTTTTAGACACTCTAGTTTTCTTATCTTTATAAATCTCTTGTTGTACTGCCATTGTAACTATTCTGTCTGATAGTTTAAAGAAGTTATAAGAGATCACATAGGCTCGTTAACGCCAAACCACTATAAATTTATGTGTGATTTCCTCTATTTCCAGTTTTGATAATCATTCATCTTCATTTATTCTCTACATAACTCTTTCTTTGGGTGTTGTGCCAATTTTTATGTTAATGTTGTGGTGCTTTCACTGATAATATATATTCTCAGTCAAGTACGGGTTTTCGTTCTACTTTTGAATCATCAGGTCCGAGACGAAATCCAACCTTTTTCCTACATTGTGAGTGATGGCTGGAAAGACAACTCGCAATACCGGGAAACAATCACAAACTGGGACCTCCGCCGATGCAGCCGGTGGATCAAATGCCCCTGGTCCCACTACGAATCGGCCTACATTACTGCCTCCAATGCAACCCTCTATGACGGATCTCGCTTCTTCTATAGCTTATGCAACCCGTGATGAATTTATGACTGTGCTGAATCAACTCCGAGAGACAAAAGATGCATTGCAGGTCCATGCTCGGGAAAATGCTATCATGCGACAAGATGTGAACCGCATATTGAGACAATTTGAGGAATTCAGGAATCATCAAACGTAGGAGTATAGGGATCACCGAACGTCCCCTCGACGACTAGATCGAAATTCGGAGAGTTCATCGTCGTCCGGAGGCAACACAAAGAACATCGTCCACTTCAGCGACCGTTAGAGAGAGCCAAAAGTATCCATCAGTTGAACTTGGAAGAGCGATCAAACTAACCGGGGATAATAGGGAAAACCCAGACCTATTTAGCCGAGACAGAATATGTCGACCTCACAGAACAATCGAATTGAAATACCTCACCGTCTGCTCGTCTAGATGCTACTCAAACGGATCGAGCTCCCATTCACACCCCCCCCCCCCCCGGCTTGAAATCTTGTGAATGACCGAGATGGTTGGGGAGGGAGAAGGACTGACAGGACGGCGAGTCCGACGACGTTGCAGATGGAAAGGGCCAGGAGGCTCGGTTGGTTGAAGAAGCCGATCGAGACACAGTTATTCCCAGGAACCTCACGGCCATGGTGAAACAGATTATGAATGACGATAGAGGGCACAAAAATGAAGACTAAGGAGTTGACCGAAGCCACATGCCATTCACCGACGATATTTTGTAGGCTGAGTTCCCTCGAGATTCAATATGCCTCAAATGAACTATTACGATGGTACTTCCGACCCACAGCAACATTTGATGAGATATTCGTGGCACGTGAAGGTAGCGGTTACCCCCGACACAATCAAATGTAAAGTCTTTCCAATTTTCTTAAGTGGGGTAGCACTCATGTAGTTCATCCGTCTTCCTGCACGGCCAGTCCCAAACTTTAAAGACTTGAGTGAGAAAATTTTGAATCAATTTTGTCTCCATGCCTCCAAATCCAAGCCTGTCATGGCTCTCTCAGCAGTCAAGCGGGAAAGAGGTGAATCCCTAAGAAATTATCTCAACCGATTTAAGCAGGCGGCCACTGAAGTGAGTAACCCTAATCATGAAACTGTCTTGATGGCTATGGTCGATGGCATCGATAAGTGGACCGATTTGGAAAGTATTTGATTGGGAAGCCGCCCACATCAATTGAAGCATTCTATGAGAAAGCCTACATTCGGCTGAGAGCACAGGAAGACGCCCAGCTAGATGAAGACGATGGGTCGAAAGATGAATCTACCAAGCCGATCCAGAGCAACGTAGCAGTCAGGCAATCTAGAGATAATTCGCGAAAGGTAGAGGTGAACGTCGGGAACCGTGGTAAGAGAAACAGCGATGGGTCAAAGGAAGCCAATGGGAACCATGGACAAAGAGGGAATTCCAGAAAGCGACCTTGGTTTCAAGTTTTCGAAACCTATACAGCGTTGAACGACACGCTGGAATATATCTACCTCGATACCTTTAGTATTGTCCAGTATAAGAAGCCGCCGTTGCGCGAGGCAACAGAGAAAGGGAGAGCGACAGGAAAATTTTGTTTATTTCATGAAATTTATGGACACTCAACGAATCAGTGTCGACATTTGCGAGACATAGTGGAAAAGCTAATCCGAGAAGGAAAGCTTGACGAGTACAAGATGACCTCAAGAGACAGAGGGCAAGGAAGCTCGGTGCCTATGAAAAGCCAAGTAGAGGCCCGAGTCACCACCCAAGAAAAAGGGAAAGGAATAGTTATTAATGCTATTATAGGAGACCACATCCTGTCAGATACAACATCCGAACCATGGAGCGATATGTAAATTCCACGAAGCATTTTGATGTAGCGGAAATGAGCATCCCCGAAGCCATAAGCCCCTTGAAGCAAAGGAAATCTGAAGCGGAAGATGTAGTCTTCCGAGAGCGGGAAGTGATTGGCATAGAAGCTCCAACAGTCGACCCACTAGTGATAACGACAATTATAAGTCCGGCAACAATGCGAAAAGTTTTGATCGATGATGGAAGTTCAGTCAACATATTGTTTAAACAAGCTTATGATCAAATGAAGCTTGAACTGAAAGACTTGGAGCCGTGTGCTGTACAAATACATGGCTTTAACGGATCCTCCACCAAGACCATCAGATTCATCAAGCTATCCGTGGAATTGGGGGATGGAGATCGTAGGAGGGTGCGACTTCTGCCAATTGTTGTGATGGACATAAACTACCTATACAACGCGTTTCTAGGGCGACTGACTTTAATGGAGTTTAGAGCCTATATTGCCCCCATGGTGCCTACTATTGAAGTTCCCAACTGATGGGGGAATTGGGACTGTGCGAGGAGATCAAGTGACGAGGCGAGCTTGCTATTTGGCGGAGTGGAAAGAATTGCAGAACAAAAATAACAAGCAATAGAAGGACACCCCTCCTCCTACGGAGGAGAAGAAGGCATAACAATTACAACAGGCACCCCGGTCGGGGCTGCCACCTTGTAGGTTTGAGGACATCGACCCAAGGAAGGACGAAGAGTCGGGATGCCGGAAGTCAGCGCCAAATGAAACCACGATCGAGATACCTATTGATGATAATGACCCCATGAGGGTCTTGAAGATTGGATCCCATCTCGATCCCCTCTGGACGAGGGAGTTGGTTGAGCTCCTTTGTGCTAGTCTACATGTATTTGTATGGACCCACGCTCACATGTGTGGGATCTCGCCTTCCATAATGACTCATGCACTCAGTATTGACCCCAAATATACTCCCATAAAATAGAAAAGGTGGATGTTAGGCCCGGAGAGGTCCGCCGCTTTAAAAGAAGAGATCGAAAAGCTCTGGTCCAATGGTTTCATCCGGGATCCAACTATCCCCAATGGATAGCCAATCCTATGCTAGTGAAGAAAACCAATGGAAAATGGATAACATGTATTGATTTTTCTGACTTGAATAAGGCTAACCCCAAAGACAGCTTTCCATTGCCCAGGATCGACCAGCTAGTTGACTCGACCACTGGACACGAACTACTATCGTTCATGGATGGATATTCGGGACACGACCAAATCGCCATGCGTGTCCCCGGCCAGGAACACACTAGCTTCATTACCGACCTTGGGTTGTATTGTTATGTAGTCATGCCCTTCGGGCTAAAAAATGCAAGGGTAACGTATCAACACCTATTCAATCGCATGTTTCATTATCAAATTGGAAGAACGATGGAGGTTTATGTTGATGATATGTTGGTAAAATAAAAACAATCATCTGACCATGTCAGAGATCTTCTGCAGATGTTCGATATCTTGCGAAAATACGGTATGAAGCTTAACCCCTTCAAATGTTCTTTTGGGATGGCTTTAGTTCGTAGGTTCTAACATTAGTTCCTGAGGAAATGAGATTAATCCCGACCAAATACTAGCCATTAAAAATATCGAGGAGCCGAGAAGGATCAAAGATGTACAAATTTTGGCAGGAAAGGTCGCGCCCATGGGTCGATTCATGTATAAGGACACTGACAAATGTTTACCTTTCTTTGAATTGATTAAGAGGGGGAAGAGGAACTTTGCTTGGATGCCCGACTGTGTTGAAGCCTTCCAAAATTTACTCGACCATTTGGAAAAAAAAAACCATCCCGTCCAAACCTATCGACTATGAAGATCTATTTGTATATCTCATTGTCTCCGCACATGTAATCAGCTTGGTCCTAATTCGGGAAGAGGACCGAATACAACGCTCGATTTACTATGTGAGCAAGAAGTTGACTGGAGCAGAACATAATTATCCGAAGATTGGGAAACTCGCATACAGCCTGCTGATCGCATCTCGAAAGCTTCGCCATTACTTCTAAGTCATCTTGTGAAAGTCTTTACAGATCAACCCCTACGACAGGTCCTATAACAACCTGAAGCCAGTGGACGATTGCTTAAATGGAACATCGAACTAAGCCAGTTCGACCTGACCTTTGTTCCTAGGAAGTCCATCCAAGGACAAGCTTTGGCTGATTTTATAGCCGAGTTTACCATCCCGGAGGAAGACAATGTGGAATAAGATAATGAGCTCCCAAAAGTAGGGTTGAGATCCAACATATGGAAGTTATACACAGATGGAGCTCGCAATGATTAACGTTTTGGGGCTGGGGTGGTATTGTTATCCCCCGAGGGATGGTCGATCTGTTATGCCTTAAGATTAAACTTCGTAGCTACCAATAATGATTCAGAATACGAAGCTCTGATTACCGGGCTCAATTTTGTGAAAGATTTAAAGATAACACTTAACATTTTTTGTGACTCACAATTGATAGTGTATCAAGTTAAGAAGGAATTTCAGACTAGGGGGCTCGACTTGCCCAGTATCTTAAGAGGGTTGAAGAGTTATTGAATGGTTTCAGTCAGTGCAGTATCACCTATATCCCCCGGGAAGAAAATCAAAAAGCCAATCGACTTGCTAAATTAGCTAGCTCGGATGACCCGAGTGAAGATGAAATAGTCACCATCGAAACCTTGAATATCCGGAGTATAGACTAAATGAAGATTGATCAACTGGAAACAAAGCCCGAGAGAGAATCTTGAATGACCCCCATCAAGAACTACCCACTGCACGGGACTCTTCCTGAGAAAAAGAATGAGAAGCGGGCCCTTGTGCGACAAGCCTCTGGATATATTATTCAATAAGATCAACTTTATCGAAGAGGTTTCTCATTCCCAATGCTTCAATGCGTAGCTAATGATGACATCAAAAGGATACTTAAAGAGGTTCACGAGGAGGCATGTGACGCACATACAGGAGGACAGACGTTGGCAAGAAAGATACTAAGGTATGGATATTTCTGGCCGACCATCAACAAAGACGTAGCAAACTATTCTCGACGATGTGATCGATGTTATAGGTTTGCCCAGATACCCCGAGCTTCACCCACGAAACTTACTCAGATGACTAGCGCTTGGCCATTCGCTGTTTGGGGAATCAACATAATAGAGACCTTGACAATCTCAAAAGGGGGTGCTAGATATGCAATCGTGGCTGTAGATTACTTCACAAAGTGGGAAGAAGCCAAGCAACTAACCATGATTTCTACAAAGTGTGTCATCAACTTCATTGTGAGGAACATTATATGTCGCTATGGGGTGCCTCAGATGATAATCACTGACAATAGGACCCAATTTGATAGCTCGAAATTTAGAGACTTTTGCGAGTGGTATCGCATCGAAAAGAAGTATACCTCGATCGCGCATCCATAGTCCAACGGACAAGTTGATGTTGTCAACAAAATCATTAAAACCATTTTGAAGAAATGATTAGAGCGAGCTAAGGGTAAATGGGTCGACGAATTGCCTCTAGCTCTCTGGGCATATCACACTACTCATAAGACAACTACTGGTCATACTCTTTTCGCCCTGTCTTATGGTTCGGAATCTGTTCTTCCGATATAACTCGAGGTTCCTTCTCGTCGGATGACTTATTATGATCCATTGTCTAACAAAGCACTTCTCTTGACATTGTTGGACATGATTGATGAGAAAAGAGAGGAGGCCAACCTACGAGCCAAAGCTCATAGACGAAGGGTCGCCTGATACTAGAACAAGAAGGTCTGATAGAAGACCTTCAATATTGGCGACCTTGTTTTAAAATGAGTTTTTCCGACCCTATCTACATGGGCCCCAAGTGGGAAGGGCCCTACGTCATCCAACAAAAGCTTGATAACGGAAGCTTCAGGCTATCAACTGTTGATGGTGATCTGTATCAAAGAGCATGAAACGCTGAGCATTTAAGGCATTATTTTTCTTGGAATTTTTAATTTTTAATTCTTCAGCTATTTTTAGGCATTGTAATAAAGTGTTGTCAATCACCAGTGGTTATTTATAAATAGAAGCTCTTTTGTTGCTCTGTTCTAACGACTACTACTATATGTAACTCTGAATCCAATATGGACGACGACATTCTTGGACCTCCTTTTTGAATTGAAAGTGAGATGGTCCTGAATTTAAGCAGTGTGACTATCTGTTTAAAATAACTCTGACCCTCGTGACTCGACGAGGATATAAAGTTATGGGTGAGTGTGAAAGGTGCAACCAACTAAAGACCGCTCGATCCTAGAAACTCTAACCCTCAACGACTCGAGGGAGAGTATAAAAGATGACACTCTTACTTAGAGACAACTGGCTCCCAACACTGGGGGCAAGAGACTTGATGGGTAACCCCGACAAAGGTTATTTTTAAGTTTCCCTCAAAAATTGGAATGAAACAGGGAACCCGAACGGCGTTCCCGTTTTTTGACATGATCGACATATTATTAACACAAGTATTCAAAGACATATATTTTCATTTGCATTAGTGTGCCATGATTACAAAATACTATTGTATGATTGATGTAAACAAAACATCGTTCACAAAAGTACATAGCTTGGCGATGACAAAAACGCATGGGCCGCACTCGCATGAAACTTCCAAAGGGCCTGAAAGAAAGGTTGCAACAAAGGAAATTTAAAACGGAGGTGGTACGTCCCCATGCTCCACTATATATGCCAATTCCTTATTTTTATCCATTTCCACTGCAACTTCGGTGGTTAGCCCAACCCCCTAAGTGTGCTCCTGAAGGGACGAGGGGCTAACGATGAATCTTGTTCTTGTCGGACAGGTGGATCCACGAAAGGAATGACCACTACCGAAGAAAGGATGGTCGGAGGGATGACTTGAATGGGCTGAATGTTCAGAGGCTTAGGATGGTTCGGGCTTCACAAATGAGACATGTTGCTCACTCTTAGCTTTGATCTCTACCATAGATGGACGATCCTCTCACCTTCTCTCTCCTATTTTCTCAATGTCATCACTTTTTGGTGTTTCTCTCTTGTCTTTTTCTCCTCCTGAACTTCAACTGCCTTCTTGGTGCTATCCTCCTTCACAACTTCCACCTCGGTGCTCTCTTTCTCCAACGAAGTACATACCACAGAAGATGTATATCATGGTTGAATAAGTAAAACCGGGATTAAAGAAGAAATGCGTGAGCTTACCTCCCATGTCGGACTTGGTCAGGTGCTCCTCTATAGCTTTAGAGTGCTCGGGGGAGGAACATATGTTGAACCCATTTCCACGACGGTAGGAGGGGAAGAAAAGGATTCCTTGGTCTGACTATTGCCAATTTCTTTCTCACGGACCGACTTATCCTTCACTCTGCGACATTCTTCCTTTGCCTCCCTTTTTTCTTGGCTCTTTCCCTCAGCCAGTACAGCTCGCTCCTCATCATTCGGAATTTAAGTCATCAAAGCTCCTTCATCCATCGGTTACCCCTTTACTGCGTCTCTTTCTTCTCTCAAGATGAGTTTCCATGTATCATTCAGTATCGTGCAATACCTCGGCATCCAAGTTAGGTCCCTGTGAAGAAGGAACCTTGTAAAGAATGAAAGAACTTGATGCCTATGTCCCCTTTCCAGTTCGTAGATCTCCCGAGTATATTAAGTATTGAGTCTAAGTTGTTAGCTGACTTAATCGCCGCGGCAGCATTCTCCTCAGCTAGTCTTTTGGCCAACTTGGACGAATTGAGAAGAGCCTTGAGCCTCTGCACCTCCGGGTCCAACCGACTCTTTTCACCCTTCAAAATTTCAACCTCGCCCTTCAAAGAATCTGACTCTTGGGTTTTCAATTGAAGGAAGGCACTTATATCCTCCACAACCTTTTCATGATTGTCCTTAGTAGCCATCGCTTGAGACTCAAAGTCGGTGATTTTTTTCTCGATGAACCCGAAAGTCCTCTTGTCACACTCGACTTCTCTTTTCAGACTGGCAATTTCGGTCAACTTGTCCCTCAATACCCTGCCCACTTGCTTGGCATACCCATGCATCGCGTCATATTGGGAAAGAGCATAGTCAAAGTTATTTCAGATGCGTTGGAGGAAACTTTGTGGAGCATTTGTAATTCTGGAGGAGGTTCAATTCCCGCAAAGATGAGGTTAGGAATGTCTCGCTCTAACTCTCTAACTTGTTCGGTGAGGGAAGGGTCAACTGGAGTTCGGAGGCGGCTTAGGACGGCCGGAGTGCTCGGCCTTATCACCGCCTTTGGGGATCTTGCCTTGAGAGCGGGGAGAAATCCGAAGCTCGTGGAACTTATTTTCCTATCTCTTCTTTGGCCGACTCCCGTGTTCTTCCTTCACCTCAGGCAGTCGTTTGTGCTTTCTATAACACCCCGTATTTTATGTGAATGTTAAGGTAACGAATTAAAGAATACTTAATTTCAAAAGTGGGAATAAAGGGAAACGGGTTATGCCATTGCATTCGTCCCGGAATTCTGCTTGGGATAGAGTCCGAGTTTGCGTAAATTGGACAACGTATGAAGAAGTTATAAGCCGTAGAAGTTTATATACGTGCAAGGAAGTATATATACACAAAATCATCTCCAGAACCAAAATAAGTCCAAGACAGGTGAGCGGGAAAGATCCCGCTCAAATGGTGTCAACCCCTCTTAAGGGAGCTCGACATAGGTGTCGACCCTCCTTTAAGGGGGGTAGACATAGGTGTCGACCCCCCTTAAGGGGGGTAGACCCATTCCGAGATCCAATTCCTGTGACGATTTCTGTAGTTCTGAGCAGATGTGGCATTCTCTGATTGGCTTGGTAACGAATTCTGATGTATTAGGGCTTATGTGTCGTACTGTGATTGGCTGAGTGACACATCTCTTTGGTTTGAATGGCTCTGATTTCTCCTAGACTGATCTAAAAGCTAGAATTAATCCTAGACTTCTATATAATCAACTCAAACCCTAAACCTAAAATGCATAAGCACATTCTATGAAGCCGTGTTCATATATTCTTATATGATTAGATCTACACGCTTTCTTTTATGTTATGTTATGTACATGTTCATAAACTAATTCATGTTCATATATGCTTATATGTTTAGATCTACATGTTTAGATCCAAGTTAATACATATGTTTAAGATCTATGTAAATTCCTGTTCATATGCTTCAAGTACAAGTTAGCATTGATATGTTTGATTAAGTTTATGTTGTTCATGAAATTTTTTTATTACACATGCTTAGTTAGATTCTTATTATTTTGTGCTGTTGGAATGCTACATGTTCCTTTCTTTTCCCTTTTGTTTATGAGTTAGGCTAATTTGTGATCCTAACGTTCTATTTAAATTATGCGAATGAATAACGGGGGAAAACGTTGTGGCAAAACATTAAATTACATGCTAATGGCATAGATTGGCTCATAATCATGTAAATGATTAATAGCATAAAGTGGTATAATTTGTAAACCATTAATTATGAACATAATTTAAATAGTAAATGTGACATGACAACAATTGTGGATAATTTACATATAAACTTAACATAAATGACGAATATGTAAATTAAATAAAGGATGAACATGCCTAATCTAAGGTTAGATTGAGTTGTGGTGTAAAACTGCCCGGAACCGACCGGCACATCCAGTAACCGCAACAACACCTATCTAATGTGAGAGGTTAATGCATCATGCCCAAGAAAAACCCGAGGTTAGATTGAGTTGTGGTGTAAAACTGCCCGGAGCCGCCAGCCACATCCAGTAACCGCAACAAAACAGATCCAATGTGAGAGCTTGGTGCATTAATAAATCAATTAATGCTAATGAACATGACATGTTAAGAATGGTAGGGTTAAGTTAACTAATGCAGCATTTAACTAGTACAACATGTTAATTAAACAAATGGTAGGGTTAAGTTAACTAAGGCAACACTTAACCGATATAACATGATGTATGGTAGGGTTAAGTAGCATAAGAAGGCAACACTTAACCGATATAACATGATGTATGGTAGGGTTAAGTAACACAAAAAGGCAACACTTAACCAATATATAACATGATGTATGGTAGGGTTAAGTAACACAAGAAGGCAACACTTAACCAATATATAACATGATGTATGGTAGGGTTAAGTAACACAAGAAGGCAACACTTAACCAATATATATAACATAATGTATGATAGGGTTAAGTAACACAAGAGGGAAACACTTAACCAATATAACATGATGAACGAGTGGGGTTAAGTTAATAGAAAACACTTAACCAATACAACATGATGTGTGGGTGGATTAAGTTAACATGAATGGATAACACTTAACCAATATTACATGAACGACGCGGACAGGGTTAAGGCAAGCTTAACCAATAATACGTATTGACTTGATCAGTGGGAGGGTTGAGTACATCTCGTGTAGGTGGGTAATATTAGTATATATAGGTCCTCAAACTTAACCATTAAATAAACATGCTTGATCAGTAGGAGGGTTAAGTATATCTCGTGTAGGTGGGTAATATTTGTATATATAGGCCCACAAACTTAATCAGTAGGAAACCCTAGTAACAGGGACCCATTTCAGCTGTAACCCACATAGATGTATCATGGTACCCTAAACTAGGTAGGGTGGGGCACAATTACTGGCTTGATTACAAGCGGTCAAAATAACGACGGGGGTACGTCAGTGTAGGTTCCGACGGTTTATTGGCGTGCATGTACTTTGGAGTGGGAAAAAGCAGGCACTGGGTACCAGTAGTTACACACTATGCATCTTGAATCGTGTCGAGTTGCTATCATAAGGATTGATACACCTTATGGTGGGACCAGCATAGGGTATCTACACGCAAGAGAGGGTCGATTGACACAGACGCATAGAACATTAATACAAGTAGGGAGCCGATCGATAGGGTAGTAAGGGTACATCTAACATCTTCGTGGCAATTAGGCTGATTGACGTAGGATCCTCCTACTAGATGTACACTCGAAGGCTACCACAATTGCAGGGATTGGGATCACGTTGTAATATTATAATTTTATACAGATTACAATTTGGGACACTAGTTAGGCGGTGCAGAGATATAGAAATCAGAATAACAGGGTAGTAGCAAAGCAGAGAAAGAGTAGAAGCGCATTCAGTTTACCTTGCCTTATCTTGTCTTAAGTTATCTTGTTTTATAGTATTGTCCTATTTTCAGTTTATTCATGTCATGATCCTTTATCTTGTTTACATGCTAAAAATTCACTGGAGTTACTAGACTTATGTCTGACCTGTTTTCTTTCGTCTTCTTTTCTTCCCCTCCCCCCCCCCCGGTAGTCAGGGAGTGAATCCCTCAGCTTAGTTTGGATCGTTTCTCTTTCCAAGCTTGGAGATTCTGTGATGTATGGCTTGGAATCCCTTATCTTTGGCTATGGCTGTGATTGCACTTTAATTTGGGGACTTATGCTACTTTGCTATGTTTTATGCTTCTTATATACTTGGAAATTTTTGAACCAAGACAGAAGTTTTATGTAATACTTTTAAGTATGATTGAGTCAATTGCTGTAAAAGCATGACTGAACTACGTTGCTTATAAAATGACTTTATTTTCCGCTGCTTTATTTGATTGTCTTGTAATCTATCTACACCTTTTACCTATAATGCTTCACTGAAGTTAATGCATTCCTATTGTGAGTGACATTAATGAACATGGGGTGTTTCACTTGGTATCAGAGTTGAAGGTTACTAGATCAGATAAAAGATTTGAAAAATTATTTTTAAAACGGTTTTAAAAGAAGCATTTTCTAAAGAAAAGTTTTGTTTTAAAGGCAGATTCCCCAAAGCCATATGCATTATCTTTTGATCCTTTGTTTGAATCCTTGTTTTCCTTCTTTACTGAGTCCCCGGGGCTCCTGGCTTTTTGGGAGGTAACCTCATCGCGGCATGGTTCCGTAGGCTTGATGAGACTATGACACCTGTCAATGAGCGAAGAAATGCTCAACTTCCATATATAGCTGCAGCAGTTTCACCTACGGCTAATTTTCTTTCAAGCTTTATAGGGTTTTCCATGCAATGGAGGCAGCTTTCAAGAGACTTGTCAACAAGTTACACAAAGATGGCAAAGATGAGAATAAGGGAGTTTGGCTAAGGATCACAACCCAAGGATGAGAAACTCATGGATATGGACTTGGTTCATGAAGGAGGAAAGAATAGAAAAAATCTAAGACAAGAGGAAGTGTCGTTATTATGGTATAACGGGTCATATAATTAAGGGCAAGGGAAAGAACAAAGGATAGGATTTTCAGGAGGGCAAGTGCATGCTATCACCGCTAGCATACCTGAGAGAGAGGTAGTAGAGTTTCTATTGAAAAAGTTTAGTTTTTCTTTTTGATCATCCTGCTAGTACTCTTTTTGATTTTAGCGCTTCACATTCGTTTATATTTGCTTCCATAGTTGAGTCTCTACACCTTAGTGCTTTTATAGTAGAAGATCCCATTATTGTCTCAAATCCAATTGGTGGTTCGGCTCATTTATCTTTGGTTTGTAAGGATTTGAGAATAGATATATTAAGTATTGAGTCTAAGTGTAATACTTATGTTTGTGGTTTCATGGGCTATGGGTTGATTCTAGGCATGGATTGGTTAGCTAGTAATTGTGAAAGGAGGGTAGTTAGACTTTCGACTTGCCTCGGGAATACCCTCGAGATTTCATGCAATCCTAAGGGATCAGTTTGTCTTAGCTACCTAGAATCACTTGATGCATCTATCGATGATTTGCGATCCGTTGGAGTAGTCCATGAGTATGCATATGTTTTTTATTAGGTTAGGGGTTTGTCCCTTAAAACGCGAGACAGACTTCTGCATATATCTAGTTGAAAATGCAAAGCCAGTTGCATTACCTGTACGACACATGAATCCAAGGGAAAGAAAGGGCTCAGCAAGCAATTTAAAGAGTTGCTTGGGAAGGGGTTTAAGTATTTTTGAATGGGGTGCTCCAGTAGTGTTCACTACTAAAGCGGATGGTTCTCTTCGCTTATGCGTGGATTTTAGAGAATTAAACAAGATGACTAAGAAAAATAGGCACCCACTTCTAAGAATAGATGATTTGTTTGACCAGCTTGTAGGTGCGTTTGTTTTCTCCCAACTAGATTTGGCTATAGGATTTCATCAGTTAAGGGTAGCTGAGGACAATATAGACAATACTGCTTTTAAAACCCCTGACGGTTTCTTTGAGTAGCTCGCCATGCCTTTCGGTTTGACGAATGCACCCGCTTATTTTGTTAACCTGATAAGTAGGGTGTTTAGGGAGTTCTTTAATAAGTTGTAGTAGTCTTCGTGGATGATATCTTGATTTTCTCAAACAATGAGGGAAAACATGCTTTGCATTTAAGAGAAGTCATGGATACACTTCGAGCACATCAACTTAAGGCGAAGTTCTCCAAAATGTCATTTTTGGAGAGAAAAAGTAAAGTTTCTAGGACATGTGGTGTCCAAAGAAGGGATAGCAGTAGATTCCGCAAAAGTAGTTGCGGTGCAAGACTGGAAGGTACCAAGGAATGCAACAGAAGTAAGAAGTTTTCTTGGACTAGCGGGCTAACATAGGAAGTTCATTAAGGATTGCGAAGGTATTAGCCCCACTTACAAGATTGACGAAGAAGAATCTAACCTTTGCTCGGGATATTGGTTGTGATATCGCTTTCCAACAATCGAAGAGTGCTCTTTCAACGGCCCCAATTTTGACTTTTACCTTACGGTAGTAAAAGGCTTACGGTATACACGGAAGCATGCGGCACGGGACTAGGCACCATTTTGATGTAAGGGTAAGGTCGTAGTGGATGCCTTAAGAAGAAAAAGATTGACTTCAAGTCCTCTTTATGTGAAAAGGAAAAGTTCAGAATACATATCAAACCTTGATTTTAAAACCTTTGGTTAAGTTAGTAGTCGGCATCGCTAGGAGTAAGACCTACACTTTTGAATTAAATAGGGACTTCACAAAGAAAAGACTCTTAGATAGCTGACGCAATGGATAAATTAAGTAGAGAAGAGACCTCTAGTCACCTTATTAAATAAGCTTGCAAGAAGCCATGAGTATGCAGTTATGTTTGAGCACCGCTTATCATCCTCTGACAGAAAGGGTGGATAGGATTTCGGAAGACCTTTTGAGAAAATGTTAGCATGACACAGCAGAAGTTGTAGTGCTAAGTATACTAGAAGAAGAAAAGGTGGAACAAGAGGTGACAATGAAATGAGTTCCAACGCATATTCTGGAAATAGAAATTAAGAGGCTACACAATCGTGAAGTTAAGACTGTCATAGCAATATGGAGTGAAGCTCAAGAAGATGCGACCTAGAAGACTGAAGACTAGATACGCGCATCATACCCTTTTTGAGGGTATATCCTTGATCACTCTTTTTCTGTAAAGTTTATTTGCTAGTCTTTATCTTTTAAGTATATTGTTAGCTTACTTTGTAAACTAGGCTACACAAAGAGTAAATAGTGGGAAAACCATCAACCAGTTCGGATCGGAGGGAACCAGTGCAGGAAAGAAGCAGAAATCAAAGACGCAGACATCACATCGGTTCGGTTCGGAGAAGCACTTCAGCGACGCCAAAAGAAAGCAATTAGCCTCATCGGATCAGATCAGAGATGGCCGATCCGAACCCCTTTTTTCTAAGCCTGTGACCGTTGCTACACACGTTTCCTGAAGACTCGGACCAAGCAAAACCATTTCCTCCTATGATCTCCCACTAAATCGATGCGTTGTCACCATCTGAAGGCCTCCGAACCCGACTCTTATGGGATGGGTGCCACGCAGTTCCGTACCGGAGCCACTTCGAGGAGATTTTTCACCTATGAATACACCATCAAGAGGCATTTAAAAGGATCTTTTGGCAAATTCTCAGTTCTAACTTCCTTCATAGCCGAATTTCATAACCATATTCAGATCAAAATCATCTCTTAAAGTCTATTTTTGAGAGATTTGGAGTGAGCTTATGCATTGTAATTATGAAGTTGAGTGAGAATCTTTGTTGTATTTGCATTCAATTCATCAATCAAAAGAATAGAAAGTGGACGTAGGCTCTTAAGCGCCGAACCACTATAAATCGTGTGTTCTTCGTTGCTTTTTAGTTCTATTTCATTAAAATCATAGCTAATTTGGGTGTTAGAACCAATCTTTGGTCTAACATATATCCTCTCGGTCCTATCCTCGATCCTTAGGTAGAAACCAATGAATGTAAACATGTATTTGAAACATGTTATGATTGATGGTTGCAAGTGGTTGCTCGTGGACGCATATACACACACACTAGGTACTAGATCGGCTTAGTCACTTTCATATTGCATATGCATATATGTGTATATATGTGGATTGAAACTTTATGTGTTATCATATGGATGTTGCATTTGTATGAATGATTGAGCACTCATGTAGAAGTTATAAAGTACGATTAGGAATAATTACATACATGATGGACTCATAGCACTGAAATAATTTGCATTAAGGAGGTCAATTGAATCAATAGACCGCCTGATTTTGCATTAAATAAGGGCCTGTACATACACTATGCATATGATCATTAAAGCATTATAAATCTTTTTAAGGATAATGGATGCCTTTGATTGATGATTGAGTAGATGGATATTGAATGTTTGGATACATTCTTCTTAACTTAGAGATTTCGGGGACGAAATCCTTTAAAGGAGGGAAGAATGCAACACCTCGTATTTTCTATGAATGTTAAAGTAACGAATTAAAGAATACTTAATTTTAAAATTGGAAATTAAGGGAAACGGGTTACACCATTTCATTCGTCTCGGAATTCTGCTTGGGATAGAATTCGAGTTTGCGTAAATCAGACAACGTATGAAGAAATTATAAGTTGTAGAAGTTTATATAAGCGGCAAGGAAGTATATATATATACACACAAAATCATCTCTAGAACCAAAATACGTCAAATACGGGTGAGCAGAAAAAATCCCGTTCAAATGGTGTCGACCCCCCTTAAGGGAGGTAGACATAGGTGTCGACCCCCCTTAAGGGGGTTAGACCCATTCCGAGATCCAATTCCTATGACGATTTCTGCAGTTCTGAGCGGATGTGGCCTTCACTGATTGGCCCGGTGACGAATTCTGATGTATTAGGGCTTATTTGTCATACTGTGATTGACTGAGTGGAACATCTGTTTGGTTTGGATGTCTATGATTTCTCCTAGACTGATCTAAAAGCTAGAATTAATCCTTGACTTCTATATAATCAACTCAAACCCTAAACCTAAAACACATAAACACATTCTATGAAGCCGTCATGCTGTCTCTCTCTGAGCTAGCGTAGCCTCCATCTTCTTAAAACTAGAATATCTTCTTCAACTAGAAATCAATTAGAAGAACATCAATAGTCTACATCAAAGGAATGGTTTAACAAATTTAGAAATCAGATTCCAAAATACAAGAACTGTTCTTTTTCTGTAAGTTCGGTTATATTTCAGATTTAAATATATAAAAGTCATGACTTGAAATAAATTGAATCTAGAACTGTGCCTAATTGTGATTCTGATTCATGTTTATCCTTGTGACAAATCTGAATTTAACTATGCTATGAGACTATTGTGATTTATACAATTGGACTTATCATATTACATACTAATTTGGTGATGCTTTTATGTTATGTTATGTACATGTTCATAAGCTAAGTCATGTTTATATATGCTTATATGTTTAGATCTATATGCTTGCTTTTATGTTATGGTATGTACATGTTGATAAACTAAGTCATGTTCAAATATGCTTATATGTTTAGATCTACATGCTTACATGTTTAGATCCAAGTTAATACATATGTTTAAGATATATGTAAATTCCTGTTCTGCTTAAGATCTATGTTAATTGGATCTAACTCATGTATAAGTTCACATTGATATGCTTGATTAAGTTTATATTGTTCATGAAAAATTTGTATTACACATGCTTAGTTAGATTCATATTATTTTGTGTTGTTGGAATGCTACATGTTCCTTTCTTTCCCTTTTGTTTATGAGTTAGGCTAATTTACGAGCCTAACGTTCTATGTAAATTATGCGAATGAATAACGGGGGGAAACATTGTGGTAAAACATTAAATTACATGCTAATGGCATAGATTGGCTCATAATCATGTAAATGATTAATAGCATGAAATGGTATAATTTGTATACCATTAATTATGAACATAATTTAAATAGTAAATGTGACATGACAACACTTGTGGATAATTTACATATAAACTTGACATAAATGACGAATATGAAAATTAAAAAAAGGATGAACATGCCTAACCCAAGGTTAGATTGAGTTGTGGTGTAAAAATGCCCGGAACCGCCCGGCACATCCAATAACCGCAACAACACCTATCTAATGTGAGAGGTTAGTGCATCATGCCCAAGAAAAAACCGAGGTTAGATTGAGTTGTGGTGTAAAACTGCCCGGAACTGCCCGGTAGATCCAGTAACCGCAACAACACAGATCTAATGTGAGAGCTTGGTGCATTAATAAATCAATTAATGCTAATGAACAAGACATGTTAAGAATGGTAGGGTTAAGTTAACTAAGCCAACACTTAACCAGTACAACATGTTAATTAAACAAATGGTAGGGTTAAGTTAACTAAGGCAACACTTAACCGATATAACATGATGTATGATAGGGTTAAGTAACATAAGAAGGCAACACTTAACCGATATAACATGATGTATGGTAGGGTTAAGTAACACAAGAAGGCAACACTTAACCAATATATAACACGATGTATGGTAGGGTTAAGTAACACAAGAAGGCAACACTTAACCAATATATAACATGATGTATGGTAGGGTTAAGTAACACAAGAAGGCAACACTTAACCAATATATATAACATGATGTACGATAAGGTTAAGTAACACAAGAGGAAAATACTTAACCAATATAACATGATGAACGAGTGGGGTTAAGTTAATAGAAAACACTTAACCAATACAACATGATGTGTGGGTGGGTTAAGTTAACATGAATGGACAACACTTAATCAATGTTACATGAACGAAGCAGATAGCGTTTAGGCAAGCTTAACCAGTAATACGTATTGACTTGATCAGTGGGAGGGTTAAGTACATCTCGTGTAGGTGGGTAATATTAGTATATATAGGCCCACAAACTTAACCGTTAAATAAACATGCTTGAATCGGTGGGAGGGTTAAGTACATCTCGTTTAGGTGGGTAATATTTGTATATATAGGCCCACAAATTTAACTAGTATGAAACCCTAGTAACAGGGACCCATTTCAGCAGTAACCCACATAGATGTATCATGGTACCCTGAACTAGGCAGGGTGGGGCACGATTACTGGGCTGATTATAAGGGGTTAAATAGCGGCAGGGGGTACATCAGTGTAGGTTCCAATGGTTTACGGGCATGCACGTACTCCGAAGTGGGAAAAAGCAGGCACTGGGTACCAGTAGTTACACACTGTGCATCTTGAATCGTGTCAGGTTGTTATCATAAGGATTGATACACCATATGGTGGGACCAACACAGAGTATCTACACGCAAGATAGGGCCGATTGACACAGACACATGGAACATTAATACAAGTAGGGAGCCGATCGATAGGGTAGTAAGGGTACATCTAACATCTTCGTGGCAATTAAGCTGATTGAGGTAAGATCCTCCAACTAGATGTACACCTGAAAGCTACCACAATTGCGGGGATTGGGATCACGTTGTAATATTATCATTTTGTACAGATTACTAGTTGGGACACTAGTTAGGCAGTGCAGAGATATAGAAATCAGAATAATAGGGTTGTAGCGAAGCAGAGAAAGAGTAGAAGCGCAATTAGTTTACCTTGCCTTATCTTGTCTTAAGTTATCTTGTTTTATGGTTTTGTCCTATTTTCAGTTTATTCATGTCATGATCCTTTATCTTGTTTACATGCTGAAAAATCACTGGACTTACCAGACTTATGTTTGACCTGTTTTCTTTCGTCTTCTTTCCTTCTGTCCCCCTCCCCCTGATAGTCGGGGAGGGAATAGCTCAGCTTAGTGTGTACCATTTCTCTTTCCAAGCTTGGAGATTATGTGATGTATGGCTTGGAACCTCTTATCTTTGGCGATGGCTGTGATTGCACTTTAATTTGGGGACTTATGCTACTTTGCTATGTTTTATGCTTCTTATATACTTGGAAGTTTTTGAATCAATACAGAAGTTTAATGTAATACTTTAAAGTATGATTGAGTGAATTGTTGTAAAAGCTTGACTGAACTACGTTGCTTATAAAATGACTTTATTTTCCGTTGCTTTATTTGTATGTCTTGTAATTTATCTGCACCTTTTACCTATAACACTTCACTGAAGTTAATGCATTCCCTTTGTAAGTGACATTAATGAACGCGGGGTGTTCCACTTTCCCAATTTTCTTTCTCTCTCCTCATCTTCCCCTCGGCTCTTCTCTTTCTCTATTTCCTTCTATTTCTCTCCTTCTTTCTCTTTCTCTCTTTCTTTCCCTTTCTCTTTTTCGTTCTCTTTTTCTCTTTCTTTGTCTTTTCTTCTGGCTTTGTCTTTCTTCTCCTTCTTTCTCTTGTTGTTATCGTCTACATCATCGTCTCCTTGCCTAACGTTCTGCAAAGTGGGCTCGACTGGCCCATACTTCGTTGAGAGGGGGCAAAAAGATTGCCATACATTAATTCATTGATGTCCATCGAGAAAAGAAGAAAGAAGATGATTAAGACAGTCAATATTAGATCCGCATGGGGGAAAGTGTACTGTGACGTGCAGTGCATATGGTATGTGACAAGTCATCCAAATTGGCCTTATATTAAAGTTAGACTCATACCTTCGACTCCTTCTGGTTCAACCAAAGAAAACATCCCCGGACTAGTTAGCAAAGAACTGATTCAAATCTAAGCTTTGTGGAGAAAGGATGGTCACCGGCATTTTCAATTTCTCTAGGCCATGAAGGGGAGGCGTACCTTGTTCTTCTTGCGAGCCATGAACTGTAGAAGAATCTTTCTCAATCTCAGAATCCCTCAACCGATGCTCAACAGGATATCATTTAGTCAAGACTCTTTGCACTTCCTCTGGAGTGTCCACAGCAGAACCTTTCTCCCTTTTCTGACGTTCATCCTTCCGAGTTCGTCTTTTAAAAGTAGGTTTTTCGGACGAAGTTTCCTTTTTTTCCCAAGAGGGGTGTGGACCAAAGATTCCCTGACTCAATGGGTCGCGTGTGTACTCCCTGATTTTTTTTGGATGGGGACATCTCACCCCGACTCAATATTGTTGACCCGGGTCCCTCTTTCTATGACCCGATTGTTTTATCCTTATCAAGGAGAGCATACCGATGTAAGTGGTCATCGATCAAGCAATTCCAAAACCACCGCTGCCCGAGCTTTAACTTAAATAGTCGCCTATAGCGCTTCTCAAATACTTTATGCTCGGTCCTTATTGGATCATCCCTTGTAAAATAAATAGTTGGTATAAGGAACATTATTATGGATGTATCGACCGAAAAAGAAACTTACTACATTGAAGCCAATATCGAGCGCATCCCGGCTGCTCTTTAATCCAAAACCATTCCCTCTTTGGATCGCCCACCTTGCTTTGAATTTCTTCAACAATCTTCCAACCTCGGGAAGGCTCGAAGTAAAGAAGAGAAGGGGACGGTTTCTCGTTGTGTCTAAAGTGAAAGAAGAATGTCAGGTCATCGAAGGTCGAAGGGTGACCCAAGTAACTCATGTACAAGTAACAGATAAATAGCAGATTGCCATAAGCAATTGGATGTAACTGCATGGGGGCTAGGTTCATCCGCAATAAGAAATTGACAATAAATGAAGGAAAAGGGGGGATAACACCCGCATTACACATCGGGAGAGATATAGCCATATAGACTTTTGGGGGATTGTGAGGTCAATCAATTTCTTTAGCCGTCTGAGAGTTATTTCGGTTTCTCTAGCGTCCAGGAATTTCTCAGAATCTCTGCACCTAGAAGCATGTCGGGTGCTATTGGAACAGGTGTTGTTTCACTGGACTTGACCGTAACTACGGGAGGAGGCAACGAACTCGTTGACCGACCTCGGGAGTCGTTATCCGAATTAGACCCAGAGTTTGCCGAAGACTCAGAGGAGCTGTCTACTCTGACAGAAAAGGGCAATTACTTATCTGGCCCATACTTAAGGTTGCCTCGTGTCTTGACCATTGTTGATTAAAGATGCTGTCAAACTGAAATTGAAGATTGATTTAAAGGGGATAAGTTACATTTTTCGGTACTTTCGCAATAAATGACAAACCAAAAAAATCATTTTTGTTCTTATGTGACGGACTATATAAAGATCGCTATCTTTATCACCACCCACTCGAATAATGTCACGTGTCCAAGGGTTTAACAAACACCTTGAAACATAAAGCATTATGAAAAGGTAGGAAACCTCTCCATCTCCACCAATAACCGGGTTAGCGAATCTAACACCATAAAATTTTACTAAAATGGCGTCAAAACCACCACAGACAGTCACCCGCCGCTGACTCCGGCGATCCGACAATGATAATCCCAATTATGGGTTATTTGGGATCCGAATTATGGCAAGAAAACGAAAAGGAAAGAGATCATGCACAAAAATGATGTCAAAGTATTTTGAAAAAGATGAAGAATTAATTCTGGCCCAAGAAGATGATCTCGGTTGAAGATGGTAATCTTTCTTCTTCTTTCTCTGGAAGGGTAAAATCAATTTTGGTGGTAGAAAAGGTAATAAGGAAGAGGGTAAAAAGGATCTTCCTTTTATAATATAATGGGGCGACTATTCATATTCGGCTGATATGACCCTCGGATTAGACTCGGCTGACGTGTAAGGCTATCATCGGGCCAAGGTCAACTGAAATGACATGTAATAGAGGAGCATCTTTATTACCTGTGCCATTTTTAATTCCCAAGACATCTGATGGACTAACCTCAATTCATGAAGCTTGTGAGCGAATGGCTCAAACCGACCTATGAAGTGTTTTAACTAATAGAAAAAGAAGAAAAAAGATTGTTGTCCAAAGCATGTATTTATAAAGTATGCCCCGTCTCCAACAAAACATACTTTGGGGGGGCAAAGTGTTGATATGCCTTTTAGCTAGCCCATTAAGGATTGGTAATGCCATGGGCCCATGTCTCCGATACCCAAAGTAGGCAGCCACAATCAAGAAGCAGGGCGACCGGTGAGGCCCGTTACTTAAGTTTATCGCCTTACGCCAGATGCAGTCCAAAAGAAGCCAGCTATGATCAAACATACCTAACTGGGTTACACCCATCCATGAACCTGATATTTTCTCGAAGAATAGCTCATGCTCAACTTTGACCTTTCCAAGCTATCCGAATTGATCGGATCAATCGCCATGTCACCGATAATTCGAGAAGTACCAATTCTGTGAGAGGAGAACACTTCTTCAGGCTTAACGACTATTTTGGATCATACAACACGTGTCCGAGTCGGCTCAAGCACTGTATCACTTATAAATACCCTTACTAAATTCAGAAGAAATGAATTTTGGAAGTTTTAGGCACTCTAGCTTTCTTATCTTTAGCAATCTCTTGTTGTACTGCCATTGTAACTATTCTGTCTGATAGTTTAAAGAAGTTATAAGAGATCATTAGGTGGATTTAGGCTCATTAACGCCGAACCACTATAAATTTGTGTGTTATTTCCTCTATTTTCAGTTTTGATCATCATTAATCTTCATTTATTCTCTACATAACTCTTTCTTTGGGTGTTGTGCCAATTTTTGGTGTCAACAAATTTAATACTGAACTTAAATTTAATACCATAATTTAGAAAAAACCTAATAATAATAAATGACTTTTTACCCATCCGTCGATTCAACATTCAAAAGCATGACCGTTGTTTAAAGGAAACCATTATGCAGTTGTTAACGATGTTTTTCGTCAACACCGGGGATGGGTTAGCAGGGACGGATCCAAAGGAGAAATAGGTGGATTGGCTATTTTTGGGTTAAATCAGGTTACCACCCTAGACATCGAAGCTTGGAGGTGTGGGATTACCAAGGACTATCAGAATGGATGTGAACTCAGAGAAGGAGGTATATTCTCCTATTCGAGAACATGTATGGATGGGAATTCGTGCTTATCTGGAGAATGAACAATAATCTGCAATGGTGATGATTGGAAAATAACAATATAAACTTACAGAGCAATTTTCTTATAAGAAGATCTATTTTTATTAGACTTTCATTTGGAGTACATAGATGTAATAGGGAGAATTCCCGGATTAATCCTAGCTCCAAGCTTATTTTTAAGAGTACAAATATAAAGGAAAAATTCATCCCCTAAATGTTACCTCTGGGTTCTTATTTATAGTGGTTCAGGGCTCCTTCCGCTGGTGGGCTATTGGGCTTGTGGGGACCTTTGCTGGTCGGTTTTTCCTTGGTTTTGGGCGCTCGGCTTCCGACCTTCCTTGGAGTGTTAGTTACGATCTTTGAATGGTATGTGAGCCTTTGGTAACAGTTCCTGAACGTAGGCTTCGGATGTAAGCTTTCGGATGTAGGCCTCCGGATTTATCATGAATACTTAGAGGGGCGTGCCCTCATGATGCATGTTGATAACTGTTGGTTTGAAGCCGTTGTGCGCTCCGGTACTAGGTAAATCAGTACGGGTAGCCTATATCCCTGCATGGGTCTCGGTTAGCCCTTCGGTGGAGCTTTTTTGGTAGCCTGTATTCTTGGAGGGTGGTTTCTGGTGTCAATTCTATTTATTTGCGGATGTGGCCATTCTGTATTTGTACGGCAGATGCTCCGGAAGCTGGTTCTGGGTGATCCTTGCCTTCTTTTGGTTTAGTACCTTCGATGCCCTCGCCTTCAGGTGTATCGGTATTTAAGCGGGTCATTACCGAAGATTCATTTGAGCTTCACCCGACGGGTTTATTGCTTTAGACTTTCTTATATTCAGATTAGGATAACTCTTTGCCATAGAATATTCTGTTGGACAAACACTGTTGGAGGGTTCTTGTTGGATTGACCCTATTGGACATATCCTTCCAGTTATATCCCGTAGATTTCACGATCCCTCCCCCTAGGAGGGTTTCGGTTGATGCAACTTTTTGGGTTATTTCTTCCTACTCTTATCTCTTCCTAGTGCTTGGCCCTACTTTCTGTTGAGCCTTCGGTGAGCTTTCGGTCATCCGATACCCCTTCACCGCCAGCTCACTTCACTGTTGATTTTTGGTAGTAATATTTTCCCCCTAGTGAAGGGGTGTATTCGACTTTTCAAGATAATCTTTTTTTGTATTTCCCGAAATGTCACTGCAAGGCCTTTTGATCTCCCTCGATCAGAAATGTTGATTGGTCTTTACCTGTACAGCTAGATTGATCTTGAAATTTGAACATAAACTCTCCTTCTCCCTCGTTCCCGTCTTTTACCTGCAAATTAAATCCTTGAACAAGATAACTGCTCTCCAAAAAATACGCTCAAATTCTCCCCCTTTTGAAGATACAACTCGATTATTGGTGAGAATTTTTACTTCTTATATGAATCGCAATCCTAATAACGCATCAACATTGATAGGAAAGTTGTTTAGGACTATGTTGTTCATTGAATAGGTTCGACCATCAACCTTACTGCCATTGCGAAAATGACTCTAACGTCATTAGGGATGATTTCCCTTCATTAGTTATGCTGGTTTGTCCAGGTTTCTAGGGCAATTATGTTTGGCTTAGTCGTTTGTTATCTAAGGTGTAAAAGATATAATTTTTCTCACACCCCCTATTTGAGTTTGATTTAGGTTTCCTCCTAATCGACCTTTATGTTATACGAGACATAATGGTACTCAATAATGTTTGAAAGTGATGGTGATATGAGTATTTGTGCAAGAGATATGCATACTAATCGCATTGTTATGAAATGATATTAATTGGTAGAATCATGTCTCACAAAAGCCCTACTAAGGATAAGACCAGAGATTCCAAGGTCTCCCATCCCAAGAAGGCTTTCACACCCAAGCCATCCTTAATCATATCTCAACAATCTGTGGACGCCATATTGTATAACTTTGGCATAGTGGAGATGGATGCTGTGACAGTTGCTTCTCCAAAATTTCTCAAGAATCATCCAGAAGGGTTCTTTGCGTATTCAGCTATTCACATCTGGCATGGAGGTTTTATTCCTTTCCCGCCCTTTCTACACAAGATTTCAGTTGATTTGAAAGTCGATCCTATTTAGCTTTCCCCTAACACATACACGACTCTTTTGTGCTTGGAGGCTCTGGCGCTTGCTTCGGGCTAGGGTTCTTTTAGTCCCAAACTTATCCGTCATATGATCTGGTTCTACAAGACTCCAAAATCGTTGATCTAGAGGTCTAACTCCGTGAAGAGGCTAATTATTGACAGCATTAATAAAACTAGGTCATGGGAGGATCAATACTTCCTCGTTCAATGTCCACCCGACACAATTTATTGATGATGGTTGGTCTATTGCCTTTAGAAAGAAAAAGTCTTATTGTTGTGGTTTTTTTTATACTTGAGCCTTTTCCTTATTGCAGAACCCCCCTCCAAAGATGTGATTTTAACTCCGAAGGAGGCTCTAGTGGTTGACGCTATTTTCTATGCACCGATGGAGCACATGTGCATGTCGTTCCTCCTGACCGTCGATAAACTTCGCGAGTATGTTTTACTCTCCCTGGAAAAATGATATAGGTGCAACCTCCTATCCAATTCTTTGTTCCTAAGGGATTACTATTGGGTTCCGACTCATTTAATGCAAGCTCTCCCATCCATCCAGGTGTTTTAGATGGGATTTATTCGTTTGTCTCAGCAACATCTACAATTCTTTCTCCTGTTTTCTGGCTGTTGCATTTTCTAATTCATCTTTCTCTTTGTTTAGTATCTTCAGCTTCTCAGGATGCAACTGTCATTGCTGCTTATATTCAGGCCAATGACCAGGCCATGAAGAGGCCCGCTCTGCCCGTCATTGACCCCCCATCTAAGAAGCCCAAGTGTGACAAGCCGGTTAGCTTCTCAAGAGATACTGCCGCTACTCCAAGAACAAGGCAGAATTTTGATCCTTCTACTATAGCCGTCGAACAGGTGGTGGACATTGATGCTTCTCCAGAAGTCTCCCCGAAAGGTAAATCCACGAGTGACCCTGCCCCTTTCGATGATGTTAGTGAAATGGATGGGGGAAGGCTCGATATTTTGGCATCGTCTTCCTCCCAGCCTATTTCTCATTCTGTACCTTCTTCGCCGACCTTGGATTCTGATAAGCTTATAGAACTGGACTCGGTAGATTTCTACAGACAACAAATCAGGGATTTCCTTTGGTATTATACACATATACATCCCACTCTCTCTTTTTCTTTTTTTTAAACCTATTTCTCCTCTTTAGATGATGAAAATTTGGTATGTCTCCTGGGGATTAGCTTCTATTTCAGCGACTGAGGTCAACACTTTAAGGGAGGATAATAAGGTGTTGTCGGATAAAGTGAATGCTTTACAACGGGAGAAGACGAAGGGAGATAACGAACACGAGGAGTTGGCGGCCTCATTAGAGGGGGTGACGAAGGCTAATGAGGAGTTGACAAAGCAGGTTGAGGACCTTAAGGCATAGAAAAAGGAACTGGAGATCTACTATGTTGCCGAGATGGACAAGAAAAACACTCAGCTTTCCACTGCAAAGAGAATTATTTACGAGGTCGATGATAGAATCTCAAAAAATTTGAACATCCGGCTCAACAATATTGCCATAGGATATTATGAAGATGCCCTCATCCTTGCCTTTTCAGACAACTATGAAAGACTTTCAAAATTTAAATTTACTTCAATTGATACCTATATTCGAGACAGAGTCCTAGAGAAGATCAAGTAGGTAAGACGGGAGCATAAGGTTCCCCCAACGAACAAGATAGATCCTGCATCATTATTGTTTATTGATGAATTTACTGAAGATTATGGGGAAGAAGGGGAGGAGGACAACACATTATATAGAGAAGGTTATGTAGGTCAGCCAGATGGGTCAGGAAAAGGCGTTGGAGGATCTACTCTTGCATCACAGGAGCTTCCCCCTGAGGACGGAGGTTCTTTAGATTCCGGGAAGAAGAGGGCTCCCGGTCGGTCCAATGTTGATGTCGCACAGGTATGGCTTTCGCTCTCAAGGTGCTTTCCTTTCCCTTGAATTTCATTAATAATTAGGTTTCTCATATTACATCAATTCTCCGCTTCTCTGAAGACGTGAGTTGCAGTTATGTTTTTAGATCTTGTGTTTAGATATTTAAGGAAAAAAAGAACTCAAGGAGCCTGACTTAGCGCAAACAATTTTAATAAGGGACTTTGAATGTTATTGTATTAAGCGTATGCTTTCTTTGATTCTTTCCGTGAATTGTGTTGATTTTGATATTTAATGGTTTTATGGTGCTGTGGTAAATTGCTAGTGTGGATGTTGTATCTATGGTGTATGTGACTTGACAAAAGTTATGTGATTGTTCTTCTTTCCTTGGGACGTGTGATGTAATTGGCATATACTTAATCTTTGTAATTTATGTATTATGGTATTTTGTCTTGTCTACGGCTAGGAGGACTCATTTCAAACCCCCTCTTCACAACTTGGGGAGGAAAGTCCGAACGTCGTTGGTTGCAAAGGTATTTCTGGTGATGCTTCCCTGTCAGGCTATAAAAGATGTATTACCTCCGAAAGGTGACAATCACAAACTTCAAGGAATAAGTGTCCTATTTGGAAAAGCAACTAAAAGAAAAAGATGAAGTTATTTGCAATTTACAACGTAAGTTAGCAATAAAATCCTCTGAGAACTCAGATGTGGTGGTTGGTAGATTATACCAACAAGTTGATAAGTTGGAGGATGAGTTGAAGAAAGCTAAAGAGGACTGCGCTTCTTTGGAATTTGCCGTACAAAACCTTGATTCGGAATGAGAGTTTTTTATTGTATGTTTGGGATGTAAAATTTTTCTTTTCTAAAAACGATGATTGTGCCTGTGTAATGGTTTACATCATGACCTCCAGTGGAGCTATCAGTGTGTCGTGCCATTTTCATGATGTATTGCTTTTGTCAGAAACAATATTATTGTGTCTCAGGGTATTGTAATGAGTAGAATCCTACTTATTCTAAGTGCCGGTATTTCTTTATAAAATAATTATCATTGGGAAATTTCTGACAAAAGATCGCTTAGAATAAAAGGGATAGTCAGTCATAGGATGCTATTAGAAATGTTTGTAATCTTCTTCCCAGCCCTTCCTTGAACAAGTGTTATGATATGATGTCGTTTTCAGAATTATCTAAAGAATTGATATGTTGAAAAGAAAACCAACTAATGAGCTTACATGTTAAAGACACTTCCTTAAGAGGATCATAAGCTCATCCTTAGTAGCAAACCTTGAGCCCCCACTTGAATTTCCGAGAGGGGCGAGCAAGTCCTTGTTTGGATCAGGAATTGGGCTCTCCTTAAATTTGGAGTAACCGTGATGATATCGGAACCCCGCATCTGGCTGTGATTTTCTTCATGATCATCCCGGCCTTAGGTATCCGTATGTATGATCATGGGTTTGCTTTAGGACTTTGTTGAGAAAACCAATTCAACCCAGATTCGAATACTAATATACAGAGGAAAGGAACCCTTCCGGTATTAGTGAAGAGCTGAACGGACCGAGATTCGGGTATTGATATGTAGAGGACCGAAACCCCTTCCGGTATTTGTAAAGAGCTGAACTGACCCGGATTCAAGTATTAATACAGAAGACTGGAACCCCCTCCTGTATTTGTGAAGAGCCAATCTAAACAAATTCGGGTATTTAATATAGAAGATCGGGACTCCCTTCGGTATTTGTGAATAGCCAAATTCGCCGAGATTCGGGTATTTAAAGATTGAAGACCAGAAACCCTTCCGGTGTTTGTCGTTTTGGTATCCCCTTTGGATTCGACTGATGAAGCAGAGGTTGTACGTGCTTCTTGGGCCTCTCCTTGGGCTTTTGATGTAAAAGCAGAGGATGTACATGCTTTGTTGTCCACTATCTGAGCACGTGCGTCCGGAGCGCTTGGCTAGCTTATCCATAAGCTGGACCCAAGGACTTACTCGACCTTCCCCCAGGAGGCGCCTTATCCTGACCATTGTAAGAGAATAAAAGGTCTTAGAAACTTAGACGGGGCCATCAGAGACACAGAACTAAGGTTTACACTTTTGATGTTCTATATGGAGCATCGTAGGTTCTGATAGAGGCTTATACGTCACCCCCCTCCGAGGGATGCCCTATCCTGACCAACAAGGGGTTTGCGCTCCCTTCTATGGGTAATGCAGAACATAAGTAGAGGTAGGACGTGCTCTTCTGCGAGCAGAGGTAGGACATGCTTAGTTCTAGCAGAGGTAGGGCATACTCTTTTGTGAGCAAAGGCGGGGCGGGCTAAAGTTGGATGCACTGCCACAACCATTTCTAGTGTGAAACGGAGGCTTACGCTTTTGATGCTTTAACCCTTCCCCTCTGATTTGGGCATGGAGAAAGACTAACATGTCAAACCCCTCCGGGGGATGCCTCGTCCTGACCAATATGGCAATTACATGGGATTTAATCCGTTTACAGTCTGACTCCCTTTCGGGTTTTCTTGTGATTTCCGAGAAGAGGGTCTTCCATACCCTTGAATCATGTTTGGTAATCTTTTTCCAAAGGATTCTTACCGAATTCGCCTTGATCTTTTCATAAATTCTCGTAATTGGCCTTGGCTAACAAATCTAACGATGGTTTCTCTGAGGGTTTTGCAGTGATTAGTCTCATGTCCATTCATCAGGTGGTAATGACATTAAGGCCTCCCGTTTTCCTTTCGTATTTGGGCTTCTTCTTCTTGAATGCCCAATAGTTGAGTTTGTGTTTGGTTTGGAAGTAAACATTCTCCATCGAAGTAGTGAGTTAGTGTTCTTTGGGTACCCCCAGTGTACGTTCTTCTCTTTGCTGCCGGGGTCTAATCCTCGCGTGGCCTAACCTAGTTGTGGGGTTCATACTTTCGTTCTTTCCCCCCAGAACATACTGAAATTGAGGTGACATCTCTTTAAACCATTTGTTGGCAAAGTGGTTGAAATCATCCATTATCTCTCGTTCGAGTGTCATTCCTTTAACTTTCCTGTAGAGAGCATTATTTAGGTGAGAGAAAACACTATTATCCTCTGATGTAGATCCACCGGGTGGGAGCGCTAAGGTTTGTATCATGTGGTAAAAGTTATCATCCCCAGTATCGTGAGCATGTAGTTCCATTTTTCTCTTCATCTTTATCACCCGCAAGGCTTCTTCTCTTAACTTTTTCACTCCATCACCCTATGTCTGGTGGTTCTCGACCTATCCGCTCGAGATCCTGAAAACCTTCGTCTGGGTCTCTTGCTCATAACTTTTCTTCTTCAAAGCTAGTCCAATTCGGGATAGAACAGCCTAGGTAGATATGATGGGGTTAACCAAAGGATCAGAGGTTCAATCCCTCCTTCTAGCGCAAAAATGCTAATGATACTTTTCATCAACACCGGAGTTGGGTTAGTAGGGACGGATCCAAAGGAGAAATAGGTGGATTGATTATTTTTGGGTTAAATCGGGTTACCACCCTAGGCATCGAAGCTTGGAGGTGTTTGATCGCCAAGGACTATCAGAATGGATTTGAACTCAGAGAAGGAGGTATATTCTTCTATTCGAGAACATGTATGGATGGGAATTCGTGCTTATCTGGAGAATGAACAATAATCTACAACAGTGATGATTGGAAAATAATAGTATAAACTTACAGAGAAATTATCTTATAAGAAGATTTCTTCTTATTAGACTTTCATTCGGAGTACATAGATGTAATAGGGAGAGTTCCCGGATTAATCCTAGCGCCAAGCTTCTTTTTAAGAGTAAAAATATAAAGGAAAAATTCATCCCCTAAATGTGACCCATGTGGTCTTATTTATAGTGGTTCAGGGCTCCTTCCGCTGGTGGGCTATTGGGCTTGTCGAGGACTTTGCTGGTCGCTTTTTCCTTGGTTTTGGGCGCTTGGCTTTCGGCCTTCCTTGGAGTATTAGTTACGGTCTTTGGATGGTATTTGGGCCTTTGGTAACAGTTCCTGAACGTAAGCTATTGGACGTAAGCTTTCGGATGTAGGCCTCCAGCTTTACTGTGAATACTTAGAGGGGCCTGTCCTTATGATGCATGTTGATAACTGTCGGTTCGGAGCCGTCGTAGGTTCCGGTACTAGGTAAATCAGTACGGGTAGCATGTATCCCAGCTTGGCTCCTGGTTAACCCTTCGATGGAGCTTTTGCGGTAGCCTGTATTCTTGGAGAGTGGTTTTTGGTGTCACTTATGTTTATTTGCAAATGTGAACTTTTGGTATTTGTATGGCAGATGCTCCGGAAGTTGGTTCTGGATGATCCTTGCGTTCTCTTGGTTTAGTGCCTTTGATGCCCTTGCCTTCAGGTGTATCAGCATTTAAGCGGGTCATCACCGAAGATTCATTTGAGCTTCACCTGACGGTTTTATTGCTTTTGACTTCCTTGGTTTCGGATTAGGATAACTCTTTGCCATAGAATCTTCTATTGGACTGACATTATCGGAGGGATCTTGTCGGATTGACCCGGGCGGACATATCCCGCCAATTATATCCCGCAGTTTTCACGATACCTTCCGCTAGGAGTTTTTCGGTTGATGTAGCTTTTCGGGTTATTTCTTCCTATTCTTAGCTCTACCTAGTGCTTGGCCCCATTTCTGTTGAGCCTGCGGTGGGCTTTCTGTCATATGATACCCCTTCACCGCCAGCTCACTTCACTGTTTATTTTTGGTAGTAATAGCAGTATTAAATGGTAAGTATTAAGTCAACATTCGCTTGCAATATTAAGAAGGAAACGCAAATATGTATTTCTAAAATAATTTAGTCATATTCAATTAAAACACCATAGGCCTATTTAATATAGAAATCTAAATATTACTTATTATTCAAACACTAACATATTTAAAACATTACAATAATATTAACTTAGTAATATCAACAACAAAATTACTCTTGTAATTGCTAGGACATATGAATCCTATAAGTAGAGAGCACATGCATGCCATAAAGGCGTACAAATGAATAAAATTGTTATCTCTCCATAATTTCATATGTTCTGAGTTTGTTATATAATACATTACCAACATGACTTTTCTATTTTAATATTAATATATGTACATCCTATGTATTGTTTTAGATATACAATATAATTTTTTGATTCATTTTCCTTTTACCTGGTAAAACCACTAGCTTGAACAAAGGTAGTTTGAACAAGTTTTTTTTCTTTATGTGCACAATTTGTTGCTGGATATTTTTATCCTTTCTCAAAGGAACAATCTTCTTAATCTAACTTTATAAATACCTTGTTTCCTATGCATCCATTTACAAACAAAATAAAAGTTTCAGTCGTCTCTGAGCATAAGGTCGTGTGCTTCCAATTTATCACTATTTTCTCCACACAAAACAAGATATGCCACTAGTTAATACAAGTTAATCTTCAAAATGGCAGTATGTATTAAAATTTCACTTTTTAATAGAAGGCTATTTTTTTTTCTTAATTTGCTATAGCGTTTACATAATTTTAGTTAGCAAAGCATTAAATTTTTTCTTTTGGTTCTAGAAATAATGTTTCTATACTCTTAAGTACATATAATTTTTGCATAAATCCAATTCGGCGTGAATAATGGTTTTGTAGCTTCATATACCAATCTCATTGCCTTTTAAATTCACTTTTCTACTACATGTATCACCGTCGTTTACAAGTAAGTTTCATCCAGTTTATTACTATTATATCGTACGAAGAAAAAAAATCATTGGTCTGGTCAAGCTTACTTACTGCATATTGTTTTTATATTCTATACACATATTTCGCTTTATATCCATGTGCTTATGTTTGTCAACCTATTTATTTATTTCTATTGGTTGGAGACCCAATTCGTAATATGATAAATATTGCTAAACTTGAATTCAATGCTTTGGATATACCTGGAGACAATTATTTGTCATGAATACTGAATGTCGAGATCCATTTGCAATCTCAATGCTTAAAGAATACCATTGAAATGGTAATAAAATTTCCCAGCATGACAAAGCAAAGGCACGAATATTTTTGAGACGTAACATCTACCATAATCTCAAAACAGAATTGTTAATTAAAAAAGATCATCTCCACGTATGGAACTCCATGAATGAACGTTATGATCACCAGAAGACGGTCATACTTCCAAATAGGAGGCAAGAGTGGTTGAAGACTTTAAATTTTAAGTAAATACAATTCCTCTATGTTTAGAATTACTTCTGAACTGAAATTATGTGGAGAAATTGTAGATGATGCACAAATGTTGGAAAAGACCTTCTCAACATTCATGCCTCAAATATACTCATGCAGCAACAATATTGAGAGCGTCATTTTACAAAATATTCTGAACTCATTGAATGTTTGTTAATTGTTGAGCAAAATAATGAATTGTTTACCAAAAATCACTCCTCGAGACCAATTAGTTCAGCTGCACTATCAGAAGCTAATGCTAATTTTATCCAATCCGGAAGAGGTTATTGCAGAGGTAGAATATGTTGACATGGATACAACCCCACCAGAGGTGGTTACAATGGTTTAAGAGGCAACAAAACTACAAACTTTAATAGAAAACAAAAGAAAAATGTTCTCGGAAATAGTAATAATTCAATTGTGGAAAATAAAAAGCATTATGAAGAAGTTTGTTATATATGTGGGCGCCCTGGTCATTGATCACATACTTGGAGATCATCAAAGAAAACAGTGGAAGAATATCAAAAGTCAAAGAATATCAAGAAAAATAATACAAAGGGATTGTCCAATAATACTAACTGGAAATCTGACGATTTCTTCGAAGATTATGATGAAAATTTATTTAGCAATAAAAATTTAAAGGTGATATTCGAAAATATGACCGATTCGACCAATTGGTAGCCTGAAGCTTATCTTATGGTTTTTATTTTGTTTCATTTCCTTTTAGCATGTATTAGTTTGAATTTTTATTCATCTATTTTTTTGGTTTATTCTTATGGACTTGTAGAAATAACATGTAATGTTGGACTTTGATAAGTAGTTTGTTTTATAACATTTATTTACTTTTATAAGTTATTTTATTGATTGATTAACTGTATTGTCTTTAATTCTTAGGGTATGGACCGTCAGTGTTTAAATGATTATATATGTCTGCTTGATAGTACAACAACTCATACGGTTTTGAAAAATCCAAAAAATTTCTTTGGATTATCTGAAAGTGTTTCAGCTAAAGTTTGAACTATAGTTGGTTTATCCAATATAATTGAAGGGCCTAGAACATCCCATATAGTGTTACCAAATGGTACACATTTATTCATTCAAAATGCACTATATTCAAGTAATTCTAAAAGAAATCTGCTTAGTTTTAAAGATATAAGAGTAATGGTCATCATAATGAAACTATAAATGAAAACAACAAAGAATATTTTTGTGTTATTTTTAAAATTGAAAGCTAGAAGCTTATTTTAGAAAAATTTGGTACAATTTCAAGTTGTTTATAATTTACAAAAATTGGCATAGTTGAATCTCATTTTATAAACATAAGTCTGAAGCTCACTAATATAAATAAATTGATTCATTGACATGATCGTTTAGGTCATCCTGGATCAAGTATGATGTGTAAAATTGCTAAATAACTCAAATGGGCATGATTTATCAAATCAATTAAATTTACTAAGTGACTACATGTGTACCTCATGTGCACAAGGAAAATTAATTACTCGACCTTCATAAAGTAAAATCACTTATGAATCCCCAACATTTATGCAAAGAATTCAATGTGATATATGTGGTTCAATTCATCCTACTTGTGGACCATTTAGATATTTTATGATATTAATTGATGCATTAACTCGTTGGTCATAGAAATATGTCATTTGCCAAAGTACTTGCTCAAATAATTAAATTGCGAGCACATTTTCGGATCATCAAATTAAATCAATCCAACAAGATAATGCAGAAGAATTTACTTCTTAAGTATTTGATGATTATTATTTATCACTAGGAATTGAAGTTGAACATCCAATAGCATATGTTCTCAAAATGGTTTGGCAAAATTGTTAATTAAGAGTTTACAACTTATTGCAGGATCATTGCTTATGCAATTAAAGTTGCATGTTTCAACTTGGGGACATGTAATTTTGCATGCATCCAAATTGATTAAAATTAGACCAACAACTTATCATCAATTTTTACCATCACATTTTTAACTGGACCCCAACCACATATTCCACATATATGGAAATTTGGTTGCGTTATACATGAACCCATTAACCCTGCACTTCGTACTAAAATGGGTCCTCAATGAAGGTTGGGAATTTATGTGGGATTTGACTCACCTGCGATAATTCGTTATCTTGAACATCTTACAAGTGATGTATTTGCTGCAAGTTTTTCATATTGTAAATTCAATGATTCGATTTTCCCATCGGTAGGGGACTAAGGGGAGAAAAGACTATCCTAGTAGAACGGCGTGAAATTTCATAGAATAATCCATCTATGTTTCATTTGGATCCACATACCAAATAATACCAATACGAAGTATTAAGAATTTTGCATATTCAGAATATTTCAAACCAAATGCCAGATGCATTTAATGATGCTGCAAAAATAACTAAATCTCACATTCCATCAGCAAGTGCACCAGCTAGAATTGAAACTCCTGAAGGACCGATAGTAGAAAATCAATCTAAAGCGGTTCAAAAACTTGGAAGACCGATAGGTTCAAAAGACTTGGCGCCTAGAAAAAAGAAGTATAACGAAAAATCACCAATTAACAAACCTCTTGAAGAGGTTATAAACGCTCCAAAGGATAACTCAAAAGAAAATTCCAATTCTCCTAAAGTTAGGAAAGGAGCTATTATCCCATAAGAAATAATAGAAGCTTTTGAAAACTAAACGGTAAGAATAGATCTCAATATTATATACGAATTATGGAGAAATGTGGGATTGAAGTAAAATAATAATTGATGATGCATTCTCAATTGCAGTAGCTACCGAAATAATTGAAAGTTATGACTATGATGAGAATAATGATAATGAATTGTTACTACCAAAATAAAGCACTGAAATAGACTGATAGTGAAGGGGTAGTAGACCGCCACAAGCATAAAATAATCCTTTATAAGCAAAAGTCAAGCACAAGGTAAAGCCAAAGGTATAAGGAATACAATCTAAGAGTTATGCAACCGACACCATCACTAAGGAAAAGATCTCAAAACTTATACAAAGAAAGGATGTCGGCATGGTGATTCCGGCAAGAAGGGCGGGTAACAGAGGGTCACCCTAAACAGGAAGCCAGTGAAGAGAAAGGCAAGGGATCCTACAAACCGAAACATAAAAGGACGAAGGGGATATCATGAATAACTTGCTTAATACCGATACATCAAGGGACAAGAGCATCAACAGTGCAGATTCTAAAACATAAGGGAATCATCCGGAAGCCAACTACGAAGACACCTATCAAATGGCCACCGAGAAGCCACTTTAGCCAAGCAACTACCCAAACACCGGAAGCAACCCTCCAAAAAGTCAAGATACACTTCAGCAATATACCGTAAGACAACCGGAACCTCAAAGAGAGACAAGCTATCCACACTAATTTGCTTATTATCGATACCGATAGGGGGGAACTCGGCAACCGTTTAATTGATTCATGAAGATAAGCTCCACAAAGTGTTAATAGCAAGACCGAGAGCCCATATCCAGAAGCCTATATCCGGGAGACTATATTCGGGAGCCCATATCCGAAAGCCTAAAGCCTTTTGAAAACCATCCACACTGGCAGGCTCGGGACCAATTCAAAGAAGATAGACATGACATCAAAGAAAAGCTCCAATAACTAAGATCTTTCTTCCAAGAGCCTAGATAGGTACCTTAGAAAGCAATAAGCAAGGCCAAAAGAGCGGTCGGGAGCCCAAAAAAAGGGACCAAAGGGAAAAGCGATCGAGAGGGGATTCTGCTGGCCCAATAGCAAAAGGGACCTCGATTTGTCTATAAATAAGACCCTAGGGGTCTAATTTTGGGGACTGATTTCTCATTCTTGTACTCTTTTCCTCTAGAGTAAACCCTAATTTCTAAATCAATTTGGGTATTTCTATTGTAATCACTTATGTACTCCAAATCAAAGATCAATAAAGAGCAGACTGACACATAGCATATTTTCTTCTAAGTTCCTTATGTGATTTCTTAGCTATATTCTACACAACTTATTATAGACTTCCTACATGGTCATAGGTCCCTACTCATTTACTCAAGCTTAGACCCTTCCACAGAGTTCTCACAGAACCTTTTCCTACAAACCGTTTAGCCTTTTGTTGAGGGTTGTGTTTAGGGAATCTTTGTCCCAAGATAACTGTTGGTTCTTGAGTCACTTAAGCGTGATGCTCACCCCATTGAGGGAAGAGTAACTATTCATTTGGGCTCCAAACCTTGATATCTAGGAAACAGTGAACTAAATCATACTTGTGAAAGATAAATAACCCCATTTCCCCCTGAGCTCCACTTCTGTAGACCTATCTTCGGTGTTGATGAAAAATATCGTTATTGTTTGGCGCTAGAATGAGGGCCCGAACCTCCTACCTTATGGTTAACCTTACCTCATATCTAACTGTGTTATTCCGTTCGAGGTTGGATTAAGCTTTAAAGAAGCAAGATTATGGGAAAAAGGTCCCAACAAGAGTCTTCTGGATCTCACATGGCTATGTTAGGTACTACTAACCCAAGAGTGACGGAAGAACAAAGGTTACGAATAGAAGATCTACGAATAATCAAGTGGAAAAGGAAGTAAAACAATATGATTCTAATTATTGGAGCGATAACCCTTTCTGCGTGGGACAAACATCAATATTCACTCCAAATGATTCTACACCAAAGGAGTATAGCCCCTTCTCTCATATAAGAGAAGCTGTTTATGAGCAGGCCAAAGGAATGGTGTTCGAACGAGAAATGATGAAGGATTTTTAACACTTTGCTTCCAAATGGACTAAACGGATAATGCTTCAGTCTCAAGGCACCTTGAAAAGAAGAAGCAGGGATATGATACAACAACATGATTTAATATCAAAAGGGCAAAATCCAATGACAAGGAAGTAACTTTACACTAGAATGCTTAATGAGTGCCACCTTACCACCTCAATGGTAAACATTTACCTCTTGACTCGGCAAGAGCTCGATTATTGGCCGTCCGCAAAGAAGAAGCCCAAGTACGAAAGGAAATTGGGAGGGCCTTACTGTCATTACCATATGATAAACGTACATGAAACCAACCATTGCAAAGCCCTCGGAGGATTGATCATCAAATTCCTCAATCAAGGCTAGCTACAAGACTTTGTAAAAAGATCAAACTATGTCCAATAAAGTTCCTTAGGAAAAGGATTATCTACATGACTAAGGGTATGGAAACCCTCTCTAAACTCAAAATGATCAAAAATGGGTTAAAGCACAAATGGATAAAAACCCTTGTCACCGCCAAGTTGGTCAGGGTAATGCACTCCCTGGAGGGGGGGTGATGTGTTAGCCTTTCTCCATGCCCGAATCAGAAAGGGTTGGGTCAAAGCATCGAAAACATTAGCCTCCGATCCGCACTAGAAATGGTTAAGACAGAGAATCTAACTAGCACTCCCAGCCTCTGCTCGCGAAAGAGTATGCTCCGCCTCTGCTATGAACTAAGCACGTCCTATCTCTACTCGCAGAAGAGCACATCCTACCGCTGCTAATGTTTCGCGTTACTAACAGAAGGGAACCCTAACCCCTATCATCGCCTACGATGGTCAGGATAGAGCACCCCTCGGGGGGGTGGATTGTAAGCCTCTATCACCGCGTACGATGGCCAGGGTAGAGCATCAAAAGAGTAAGCCTTAATTTTGCATCTACGATGGCCTGGTTTAAGCATCTAAAACCTTATCATCACCTATAATGGTCAGGATAAGGCGCCTCCTGGAGGGAGGACGAGTAAGTCCATGGGTCATGCTTGTGGATAAGCTAACCAAGTTCACTGGACATACAGGCCCAGAGAGTGGCCAACAAAGCACGTACAACCTCTCCTTTGATGATAAAATCCCAGAGAGAGGCTCAGGGAAGCACACGCGTCCTCTACTTCACAAATCACACCCGAAAAAGGGGTAACGAAATTAATGCAGGAAGTAGTTTTCTAGTCCTATCTCAACACCCGAATCTATGCTGATTCGGATCCCAATTATTGGCGGAAGTAGTTTTTCGGTTCGATCTTAATAACCCAAAGTTGGGTCATTTCAAATTTTAGTTATTACCAGAAGTGATATCTGGTTCCATGTCTTAATACATGAATCTGGGTTGGTTTAGATCACAATTAATGCCGGAAGCAGATTTCTGGTCCTATATTAATATCCAAATCTGGACTGATGCAAATTCCAATTATTATCGGTGGTGGATTCCCGGTCCTATCTAATGAATCTGGTTTGGTTCGAAATTTCAATTATTGCCAAGAAAGGATATTTTATTCTCTTAATAACCTGAATCTAGGTTGGTTCCAAACTTCTATGAGAAGAGATTTCTGGTCTTACACCCTAGTCCGGGAGATAGACCAAAGCCTTATTGCTACCACAAGGGGACTTCTGGTCTCCCTCCCTTAACGCCCTAATCAGGGATACTAGATTCATATTCTTAATTCCTAGAGAAGGGATCAACTGCCAAGGTCCAAGATGATAGCATGGTTCTGCTACATAGAAGCATTTAAACTAAGGTTACAATCTTTCTTCTCGATCAGGGAAGTTTCTCAGTCTCCTTACATTTAACTTGCTATTATTTATGCAAAATATAGATGAGACTCGTATATCAAGTAAATATGCATCCCATTTATAAGTTAACTTACAAGGTAATATTATTAGCTATTCAAAAGAAATTCAGATAATTAAAAATACTTACTACATTATCCTAAAGCTCCCTGCCTTCAGATAAGAGGGAAGTGTTAGCATGACGAGTTGCAGTACATAAAAGTTCGTTGATGTTTTGCCACTTTTCCATAATTTTATGCGGGTCAACTAAGGGATTGGGTTGTAATTTCAAAGCTCAATTATAGGCCCTACCCATAGCACACTGAATTTTATTTTCCCTCTCCAAACTAAAAGCATCCTTTCATAAAGCATGTTTTTCCTTTCGTAGCTGCTTAACTTTAGAGGTGTAAAAGTCAATACGTCGGAGCGTGCCCACATTACACTTTTTATCATAAAAACTTTTCATATCGGACTTAACTTTCCGTTACCACGTGTTAACAAGGGAATCGTCTAACCCAGGGGGGAGTTCCTTATGTGATGGCTTATTTCAAACTCCAGAGACTCAAAATCTATAGAGACTTACAAAGAATCAAATACAAAGATTTTGGTGGTACATCCAAAAACAAATTCCCAAGCTTTACATTCTGTTAATGTACTTTCGCGTTTGACCTCTAAATCAATGACTTGACGATGTAACTCTTCCTTTTCTCGGTCAAAGTCAATGGAAGGATTTGTCTTTACCTCTCTCTTTAGCTCACGGATAGTTTTATCCTTCTGCCTTAATAGATCCTCTAAAACATTTATTTGTTTATTCAAATGATTCACAGATAGTTCCTTGAGCAAAACGGACCCGTCATCAATATCAATAAGATGACCCTTCAAAAAATCTTCCCGACTCGTGGTTAGTCGCATATCCTTCTCGGTAGAAGAGGGAAGGTCCTTGATCTAATTTTTCTGATTTATAAACATATAATCTGCTCCTTATAAGACTAATTTTCAGAAAATAGATAACAATAGTAAACCATAACACTGTTAGTTCAAAAGAGATTAATACAGGTATCACCCAACGTCTATATGAACGAGTGTTAATTAAAATATCTTAGTAGTTTAATTATTCCTTCCAGTACATTCTGTGTTCATATTGCATATCAAATTTGTGTGATGAGCTCTAAGTTTCTTTAGTATCATCACCCTATCATCTCCCAAGAAATTAAAAGAGAGCTGGGGGTACTTCATATAGACAGCTTAAGTTCTTTCAAAAAGAGTTCCCTGCAGGACTTATAGGGAGATTTTATAATAAATTCCCTCCTTAACCTAGATAAAGAATGCAAGTCGTCCTCGAAAACAGTGTCATTAGTAAAAACAAAGTTTTTGTCATAATATTGATAAGTAATAAGAGATCACTTGTGGAAGTACAAAGTCATACCGTGACGTTTGGAAAGTATCAGTAAGCTTCAGAACAAAGCAAACTAACCCAATGCCAGAAAGGAATTGGCTCAAGAGCAAAAATTTATACCTGAGGAATAGGTGATATAGGCTGCACTATTTGCTCCCTTTCATATGATTATGAGAAAATCATCTCTTTAGCAGGCATATCATCACCATATAGAGTAATGAGGGAACATGAAGAATCGACATTCATATCCCCAAAGCCCAGGGCGTTGCCAATGGGTAAAGAAAATGTGCCATCAGCTTTGCTATTCTAGCAGCCTCTGCACTAGGGGTTAGGTTCATTATTATGTTCGTCTCTATCATCGCCGCCAACGTCCAACCCCGACTCTTCCTCATCAACAGATTCTGAGTTTTATGGAAATTCCTCAATGAACAGGAGATCCTCGAGCTTCACCTTATTTTTCTTATAAACCTCAGTACCCTGTTTGTCCAAATTTATTCTTTCCATAACTCTGCTTCGGATAGAAGGGTGAATATATAGGAAGTCCATGTCCGGAAACTTTTTGAAACTATCACTATAAGCTAGAAAAATAGCCTTCTCATAATACTCCGTCACCACATCCGGGAGATATGCTTTCAAAAATAAAGAAATCCTATCCTAACATTCATAGATATTCATTTAGCGGTAGAAACCGCTTTTTCCTTTACTCCCAACTCCTCTGCATGCTCAGCCAGTATATCTACCTGCTCACTTTCAAAAGCCGAAACTTTGACAACCAAAGCACTGTTGTTCTCTCTTTCTTTTCCAAAAGATTTTCTCAGCTTCTCACATGTCTCCTCACTTTTGCTCTTCGCCATAGTTACATTATGGACTTAGGACGCTAACACAACAATTCCTTCCTTAAGCTTACTCACTTCGGGAGATGATAAAGCAATCATCATCTGAGAAATATGCCATGTAACAACCCGTGTTTCGTGTGACGACCCGTATTTCGATAACATGTTAAAACGAGAATCAAGACAGAATTAAATTATAAATTCTGAATCAAATGAAACGGTCTGTGCCATTGCGTTCATCTCGGAAAAATACGCGAAATAGAGTCCGAGTTTTCGAGAATCGGAGTCTGTATGACCCGTTAAAGGCCCAAAGAAGATTTCTGGAAATTTGAATTTCGGAAACAGTTTTGGAAATCAGATCTGGGGCTAGGCGGGAAGTTTCCCGCCTGGGCCATGTCGACAGGGCTGTCGACAGGCCTATCGACTTGGGCCCAGACCAAGTCGACAGCCCTGTCGACTTGCCTGTCGACAGGGGGTGGCCGGGGCAATTTGCCTGGCGCACCTGTTTGTCTCACCTGGTCTTGTTCTTGGGCTGGTTCTGGAAACTTCCGAGATCTGATGGTCCTAATCTATCCTAGGGTTAATCTAAGGGCCTAAAACTATCCTAATCTCTATAAAAAGACCCTAAACCTAACCTAAATCCCTAAAAATCAAACCTAGCAACTAAGTGCTGCCAAAATCAATCTTGATCATGGCCTCCATCTCCAATCCCTAGAGCCTATGCATTCAAATCGGGTTCAAATCAAAAGGTGCAAGCTTGCTACACCAAATAGAGGCCAAATCAACGTTGCTATGCGAGTTTCATGACGGATCTTCATCAAAGGAGCCACCTTTCTTCGCCAAAACGATTCATGCTCCTAGTCCTCTTGCCATGCTAGGTAAGTTCTAGCTACTTTTGGATCAAAACGGTATTTTTAATGTTGACATGGGATAAAATGAGGCTAAACATGATTATGCGAACCTATATGAACCTTACCTTGCCTCTTGTGTTCATGTTTATGATTTTAGGCCATGTGAGTGACTTAATCATGCCTCTCATGCTATGCATAACCTAGTTTAACTTGCAAGTTTGGATCTTTATGCATGAAATGCTAGCATGAACCTTTGGGAACCATTTGACTTGTGAAACATAGGCAAATACTTGACCTTGGGGCTTATGCATGCATATGAACACAAACCCCTTATGTTTCATGCATGTTTGTCGCAAAACCTCCTTATGATATTATGCGAGTTTGTGGCCATATCCTTTATGAGATTATGCATGCTCGTGGCCAATCCCCTCTTTTAAGTTGTGCATGTTTATGGCCAAACCCTTTTTGATAATATGCATGTTTGTGGCCAAATTACCCTATGATAATATGCATGTTTATGGCCAATCCCTTTATGATGTTATGCATGTGGAAGCCAATCCCTTTTTGGCATCATGCATGTTTTGAGACCAATATGTGACATAGTATTCTTACTATGTTGACTCGCTTTGCTTGCGTTGGGAAAACACGATTTTGGGTAGTTAGATAAATATGAACATATCGCGAAATCTTAACTTGAATATGACATGTGTTTATACTTGAAAATATGACTTGAAAGATAGCATGGAAGTTGGCATGTAAGTATGCATAAAAACACGAGCTTGGGAATTTACCTATTAAGTTAGGTCTACCCAAATGCTTGAAAACTTGTAACATGTTTTGGAAACATGATGAACTTAGATAATTTAAGTGTGGCCAACTCGAGGTTGGGTTGAGTTTGCAACGTAAAACTACCCGGAACCGACCGGCCTAACTAGTAGTTGCAAACAATAGGACCCAATGTGAGAAGTTGGTCATGTCGCGCTAAAGACCCGAGGTTAGACTAGGTTGTGGTGTAAATCTACCCGGACCCGCTCGGCTTAACTAGTAACCACAACAAGGTCTAATGTGAGAGGTTAAGAGTGCATTAATTAAATTAATGCCACATGATAGGGTTAAGTAAATTTGACTAATGACACTTAACCGATATGACACAAATGGGTAGGTTAAGTGGGACCGGGCTTGATTTCCTTAATGACACTTAACCATGCAAGATGATTAGGAGATGGGGTTAAGTAATTTACACTTAACTAATCCGACTGGGTAATTAGATGAGGTCAAGTAATTAAGACTTAACTAACCTAACCACGGTAATTAGATGGGGTTAAGTAATCCACACTTAACTAATCTAAACACGGTAATTCGACGGGGTTAAGTTAAACACTTAACCAATTTAAACTTGGTAATTCAATGAGGTTAAGTAACCAATACTTAACCAACGTAACGTGGTAATTTAATAGGGTTAAGTTAAACACTTAACTAATTTAACACGATGATTTGATGAGGTTAAGTGACCTATACTTAACCAATCTAACTCGTTAATTTAATGAGGTTAAGTTAACCTATACTTAACCAATCTAACGTGAAAACATGATAAGGCTAAGTCACGAATCGTTTCGAATACGCTTGACCGATTTGACTCGGTAATTTGATAGGGTCAAATTAATATATACTTAACCAATCTAAAATGATAATTAGACGAGGTTAAGTCTTGGATTGCTTGATATACTTAACCAACTTGACGCATGGTCTGTAGGGTTAAGTCTTGGACTTGGATACTTAGCCAGTTTCGACATGTTTTGTAGACGGGTTAAGTTGTGAACTTGAGTGACACTTAACCCATTAGATAAACCCTAATTCGGAGGATTAGGTAAACAACCATAGTTGACAAGGATTATGGAAATAAGGCTAAGTGGTAAACCTTAGTTAAAAGAAACTAAGTAATAATTCTTAGCCAAGGAAATGTGGACCACCTCTTAGATAGATGAGTAACCCGATACGGTAGGTCATCGTTAAAGTATACGTGTAGGAGCAGGCTATCTGATTTAGATAAAGGCTCCAGCGAACTGGGTAACGAAGCAGCGGCTTCGGGGAACGTGAGGATATTCTTGGTATCCCTCTGTGATGTCGCAGATGATCATCCTGGGCTCACGAGAGGTTGAGGTATGCGGTAGAAGAACCAAGAATATGCCTTGGTTGCTATGCGAGCGACCTAAAGACTGGGGTGGATAGCAGTGAGTCGGCGAATACATAAGGTGCCCGAGATAGCAAGTTCGTCGATCATCTACCATCTTGAGTCAAGCGTGTACGTACGGAAAGGCAGGGAACACCCAACAGACCATAATTGCTATCTAATTATGGGTGAGGTAGGCCGTAGGATGTGGGCTGGCCGGAGTGTAGTTCTCATGCAAGATTTTCTCTTGTGTTGCCTTTCACTAGTTGAGGGAGGGGTCTCATGGGACCATAGCCACGTGTAGAAAAGCAGACCTTAGTATCTGCATCGGCAGATAAATCTAAAGCTCCCGACCGAGCCATGTATTTCTTGGTTTGCCCTGTGACAGGACTCGGATGGCACGATGTGATACATGTGCATACAGTTATAGAAAAACGATTCACGATGAATGCGTGGGAAAAAGGGCGCGGTTGAGGGTTAGCGTAATCCCTAGTGGCCTAGGTGGTTTAACCCAAACCGAAATACGAAAGCGTGCAATAGGTAAGCGTAATCCCTAGTGGTGCTAGGTGGCGTAAGTCCTAGTAGTTCAAAACGATGATTCATATGGAAGAGCCTAGCTAGAACAAGGGTGATAGTCCAAACGATTTCAAGGATAATACGACATGAGGAAGCCCGTACGAGGTACGGCAAAGGACTGAACTTATATACATGGAAAGAAACATATGATTTGAGTAACCTATATATGCGATATATTAGGTTGACATGGACCATTACACGACTTTAAGCAAGGGACATTCATGGTTAACACATGACGCGGGTAGGGATACTAGTACGAGAGGTGCTGAGCAAATATACATGTTAGGACTAGGAAGAATACACATAATAGATACCGTGGGATGTTAGACGGGGTAGATACCTTGGGATAATGTACTCGATAGAAATCCGACGATGTGATACCTTGACTTATCATAACACCGCAGTTTATCATGATACCTTGGTTTACCTTGCCACAGTAGTTCAACCGGCTATCCTGGTTTATCTATCTTGTAGTTATCCTTATGTTTACTTTCAGTTTATGCATGTCATGTTACCTTTACCTGTTTTTATACTGGAAGTAGATAGGACTTACTCAGTCTTTTTGACTGACCCATTTTGTTTCGCCTCTTTTCTTCCGTTTCCCCCCTCCTAGGTTACAGGGAGGAAACAATGCTGTTTAGTTCGGACTTCTTCTGCCTGAAGGTCATCATGGATGGCTTGGACTTCTCTTGGCTATGGCTACTTTACTGTTTTTACTTGGGGAATAATTTATGAAAAGGTTTTTATGCTTCTTTGTTATTGCAAGACAGGTTTTGATGTACTCTGATGTAAAAGGCTTTAGACCTTATTTATTCATGTTATGAAAGTTTGATTTTACTTCCGCTATTTATATATGTTCTGTCTTGTGATATTTCTGCGCATGTTTACCAATAATGCCCCTCTAAAGCTAGTGCATTCCTTTGCGAGTGACCCTAGCGGAGGCGGGGTGTTACATTTGGTATCAGAGCAGAAGGTTACCAGACTGGGCAAAAGTTTTTAAAGACCTTCTGAAAATTATTTGAAAAACCGTTTACAAAGAAGCATTTTTCAAGAAAATTTTCTTTTAAAAGAAAAAGGCTATTCCCCAAAGGCCATTAGCATTATCCTTGTTTCCTTGATTGAATCTCTTTTCCTTTCTTTCCTCCATCTGTAATCACAGTAGTTTTAACTGCGACTAGTCTTTTCTACCTACGAAAGTGCTTTCCATACGATGGAGGTGGTTCTCGAGAGACCAGTGGCCGCGTTATAAGAAAGGATCGTGAGAAAGAAGGATAAAGGATACGAGCTTAAGGATGAGCAACTTGTTGGTATGGCTTAGTCCTCAAAGGAGGGAGAAAGATGAACAATGAAACCCATGACGAGAGAGTACCTTTGGCATGGTAAAATGGGGTGGATAGTTAAGTATTATGGGACAAGGACAAGATCATCGGGAGGGCAGTAGTATGCTCTCATTTCTAGAGTACCTCGGAAGGAGGGTAACGATCTTGTTAAAGGTTTAGCTTTTCTTCTCTATCATCCCGTTAGGACTTCGTTGTTCGTATCATTTAAGTCTGCTTCGATAGTTGAGTCTCTGCACCTTAAGTACTAGCGTAATAGAGAACCCCATTTTTGTCTCAAAGTCCTATTGGAGAATCAGTCCATTTATACATGACTTGTTTGGATTTGAGAATGTCTATGCCAAGTATTGAGCTTGGAAATAATGCTTATGTTTATAAGCTATGGATGGATTCTAGGGATGAAGTGGTTATCCAGTAAGGGGTGCCATTCTCGGTTTTGGAAAGAGGGTAGTTAGGTTCTCGACTCATCTTGGTGATACCCTCGAAGTCTCGTGTAACCTTTTGGGTTCTGTCATGGCTAGTTACCTAGAATCCCAGGATGTAGTTGTTGGTAGTCCGTTTGAATAGAATTCGCCGCTAGGCGGATGGTTCGTTTCGATTATGCACGAGTTATGGGAATCACCCTAGTAAGGACTCTTGGCAATTTGGATTGGCATCGGAAAACGAGATCCAGAATTCACTAGTGAATTTTGGAGAGCTGGCTTGAGTACGTAGATATGGTTGAGCTAAGTATACTAGGGAAAGAATAAGTGAAAGTGAAACGAGAGGCGACAGTGAAATGAGTTTCACTCACACCTTGGAAATAGGAATCAAGGAGCTACGAAATCATGAAGTCAAAGGCAGTCAAGGCCTGATGGAACTAAGCTCAAGGTAATGCGACTCAGGAGACTGAAGACTAAATACGTGCATGATATCTCTTTTGGGAATATATCCTCGATCCCTGTTTTTCTGTTGAGCTTGCTTGTAGGCTATCTTTTATGGATATCCTCTCGGTCCTGTCTCTGTTACAAACCCCGTACGGAGTTTGTTTTGGTTATCTTCTCGACCCTGTTTCAGGGAATCTTAGGTAGAACCCTATGGATGTAAACATGTATTTGAAACATGTTATGGTTGATATGGTTGCAAATGGTTGCAAGTGGTTGCTCGTGGATGCGCGAATTTACATTAGATGTTAGCTCGACTCGGTCACATTTCATATTGCATATGCACGAGTATTTATACTTGTTTATGGATGAAATTGAATGTGTTATCATGCGGATGTTGCATATGGTTGAATGTTTGTGCACGCATATAGTGTATATGACTAGGACTATTCGCATACATGATGGATTCATAGCACTAAACATATTTTTGCATTCAAAAGATTTTTCAGGCCTGATCATTAGCATTAGCTAAGGAACACATACACACACTCTTTGCATGTATTCATACAGCATTAGAAATCATCTAAGGACAATGGTTGCTTGTGGGTGATGTTTTGGGTAGATGGATGATGGATGGTAGGATACTTTCTTCCTAACTTGGAGATTTCGGGGACGAAATCCTAAAAGGAGGGGAGAATGTAACAACCCGTGTTTCGTGTGACGACCCGTATTTCGATAACATGTTAAAACGAGAATCAAGACAGAATTAAATTATAAATTCTGAATCAAATGAAACGGTTTGTGCCATTGCGTTCGTCTCGGAAAAATACGCGAAATAGAGTCCGAGTTTTCGAGAATCGGAGTCCGTATGACCCGTTAAAGGCCCAAAGAAGATTTCTGGAAATTTGAATTTCGGAAACAGTTTTGGAAATCAGATCTGGGGCTAGGCGGGAAGTTTCCCGCCTGGGCCATGTCGACAGGGTTGTCGACAGGGCTGTCGACAGGCCTGTCGACTTGGGCCCAGACCAAGTCGACAGCCCTGTCGACTTGCCTGTCGACAGGGGGTGGCCCGGGCAATTTGCCTGGCGCACCTGTTTGTCTCACCTAGTCTTGTTCTTGGGCTGGTTCTGGAAACTTCCAAGATCTGATGGTCCTAATCTATCCTAGGGTTAATCTAAGGGCCTAAAACTATCCTAATCTGTATAAAAAGACCCTAAACCTAACCTAAATCCCTAAAAATCAAACCTAGCAACTAAGTGCTGCCAAAATCAATCTTGATCATGGCCTCCATCTCCAATCCCTAGAGCCTATGCATTCAAATCGGGTTCAAATCAAAAGGTGCAAGCTTGCTACACCAAATAGAGGCCAAATCAACGTTGCTATGCGAGTTTCATGACGGATCTTCATCAAAGGAGCCACCTTTCTTCGCCAAAACGATTCATGCTCCTAGTCCTCTTGCCATGCTAGGTAAGTTCTAGCTACTTTTGGATCAAAACGGTATTTTTAATGTTGACATGGGATAAAATGAGGCTAAACATGATTATGCGAACCTACATGAACCTTACCTTGCCTCTTGTGTTCATGTTTATGATTTTAGGCCATGTGAGTGACTTAATCATGCCTCTCATGCTATGCATAACCTAGTTTAACTTGCAAGTTTGGATCTTTATGCATGAAATGCTAGCATGAACCTTTGGGAACCATTTGACTTGTGAAACATAGGCAAATACTTGACCTTGGGGCTTATGCATGCATATGAACACAAACCCCTTATGTTTCATGCATGTTTGTCGCAAAACCTCCTTATGATATTATGCGAGTTTGTGGCCATATCCTTTATGAGATTATGCATGCTCGTGGCCAATCCCCTCTTTTAAGTTGTGCATGTTTATGGCCAAACCCTTTTTGATAATATGCACGTTTGTGGCCAAATTACCTTATGATAATATGCATGTTTATGGCCAATCCCTTTATGATGTTATGCATGTGGAAGCCAATCCCTTTTTGGCATCATGCATGTTTTGAGACCAATATGTGACATAGTATTCTTACTATGTTGACTCGCTTTGCTTGCGTTGGGAAAACACGATTTTGGGTAGTTAGATAAATATGAACATATCGCGAAATCTTAACTTGAATATGACACGTGTTTATACTTGAAAATATGACTTGAAAGATAGCATGGAAGTTGGCATGTAAGTATGCATAAAAACACGAGCTTGGGAATTTACCTATTAAGTTAGGTCTACCCTTTGGGAATTTACCTATTAAGTTAGGTCTACCCAAATGCTTGAAAACTTGTAACATGTTTTGGAAACATGATGAACTTAGATAATTTAAGTGTGGCCAACTCGAGGTTGGGTTGAGTTTGCAACGTAAAACTACCCGGAACCGACCGGCCTAACTAGTAGTTGCAAACAATAGGACCCAATGTGAGAAGTTGGTCATGTCGCGCTTAAGACCCGAGTTTAGACTAGGTTGTGGTGTAAATCTACCCGGACCCGCCCGGCTTAACTAGTAACCACAACAAGGTCTAATGTGAGAGGTTAAGAGTGCATTAATTAAATTAATGCCACATGATAGGGTTAAGTAAATTTGACTAATGACACTTAACCGATATGACACAAATGGGTAGGTTAAGTGGGACCGGGCTTGATTTCCTTAATGACACTTAACCATGCAAGATGATTAGGAGATGGGGTTAAGTAATTTACACTTAACTAATCCGACTGGGTAATTAGATGAGGTCAAGTAATTAAGACTTAACTAACCTAACCACGGTAATTAGATGGGGTTAAGTAATCCACACTTAACTAATCTAAACACGGTAATTCGACGGGGTTAAGTTAAACAATAAACCAATTTAAACTTGGTAATTCAATGAGGTTAAGTAACCAATACTTAACCAACGTAACGTGGTAATTTAATAGGGTTAAGTTAAACACTTAACTAATTTAACACGATGATTTGATGAGGTTAAGTGACCTATACTTAACCAATCTAACTCGTTAATTTAATGAGGTTAAGTTAACCTATACTTAACCAATCTAACGTGAAAACATGATAAGGCTAAGTCACGAATCATTTCGAATACGCTTGACCGATTTGACTCGGTAATTTGATAGGGTCAAATTAATATATACTTAACCAATCTAAAATGATAATTAGACGAGGTTAAGTCATGGATTGCTTGATATACTTAACCAACTTGACGCATGGTCTGTAGGGTTAAGTCTTGGACTTGGATACTTAGCCAGTTTCGACATGTTTTGTAGACGGGTTAAGTTGTGAACTTGAGTGACACTTAACCCATTAGATAAACCCTAATTCGGAGGATTAGGTAAACAACCATAGTTGACAAGGATTATGGAAATAAGGCTAAGTGGTAAACCTTAGTTAAAAGAAACTAAGTAATAATTCTTAGCCAAGGAAATGTGGACCACCTCTTAGATAAATGAGTAACCCGATACGGTAGGTCATCGTTTAAGTATACGTGTAGGAGCAGGCTATCTGATTTAGATAAAGGCTCCAGCGAACTGGGTAACGAAGCAGCGGCTTCGGGGAATGTGAGGATATTCTTGGTATCCCTCTGTGATGTCGCAGATGATCATCCTGGGCTCACGAGAGGTTGAGGTCTGCGGTAGAAGAACCAAGAATATGCCTTGGTTGCTATGCGAGCGACCTAAAGACTGGGGTGGATAGCAGTGAGTCGGCGAATACATAAGGTGCCCGAGATAGCAAGTTCGTCGATCATCTACCATCTTGAGTCAAGCGTGTACGTACGGAAAGGCAGGGAACACCCAACAGACCATAATTGCTATCTAATTATGGGTGAGGTAGGCCGTAGGATGTGGGCTGGCCGGAGTGTAGTTCTCATGCAAGATTTTCTCTTGTGTTGCCTTTCACTAGTTGAGGGAGGGGTCTCGTGGGACCATAGCCACGTGTAGAAAAGCAGACCTTAGTATCTGCATCGGCAGATAAATCTAAAGCTCCCGACCGAGCCCTGTATTTCTTGGTTTGCTCTGTGATAGGACTCGGATGGCACGATGTGATACATGTGCATACAGTTATAGAAAAACGATTCACGATGAATGCATGGGAAAAAGGGCGCGGTTGAGGGTTAGCGTAATCCCTAGTGGCCTAGGTGGTTTAACCCAAACCGAAATACGAAAGTGTGCAATAGGTAAGCGTAATCCCTAGTGGTGCTAGGTGGCGTAAGTCCTAGTAGTTCAAAACGATGATTCATATGGAAGAGCCTAGCTAGAACAAGGGTGATAGTCCAAACGATTTCAAGGATAATACGACATGAGGAAGCCCGTACGAGGTACGGCAAAGGACTGAACTTATATACATGGAAAGAAACATATGATTTGAGTAACCTATATATGCGATATATTAGGTTGACATGGACCATTACACGACTTTGAGCAAGGGACATTCATGGTTAACACATGACGCGGGTAGGGATACTAGTACAAGAGGTGCAGAGCAAATATACATGTTAGGACTAGGAAGAATACACATAATAGATACCGTGGGATGTTAGACGGGGTAGATACCTTGGGATAATGTACTCGATAGAAATCTGACGATGTGATACCTTGACTTATCATAACACCGCAGTTTATCATGATACCTTGGTTTACCTTGCCACAGTAGTTCAACCGGCTATCCTGGTTTTTCTATCTTGTAGTTATCCTTATGTTTACTTCCAGTTTATGCATGTCATGTTACCTTTACCTGTTTTTATACTGGAAGTAGATAGGACTTACTCAGTCTTTTTGACTGACCCATTTTGTTTCGCCTCTTTTCTTCCGTTCCCCCCCCCCCCCAGGTTACAGGGAGGAAACAATGCTGTTTAGTTCGGACTTCTTCTGCCTGAAGGTCATAATGGATGGCTTGGACTTCTCTTGGCTATGGCTACTTTACTGTTTTTACTTGGGGAATAATTTATGAAAACGTTTTTATGCTTCTTTGTTATTGCAAGACAGGTTTTGATGTACTCTGATGTAAAAGGCTTTAGACCTTATTTATTCATGTTATGAAAGTTTGATTTTACTTCCGCTATTTATATATGTTCTGTCTTGTGATATTTCTGCGCATGTTTACCAATAATGCCCCTCTAAAGCTAGTGCATTCCTTTGCGAGTGACCCTAGCGGAGGCGGGGTGTTACATGCCAACCTTTGGATATTTGGAAAAGAATAAGGTGATGTCAACCCTTATACGAAAATGACTAGCAAGAAATTAGAAAGAGCGAAGGGTAAACCAAAAGTTGTTGCTTAATGAGGTGAAGGTAGAAATCCAACCAGTCCGAAAGGGTAGACTCTGGCATATTTGAAACATATATAGAAGGAAGAATAGATTTAACGATACCATTGAAGTTAGAAGTTTACAAAGGAGGATTCAAAGGACCATCAAAACGATAAGGGAGAAGTAAGGTTGGTTTCGTGTTGTCTCGAATCTGAAACTTCCTAAGAGACGGATTTTAGAAAGCCTGCAACGAAGTCACTTCCTATCATCTCGGTTGGAGAAGAATCCATGTTGGGTGTATTATTGAAAGAAGGGACGATAGGACTAAATAATGGTTGACCACCAGACAAAGCAACGGTTCATTCACCAAAGGAATAAGATACAAAATTTGCATCTTTATGTCTCTCAGAGGGATCGTCATTGGCAGGCGAAGCTGGCCTTTTTTGGGAAGGATCACTAGAATTAGTTGAGAAGGCAGGAACAAGGCGTACATTGGCGTCCGGGGTAATTGAAAATAAGGGAGATGAGAAATTAAAGTCATCAGAACCAGGAGACAAGCTTGTAATTCCTGGAAAGTGGATTAGAGGCCGCCCTAGAATCTTTTGTCAGGGAGGAAAGATGGCATGTTTACGGAAGGTATCCAAAGTCAATAGACCAGAACGCTGCCTAAGTCCCTCAGGAGCCCTGCCAAGGGCATCCACAACTTGGACCTCTCTTGCCTCAAGCTCCATGTTTTTAGGGATGAAGGCTAAAAAGAAGTAACAATCGATAAAAAAATAGCGTGCTTCCAGATACGAATACTTGGAGTGTGGAAGCTACCGCAAATATCGAGAGGACGACGAACAAAGAAAAATTGGGTTTCCCAGTCTTTAAATCTTGGTGTTCCCTCTGACAACAATTTCTTTGCGGGATTCGCATGGAAGATCTGAGGGTTCATGTCACTAAGTTTGGAACGACAAACCAAGTAATCAAGCGTATAAGGACTTGAAGAACCATTGCACGATTCTAAAGATAATAATTCTAAGCCTAATATAAAGGTGTAAATATTGAGAGAAAGTTGGATAGGAGCAATTCCCAAATATCGCAGATACCGATGAGGGAAGCCAGGAAAGGGGATAAAGCCTCCGTGCCAGATATGGATTACGTATTAGGCAAAGTAGCCCTCCGGAGGGGAAGAGATGGTGTCCATTTTGCGAGGAGGAATGGCTTCGAAACCCGAAATACCAAAATCGTGAAGAATGGCATTAACTTGCTCTTGAGACGAAATCAAAGAATGCTTCTCGACGGCACTAACCTTCCTAGAAGCATAAGGGTCATTCGGAAAAGGGCCATTCCTATCAGGTTTAAAAGCAATATGCTTCTTTCCCATAGTGCGAGATATAATCTTTTTAATTTTATGCAGTAAGGTAAGAACAAATCCCGAAAGGGTAGGATCCTTATTATCCTGAAAAGACCCTAATAATAACAGGAGATTATACCTCTGACGCTATCATGGAAATAAATCAAGGAAAAACACTAGTTAAAGTTACAGAGTAAGTTTGGAATCGACTGCCGAGAATTGATAATTAGGAAACTAAGATCAGTTTATGGAAAACGAATTTGATAGCAACCATTGCTCGGAATTAGCTAACAACATTCTAATCATAAAACAAAGCATGAATGACTTACTGAGATACTTTTTTAAAGATTGCTAATGCTTTCCCGAAATAAATTTTTCAGGAAATGATGAAGAAGAGAAAGAGCTAGTAAAAGAGAAATAAGGAGGATATATATACGAGAAGAAAAAAGTGATTAATCCATTCAAAAGTTTGACTTGAAAAGTCAAAAATACCCCTTCACTAAGGGGAAAATGTTACTACCAAAATAAAGCACCGAAACAGGCTGATGGTGAAGGGGTAGCAGACCACCACAAGAATAAAAGAATCCTTTGTAAGCAAAAGCCAAGCACAAGGTGAAGCCGAAGATATAAGGAAAACTATCCGAGAGCTATGCAACCGACACCATCACTAAAGAAAAGAGATCAAAACCTATACAAAGAAAGGATGTCGGTAGGGTGATTCCGGTATGAAGGGAGGATAACAGAGGGTCACCCTAAACCAGAAGCCAATGAAGAGAAATGCTAGGGATCCTACAAGCCGAAACATAAATGGACAAGGGGACTATCGGTATTAACTTGCTTAATACCGATACATCAAGGGGCGAGAGCATCAAAAGTGCAGAGTTTAAAACATAAGGGAATCATCTGGAAGCCAGCTACCAAGACTCCCTTCACATAGCCATCAAGAAGCCTCTTTAGCCAAGCAACTAACAAAACACCGGAAGCAACCCTTCGAAAATCCAAGATACACTTCAGGAATCTACTGAAAGGAAATCGGAACCTCGAAGAGAGACAAGCTATCCACACTAATTTTCTTAGTGTCGATACCGACAGGGGTGGCGAACCTGGAAACTGTTCAATTGAATCATGAAGAAAAGCTCCACAAAGTGTTAATAGCAAGAATGAGAGCCCGTATCCAGAAGCCCATATCCGGGAGCCCATACCCGGGGGCCTATATCCGGAAGCCTATATCCGGAAGCCTAAAGCCTTCCGAAAACCATCCACACCGGCAGGCTCGGGAACAATACAAAGAAGATAGACATGACATAAAAGAAAAGCTCTGATAACCGAGACCACTCTTCCGAGAGCCAAGACCGGTAACTTAGAAAGCAATAAGCAAGGCCAAAAGAGCGGATGAGAGCCAAAACAACCGGGACCAAAGGGGAAACCAACCGATAGGGGATTCTGCTGGCCCAATAGCAAAAGGGACCTCGATTTGTCTATAAATAAGACCCTAGGGTTGTAATTTTTGGGACCGGTTTATCATTTCTCATTCTCATACTCTTTTCCTCTGGAGTAAACCCTAATGTCTAAATCAATTTAGGGATTTCTATTGTAATCACTTATGTACTCCAAATCAAAGATCAATGAAGAGCAGATTGACACTTAGCATATTTTCTTATGAGTTCCTTATGCGATTTCTAAACTATTTCCAACAAAACATATTATAGACTTCCTACATGGTCACGGGTTCCTACTCAAGCTTAGACCCTTCCGCAGAATTCTTACAGAACCCCTTCATACATGTCATTTAGCCTTTTGTTGAGGGCTGTGTTTTGGGAATCCTTGTCCCAAGATAATGTTAGTTCTTGAGTCGCTTAAGCGTGGTACTCACCCCATTGCAGGAAGAGCAACTAATCTTATGGGCTCTAAACCTTGATATCTAGGAAACGGTGAACTAACTCGGACTCGTGAAAGCTAAATAACCCAATTTTCACCTTTAGGTCCATCTCCGTAGACCTATCTCCGATGTTGACAGAAAATATCGTTAACATGAACCAACTAGCATAAATGAATGTCGAAAAAGACATGATTGGCCAAAGTGGAAAGAGGTTATTCAGGTTGAGCCGGATTCACTTCAAAAACATGGTGTATTTGGATCAATAGAGAAAACACTAGAAATTGTTAAACTGGTTGGTTATAATTGGGTATTTGTTAGAAAAAAAATGAAAAAAATGAAGTTATGAGATACAAGGCATGACTTCAAAAGGTTTCTTGCAGAGACCAGGCTTTAACTTTAAAGAAACATACTCCCATGTAATGGATGTCATAACATTTCGATATTTAATAAGCCTTGTAGTTTCCGAGAAGCTTGATATAAGACTGACTGATGTTGTGATAGCTTATCTATATGGTGAATTAGATACCGATATTTACATGAAAATTCCAGATGGATATAAGTTTCATGAAGCCAACTCAAAGTCAATGTACTCATTAAAACTGAAACGATCACTATATGGTTTGAAGCAATCCGAAAAAATTTGGTATAACCGTCTTAGTAATATTTGGTAAAAGTTAGGTATCAAAACAATCTCATTTTTCCATGTTTCTTTCTAAAGAAATCGGTAAAGGGATTTGCTATTTTAGCAGTATATGTTGATGAGATAAATTTGATTATAACTCCAATAGAGACTGATGAAACAATAAAGTTATTTTGAATAGGAATTTGATATGAAAAATATTGGCAAAGCTAGATATTATTTTTGTCTACATATGGAGCATAGTATAAATAGCATACCAATCCATCAATCAAATTACATTGAGAAAACCCTAAAGCGTTTTCAAATGGATAAAGCATATCCACTTAGTATGCCTATGGTTGTCAAATCACTAAATTTTAAAAAGGACACTTACTGCCCAAAAGAAGATGATGAAACTGTACTTGGTCCAGAAGTACCGTATCTCAGTGCAATTGATGCATTGCTATATTTGGCCCAATGCACGAGACCAGATATTGCATTTTCAGTCAATCTTCTAGCAAGATACAGTTCTGCACCAACTAAAAGACACTGAAATGGCATAAAACATGTCATGAGATATCTGCATGGAACCCGCAGATTTAAGCTTGTTTTATTCTAACATAGGCAATAATCTAATTTTAGATGGTTATGCTGATGCAGGTTACCTTTTTGATCCACATAAAGCAAGATCACAAACTAGATATGTGTCTACTACCAGCAGTCCAGCTATTTCATGGCAATCTACAAAGTAAACATTGGTAGCAACATCATCCAATCATTTTAAAATACTAGCACTACATGAAGAAAGTCGAGAATGTATTTGGCTAAGATCATTAATTGAACATATTCGAAGCACATTGTCAACTTCACGCAACTATAGAAGGATTAGTTATTATTTGTGACAATAATGCAACATGTGTAGCTCAGATTCAAGCAAGTTATACCAAAGGCGATAGAACGAAGAATATTTCTCTTAAGTTCTTCTTCACACATGAACTACAGAAGGACAATAGGACAGAAGTGAAGCAAATCCAATCTCGAAAAAATGCAGCAGATCTATTCATGCAAGCACTTCCAAAATCAACATTTTAGAAGATGATATACAAAATTGGTATTCGTTGCTTGCATCACCAAACTATTTGAATAATGCGTTACGAATCTTGGAAAGCATACAAAATTATGTTATAATGTACTCTTTTTCTTCACTAATATTTTTCCTACTGGATTTTATTAGTAAGGTTATTATTGAGGCATTATCTTGATCTAGAAGTATCAACTCTCTTAGTAACATTGTAAATATGTTACCTAAAGATGAAATAAAAGTTGTATTTTTTCCTTGTTAATGATTTTTCCCACAGGGTTTGTCATAGAATGGATTTAATAAGGCAATTAATCTTATCATCTTGCATACGCATATTCAAAGGGGAATGTTGTAATATATACAATATTAAAGGTGAATACGCTTGATACAAGAGATATTATTGTGATTGCTAGGACATGTGAAGCCTATAAATAGAGAGCTCATGTGTATTGTAAATATATCTAAATGAACAAAAATGTCCTCTCTTCGTAATATCTTTTGTAGAGAGTTTGTTTTATAATAACTACAACCATATCCATTATTAAAACACATTAAAACATTATAACAAATGTAAATATCTTCTAGCCACTGGTTGCAAGCATTAAAATTTAGTTTACTGAATTTGTGAGGAGCAGTTTGATATTTAGTCCAATGATGCTTGATACATATTTTCATTTATTATAAAATATTGACATGATACAAAATTAGAAGTTCCATACTGCGTCGTTGAGTCTGTGAAATTTAATAATGCATGCAATTTAAAAAATAACTTACTTTGAACTATCTGGTTTTGATATTTAGTTTAGTGAGATTGTGCTGCATATCGTAACATTGATACGCTTATTATTGCTGGATTAAGGACCAAGTTGCAAGACTACTGTTTACATTATGCATAAATGGAAATCTTAACAATTTATTTTTCTTTGAAAATGTGCAAATTATATTATATCTCGACTATTCATGGTTGAGTGTGTGAAATATAATATCATATTTTTACACCGGTAGTGACATAATTTTCGAAGATAGAGGGTGAGTTCTCATATGCAACTATGTGTTACATGGTTGATATATGCACATATAATTATTTATTCATTACATCAGAAAAATTTCGTTATTAGTAGTGAATATTAAGTTTCTGGATATTTTTGTTATTTTATTACTTCCATCCATTTTCGAATATGTAACATACGTTTTCCATGTAATATTTGGTTTTCGTACATGAATAGTTCAAGTTCATGCAAATCGATAAATCCAACTATATGTTATAGAATTTGAATCCAAATTCCCACTTATTTCAAATTCATGGGTTCAAAATAATAAAGATATGTTATCATCATTAAGCAGATACGTGAATCTTCATAATATTAGTTATTTTATTCATTTTTATTTTGCATGGGTTTGAATCAAATCACGAAGAATTAAATGTATAAAAGAATTTACTTCATGTTATTTCTCATTACAAGGACTTAAAATATTTTTGCAGTGGATTCAAACATTAAATTTTTAGTTCTAATTTTTTCTTTTTCTGGTTCATTCTCTCTTGATATTTTATTTTCAAATTTGCTTACAACTTTGAACATATACACAACTTATCTCATGTCATTTTATCTTTTCCATCATTTAACATTTTGGTATGATTTAAAAGTTTATACAACTTTTATACATATAATTTATCATTAGCTCCTCATGTTTTATGTTCAAGTTCACATAATTAAATTAATTACCTGATCCAAATTTTAAGGTATTTGTATAAATTTAATTAACTAATATTTCTTAGAGATACTAAACAATAATAAATTTTAGTTTTTTTGCTCCAAATATCTACAATTTAAATTTTCTATATTGGTTACAAATCTTCACTCAATTCGTTTGCAATATTTTACATGTATGATCATATATATTATATTGCATATAAAGTTTAATATTGGACTATTGAAATTCTCTTCTCTCATTTCAACTCAAATCTAATACAACTTTTTCCTTAATTCATGCAAATATTTTTGATTTCCCCCCTGTAAATTTCAATACTTATCAATTAACAACTCATAACACCCATAATATTTTATTTTCATACCTTCGCTCTTTCATTTATGAAATTATTTTAAACATCCTCGAATTAAAAATACATATTCAATAATTCATTCTACAATCAGTGAGAAAAAACAGAACCCTCAATCGAGTTTCTAGACTTAGGGAAAAACAAACTCAATAACCTATTCCAAAAGTAAAGAAAACATCGGAACCCTTCAATCAATATCTATAATTTGAGGAAATACAAATTTGTTGTCCCATCCATCAACTATTTGCCCCCAAACGCAATTTCACCATCATCTTGAAATTAAAGATCATAGTCAAAGTCTTCTCTTATATGGTTTGTTTTTATGATAATGTTAAGCATAGATATTTTATTTATTTAATATTTACTATATTCTTTTTTTTATTAGATCATTAAGACTTAAATTATTATTGTTGATACTATAATGTTAAGCATAAAGAGTGGGACTTTGCTCCAAGCAAAACTCCTTTTACAGAAAGAATTCGAAAGGCTGAGTTTCCAAAGAAGTTTGTCCCTCCAACTATGCCAACTTATAATGGAGTTACTGACCCTAATATGTTTCTGTACAAGTATGAGTGGCACATGAATGGTGCAAGGGCGACATATGAGATCAAGTGTCTTCCCATCTATCTGGAAGGCCTAGCATCGCTATGGTTCACCAAGCTTCCATCGAGATCAGTAGATCAGTTTTCTGATTTGGAAAGGAAGCTCAGGGAACAATTCAGGTTATATACTGCTAAGGACAAAGACATTATGTCGCTGTTATGATTGGAGCAGAATCCGGGAGAATCAATGAAAGCTTTTCTTACTTGGTTCAATGCTGCTGTAATAGAAGTTGGGAATCCAGAGCCTTGGATGACATTGATGGCATTGGTTCACGATGTGGATAAGAAGACCGAGTTTGGAAAATGGGTGAAGATGAAGGAGCCCAACACGCTCGATAAATTCTATAAGAAAGCGACAGAGTTCATACGGTTATAAGCAGACCCTTCTGCAACTTAGAATGCGATTGGGACCAGTACTATAGATGATAAGAAGGATAATGGCGATCAGGGAAATCAAAAGAATGTCGGGGTGGTAGAAAAGGGGAAATGAAGGAAAAGAGAGTAGGAGTAACAAGAAATGTCGCTTTTTCAAGGCTGCAAAGTTGACCCCTTTTACCGATACCTCGGAAAATATCTACTTTGCTACTAAGATGCGGGATATTATCCAGATCCATGACCGCAAAGAGTGGGAGATAGAAAAGTGAAGTCTGGAAGATTCTGCCGATTCCATGACCAGCCCAGTCCCAACACCAATGAATGCAAACATTTGAAGAGCTTAATTGAAGAACTGATTTGGAAGAAGAAGCTGCAAAGTTGTGAGGAGACTGCAAGCTTCAGAACCTTCTCCAGCTCCTCAGGGGCAAAGAGCACCTGCTGATCAATCAAGTCCGAGTAATGGAGCTCCAGCGCAAACTAATACAATGTCGGTGACTAATACAATATCCGGTGGTCTTCATCCGGCGGAAGCGGTTGGGGAGTGACTGAGAGATACGCAAATGCCCTGAAGTATGTTCCAAGGGAGGAGAGATGCTTAATCCTCAGCAATACCATTCCCATGAAGAAATAGAAGATTTCTCATGGTGATATTGCATTTAGAGAAAAAGATGCAGAAGGCGTGATAGCTCCAACTCAAGATCCAATATTATTCACAGTCGGAATAGGCCTAGCATTGGTCAGAAGGCGTTTTTTGATTGCGGCACCTCTGTTATTGTCTGTTCTGAAAAGCATTCAATGAAATGAATCTCTCAATGACTGATGCCAATCGGAACTATGGACTAGCTTGTATAGTTGGGAGAAGGATAAAGGAGGGGTATTCTAAAGCAAACCGTTGTACTTGTTGATGAAATTTATGCTTACAATGTATTCTTAGGCAGACTTGCATTAGCTGATTTCAGAATTGCACTAGCACCATGGTGTTTGACAATGAAGTTTCCCATGAAAAAGGGCGTTGGTGTGGTGAAGGGAGATTAGAACACTGCCAGGGATTGTTATCTCATAGAGTTGCGATAAGCTAAGAAGAAAGATAAGGGAAAGAATGTGAAGGCCCCCTACCACATTCATAAACCTGCATTATAGGAACTAAAGCACGACCCCTGCATTGGAGAGCATAGTGAGGCTCAGAAGAAGATGGATCCTTGAAAAACAAGTGCAGGGGAAAATCGAGCGGTGCCTAGAGATCACAATTCCTATAGCAGTTCATCCGAAAGATCTTGACCGAGTTTTGAATATATAATCTCAGCTGGGCCAGAAGTTGCAGTAAAAGTTAGTTGTGTTTCTTAAAACTAATTTGGATGTAATCGCTTGGAGTCATGTAGATATGCACGTTATATCGCTTGAAGTGGCAACACATGCATTGAATATTGACCCTTATGTCTCACTTATATAGCAAAAAAAGAGAATTCAAGGCCCCGAAAGATCGATGGCTCTCAAATAAGAAGTGGACAGGTTGATGGAGAATCTCTTCATTAGAGAGTCAACATATCCAGATTGGGTGTCCAATCTCGTTCTAGTGAAGAAACCCAATGGCAAGTGGCACGTGTGCATAGAATATTCAGATCTCAACAAGGTATGCCCTAAAGATAGCTTCCCATTGCCTAGAATTGATCCGCTTGTAGATTCGACAACAGGGCATTAGCTGCTATCGTTTATGGATGCTTATTCAGGGTATAATCAGATAATGATGCATGAGCCGAATCAGGAGAATACATGCTTCGTCAAAGATGTGGGTTTGTACTGCATAAAGTCATGCCATTTGTGTTGAATAATGCAGGAGCAACTTACCAATGCCTTGTCAGTACGGTGTTTAAGTCATAAATTGGAAAGACATGGAAGTTTATGTTGACGACATGTTAGTTAAGTCGAAAAGAACGGTCGATCATATGGAAAATCTAGCTGAAATGTTCGATATTTTGAGAAGATACGGCATGAAGTTGAATCTTCTCAAGTGTTCATTTGGAGTTGCATCTGGGAAATTTCTAGGGTTCATGATGAATGCCAGAGGAATTGAAGCTAACTGTACTCAGATTTCAGCATTGAGAGAGGTGTGGGCCCCTAGGATGAAGAAAGAGCTCCAAAGTATGAATGGGAAGATCGCTTCCTTGAGCTGATTCATCTCCAAAGCAACTGATAGGTGTATTCTGTTCTTCAATGCGCTAAGAAAGGGAAAGAAGGATTTCGAATGGACTCCAGCTTGCCAAGCAGCCTTCGAAGATTTAATTAAGCATATGGAAACACCCTGACGCTTTCCATGCCCAGTGATGGAGAAGATTTGTTTTTATACTTGGCAGTGTCATCTCATGCTTTAAGTGCAGCTTTGGTGCGAGAGGACTCAAAGATTCAGCGGCCTGTATACTACATCAACAACAGGTTCACCATGGCAAAGTTGAATTATCTGAAGTTAGAGATGCTCGTATATTGTCTTCTCGTCGCCTCGAAGAAGCTTAGGCCATATTTCCAAGCCCATTCTATCAAAGTGCTCATGGATCAGCAGCTAAAGCAAGTCTTTTTTTGCCCTGAAACTTCGGGAAGGTTGTTGAAGTGGAATATTGAGCTCAGTCAATATGATATCACGTGTCACCCCTGAAGAGCGATCAATGGACAAGTCTTAGCAGATTTCACTGCCGAGTTTACAGATAGAGATGATGAAGAGAAAGAACCGGTTGAAGTGGTAGTTTAGTGGAAGTTGTTTGTTGATTAAGCCATGAATGAATACTGTTCAGGGGCAAAAGTAGTGCTAAAGACTCCTGAAGGACGTTCAGTATGCTATGCATTAAGGTTGGAATTTCCATCGACAAACAATGAAGCATGGTATGAGGCACTGATTGCAGGGTTGAAGATAGCAATAAAGTATTTTTGGGAGAAAACCCATTCCGTGTTATACGGCGTGGTCTCTTGATTTACCCAGCATTAAAATAAAGTTAATAACTGTTTTAGTTCTCATACTAGTCTAATGACTGACCTGGAGTTTACTGTTTCCACTTAAACTTTGGGTGCCCATATTTTCCACACGGGCAGCTGGTAGTTTTGGTTTGCAGATATTTCTTTTCACGGGATCCTAGATTACGGCTGGAGCTATACTCTGGAATGCTTTGTATCCTTGTATACTCCTTCAGCTGTGGTAGTTGATGTTTTTTCGCTACACATTATATTCTTGTATTATAATTCCGCTGTTATGTAATTTAAATATCTAATATTTTCCGCTGTAATTATTTATTTGTACTATGATATCTTGTACCCTGATGTAAATTGTTGTAATAGCAATGAAATGTTTGCTTGTTTTGTGTTCTTATGAGTCATGTTTTTAAAGTAGTCCGTCTTCTTGTTCGGTTTAGGTCGGCCGGGAAGTTCAGGTCGTTTCACAAGTGGCTTGCTCGGTAGGCTCATAAAATCTCATATCAAATTTAAACATGTACCTTTTTGTCGGGCATTCACTTTATATTCTTCATTCCCTTCATTCCATACCTGTTTAACCTATATGTTCCCATTTCCATTTCATTTTAATCAATCTAATCATTTCAAACGAAATTCACTAATCACTTTTTAAGTAGCTCTTTTTACCTAGTGTGCTTTTGATCTGAAAATATATGTTAATTCACTTATACACAAGTCGAATTCTATTTCTAGCTTGAGTTTCATATTCGATTTCAATTATAAATCCACAATTCTTATTCACTTAAGTTCAATCCCAAAAACTCCTTTAACTAATTAGTTCTAATTAGTTAACTTCATTCAAGAAGTAAATTTGATTTTTGTTCCAAAAATCACTTCGCCTACTCCACTTGAATTCATATTTAATTTATAACCCAAGTTTGGATTTTACTAATGGAAATTCATATTTTTATTCACCTAAAATCCTTTTACTTTATTTAATAAATCGTTATGGTTTAAAAACCAATATAGCATTGTTTTTATGAAAAATTGGTTTTGACATAACTAAAAATCTATAAGGCTAAATCCAGGTTTCTCTCTTCCATTTGAAAACTATCATTTTATTGGTTCGAACGATTCTTATTTCAAAGAATTCTGACTTATATTGGGCTCTGTATACTAAATTAAAGTTTGAAACATCAAATTACGAACTACCGCGCTACAGCGAGTTCGTTTTAATTAAATTTAAGTATAAACGTCTAAACTTCGTTTATTAAATAAATTTCAACTCTAATCTTCCACTTTTTAATATAAATTAAACCAGTCTCCCGAATCTAACTTAAACAGTTCGATTATCCAAAATCGTTGATTATTTCCTTTAAAAATTCATAACTCGGTTATAAATAATTCACAACTCAATTTCTATATTAAATTCCAACTACCTTGGACATAAATTATTTTATGAAAATTCGATATAATCGAATTCAAATTTTAAATTCCTTTTATGGAAATAATCTCAACATCCTTTACCATTACAAACTAATATCATCCCTTGATAATAGTGAAGTCGTTCAAGTTAGGGTATTTTATTTATCTTTCATACCTTGATCGACAACGTTCTTATCTTGGGATAGAAAAAAGCTTGTAATACAAAACTCAATTAAAATATCACCTTCTATTCCATTAAAAATATGGTTTTATAAGCCATACTTACTTTGGAAAAATCTATTTCCAAATTACCAAATGGAAATTACTTCATCATATATATAACCGTTGTTTATAAATAACTTCCTTATTAAAAAAAACTTCCATTTTAATAATATATTTGAAGCTTGATTCCCATTTTGGAATATTTTATTTCCCTTCTAAATCTCAAAGTTTATTTTCATTCTTCGTTTGAAAATATTTTATTACTACAAAGCATAGAATCTATTTTCATATTTATAAATACTGGAGATATCAACTTCTTAAAATATTAAATTTTAAATTTAGGTACCTACTAAATAAAATTCACTTGTCTTTCCTAAGAATAATTTACTTTTATAAATTCGACGTACTCGAATTCTAGTCATAAATCCAAATGGATTTATTTTGATTCAATTACATTCCGAACATCGGAAATAATTCCATTGTTTTCTTTTCAAAATGATTCCATTTACCCTTTTTAAAATCATACTTGAATTTACATACTTAAATTAACTAATAATAATTTTTCCTCTAAATTTATAAATATCGTTATAAATTTAACTACTTAATTTATTATTAAAACAAGTCAATAATTCTAGCCCATTCGAAATTCTATTCTATTTGAGAAAAAATATAATTTCCTTTTAAAATCTAAAAATCCTTTTTTCATGATATTATTAAATATAAATATTTCAGGGCCAGTGATATTCAAACATTCAAACACACAAACCATCAATCCAATTCAACATATCATATATATATATACGTATGTATGTATGTATGTATGTAAACAAACGATAATAAATTTGAGGAATCCAGTTGGATCCAACATTTTTCTCTGCATCCACAACTCTTAGCCAATATCAATAATACCCATTATGCTTTAAGGCAGGACATCATGGTATAGAAGGTCATCCACACTATATATTGTGGGGGAATAGGGTCATCTTCTAATGGTACTGCGGGAAACATCCAATATATAATAGCCACAACCAGCAAGCCTAAATATAACTAATACATATCATATATAATAGCCACAATTCATCAACGATTATTCAAAGCATTCAATCAATCAACAAACAACATATAAAAATAATTTTAAATTGAAAATCATTTATAATAAAATTATAAACGAATTCTAGAGAGTGAGTTTGCTCACCTTGATTTTATTTTGCAGATCTGATACAAATTTAACTTAAATTGAACGATATTCGATTTAAATTAAATTTCCATAGTTGATCTCAACGACTCCAGATATTCCAAACCCGATTGCATCGCGAAGCTTAAGCCCTTACAATTCCAGTGAATTTTGTTTGGCTTGATTCTGATCATGGATATATTATTATTATTATTATTATTTTGGTTCGGATTACACTAAACATTACTAACCAAAAAATAATAATTGAATTAATTATCTAGTCCTATTTACTTCTTCTCCTTTGAATTGAAAAACACTATCTGCTTCAAGCTTTACCCAGAACTGTCGAAACCCTTGTCCATGCAGTTTCCAAACTTCACAGCTTATTTATGCTTCTATATGCAACTTCCCCATCTTTAGAAACGAACGCAAACAACCCCGTGAGCAGCACCACATTTCATTTAAACATTGCGACATCCTCCTGAAATTCGACATCGATGTTTCCACGGCCTCAAGAAATCCCTGCGTACCTTTCTGATCCCAAATCACATGAAATTCAATTGTAGTTCGTTTCTTCCCCTCTTATAACTGAACTCGATCTCTGGTTTGATTGATGACCTCCACACTTGTGGAAGAACCAACCCTAATTCAATCAATGCCCAATGTCGATCGCAGTCACGAAACCCCCATCGAATTTGAAGATCTCAGGCCACGATTTCGATTGAATTCAGAGTTAGTTTATTTCGTTGAGGAATTTTGGAATTGAAGAGGAAGTTTTTCTTTTGGAACTTGCGGTTTCGAGCAGGGATAATTGAAGAAAGGAACGCATCAAAAGGGTTGGTCGCGATAAATAAATAGAGGAAGGGGGAACAAGATTGTTGCCTCGAGAAGAATAGTTCTGCGATTTGATTAATAGAGCGTAGACATTAAATAAGCTGTGAAAATATAGGTGAGGTCTGCATATGGAAAGAAGAGGTCGGCTTCGTTTAAAATCTTAGGTCGGCTGATATACATTGATTAGATTTAAGGATATATTTTTATTTGATTGCATAATCAAAATATCTCGTGGTAAAGAACACCAATCGGGCGGAAACGACTGACATTTCTAGGGTTTAACTACAATTCTAAACACATTGGATTAGATTTCGAACCTTAATTCGATCATATGGTAAAGATATCAATTTAAATCGATTTAATTATTTCTGCACGTTTTCTAATCGTACGATAAAACGATAAATCCAAACGTTACCAAATTTGAAATCCGATAATAATACACTATTACGGATCTGATGGAATTGTTTTCATTGAATTCTGAGACTACTTGAATATTCACTATTTTCATATGTTAAATTAAACCATTTAAAATATAAATCGATTTAGAGCAATCAAATTCACTGATAATAAATTAGTATTATTGTTTACATACAAATAGAATTAATATTAATAGATAGAATATTTTGATTCAATTTTAACTTCGAACCCAATTATTGTCAGTTATCATATTATGATAATTTGATATATTCGAAATTAAATCGTATATCAATTATTAAATCAATAAATCAATATAAAAATCTATTTATTATACCAATTTGAAATTTTAAAACTAATTTAAATGTTCAATATTAAATGGCTAAAAATTCGGGATGTTACGAGCATTGTAGCAATAAGTGGACTTGATTTGCTATAAATAACGTCATAAACAAAATAAGGAAGGTTTGAATGTGTTGGTCTTACTTTTTAAGTATGATTGAATATGGATTAAAGCTGCCATCTTGAAGGCTTAGATTTGGAGCTGGTGTGTTTTGGGGAAGTAGGATACTGTGATGTCTGTGGATGTTTACTTTGGGGAAAGTAGTATGTGACGTGCATCTTCTTGGGTAAGTGTCAGATCTGGTGTTGTCCAAACTGAAGAATGCATGCTTTAGAAGTTGTGTTGATGCTATCGTGCAGTACCCTATGGTGCTGTGTGATACTCCTGGGGGTTATTTGTTGATCAGGGCATTCTCTTGTATGTGTTTCAGGATGATATGTTAATTTGTCTATGATGTTTTCAAGTCTAGATAATGTAATTGCCAAATATAGGCATATATTATTGATATATATACGGGGCATATGTTCTTTCTTGTTCTTGCAATGGTTTCCCTGTGTGGAATACCTTAGTAGTAGTCTAGGAACAATGTCTAGCTCCAGCTTTGTAGTCTACAAAGGAAATATTGGTCGTTCAACTCTAAAGACCGTATGTGGTGGACGGTCCGCCTTAAATACTGATACATTAAGTTAGCAATTGGACATTCTCCTTCTTTTTCTATAATTATTATTTGTTATAATAATAAGTGTTTGCGGTCACTTTGAAAACCAGATGGCTTTGCCAAAAAACAAAATAAGGAATGTTGAAACCATCTTTGATTGTGAAAAATAAATTGAATAGGATTGTAGCACCCTGTATTTTTAAATTAAATAATAAAATAAAGTTCATTAAATTTTTAGAAGCGTCCGTGGCAATTTTCTGATCAATTTAGACCTATTGTTCGCAGAAAACGGATTCAAAATGAAGAAGATACGATTAAATGAAGTTTTAAAACAAACATGAAAAAGAAAATATAGAAAAAACACAAATAAGATCTATAGCAACCAATGTTTTAATCTTGTGAACATAAGCTAAGTTAGGTGAGGTGGTAGAGCATGCACTTTCCAAGGTAGAGCTCAGGAGTTTGAATCCCACCAACGTCATGCTTTAAATTTTAGAAGGACAGTTAAAAAGATGCATGCTTTAAAAGAAAAATATATATGTATGTACGGAAAAATTATATATAAAAATAGGTGTGTGTGTGTGTATGTATATATGTGCATGTATATATATGTATATATATATATATATATATATATATATGTGTGTGTGTGTGTAAGTTTGTATATATACATAAATATTAGCATTCAAAAGTAACATGCAATTAATCAAAATAAGTAAGGAATAAATGTTTGGAAAGAGTTGTCTGAATTTTGAAAATAAATGGAGTTGTGCATAAATATATACATATAGATTCAAAATTGAAAATTTAAACTGTAAACTTAAAACAGAAGGTTATATACACATAGATTCAAAATTGAAAATTTAAAGCGTAAACTTAAAATGGAAGGTAATAAATTTAAATTTAGCTTATTTTGAATTCTTAGGAATGTATATAATGAATATATAAGAATGACTGCATTTGAAATTTGAATATATATAAAAAGGGAAGGAATCAATGAATTGATAATGTTAATAATAGCATTTACTACGTAGCTACTAATGAATAAAAGTTTTCAAAGTTATACATGAATATATACGCATAAGTTTTAATTTGAAATCTAAAATGTACATTATGAATGGAGTAAATTAATATAAGGGAGAATAATAGGTAAGGAAAAGTTTTGTTGTGAGCAACGTTTTTTTGTTTTTGTTTTTTTTTTTGTTTTTTTTTTGGGCAAGGCTGGCCAGTTTTTATAGTGATATGTTACACTTTGTTATTAAAAAGGAGAAAAGGTACAATTTACACAGGTGATATAACAAGTGTAAATCAACTACAAAATTCCCGTTCCCACGCGGGGGAAACCACAAATACATTTCTACACTATATCAATATACTACATTACATATTACATTTTAAATTCATTTTGCCAAAGGATTAGCACGATAGTCACAAGTTTTTATTAACCATTATCAAAAACGGTATGCACCCCGGATTTTGTTTTGTTGCGCGTAATAGGGACTTGCCTGTGCTTCCCACATCGGCCAAAGACGAGGAAGGAGTAATTGCCACGATGGTGTCTGAAGCTCTTGCCTTATATGCAGGAGGCGGAGGGATATTAGTGTATGGATTAGTTACCTATTTCTTTCCATTAGAATTTTCAGTTTTCCTCTTTTGTAGAGCATTGTAGTTTTTTGACATTAGATCCATGAGCTTTCGCTTTTCATTACTAAGATATGGGTCAAGCTCGCCGCTGTCTAGCTCAACGTCTAAACTCGCCATAATATCAAGAACTGTTTTTTCTATGTTTATCTTCTGCTTCCATTTTGTCTTTGACTTCTTTGTGGTTCCAAAATTTGACTTAAGGCCAAAATTCTCAAGCAGGAAACTGTCGAGGTTACCCACTGAATCAGGCGCAGCAGGTACCTTAGTAGACTGCTCTTTAGAGGAAACTTCATCAACCAGTAACCCTTGCATTGAAATACGCACATTAGTATCACTCAGCTTCTTGTTACAAGGAGAAGCACCTTTAAGAAATCCTGGCTTGAAACCATATACATCACTCATCTGAAATTCATTATCAGAAAGCGGAACCTGAACGTTGAACGTTCCTTCATTCAGAGTTTTCTCGAACTCATTCACATCATTAAAGATAGTTTGCATAGCATCCAAGTTGCTTGTTCCTATTGGATTTTTACGAACTTCAACAATGGGAGAAACAATATTACCAAACTCAGTGGGTTGCTTAGTTGTGTGAACTGCATCACTTCCGTTAATCATCTGCTCAGTAGCTCTTTCAGTTACCAAGTCCTTACCAACACCATCAACTTCAACTTCCATTTGTGTATTCACATTCATATTCGAGACACAATCTTCCATTGCTGCATCAATCTCTCCGTCTTCAGGAATATGTGAATTAATAGTATACCGATCATTACCAATCATTTCATTTAAAACTTCAAACGTATTAGCTGTTGGAAATCGAACACCATTACATTGATTTGTTGAGCTGTTCTGGACCCTTTTCCATTTTTGATTCCTTGTTAAGGGGTTAAATCTCACTTTAACATTGCTCCTCGCTGGGATTGCTTTGACTTGCCACCTCGTCGTAACATTAAATCCAGCAACTTCCCCTGCTACATGCATTTTCTTTACCTGTCTTTGCGTACCAACATCAAACCCAGATCAAGTGTCATATGAGTTCTTTTCTATTACTTCATTGTGCTTGCTAATCTGGCACTTATCACTCAAATGGATGAAGACCTTGCCTGAACCACAGATGTTAGGATTCCATACATAGTCTACCTTGATCTCGTGTTCCATAACATTAGGTAATTCGCTTTCAAGCATAATCTCTACTAAGCACTTTGCAAACCCTAACCAGTCAATGCTCTCAGTGGCCTGATCCATGCAGAAGAACTTGCCAACATAAGATGCTAACCAACAAATATCGAGTATCGACCAATCTACCATCGGGAGGTTGGTCATTTTCACCCAAACGGGTACATTCCTTACCCCTTTACCAGATAAACACATATTGACATCCCACTTTTTAATAATAAAAACTTTACTATGTATGACTATGGGGTCAGCCTCTAGAATTTGTCTCCTATCTTCCTCGTCGGCAACAAGAAAGAAGAAGATTAAACCGTTTGACTTTACCTTGATTGTACCTCTCGTTTTTCAGAGCTTAAACAGTTATGTGACGACTATTATGTGCAACGTTAAAACAAGAATTAAATAGGAACGAAATTAACGTACTCGACCCAGTCAATGGGTCGACCATGCTATAAGTGGGTCGACTCGGGGGTCGACCCACCTGGAGTCCTGATAGACTCAATACTGGGTGAAACAAACATTTTCTATGATTCTGATTTAATTTTATTTCAATCTAATAGACGAGGTTCTTCTGAGCACCTATAAATAGTGAAGTAGGGCCTAGCCTGTAACTCATGTTTTCTGAGAGGGCGCCAGAGCTCTGCCATTTCTGTTCTCCTCCAAATTCATCAAAAAATAAGAATATTAGTTTTGGGATTTCTAATTCAAGATTTGGACATAAAGATTATATATTTAAGTTATAAATGCTCAAATCCTCCGTCCAGACAAATATACAAATCATAATTAAAAAGAAAGCGGCATAAATCCAAATAAGATCCAAAATATTAGAGAGAAATCTCAAATGAGTGCATTAAATTATAACTTTCAATAATAGTATTTTGTATTGTTTGATTCCTGCTGAAATTTACACTATGATTTTCTTCTTCTTCTTCTTTTCCCATCTTCTACATCAGAATATATAGTTTATGTCAAATTTTAGTTATGCGAGAAAATGAGTAAACTTATGGTTATGCGCAAATTGGATAACTGAATTGTGGATAGATGAAAATTATTTAATTGTAGTTATGTTCTACGCCAATTTAATTGAAATTATTAATAAAAAGGGGAAATTTTAGTTATTTAGGCTAAAAGAACACATTATGTCAATATTGTAATGAATGGAAAGATTTGTGAATTTACATATTATTTGTAAGAAATCCCTTTTTATATTTAAATGAGAATAGTACAGAAAATTGTAGAAAAAGAGATGTAAATCCAATTGCGTCAAACTTTACTGTAATTGTGCAAAGTAAAAAAAGAGGAAAACAAGTTAGAGACGGTAATCAATATATATATTATTAAGGGGATTGTTATTGACACTCCAAATATTGTTAAGGGGGGGGGGGTCAATTTTTTAAAAAGAAAGAATTTGTTAAGGGGAGTACCAATGCAGAGAGCACCTCCCTTAACAAATAAAGTTTATTTTACCAAATTATCCTTCTTTGCAATAATCTCTTTTTTAGTTGTTTATCAATTAAAAAATTATACGGTATATTGGTCGAACTACATCAGATTTTATACCAAATTATCAATAATTTCATTTGTCGATATGCATCAGATCAGATGAAAATATATCATTCATAGGAAATCGATATACATATATCAAACAATTTATTTATACATTATCCCACCGCCAAATTTGTCGATACACCCTGTTTTCTCCACTTCGACAACCCAACAACGAATACAAATTTCAAAAACGATGAACAATGTCGAACAAAAATATATAATACGGCAGACCTACGTCGTTCATACCGTTATGCAGTAATTATCCTATTTTGGCAATGACAAATCGAAAAATAAACGATCATCTCCACCGAATAAAATTTGACACTATGTTTCACTCTCGAGACGGACAAAATAAAAATCTTAACCTCCATCGTTTTCGGCATTATACAATCGATTTCACATACCTTATCAACAGCTTCTCCACAATTTTAGCATCTTAGGAAAAACATTTCACATTCATCTTTTACACCATTATTTCTCCTCAAACAATCGATTTTTTGTTTGCAAATAATTTTAAGATTTGGTTTTTTTTGTTTGAGATTAATTGGGATTTGAGATGGTAAGGGTAAAAAGGGAACGTAAAAAATTAAGTACGTGACCCCCTTAACATTTTTATTATGATTGGAGTGTTTTTAAAATTTGACCTCCCCTTAACAATAATTGGAGTGTCAATAACAACACCCATTATTAATCAAATCTGAAAATTAGTAGCAGCCTAGGTTGATTTGTTAGGAAAGAAAAAGGAATGTATTTGCGTAGAATTGGTAAACAAAGAAAAATAGGAAACATGATTGCAAACTGAAATTATGAATAAATGAAGATTAGTGTGAAATAGGGAGTTAACCGTATTGCGCACTAATTTGACAACTTCCAAATAAAAAAAAGAATGCTTTCTAATTATGGGTTCCTATTATAATAATTACCTAAAAGTATGGATATAGATTTTATTATAGTTTTGGTTACCATTCAATTTGGAATATGCCTAACTTCCTAATGAAGAACAAATAGTAAAGACGAAAGGGAAAGGTAATATAATTGAAATAAGTTATAAAAATACAAGGACTTATTGTAAATGTATGATTGGAATATAATAATCACAATTAAGTGGAAATAATGTGTAAGAAATATTATAACGTAAAGGTTATAATTTAGAAAGTGAAAATAAAGGAACAACGTTTATTATAAATAAACATGAAGTTTGAAGCTTAGTTCAACGAGCCTGAAGATATTCTATGGTGACCTTGTAACTAGATAATATTCTATGGTGACCAACAAAGTTGATTTATAAATAAATAATATTTGATTGAATAGGCTAATGAATATTGTGAATATTCAAAAAAGGAAATCAAGCTAAATGCACAAGAATAAATTAGACATAGAGTCTAATAAAATAATGATATGTGTTTGGTGTAGTCCGTAAGGATGAAGAATTCAACGGGGTAGATCATTGAAAATGTCGGGAGACATGGTGAGAGCACGTCCAACTTATTTGACAAGACTAGAGGGAAGTGCAGGACTTCTACAGGACGTGAGGATACTCCGTGATGGTCCTTTGTTGTAGGCTTCGAGCTGTATGTATAGCTGCATGGTGCGTACGTTACCATCTAATGAGTATGCCTTGGTTGCATTTATTACACTGTAGTTGTAGTATAGTCTATAGATGGATTGGATGATTTTAGGATAGTTCGGTGGCTACCTCGTCTTAGGAGAGCAGGCTTCATGGTCATGTACTAACTAAGGATAATAAGTCGTCGGACACTTATCATCATCAGTCGGAGCGTGTATTGGAAGGGATGGAGCTATAAATAAAAGGCCAATGATCTTCACTATCAGGTCGTTGGATGAGGGACTGTAGCTCATTGAGATTTTGATTCATGACAAGAAAGAAGAGAAGATCAAAGGAAAAGTAATATAGATTGTTTATTTAAAATCTATCGTGAAATATCACAACACATTATCATAAAAGAATATATATTATATATTGGCACACGTGTCATAGTTGTGCCTTTGTGTACAAACCAGTCGACTGGTCGATTTTATACCAGTCAACTAGTATGTGACCATGTGCACAGCTTTGTGCACTTATGCACACACACACACACACACACACACACACATATATATATATATATATATATTCAAATTCCACCAGTTGACCGATCATTTTTTATCAGTCGACTGATTCTTTCCAACTGTCATTTCTAGCGAAGAGACACTTCTTTTCTTGCAGAGGTTCAATCTAATTTCGAAGGAAATGGATGCATCTTTTCATTGAAACTCTTCGCAAATAATCGCTACTCTTCATATGCTATTTGTACACTACAAACATCACTTTCCAAATCACTAATTCTTACTCTAATTTCTGATTATATTCTCTTTATTCTTTGTGCATTCAAAATCTCTCAAAGCTACTTTCATTACATTGAATCATTGATTCTACATTCATACTTTTCGATTCAAAAGCAATCTACTTCCTTCAAATCTTCACTATCACTCCATATATTTTAGGATAAGATTATAGAAGAATATACTCAAAACCATGACTAATCCATGTTACTTAGAACACATATATTGTCAAAGCTTCAATTGTATTTTTTTGAATTCCTGTTCGGTTGCTCAGGCGTGAAATCCCGTTCGACTGCTCGGGTGTGTATTAACTTGTTCCTCTGGGTAAAGTGAGGGTTTTGCTTAGTGAAATTCCAGAAGGAGTTTGCGAATAGATGTAGCACGGTGCTCCGAACCAGTATAAAAATTCATGATGTCGTTTATTTTTATTTATTGCATATATTTGTGATATCATAATATTTAGATTATTAAATTTTTACTTGCATAACTATAGAATATCATATTATTTACACTTCCGCATATACTCATAGTTCCATATTATTTGATCCTACTTTAGCATTATTTTCAACTGGTACCAGAGCAGGGCATCTTATAATCGTAAAACAGTTATTTGATATCTCGAGAATACAGAAAATAACACAAACATTAACACCAGCACAAATACAAGCTTCATAGAAGGTCAATCTACTGCACGACCTCCACTATTTAATGACATGAATTATAATTACTGGGCTACACGTATGAGAACTTATATGCAAGCTTGTGGATCCGAAACTTGGAATATTACTCAGAATGAATATACCATTCCTACTACCAATTATTCTGAGTGGTCAAATTCACAAACCTTGATGCTACTGTTAATGCTAAAGCTGTGAATATAATGCATTGTGTCTTGGATAGAAATGAGTTTAACCGAATTTGTATGTGCAATACTGCATATGAGATTTGGCGAACACTCAAAGTAACACATGAAGGATCCAACAAGCTTAAACAAAGCAAAATATCCATGGTTAAAAATTAATTTTATAATTTTAAAATGAATGAAAATGAATCTGTCAATGATATGTACTCTGTATTTCAAAATATTTATCACATTGCCTTTCCCAATGATATAGCCTTTGGAGTTATCTCCAAATGTGATAGTTCCTCCTTTTGAGTAGATAATATTCATTAGCATCTCTTTGTCTCCTGTCATATGTTTTGAGTAACCATCGTGGAGTACCCAATTTCCTTTCTTCTTGAGTGGGACCTATAAAAAAAATGTAATGACGTTGTTACCTACTTCCTTCGTTAGGTGCCTAAGATTTAGGTCTTAGGAAACCAAACCCAAGAGGTTTCAGTATTCCTTTTCAAAATATAATCCTTACTATTGTGGACAGTTTCTAAGAATGTTTTAATATATTTATTCCCAATCAAATAATTATTCGTTTTATATTGATATTTTTAGAAACCTTTTCCTTTATCATAGGTGTTACTAGCTTGCTGGATTTAGACTTTTTTTTATTGAATTTCTTTGAAATATTAGTTTTCTGTACATATCCTAATTCTTTCTTGTTAGAAGTAGGTTGAGAATTTTCTATAATTTTAGATAAGTTATCTCTACCTTTATTAAAATTAGTGACATTTTTAGTAATATCATCCAATCTAATTTTTAAACTAGAATTTTTTATTTTAATCCTAGTATTTTACTCATGATTCTCAGAAATAAGTAGATTATTCTTTTCTTTTTAAGTTTCAATTTTCTTGACTCAATAAATAAAGTTGAAAATTCGCATTAGATAAAGATTCTTAAAGTTTTCTAATGGGGTTTATTAAAGGGACTCCACTTTTGGTTAAGGGGAGGACAATTTTAAGGGGACTCCACTTTAAAAAAAAAAATTGTTAAAGGAGGGTTTGGCTTTTTTTATTTTAGAAAAAACATGGACTAAACTACCCCTAATCACAACATACAATTCACTATTGTTCTTTTTATATTTCGCGCGATTTACATACGCACGAATACAATTTCTTATCATTTCCAAGGCACAAAAACATCCGCATCTCAATTAATGTTCCAATTATACATATTCAATCAGATTTGTTCATGAATATTTAAATATTTTAAACTGAACCATCGAATTCTGAAATGATATCCATTAACTTACCTGATCTGATATCTTCTGATCCACACAAATTTCTTATGTCTTCATTATGTTAAATATATCCTATTTTTTATTCCATTAAATTGTGCTCATTATTTAGGGTTTATCTTTTAAAGTTTACATTAAATAAGATTATGGTGTTAATATTGGAATTTTTAATTAAATGTTTAAGGGAGGGCTAATTTTTTTGATCCTCCCCTTAACAATTGAACAACAATTTAAATTTTGTCCTCCCCTTAACCAAAAGTGGAGTCCCTTTAACAATTCCCTTTCTAATTTCATCTTCTAATATCTCTTTTTCATCTTTCAATAAATCTCTTTCAAATTCTGCCTTTTTCTGATTCTCATTTGCTTGTTTAAATTTTTTTTTGAAATTATTTCTAGATCCTAATAATTCTGTATTTATTTCAACCATATCTTCAAAAGTAAAATCACTAACCTTGGTTTCTATGGCCGTGAAGCACATAGTAGCTTGTTCATTATCACTTTCTACCGTGTGCTTCACGACCATAGAAACCAAGGTTGGTGATTGTACTTTTGAAGATATGGTTGAAATAAATACATAATTATTAGAATCTAGAAATAATTTCAAAAGAAAATTTAAACAAGCAAATGAGAATCAGAAAAAGGCAAAATTTGAAAGAGATTTGCTAAAAATGAAAAAGAGATATTGGAAGATGAAATAAGAAAACTTCAAGAATTTTTATCTAATGTGAATTCTCGACTTTATTTATTGACTCAAGAAAGAGAAACTCAAAAAGAAAAGAATAATCTGCTTGTTTCTGAGAATTAATTAAAATAATAGAATTAGAAATTTCTAGTTTAAAAATTAGATTGGATGATATTACTAAAAATGTCACTAATTTTAATAAACGTAGAGAGAACTTATTTAAAATTATAGAAAATTCTCAACCTGCTTCCAGCAAGAAAGAACTAGGATATGTACAGAAATTTAATATTTCAAAGAAATCCAATAAAAGGAAGTCTAAATCTAGCAAGCTAGTAACACCTATGATAAAAAGAAGTATAAATCCGCTTTCTGTAATTAATCTATTAAACAATAGTAAGGCAAAAGAATTTTAAGCTCTCACATCAATTGTAGGAGCTATCTCCACCTCCTTAATTCCCTCTGATTTCAGATATTTTATTTTAAAAAATTTAATATCTATAATTTTGCAATTATTTACTAATCTCCTACACTATTATACATTTAAACAACTACTTTTAGAAAGAAAAAAAATCTATAATTATATATAGATGATTTTCGATTTTCTTTCAATATTTTACATTGAAAACCACATATTTAAACTAATTAATCGGTCCACACTTTAAACTAACTGATAAAATTTGTCAGCTAATATTCTGCAAATATCAATATGCATATTGCAGATACATCAAAAAATTGGTAAAGAAACAATTAAATAAAAAAACTGCATAACGCTAATTATATACATTGATGATGTCATCATAATTCGTCCATAAATTTATCAAATATTAAAATGTAGAATTTCATTAATTTCAACATCTAAATTTAAATATTTTTACAATTACTTAAAAACTTTTTTACATTCTCTTTTAATATTTTACACTTAAGTCCATATATCTAATTAATCTTGTAAATCTTATATAAACTATTTAAATGTTCAATTAATGATCATTCATTAATGCATCAAATAAAATCTAAATACCTTAATTTAAATATATGCAATATTCATATACAATTAAAAATAATAATCTACTAAATAATAGTAAAGTCGAAGAATTTTAAGCTCTCGCATAAATTTTAGGAGTTATCTTCATTCTCCTTATTCTCTCCGATTTCAGAAATTTTATTTTTAAAATTATAATATTTATCATTTTACAACTATTTATTAATCTCTTACACTATTTTACATTTAAACAACAACTTTTAAAAAATTATATAATTATTCATATATATTTTTAGTTTTCTTCCAATATTTTACATTGAAACCCACATATTTTAATTAAATAATTGGTCCAAACTTTAAAATAATTGATAAAATTAGTCAACCAATATTTTGAAATTTTCAATATGCATTCTGCACATATGTCAAAAAATTGGTAAACAAAACGTTTGTATAATACAAATTATATACGTTGCGATAGTAACAAATTTATATTATTATAATTCATCCACGAATTTATCAAATATTAAAATGTAGAATTTCATTAACTTTAGCATCTAATTTTTTTTACAATTACTTAAAAACTCACGTTCGTTCTCTCTTAATAGTTTACACTTAAGTCCATATACTTAATTAATTATGTAAATCTTATATAAGCTATTTAACAAAAAAATTATCGATAAGGACACTTTTTAGTGTACATGAAGGAATTTAGGGGTCCACTATCATTTCATACTTTACACACAAGTTTGTCCTTACGGATAATTTTTTGCCTCTTGTCCTTATGGATAAATTTTGTGTTAAGTTTGTCCTTCGCACTATTTTCCTACTATTATTTAAATTTGTGCAATATTCCTATACAATTAAAAGTAATAATAAAATAATTTCTTTAATCAAATTGACATAACATAAATGTTACTTGAATACAACATCCATCTTAATTCCCAATTCATTTATCTCAAAAAAAGTTGTCACTACATAACATAATTTTACTTTTAGCAATTTCTAGAAGACAAATTATATTTTACATCACTAGGATGTGAACGGACAGATTAATTGATAAAAAAAATGTTAACATTCCATCTTTCAATACATTGCAAATCTTACCCAAATCACAATTCATCTTGGCACGACATAATAATATTTTGCAATCATCAAAATTGTAAGTATAACCCTTACAAAAACTTGAAACATATGGTTGGCTACAAAGATAAAATTGTTTAAAAACTAAAATTAAGTAATAAATAAAAGCTCCTCTCATTTACAAATGCGTTTAAAGCTTTTTTTTGTTTTTTTTCATCTCTTTGACATTCAACTCTTTAATTGAATTAGTTTATTAATTATGGAATATATAGATAACTTAAATTATTTAAAATTCATCCCTTCATTTATATAATTTTACAAAAATGAGAGTTGAATGTACATACAAACTACTATACAACAAGAATGATAAAGTTATTTATTCACTCATACATATAATGATTATATCTCACATAACATAAATTATTCACATCTATATTATTAGTATTTTTTTCTCAATTAAGGCATTAATAGCTACAGATATATGTAGATAGTGATAATTGAATATCATATTAGTTTGTAATTAATATACCACAACTAAGTTTAAAAAAGTTGTATAGAGCATATTATTTTAACAATAAATAAAATATGATTATTATTGTTAATATCATTGTCGTGTTCACGCACGGGTTATACACTAGTAAATATAGTAAATCATAACTTTTTAAAGCTCTTTCCTTAATTGCAGCAGTTTTCTCTCTTTTTCTTCATTCTCTCCATTTTGTCCAAATAGTTTATTTTTAAATTAGTTTATTACTTTACACTTATTTTCTTTTTCTCTCACATTAATTTTAAATAGTAAAGCAGAAATTATGGTCATTTTAAAGTTTACAAAATTATTTATTAACAGTTAAAATTTTATATTTAAGTCCATATATTTAAATTAATTACAAAACCCAAAATTTAAGTAATTTAAATAAAATTTGTTAACTAATTAAAAAATGACAAAATTATCATTTTGGGCTTCAAATACCTACACTTTTGAAAAAAAAATTATAATCATTTAAGTCTCTCTGAATTCTTTTCTAATATTTTACATTTAGTACCATATTTTATAATTAATTACATAATAATAAAACTGTTTGAATAATTTTAGAAAACTATTATTCATTAATTCTCATAATAAATCACATCAAGATTATCCATATTCATATTAATAAAAATAATCAAATATATAAACATGTCAATCACATAACATAAATTATACACATAAGTAACAATCATAAATTCAAAGTTTAACTCATTCACATCAATATATTTACCATGTATTGCATTGTAATATTAATGTCAGACACCATCATTTTAAAATTTATTTAGTTATTTACAAAATACTACATAGCATCACTTAACATTGTATATTTAAGTCAATATATTTAAATTAATTATGTGGTTTTGAATTTAACAAATAAATTCAATCAGTAAATTGTTGTTAGTTCATCTAATTAATGCTAATTGTGACATTTCAAATGTAATTTGAGAAAAATTCTACTTCACGCAATAATGGTAACCGCGTCAACTTCCTCCTTTACGCAATCCTCCGCCTTTGACCTTGTTTTCCCTCCTCTTCCTTCACGCTCTTCTCCACTTATTCCTTCTGATCCTCCCCCTTCTCATGCCAATCCTTCCTCTGAAAAACCCTCTTCGGATAATCTTGGATCAAATCCCCTTTTCCAGATCTTGATTCCAGATCCAATTTCTCATCTAAAGCCTCTTTCCTTCATTTACGGAAGTTGATTACGCTACGCTTTTCAATTCTTTACCAAGGAATGCTGGCGTCTTTGTTCCTCGTCCCTTTGATGTTCCTCGAGATGGACTGCCAAAAAAGATTCCTGAAGTTGTTAAAAACGAAGGACTGAAGTACTGGAGTAACTTCTTGGTTGGGTTCTTCTTGGATGGCACCTTATCCTATACTACGGTGGCAAATTTTCTTCTTAGATTTTGGAAATTAGAAGGTCAAGTGAATATTAGATCAGACATTGTTCATTTTTATTTTGATTTCACCAGTGATATAGATAGAATCAAAATTCTTAAATCTGATTCAATTTTCATTAGAGGGCGTATGTTCATCATAACTAAATGGGATCCATCGATTGGTAATGTGCAATCTCAAATTAAGAAAGTTCCTGTTTGGGTTCATTTATAAAAGATTCCTACAATTTTATGGATGCTTTTAGGAATAAATTGGCTTGCATGTAATGTTGGCAAATTAATTTGCATGGATAGTAGTGTAGAAAAGATGCATAGATTTAGATATGCTAAGGCCTTGATTGAAGTTTCTTCTGAATTTGAGCTTCCCAAACTAATAGTTTTAGATGGTTTAGGATCTAATTGCCCTCCTGTTAGGGTTACATGTGATTGGCGACCCCGGATATGCACCACTTGTAAAGTGTTCGGTCATGATTAATTTAGCTGTGAATTCAATTCAAATGCAAAGATGGATAAAGAGGACAATGTTGATGTCTGTTTTGAGGAAAATCAAGTTAGGCCAAATTTCTTTTCTGGTCCTCGTAACAATATGAACTTCACCCAGCAGAATTACAATAGCTGGAATATGGTTAAAACTAAGAAATCATGGACGAGGAAAAAAGAAGTTAATAGTAATCAAAATGTTGAGGCTCAACCTGCTGTGAAGAATGTGAATAAAAATCCATTTGATGTTTTAAGTTTTGAGGCTAATAAAGGCAGTTTACGGGTTGAGAGTGGTTTAAATGAGGAAATACATGATGATACTGTGGATGGTAATAATGTAGATGGTATTATAGGAGATGTCAATAGCAAGGATGCTTATGTTGATGTTGTCAATGTCAATGGCAAAGATAGTAGTATTCAGGCTCAAGGAAATATTATTAGTGAGAATGTTCAAGTTAATAAGAAATTTGATGATGTTAATAAGGCTTCAAATGGTAAAGCATTTCATTTCAGTGCGGACACTATGGTTAATGGAGACGAAATAGTTTTTGGTAATTTGTTTGAGGATAAGTCAGAGCAAATGATTCATGCAACATCTACATCTTCAACAAGTTGTTCTTTTTCTCTTTCATCTACCGGTTCAGATATTTAGCATGTTCTTTTAAATCATCTTCTTTTGCATTTAAAGTTTCATCAGATTGTAATCTTTCTTCATCTAGTTCTGCATCTGCCATTTCTAATGCAACTATGTCTTGTTCCTCAACATTTAGCTCACTGCTCGTTCTTCTCAGTCCAAGCCTTCGCCATACATGAATCGAAAGCCACCTCCACACATTCATCTTCCACCTGTATCTAGATCTGGCTTGACTTTTCCAAAAGTTAACACTACATTGGCTTCCCTTTCTTTAATTGTTCGTACTTCTGCTACACCCTATTTGTCTAAGTCTAAGAGTGGCAATCTGAAGGGGAAGTTTTGCCAAGACCCTGATGATGGTTCAGATCTTAATGAAGGCCATGATTTCAAACCTGACGAAGTGTTGCCAATAAGTAGTGGATTGAAATCTGGCAAGCGACATACGAGGAGAAATCCTATTTGAGGGCTTTTCTTTCTTTAGTTTTAGTGTATAGTGTTTGTTGTTTTCTGCGTTGTTGACACGCTTTTTAGTCAAAGCCATCACACATGGAATTTCTGGTTAACAACACGCTTAATATTAGGAACATTGTCAGAAGATTGGAAGCGATTTGGTTGAAGTCGCATCGTAATCAAAAAACAGCTCGAATCTCTTAATAGATAACCTCTTTTGGTCCCAAAAACATCAATTACGGAGCTTTGCTCCGTAACTCTTGTAGCCCTCTGAATAAGCTTCAAGTAGACTTTCATTTGGCTAAAACGGACTTACAGTTTGGAAGTTACGCCCGTTTCCGTGAAAGCACGCAGAATCGTAACAGCTTGGATTTCAGCATCAATTGGACTCTGGATTGTATCGGTTGGCCCGGATCGGTTTGGTGGTGGAAGTAAACTCAATCCCATCATGGTAAACCACCTCGCATGACCTTTGTTTCTGTCTTGCACACAGGCGCCTCGGTTCGGATCGGAAAGAGGAGGACTGACCCGACCTACTCGGAGCTACTTCCACTCAACGCTTAGCTTTGGACACTCTGGTTCGGTTCGGATGAAGTACCCAACCCGATCCACCTGTAGCGAGCTCCATAAAGCAACTTTGACCTATTCCTATGGCATAACTACCTCCTACGTATCTGGATCAACTCACACATGGCATACCACGACTTGGAGAGGCTTTCTCCACATTTTCCATGATATTTCGAGATTTCTTCTGGGCGTGCCACGTGGCACCCGAATTGAACCCAGAAATCAACTATAAATACACCACTCAAAGGTAAATGAAGGGATCTTTTGGCTCTAATCCTTCATGGCTTCCGCCATTGTTCTCCACAAGGCTATTTCGCAACATAGAAGCCAATTTCTACATCAAAACATGGGGGTTTCATGTATAATCTTCCCTTTTCTCACTTCTTATCATTGTAAACACGAGGATTTCGTGTATAAACCGATAGAGTTGTACTTAAAACTTCTTAGGATTTAAGAAGAGATAAAGTGGACATAGGCTTGGTTTGAGCCGAACCATTATAAAAACTTCGTGTGTCTCCTGTTATTTATTGCTTATTATCTGTGATCTTGAGGACTTCACACTGAATTTGGGTGTTAACAACAGATTTCGATCTAACATGCGCATACATGGAGTAAGTTTAGCAATGGTCTTTTGGCACTAAGTTTGGCTTCTTTGGTTGACAGTATGGTTTATGTTTGCTTTGGGGGTTTTGGTTGTGGTATTATAGCTTCTTTCTAATTGGATATTTGGCTATTGCCCAGTTTCGTCTTCACAGGAACCACTTCTTCATCTGTATATAACAATGTATTGTTGGATGTTGAAGATTAATGGTTTTTTGGCATTATGATTGGCTACTTATGGTTGATAGTCTGCCTTTATATTACTTAGTGGTAATGGGAGTGCTTTTTTAACTTCATTCAGATTGGACTTTTGTTTTGTGGTTAATTTTGGACCTCGAAGGAATCACTTCTTTAATTGTGTATATCTCAGTGTATTTGGACGTCGAAGGTTATATGGTACGCAAGGGGTTTCTGTACGGTTTTGGTGAGAATGGATAACCTGCAGTTTTGAGTTTTTTATGTTTCAATTGTAATTTTCATTGTTTTTTTTCCTTGTTACTGCTTGTTATGAGACAATTGTGAGATGTACAGCTATAGTACTTTCTTTGTAATAATTGTTGTGGAATAAAAGATCAATTGCCTTTCAAATTAACACTAAGTGTGATGTTCTAAAATGTATACTATGATCATATCAACAAAAATGACAAAAATAGTTTTTCTTACGAATGTAAGGTTAAATAAGTCACATAGAGCAACATCCCTGAGATTTTGGAACTAATTTAAAACTTATTTTAATATAATTTTATACGAAAATAAATCAAAAATTAAAAATTCGATTATAAATTGTCACATAAGCCTTAAAAAGTGAAAATTTGCTAGCGAGCTCATAATTCGACGAATTTTTTCCATTGGATTCGGAATAACTATTCATTGCTAAATTTCAAATTTTACGCCAAACGAAGTTAGTATGTGGCTTGCGAGGTAGAATTATTTGTTAAGAAACTGACGATCAGTTTACAAAGGAACATTATTGAGACGACCTCAGAATTCGAAAAAACTTTTTTTATTGAATCCATAGCGTCGAATAGTGGAGAGATTTCACATTTCATGATTTTTGGAGTTATTATGTGACCGAGCGTGATTTTTAAAGTGAAAAACAGTCAATATTTTGACTTTAAAAGTTCGTTGTTTGTGCATACGGACTCAGAATTCGACGAAACCAGTTTTGTTGGATCCGTAATGTCAGAGAGTAGCTGCTTGTCAAATTTTATTAAAAAGGGAATCTGTAGGTGACCACACAGATTTTTGAACGATGAAAATGAGCGATATTTGAGTATAATAAAACATGAAAACTAATAAAAAATAATTTGCATCCAATATATAACATCTTAAACACATCCTAACCTAATCCTATTCCTAATTTACACGGCAGCCCTTTTCCCTCTCTCATCCCTATATTCGCAACATTCTAAAATCAAAATCAAAGAAAAGAAAATCCCTAAAATCATGAAACAAGTTTGTCTGAGTTCGTAGAGTGATTCTCTTCATTTGTATATGAGTTTGGAGAGGTTCACTTCAATTTTTGGTGTTCCTAAAAGGTTATAGTGGACATTTTGTTTTGTTTATGCAACCTAGGGTTGATGAATTCATGAAATAGAAGCAACGATGCTTGTTTTAGTTATTGTTTTGAAGTTCGTGAGGTAGAATAGCATCAATTGTGTGAATTTGGTGGAATTCAGTGACAAAAAGTGTCGGGAAGTTATGTAAGCCGTGCGATTTACTGTAGGGATGAAGATTTTTGAGAGGAGCTTGAGTTTGAGTTCAGATTGTTGAGATTGCAGTGGAGAAGAAGAGAAAGAGAATGGTTTTGGTTTCATGGAATTTAGTGAAGTGAAGAGGGAGAGAGAGGAGCATGAAGTTGTGGGAAGATGGACATGGGGCTGCTGTACGTGCGCTTGTATTTGGGAGGGAAGGAGGATTAGAGAAGAGGATTAGAAGAAATTAGGGTAATTAATAAATTATTTAATGTTAATGACATATATATATATATATATATATATATATATATATATATATATATATATATATGTATATGAAACTTGAAAAATGCATAACTTTTTCATACGATTTTGGAATTCAGTGAAACAGGATCCGTTGAAGCCGTATCGACAAGAGCTTCGCAATGAAACTGATTTTGAGTGATTTGGAGCTCGTCTCAATTTTTGGTGGAGTGGAAACCATCGGTGAGAAACTATTCACTGAAAAAGCTAGATTAAAATTGACTGGTTGCTGGTTAATTATTTGAGTTATGAGATGATTACTGGTTGATAATATAAGTTTATTATGATGTTAAATAATGATTAGCATATTAAAAATATGATTTTTAATTGGTATATGTGTACTTGTTTAAGTATGCGAGAAATCTAAATTCACATTTTAAAGGGGTAGATTAGTGATTTAATTACATGAAAGTTAATTGTTATGTAAAACAATTAGTGTATGTTAGCAAATTAAAAAATTTAAGTTATGAAATAATTTTTAGTTAGTTAAAAATGTGATTTTTAACTGATGTATGCGATGTAGATTAGATATGTGATATTTAAACAAAATTGTATTGATATCATGGAATTGTAACTTGAATTAATTAAGTAAAATTAATGATTTAAGTTATAGTTAAAAATAAAATTAACTGCGAAGTAATATGATAAACATGGAATGATAATAAAAATTTATTATGCGATTTGCGAGGTAAAAATAATATTTTTAATCATTATGCAAGTGAATACTTAAGTTGTGCTAAAATTGGAATTAGTGTAGCGAATTTATTTGACTATCAGTTATTGATTAGAAATATTTAATCATGTTTGTTGATGCTCATCACTGCTTATATAAGCTCATTGATATTCTTGTTAGGTCAACACATGAACTATTCACAAATTCATTTGCATTAGAAGGGTTGTATGAATATGTGACAACCACATTTCATACTACATGGATGGACACTTGTGGCGCCATAAATGACATTGAATGATTGAGTATTTATTTATTTATGACTACTGTGTGTGAATTGTATGCGAGTGATGGTTTCTTGGATTAATTAAACAACATCATAGAATAGAAAACAGATATTGGACTACACTACATAAGCATAGCCCAACATACCCATATAAGCATGTACCTGCTTGATGCTTATATGATGTGAAACGTATTGCATTCATTTATTTGATGTTATACAATGAGAACAAATAACTGGAGATCAGGATTACCGCATATTGATCAGATATGAGCGGAGGACATGATTTGGACTGAATTAAACCCATAAATAAATTTGCAAGATTTAATAATAAACCCTACACAGGTCAGGAGAAGACAAAAATATACATGTCACTCTTGCGTAGTTAGGTACATGTGAATTAGGGTAATTAAATTGTACACATTGCCTAAGTTGTGTGTAAGGCACAATCGATGTTCACATGATTTTTAATTCTCACACCGGCATTGAGATAATTTATTTTCACGCATCTCTCAGTGTACATATGTTGCATTGATATACTGTGATTTATTGGTGGCCTATTGATGCATTTCCAATTTTTCTGAGCACTCCGTGCAAAGGAGGTTATGGCGAAATTTTCCAAAATTTAAAGGAATTTTCCAAATATTGAGTCAATTAAATAGTTTGGAAGCCATTTAACGAAATATATTTTTATAAGAAAAAAATAAATTAAGTTAAACGAACCGCGCAATGGTAGTTCGCGTTTTCGACTCGTAATTTTAAACAAGTATACCGGGAGATTCGACCATCGAATTTTCATGAAATCAGAACTGTTGGATTCATTTTGAAAAGATCTTTCCAACCATAATTAATATGTTAAGATCCAACAGTTAGATTTTAAGAAATATTTAATTCAAAACTGAATAAAAACAACGCCAAAACCAATAACGATTTGTAATTAACGATTATTAATATTGACAACTTTTATATTAATAAAAATAAGGGAAGATGATATTAAATCATTGTAAATGATTCGAAAGAATTAGAACCAAATATACTTGGTTGTTGATATTCATTGTTATTGATTGATTGTTTGGATTGTGCTCGACCAGTTTATGAGCAAACATGCTTTTACATTTAGCTTTGGGTTGGGTAGAAATATTTGTGTGCTAACACCTCATGATTTATTTCATGATTTGACTATGAGGTGTTTAACGATGTTGTTTGGTTCATTTCAAATTTAATGAATGATTTTGAAATATGATTTTCTTAAGTGATCAGAAATGTTATTCTCGATTTTGGACAGGGAATGCTTTATAAAACAAAAAAGATTTCGAGGGCTAAACCCGATATTTTCGAAATGATTTAGAAATGGATTGTGTGTTTGGCATTTTCGTTCATCACATAACCAATAAGTTGCTACTGATGATATATCTGTTTGGTGGCAGAGAATTTATTCTCTTGCTTAACGCCCTTCTTTGAGACGTACGAGCTCAAAGGTTATATGATTAATAGTGACCGATTATATGTGTGAATGGCTGATGTGAAGTACAATAGTCTGAAAGTACTTGTGATTATTATGTTGTAAAATGATTTTCCTTACTTCGGGACATAAAAATGCTTTTGTACATGGCTAAAGATTCGGGTAACCCTGAGGACTAAAAGTATGGGTAGGACCTAGGACCTTAAGACTTGGTCAGTGCTCAGTGTAGTCTGCTCCATGTGTGGGAGGTGCACACACACACACACACACACACACACACACACACACACATATATATATATATATATCGAGTGACTAAGGAACGTGCTCTTTGCCTTGTTGACGGGAGAAACATCTCGATATTCGATTGCATATTGTTTGTATACATTATGACATTTTGGAATTAAAATTTCCAAAGATTTTGGTTTGAGATCCCGAAGTGAAATCTGCTTTGATATAAAAGCTATATATGTATTTCAAACGATTTGAAATAAGAAATCAGGAAATAAAGTCCGAAGAAATAATTTCTGTAAAGTGAATTGGATTTTAAAACTCTAAGTTTGAGGATTAAGCCTAAATGGGTAGATTGAAGAATTGCATGTTGTCTGATGCATTGTAGATCCATAAGTTTATTATTTATGGTAGTTGTATGTGCACTGCCAATTTAGTGGAGAAAACTCGTTATGTGTTATACGGCGTGGTCCTGTGATATGCCTTACTTTATATAAGTTAAGTAACTGTAGGATTTCTCATATCAGTCTCATGACTGACTCGTAGTTTGTTTTTCCCTTGCAAACTCGGGTGCCCATATTTTACACATGAGTGGTCGAGTAATTTGTTTTGCAGATACTTTTCTTGAGCAAGATCATGGATTGAAGCTTAAAGCTGTGTGTGTTTAGTTGATGTTTCCGTTGTGCATTGTATAATATTTACTATAATTTATCTTCCGCTGTATTATTTTCAATGTACTCTGGTATTCTGTACTCTGATATAATATTTATTTAACTTTAATAAAAGGTCTTTTGTGTTTGTTCTGATGTTGTTATGCGCTCAAAGTTAATAATCCGAGGATTTCTGACTTTCGAATGGGCCTTACGGTCGGTTTGAAGGGTGGGTAAATTCGAGTTATTACAAATTGGTATCAGAGCTTTGGTTAATTCAAATCCTTGGGGTACAACTCGTTAGAACAGAATGAAAGAATTCATTAAGGATAGGATTATTAATATCCTATAAGGATAACTCATTAGAGAAGGATCGGTAGTATCCTATAATGAGAAACTCATTAGAGATGGGGTTATTAATGCTCTAGAATAAGTTAAGAGTATTACGTATATGAGAGAGTGTATTCGTAATAAGAAATAGATTTTCAAAATTGATTTTGAAAGGTTATGTTTTAAATAATAAACTTGCTTACGTCTTCATTCCGTTTAGGGGACGAAAAGTTTTAAGTGGGGGGAGAGTAACATCCTTGAGATTTTGGAGCTAATTTAAAATTTATTTTAATATAATTTTATAAGAAAATGCGTTAGGATTAAAAATTTTGATATAAATGGTCGAATAAACCTTTAAAAGTGAAATTTTGCTAGCGAGCTCAGAATTCGTCGAGAAATATTTTATTGGATTCGATATAATGAATCATTGCTAGATTTCAAATTTCACTCCAAATGAAGTTAATGTGTGGCTATGCGAGGTGGAATCATTTGTTAAGAAACTGACGATCAGTTTACAAAGGAACACTATTGCGACCACCTCAGATTTCGACGAATCTTTTTTTATTGAATCCATAGCGTCGAATAATGGCAAGATTCCAAGTTTCGTGATTTTTGGAGTTAGTATGTGATCGGGCATGATTTTTAAAGTGAAAAACAATCAATATTTTGACTTTAAAAATTCCTTGTTTGTGCATACAGACTCAGAATTCGACGAAACCAGTTTTTTGGATTTATAATGTCAAAGAGTAGCCGCATGTCAATTTGCATTAAAAACGGAACCCGTAGGTGACCTCACAAACTTTTAAACGATGAAAATGAGCGATATTTGAGTATAACAAAATATAAAAAATAATAAAAAATAATTTTTCATCCACTATATAACACCTTAAACACATCCTAACTTAATCTTATTCCTTATTTACACGTGCGCCCCCTTTTCCCTCTCTCAACCCTAAATTTGCAACATTCTAAAATCAAAATCAAATCAAATAAAATCCCTAAAATCATGAAACAAGTTTATTTGAGTTCGTAGAGTGATTCTCTTCATTTGTATATGAGTTTGGAGAGGTTCACTTAAATTTTGGTGTTGCCAAAAAGTTACAGTCGATGTTTTGTTTGGTTTATGTGGCCTAGGTTGATGAATTCGTGAAATAGAAGCAATGATGCTTGTTTTGGTTATTGTTTTGGAGTTCGTGAGGTAGAATAACATCGATTGTGTGAATTTGGTGGAATTCAGTGACAAAAAGGGTCAGGGAAGTTTATGTCAGCCGTGCGTTTTACTAGAGGGATGAAGATTTATGAGACGAGCTTGAGTTTGAGTTCATGATGTTGAGATTGTAGTGGAGAAGACGAGAAAGAGAATGGTTTTGGTTTCATGGAATTTAGTGAAGTGAAGAGGGGGAGAGAGAGAGGAACATGAAGTTGTGGGATGATGGACATGGGGCTGCCGTACATGCGTTTGTATTTGGGAGGGAAGGAGGATTAGAGAAGATAATTAGAAGAAATTGGGGTAATTAATTATTTAATGCTAAGAACATATATATATATGTACATGAAACTAGAAAAATGCATAATTTTTTCATACAAATTTGGAATTCAGCGAAACAGGATCCGTTGAAACCGTATCGATAAGAGCTTCGCAACAAAACTGATTTGGAGCTGGTCTCATTTTTGGCGGAGTGGAAACCATCGGTGAGAAACTATTCACTGAAAGGAGCTAGATTAAAATTAATTGTTTGCTAGTTAATTATTTGAGTTATGAGATGATTATTGGTTGATAATATAAGTTTATTAGGATGTTAAATAATGATTAGCATTTTAAAAATATGATTTTTAATTGGTATATGTGTACTTGTTTAAGTATGTGAGAAATCTAAACTCACATTTTAAAGGGGTAGATTAGTGATTTAGTTACATGAAAGTTAATTGTTAAGTAAAACAATTAGTGTATGTTTGCAAACATTTTTTTTTTTAAATTATGAAATAATTTTTAGCCAGTTAAAAATGTGATTTTTTAACTAATGTATGCGATGCAGGTTAGATATGAGGTTAGATATGTGATATGTAAACAAAATCGTATTGATATCATGGAATTGTAACTTGAATTGATTAATTAAAATTAATGATTTATGTGTTAATTGGTTATAGTTAAAAATAAAATTAACTGCGAAGTAATACGATAAACATGGAATGATAATAAAAAATTATTATGATGTTAGTAAGTGATTTGCAAGGTAAAAATATTGTTTTTAATCGTTATGTAAGTGAATATTTAAGTTGTGCTAAAATCGGAACTTGTGAAGTAGTGTAGCGAATTTATTTGACTATCAGTTATTGATTAGAAATATTTAATCATGTTTGTTGATGCTCATTACTGCTTGTATAAGCTCACTGATATTCTTGTTAGTTCAACACATCACAAATTCATTTACATTGGAAGCGTTGTATGAATATATGACACTCACATTTCATACTACGTGGATGGACTCTTGTGACGCCATAAATAAAATTGGATGATTGAGTATTTATTTATGATTACTGTGTGTAAATTGTATGCGAGTGATGATTTCTTGGATTAATTAAACAACACCATAAAATAGAAAACAGATGTTGGACTGCACTACATAAGCATAGCCCAACATACCCATATATGCATGTAGCTGCTTGATGCTTATATAATGTGAACCGTATTGCATTCATTTATTTGATGCCATATGATGAGAACAAATAACTCGAAATCAGGTTTACCGCATATTGATCAGATATGAGTAGAGAACATGATTTGGACTAAATTAAACTCATAAATAAATTTGCAAGATTTAATAATAAACCCTGCACAGGTCAGGAGATGACAAAAATATACATCTCAGTCTTGCGTAGTTATGTTACATGAGAATTGGGGTAAATATATTGTACACATTGGCTGGGGGTAGTGTGTAAGGCACAATCGATGTTAACATGATTTTTAATTCTCACACGGGCATTGAGATAGTTTATTTTTACGCATCTCTCAGTGTACATATGTTGCATTAATATACTGTGATTTATTGGGGGCCTGTTGGGTAGAAATATTAGTGTGCTAACACCTTGTGATTTATTTCATGATTTGACTATGAGGTGTTTAATGATGTCATTTGGTTCATTTCAAATTAAATGAATGATTTTGAAATATGATTTTTTTAAGTGAAAAGAAATGTTATTCTCGATTTTGGACAAGGAATGTTTTATAAAACAATAAGGTTTTCGAGGGCTAAACCCGATGTTTTCGAAATGATTTAGAAATGGATTGTGTGTTTGACATTATCGTTCATCACATAACCGATTAGTTGCTATTGATGATATATCTATTTGGTGGCGAAGAATTTATTCTTGCTTAACACGCTTCTTTGAGATGTACGAGCTCAAAGGTCATATGATTAATAGTGACTGATCATATGTGTGAATTGCTGATGTGAAGTACTATAGTTTGAAAGTACTTGTGATTATTATGTTGTGAAGTGATTTTCACTACTACGGGATATAAAAATGATTTAATATGTGGCTAAAGATTCAGGTAACCTTGAGAACTAAAAGTATGGGTAGGACCCAGGACCTTAAGACTTGGTCAGCGGTCAGTATAGCATGTCCATGTGTGGGAGGTGCGCACACACACACACAAATATATATATATATATATATATATATATATATATCGAGTGACTAAGGAATGTGCCATTTGCCTTGTTGACGGGAGAAACATCCCGATATTTGGTTGCATACTGTTTGTATACATTATGACATTTTGGTTTTCATATTTCCAAAGATTTTGGTTTGAGAACCCGAAGTGAAATCTACTTTGATATAAAAGCTAGATATGTATTTCAAATGATTTGAAATAAGAAATCGGAAAATAAAGTTCAAAGAAATAATTTCTGTAAAGTAAATTGGATTTTGAAACTCTAAGTTTGGGGATTAAGCCTAAATGGATAGATTGAGGAATTGCATGTTGTCTGATGCATTGTAGATCCATAAGTTTATTATTTATGGTAGTTGCATGTGCACTGGCAATCTAGTAGCGAAAACTCGTTCTGTCTTATACGGCGTGGTCCACTGATATGCCTTACTTTATATAAGTTAAGTAATTGTAGGATTTCTCATATCAGTACCATGACTGACTCGTAGTTTGTTTTTCCCTTGCAAATTCAGGTGCTCATATTTTACACGCGGGCAGTCGAGTAATTTGTTTTGCAGATACTTTTCTTGAGCATGATCCTGGATTGAAGCTTAAAGCTGTGTCCAGAGCATTTGATAATCTTCCGCTGTGTTTAGTTGATGTTTCCACTGTGCATTGTATAGTATTTACTGTAATTTATCTTCCACTGTATTATTTTCGATGTAATCTGATATTATGTACTCTGATGTAACATTTATTTATATAACATTAATAAAAAGGTCTTTTGTGTTTGTTCTGATGTTGTTGTGTGCCCAAAGTTAATAATCCGAGGATTTCCGACTTTCGAATGGGCCTTACGGTCAGTTTGAAGGGCGGAGAAATTCGGGTTGTTACACATAGTTTACATAATATATATAAACAATAATATAAAATTTAATATATCATACACTTATCTCAATAAATTTATTGTAAATTGAAGAAAACAATTTCCGCTTTAAATACCTGTATTTTAACATTTCTTCAATAATTATTTGATGAATCTCCTCAATTATTTCATGATATTTTATATTTCAATACATATATTAAATCAACTAATGTAATCTTAAATTCTAATCATCTAAATAATCTTAGAGAGTATTTAGTATATTTAACTAATAGCTCTTAAAAATATATGTCGATTTAACCATAAATATTCATACTAAAAAAAAGTAGTTTTTCATGCAACTATAAAGATGTATAAATCACATAACACGAATAATTATGCATATCAACAATAATGACAAAGTTAATTTGTAAATTAGTTGTAATTCAATTTATATTTAGAATGTACCATATATTATATCATAATTTTTTTAAACATTAGTAACACCGCAATAAATTTATACATTATTTTGCAAAAATTTCTTTCTAATTCTTAATACTATGTTATACAATTGAATTAACTTCGTTATTTTGCATTTAACTTATTTAAATTAATTCTATTAAATAATATTTGATAATTTATTTAATAAATAACTAACATGCATCAATTTCAACATGTATATATGTATTAAAAAAAATGATTAAAAATCAATTAGAAAATTTATCTAATACACACACATACATATTGTTATTATTATTATTTTTTTGGCAAAGCCGACGGGGTTAAATGGACCCCGACCACTTTTTACTAATGCACTCGGAAAGAAAGGATACAACAAAAACAAGAAAACATAGAAACAAAGTGCATCAAACACATGAAGACAAAGAGAAAACACTTATGTACAGAAACAAAGCTAAGAAAGAGCCACATGAGCTTCTACACAATTCCCGGATCTAAGGTGAAGCTCAGCAGACTCAAACCATTGCGCGCGTCCATTTTAATACTCCGCCTTAGCTGATTGTCATTTTTGGATTGCGTCACATTAAACACTTAGTGTTTCTTTCTTTCCAGATCGAAGCAATATATTTCTTAAGCACATACCATATGAGCCTACCTTTACTACTCTTACTGCTAGTCAGCTGCGCAAGTTTCCTCTACTCAAATGCATTGTCTTGTTTAGCATCATCTCTCCCAACAATTCTCATCAGATCATCCCAAATAGGAAAGCTCTTATCACATTCAAAAAAACATGCTTTGTCGAATCAATGTGTGTAGAGCACATAACACAAGACAACTCAATTTGCATGCCTATACTATGTAGTCTCTCGCGAGTTAATAGAGCTTCCTTAATCACCTTCCATAACAACATGTTTTCTTTAGCGTTATTGTCCTTGCACCAAGCTCTTTTGTGCCACTTTCATTTCTCCATTCCTTCAAATCCGGACAAATAATTGTACATGTCACTAATTTTGTATTCAGTTCCTTTACCTCCCCATGCAGTCTTCGAAAAAAAATCGCTATGTACTCTTATATGTCTTGCATGATTCCACAGTTGAGTTATTTTAGTCACGGTTGTGTCAGGTAGACAGATGGTATTGTTATGAATTTACGCACTTACCATTGCTTCTTTTTCCTATTCCGGTCACCTCCATCTCGAGAAAAGAGAGCTATAGAACATAAATTACAAAAAAAGAATAATAAATACAATTTTTAATAATATTATCCTATGCAACGCACGGGTTACACATTAGTTAGTTGTATAAATAAAAGTTTAAACAAGAAATAAATGAATGGTATGGCTTGAAAAGTATTCAAATTAATTAACGGCTTCAATACAAAAAAGGACTGAACCTAATATCATTTTAAAAAATAAAAAAATTATATGTTATCCTTAGTATCAAATTTAAATATCACTTGATGTTAGGAAATGCGAAATGGATCGTTAAGGCAATACTAACACTAAAGGGGGGTGAATATTGTTTTCAAGGAATTTAAGAAAATCTAAAACTAATATGATCTACTATATGAATAACACACCACATAGATGATCACAGACATCGAATCAAACACAGACACAGATATAAAGTTGCGGAAAAGGAAAGAGCAAACTGGATTTTATACTGGTTCGGATTACTCCTACGTCCAGTTCCACGCAAAGCTAGATTGCGTAGAGTTTTATTACTATATCAATATTCAAGTACAGCACCCTTGATTTTACGGCTACAAGGTTACCATCGTTTCCATTACCCTTGATTTCCCCGACTACAAGGTTAACACCATTTCCTTCCTTGATTTCACGACTACAAGGAACACACTGTTTCCAAGACTATCCCAAAACAATCCCAAATGATTACAACAACCCTATAACTCTTCAATAGCACTTTGATTCAAAGAGTAATGAGCAAAGAGTGAGAAGAGAAGAAGTTTTATATAAATAAAATTGAAATCGGCAAAGTATAAGTGTAGAAATCATAAAAATATGAAATAATAATGGAGGAATGAAAAGGGAAGAAGATGGAGAAGAAGAATGGTTGAAAAATTCGAAATCAACCCCTATTTATAAGATTTGGAAGGTTGCAACGCTTCTGGAACATTATAAATGGTGAAAAGACACTTCCTTTCAAAACTGAAAATATGACAGTTTATCAACATGCCAACAAATGGATGTCGACATATGTATTTCAAAATTGGAAATTTGAGTATTTTTCAAGTTTTTTAATATATAAATAATTCTACAAATTCTCGAATTAAAACAAAGTGATATAATTGAGTATTATAAAGTAGAAAATCATATGAAATCATAAAAATAAATTATATAAACATATTTATAAAATTATAAATTAAAACTATATAAATATAAAAGTGTATAAATATAAAAGTGTATAAATATATATAAACGTATAATCTTTAAAACTCAAGTTCAAAATCAAAAGTAGAATAGAAAAACTTTAATCAGAATTTGAATTTTGAAAATAGAATTTGAATTTTGAATTTGAACCTGGAGTGCTATTCAGAGTCTTACATAAACTAGACTCTATTACTATATTTATCTTGAACTCTTGATTTCTTGATTACTCATGAGTCTTGAATCTTCTCTAAATTCTGAATCTCTTGAATCTTTAAAACTCTAAAACTATATAGTCTTCAGTATTGATTCATGTATACAAATCCTGCATATATGTGTGTGTGTATATATATATATATATATATATATATATATATATATATTCTAGATAGAGATGTTAGTATATGTATTTTATAATAAATTTATATTGAAATAAGGTTGTTGTCATCAAAACTCCATTCTCCAACAATCTCCCCCTTTTTGATGATGACAACCTTAGTTTATAAAATATTCATACCTGTTGATGTTGATTCTTCTAATACTCCCCCTGTCAATATGAATCCTATATTCTACTGACACTAAGTCTATATTTTATAATTTCTCCCCTTTTTGCATTATTAAAAAGAAATTTTAAAAATACTCCCCCTAAATCCTATATCTATCTTACATATTCTATGATTAAAATATTTGATTTTATACTAAAGTATATATAACTCCCCCAAATTTATGTCTATATTATATCCTTATTCTATTATATTATTATATCTCTCTCTAAATCTATGATTCTAAGCCTAAAAGATTATAACCCCCCCCCCCCCCTCTAAAATTATGACTATAATAAACAGAAGGATAATAGACTAAGCAATCCAATTAATATTAAATCAAATAATCAATCCAAACAAGCCATTCAAGCAAACAATTTAAATAATCAATTTAAACAACCAAATCAACCAAAATAATATATGTTAATTTAAAAACATTTCTTGAACCTTCAACTAATCCTAGAAACTAAAAAACTCCCCCTTAATCTAATACAAGACTAGACCTATCCTATAATTCCCTTAAAACTATAGTAAGATTTTGATCTAGACTAAGAAATAACTCCGATAAGATATTTTAAAATTATGATATAAGTTAAATTAATATAAGTTAAGTAACGACAATTTTAATCCAAACAATCAACCAATTCAAGATTTTTTGTCACAAAACATGAATTTAACTAAATTCAAACATAAAGCCAAACATTTCTTGTAACTTCTATCTATCTTAAAAACTTATAAAACTCCATCAACCAAAAATGCATAAGTATATTTCTAACATACCATTAATGAAATTCAACCATGTCAAACAAGTCAATCAAGTTATTTGTCAAACAAATCGGACAAGTCAATTAAGTCTAACAATTCAAACAAGTCGATCAAATTATTTATGTTAAACAAATCAGACAAGTCAATCAAGTTAATCTAGTCTAAGTAAATATGTTATGTATTAATAATCATATATATTTATAAGATAATAATACCTTGTATAGTTTACTTGTTATGTGTGGAGTTAAGAGTTAACATGTAACGCAGCGTGTGTAGTATATTGGTTACAATGCAGTATGAACTATGTGTCATATGTAAAGCAATATGAGATGATATGTAACTTGTGATGTGAATGATTTTATTTTGACATGCATTGTAAAAAATGAGACATGATATGAAACAAGTTGTGTAATGATATTATAATAATGATGATTTGATGATGATATGTAATTCTATGAAAGATATTTAATGTAGTATCTAACTATTATGCATATACATATATATTATAAATTATCCGAATCAAACAAAGGTAATGTTAATTTCTAGAGTTAGGTTAATTATACTAATGAAATGATTGAAATAATAATAAAGATAAGAGTTTAATTTAAAAAAAAATAAGTAGTAAAATATCCAGGATAATTCTATGAGAAATATGGAGTTAAATAATCTTAGTAGGGTACTTCTTATAGTAAAAATTATTTTTAAAGAGAATATAAATTTTGTATCATATAAATTAAACTATTCTGATATAAGCATATATTCACAAGTATATATAAAAATAATTTAGAAAAGGACTTAAAATTTAATTTATTATGAGATAAACATAAATATTTTGATACAAATCAATTTTAAATTTTAAATTTAGAAATCAAAACATATTAGTTTTCCAAAAAAAACTTTATATATGTTAAAACTTTAAAAGAAATCTATAGTTATATAAAAAATAATTTTTGGTAATATAAAGTAACCTATAAATGTATAATTTCTTATATTAAACTACATATATAATAATATAAAAAATCATATATATATATATATATTTATATTTCTTTATATCAAAATTTTAATTTAAATATACAAGTTTTAAGAAATCAAAATTCAAAATTAATATGAAGTTACAAATAATATTTATGATAATGTAATCAAAAGTTGTTATGAAAAATATACAAGTTAAACTATGTATGTTTAAATTTCATATAAAAGATACATTTATATTTTATAATAATATCAAATGTTTGAATATTTTAAATTATTAACATATCTATGTACTATATATATACTTTCAATATATTTTGAAATAAAATGAACATAAGTAGATGATTAAAACTGATAACTAGAGTTTGAACTGATATTTTCATATTTGAAAAAATGTCCTTTCAGAACCAAATCAAAGAGTAGTTAGATTTTAAAATAAGAAGAGATTTTAATTAAATTGGTGTATTGATATGTATACTATAGTGTAATGACATATGAACCAAAATATCTAAGATTATAAAAGGGATGAATTTCTATACCAAACTAAGTGCATATATATATATATATATATATATATATATATATATTCCTAGGTTCTATGATAATTATGAAATAATTGTAAAGCGTACTTATTTTGCAATCCTTCTTTTTCTTGCTCTTCCATTATCATGAATATCTTCCAGAATTTGATGATGAAATCTACTCTATTGCGATGGTATCGTTTTTCTGATCAGGATAATATATTAATTTGCTTAATTTGAACACCGTATGCAAAAGATATTGAAGATTTAGTAGTTTAACCAACTTGGCGCCAAAATTCTGAATTTGAATTTGAATGAAAAGACACTTCACTTCATCCATTATAAATAGCCCAAAAGTTATGTCTCTTCACAATCTTGACACTTCATCCATTATAAATAGGCCCAAAGTTCATGTCTCTTCTTAATCTTTTCTCTTTTTCTCATTTTTCACTTTCAATCAAACTTTTAAGAGGCATAACTTCTTCGTTTCTTAACGGAATTGGACGAAATCAGCAGCAAATCGAAGAGAAATGCAAGGAATACAATCTAGTAAAAGTTTGGGGATTAATTTGGATGGTATTAGTGTTCAGCAAGTCGAAACAACAAGAGAGATGTAAGAAATCTCATACACAATCTTCAGTTTTGCATAGCCAACTTCAAATAGTCATATCTCACTCAGTTTTGATCAGAATTCGATGATCTACCCATCAAAATAACCACGAGAACAAGAACTAAAATCTGGAAAAGGATTTGTAACAAAATACTCTAACATGTGGATGCAGTTTGAAGATAACCTTCGACAATTTTGATTTCTTTCTATCTTTATTCACGAAAATTTCAGTTGATCATTACTTGGTAAAATCTTGACGGGTTCACATGAAACAGGAAGAATTACGAAGAAAATGAAGAGAATTATAGTACGAAGTTAAGTTGTAGATGAAAATCAAAAGTTGTAAATTGAGCTGGTACCCATTTTTTGTTGATTTATATTATGTATATACATTTCTTCCTTTTGATGTCTTTTCGCCAGCTGTCATTACTCTTCACATTATATATATCCATTTCTTCCTCTTGATGTCTTTTCACCAACTGTCATTACTCTTCTCCATTTGTTCACCAGAATTTGAATTCTCAACAGCCATGTAACATACCATTTTGAAATTGAATTTTCAACAGAATTTCACCCATCTTTTCAATTTTTGAATTTTCAAAAGCCATACAGCACATCTTTTCCTGTATTGGACAATATTTCAGTAGATCACTTGATTTTTCAACACAATTAGTTGAAGACTCTTTCAACATTGATACAATGCATGAATTGACACTAGTGTTAACAATTATTTCAAAATTTGCCATTTTTTAAAATTTTCAAAAATCACCTTGCTCTAATACCAATTGTTAGGAAATGCATAATGGATCGTTAAGACAAAACTAATACTAGAGGGGGAGACAATGTTTCCAAGGAATTTCAAAAAATCTAAAACTAATATGATCAACTATACCACAGAGTTGATCACGGACACAGAATCAAACACAAACACAGAAATAAAAAAATAGAACAGGAAACAACACACCGGATTTTATACTGGTTCGGATTACTCCAACGTTGAGTCCCACGCAACGCTGGATTGCGTAGAGTTTTATTACTATATCAATATCCAAGTACAACTTTGATTTCATGACTACAAGGTTACCACCGTTTCCACCACCCTTGATTTCCCTGGCTACAAAGTTAACACCATTTCCTTCCTTGATTTCACGGCTAAAAGGAACACACCGTTTCCAGGACTATCCCAAAAAAATCCCAAATGATTACAATGGCCCTATAACTCTCAATAGCACTTTGATTCAGAAAGTAATGAGTAGAGAGTGAGAAGAGAAAAGTTTCATATAAATAGAATTTAAATCGGTAGAGTATAAGTGTAGAAATCATAAAAATATGGAATAATAATGGAGGAATGAAAAGGGATGAAGATGGAGAAGAAGAATGGTTAAAAAATTCGAAACCAACCCATATTTATAAGATTTGAAAGGTTGCAACGCTTCTGGAACATTACAAATGGTGAAAAGACACTTCCTTTCAAAACTGAAAATATGACTGTTAGACCAAAAAGTGGTTCTAACACCCAAATTGACTGAAATCGAAATAAAATAAGATCAAAAGTAAAATGGAGACACAGAATTTATAGTGGTTCGGCGTTGAAAAGCCTACGTCCACTTTGCGATCACTATTCTCGATGATATAGATGCAATTACAATGAGATATTCACTCAATTTCACTCATAACTCATGTACATTCACTCAATTGTCTCAAAACAAATGTTGAATGATGATTTGGATTATCTGGGAATGCTGGAATTCGGTTTTTGAAAGGGTTTGAACTCTCAAAGTGCCAAAAAGAAGATCCCTTTAATTGTCTCTGGGCGGGGTATTTATAGGTGGAAATTTACTCAGAATTCGATCTGGGTCGGAGCCACGTGTCTTCCATCCCATCGTCCTCGGGCTCAGATGGATTCCAGTGCTGACAGCGCATCAGAGTAGTGGTCATCGTGGGTAGGAAATGGTCATAACCGCTCCGAATATTCAGGCGATGGTGGGGTGAAGTGATATGGAACGTGGGTTCGGTTCGGAGGAGCGAGCAGAAAGGGGTTCGGATCGGGGCATCCGATCCGACCCGTCCTGAGCTGAAATTGAGTCCTTATCCATTTCGCTCTGCTCCGTTCAGAACCGGTAGTAGCCCTCCGATCCGACTGGTAGTAGCCCTCCGATTCGACTGGTAGTAGCCCTTTGATCCGACCCGATGCTTTCTAAGAAGAAAAGTTCTTCAACGCTTGACATCTCGACTTTGTGTTGCCTAGTTCACAAAGTAGGCTAACATTTTGCCCCCTCAAAGGATGCTTCTGTTGGAAACGAGCATGCTTTGATTGTCATTGCACAGTACCTTCCAGGTAATCTTCTTTTTAATTTTCCTTGTGCTTCCATCTTTCTCTTCGAATTTTAAGTTTAATTCGAATGCCATGCTGACATACGAAATTCTGTTCGGTTCGGGTTCCGACCCGAACAGATCCTCTTCTTTTTCTATTTTGCATTGGACTAGTGGGCCAAGCTGTGCTGCTGAGCTTTCGAGCCGGTCCGAGCGGGGATACGAATAGCCACCATGTATCTATATAAATCCATCCTTCATCTTCCTCTCACTTTCTTTTTCTTTCATCGTTTTATAAGTTTCGCTCTGAAACCCTTGGTCTCAAAAAAGGAAAACTCTTACAATTCCCGTACTACTCTCCAAATTAAACACCTTGGTAGGTTTAAATCCTTGATTAATTTCATGATTGTTGGTTTCAATTGAATTTTACGGTCAATTCGACCGATTTGGGTGTGGCTTCGATGCTACAGCATCCTCTTCCTTCGCTATCGTCGTTGGTGGCTCCCACTACTACAAAAGTGGGCATATTCGACACTATTTTACTGTGGCCTTAGATCAGAAAAGCGTTGCCGTAGGCCATTTTTTCAAATAGGCAACACCAAGGGGGCGTGGCATCCGCGGCCGTTGCATTAGGCCTCTAAGGCAACGCTTTTGCCCATCTATGGCCACAGAAAGAAAGTGTTGCATTATAACCCTATATAACCCTATTGCAACAGCATATGCATGTAATGCAACAACATACAGCGTTGCCTTAAGCAGAAGCCAGAGCCTGACTTCCAGGTCATGGTAGTGGGGCCCACATGAACTTTCCACGTCAGCAGCCAACGTGTCACATGCCACGTCAGCTGCACATGTGTCACATGCCATGTCAGCTAACCACGTCAGTTGCCAACGTGTCACACGCCACGTCAACAGTGGGGTCCACATGCCATGTGGAATTAATAATATTTTATTTAATGCAACACCACCGTATTATGTAATGCAACACCATTATCTTTAAATGCAACATCAGAAAAAAAGTAAATGCAACAGCAGAAGACGACAAATGCTACATTAGAAAAAAGCAAATACAACGGTTTAATTAAATATTCTGCAATACCAGTTTTGTACATAAAATAAACTCATCTGAAACATTCATCATCACATTCAAACCATCTAAAATATTCTACATATCATTCTTCGGTTGCATCCAATACATACCGTCAAAAATATTCATTCTTCGGTTGTAGGAGTACCAGTGTCATGAATGATAAAATATCAGATCCAAAGTATTCGCTCATTCTTCAGTAGCAAGAGTACCGACACATCAAATACAGCATGTCCCTTTCCTCACTTGGCTCCATTTGGCATTCTGCGCTACCGTCATTACAGCAAATACAGCCTATGCGCTACGATCATTACTCGTAAGTGATTATTTTTGGCATTCTGCGTCTTTAGAGTTGCAAGCATCTTAAGTGACTGGAAATGCACTTTGGGGTTTTTATCTCTACTGCTTGATTTAGTGATACTGCCAATCATTGAACAAACGGACTAAATGAGCAACTGTTGAATAGAGTTATTTCTGATGGAAATGCGGTTATATCATCCCGAAGTAAAAGAGACATTTGTTTAACTGGATAATGGATATATGCAAATGGAAAAAAGTAAAGAAACATTAAGATTAGATGAATTCATGTTTTTATCTTACGTGATGATTGCTTGTTTGAACCCTCCCCTGAATCCAATAAACCAAATTCTGATTGGAGTCGTCTTCGGTGACTTGCAACTTTCTTCTCTATATCTTCCGGATTTCTATTACCTTGTTCAAGCATCTCACGGTATTCCATTACCGCGGCCTCTAAGCGTCTGAGTTTTTGTCTGCACGAAAAACCACAGATTAAACGGTATTTCTAATAACAGAATGAGCTGTGAACTTCGGATCCCCAGATATAAGAAAGTTTGCTTAAAGTAGACGTGTTGACAGAATGGGAAGATTGTTATGGTCCATTCTACTTGGGTTTACACACTAATGTATCTTCCTCTTCCATCAAATTAATTAAAAGCTACAATAAGAGTAAACATCCTACAGCGAGTTTCCATTAAATTAAAGAAAGAGTTATAGTATGAACCTGTGTTCTTCATTCATGCTACTCTCTGGATGAGGAAGACTGGTAGCGTTAGCTGACACCTCAAGTTCATCGACCTTGTTAGGACTGCCACCAGCATTTTCGCATACCGCAGACTTGTTAGGACCTTTAGATTCAGCATCTTTACTGGCTTGGTCATGGACCTGGAAAGAACAACATCTTAAGTGATGTAATTTAAAGCATGGAACACAAGCATGGAAAGGCTTGTTAGGAAGAGCAAATGCTACTAACAGACACTTAGCAAACCATGACTGTGTTAATTAATTCACTTAGCAACCCATCAGTAGTAAGACATCCAAATAAACAGAGATGTACATAAGGGCATTGAGCAAAAGGAACGAACCAAGTGGAAAATCTCACTGCTTGTAACAATTGTCGTCGGCATATGCTTGCAGCAGTATCGGACAAGGCCTGAAGCACCAAGTGCATCTCTGAATAATGCCAGATCAACATGATTAATCATTATATGATTAAAGGCAAATGAAAATAAACAAATGATGGTGTATCTCCACCCTTATAATGCTGGAAAAATAGTGCTATAAAATCAGCACTGACACCTCATTTCTAATTGTCTCAAGTAGCCTTAAACATTTAATAGAAATAGAACTAATGTTAACAACCCCAAAAGAATACACAAATTTAGCAGGAACATCGCAGGCTATGAAAACTGCATTAATAATTATAATAAAGATGCGAGCAAAACTTATAAACAAAAAATAATGGAACGGATAAAAAGAATATATATAACATAATGAAAAGTCAAGAAATAAAATCTCACCTTAAAGACTGAAGTAGTCTTTGTGTCACTGATCATCTTTCTGACTTAAAAGGAAGAACCCATTTGTCTTCTGATTTGTGCCGAAAGAGTTTTGCAATCTTCCGCCTTTCACAATCCTGCAATTAACCAAAAAAGAAGAAGGATAATATAACTGAATTGCAAAATGTAATCAAATGATTCACCGAAGAAAACAACATGTTAGACCCTGTACCTTGAACATATGAAGGTGAAAAGGTTTGTCAGGATTCATTCTAAGTTTCATATAAGTGTAGGCAAAACTTAGCTGATCTCGAGGAGTAAAACGATTCAACCTCATTGAACCATTTTTTGGCCTTCTTTTAACTAATACTTCTGTTGTAATTTCATCGACAAACATAATAAAATATACACCTTTCTTTGAATGGTGGGAAATCTGCAATTACAAGAAGAAGAAAAGAATTAGTCTAAAAATGTATTTCATGTTAATTTTCAAGAAAATGGTTAGGGTGAAAATATTAACATATATGTTCTACTTACTCAAATAATAACATTTATATTTTTAAATAGTACAAGTCCAGACCTGATAAATTTCTAAAGAACAACCATACTCGTTTATCCTTTAATATATCTCCCATTTACACTTTAAAATTTAGAGCATCCACTCAAACAAACCGATAATCTTTCCATACATAAAACTGGATACGAATATTATTTAAAATACATTTAAATCCTATTTTTGCTGTACATGGCAAAAGGGCATAAACATGCATCACTTACATGCCACCTCTTCTGCTGCTAACAGACCAACTTATTATCGTTTATGCAGGTAAATAAATATAAACACCCTTGCTGAGGATTATAAAAGATATATGCACTTATCATTTAAGTGTCATCTCTTTCACCTCCTAGCAACCCAAGTTTTCCATAGAAAACTTGACCAATTCAATATAATGATCGAAATTCATAAAACAGGTTCACACATACAAGCATTGCTCTGTTTAATTATTTACAACATACATAAGTCTTATATTTGACAAGGATATATCTATAAACAGCATGGTCTAAACCACCTTTTCATGCAGCACTAGACTTTTCTACCCATACAGGAACACGACAAACTAACAAATTAACAGTATGATTTGAGGCCTACCCAGGAAGACGGCAAAATTAACAGTTATGTATTATGGCAAAATAACTAATTAACAGTATGATTTGAGACCTATCCAGGAACACGGCAAACTCTTCCCTATATTTAAATCTCTCCATCTATTCGTTTCCACTATCTACTTGTAATTTTCGAGTTTGAGTATTTTTAGAATTCAGGTGAAATGGCAGAAGAGGATTATAAAGTTACCGTGCATGTTTATGATCTTAGCAATAAGCTTGCTCGACAGCTGAAAGCAGATATCAACACCGAGGATGAGATTGAACCCAGAATGCTTTTCTATGATCGCTCTCATCTGATTATAGTTTCCCCATTCGATTTCAAGCACGAATCAAACTTGCCCTAGTTTTAACATAGAATATGAGATGATTGTGGAGGCGTCGAACAGAAGAGGAAATCGAATTGGGAAAGTGAAAGAGGAGCAGAATTTAGGTTTAAATTTCGGTGAAATTAGGTTTAAATTTTGTTCAATAAAGGGGAAAGTGAATAGAAAATGTCAGAAAAAGAAAAGAACGATTAGAATTTTGTGAATTGGAAAATATCGCGCTAAAATTTGGCGGAAGGATAGAGTGAGGTGGTTGTCACTGATTGGATGATGGAGTAAAGTTTTAGATAACAAAGAGGAATTGGTTTCAACCGTTGGATTAAATCATCATCTACGGTTATTTATTTGTTTATTCTGACAACATGGATCGCTGATCTGGATTGTATTTTTATAAAGCAACGCTTTGAAGTGGTGTTGCTTGTCACAGTTCTAGAATTCCAACCGCAACAGTGCATTCACGACTAATGTAACAACATATGAATATTGTGGCAGAAGATCAAAGAAAGCATAGCTTTCGCCACACTTTTCATGCAACGCGCACAAATTAGTGTCGAATATGCCCACTTTTGAAGTAGTGTCCGTTGCCACTTCGAGGCATTGGAAGAGGGAGTCTTAGCTTGTTCGAACATAACTGGGGTTTCAGAGACGAGATTAGGTTTAAAATTAAAGAAGAGGAAGAAGAAGGAGATTGCAGGGGGTTGGTTCAGGTGATGGAGTATGGAAAATGGAGGAAAAGAAAAGGAAGAGAGATCCAGAAGGCCGGATCGGGTCGGGGCAAACAGTTGAAGAGGGAAATAGAGCTCAACTAACCGGATCAGATCGGACTGTAAAATAAAGGAGGAGAGAGGCATGACTGCCTAATCCGATCCGAACTGTTCGAGGAATCTACTTCCGAACCGATCCGACTTTAATTCCTGGGCTTCAATGTTTGACCGAGTCCAAGGCAGGGCTACGCCCCCGATCCGATCCCAATGAATGCACCCGAACCGAACCGAAGAGCAGTCCAACTTAATGCATAAGAACTTGTTTAACTGGTCCAATCAACTCTTGGCATAATCTTCAACTTAATGGACAGTTAGGATAGTGCCCTGCGAACATAAATGGATATCAAGAACTGCCTTGATCCTTATTACTTTGCCAAGATTTTGCGTCGCACTTTCAAACGTTAACTTTACACTTTCTGCATACACTGCTCACACTTTAGTTTGTACACATGCACGGGGGGATACGGGCTAATTTACTCTAACTTGTGCTATTGCTTCTTCAATAGTTTTGTGACCATGACATCCAGACGCTCCTCTAGATTAGCAGAGAAGAAGGAGGTCCCAGAGACATCCAACAAAATTACTCTTGAAGACATATCTTCTTCCTCGGATCCAGAGTGGGATGATGAGGGCTCAGACTACAGGGTTGAAACTCGCGAAAGCGACAATGTGTCTTCTGAGGGTGAAGTTTCCCTGGGTTGTGAAGAGGAAGGAGGGATTGGTGATAACCGAGCTCCTGATGAATTTGAGTCTGCCATCATACTGGAATCACCTCAAGATTCCGTTGAATCGACGATCGACAATGACAGACTTGTCCGAATACGACTAAAGTACGGGATACTCAAAGGGGATACCTTGTTGCCTTCAAAATCTGATCGTCCCCACAACCCTCCGGAGGGGTATATGGCAATCACTCGGTTGATGTGCATGGTCGGGGCTATTCCTCCATTTTCTCCTTTCGTCGTCGATTTTCTAAGACAAATGCGGATTGCCCCCATGCAGCTGCATCCCAATTCCTATGCTTACTTGTACACCTTATATCTGGCGTACCGCGAGATCTTAGGCATAGAGCTCACTTTTGACGACGTTCACTTCTACTATAACTTTAAGCACCGGACTCGAGAAACCCCTTCTTTCTGTTACTTCGAGTCTGTCCCTAAGAGGAAAATAATTCCAGCACCATTCAGTAGTAAAGCTGGGGACTCCAGGCTGGAATGGTTTTATGTAAAGCAACAACCAGGGTGTGCTAGGAGGTGGACGAAATCAAGTAAAGCACTGGTTTTCTAAATCCCGACTCTGTACATTCAAACCACCGCATTAATTCGTTTTTCTTTTTGTTTGCAGTTGATAACCCAAAACAAATATCGGACCAAGCATTCTTTGATCGGATGCACCAGCTCCTTAATGGTGATCAGAAGTTTTTAACTATTGATGAAGTCCTTAAGGACGAATATCTTCATCTTCATGGGTTGTTGTCCATTACCCGTAGCATTGGTCACGGGACGACTCCATATGTATATATTCCTCCAGTGGACGTAATCCCAGAAACGGGCGAAGGTTCGAGAGCTCCTACAGTGCCTCTTCAGGCTTCACCCTCTCCGTCTTCTACTCAAGACGATGAATTGGCTAACATGGCCGAAAAGCATCGCGAAGGGTATATTGTTCCCGAGGATGCCATTTCTCCGGAAAGATCAATGTCTTCCAAAGGGTCACCGATTGATACTTCTGAGGGAGATGTCCCTAGTACTGATGACCCACTATTTCAGGGTTTGGGGGATCTCCCCTTACCTGAAACTATTTACACTTCAGAGGATTTTGGGAAGAATCCTTTAGTTTTCACTTCTTCCGAAGAGACCACTCCTGCTAAGGCCAAAGAGCCCGCTCGTACTAGTCTAGCTCCGGACTCGGGTTTGTCGGGGGGAAAACACCACTTAGGACGCACTTTACACAATAGCACCACAACTCACAACATCTTTCTCTTTGTGAAAATATTGATCCAGAATTTCATTTGTCTTGTTGTGCAGACACGATGTCCCGATCCTACTATGATATCAGGAAACTCCGCCGCAGCATGTCTAATCCGCCCTATGATACTGAGCATGATCGCCGCGAAGATCGCAGTAGGGAGGATAGAAGGCCCTATGATCCTTATCGTTCGCGAACCTCGCGTTCTCGCTCTCCTGTCCGGACAGACCCAGAGCGATATAAAGGTTACCAAGGTCGTCGGGAAGAGGACAGGCCGCAATCAAAAGACTCAACCTCTTCTCAAGAAAAGCGCAGTAGGGAAAGGAGTCCGCCAAAAGATACCGAATCACGAAGCAAGCGTAAGGTTCCCGCTAAACGCCCTAGAACGGATAAAGAGGCCATTGAACCCTCCACGCACAGGGATACTGAGCTGACAATCCCCGCCCCCCCACCGCTAGATGTTGAAACTGCAGTTAAGCGGGCGTATCTGGAGGAGCAATTTCCTGAACATTACTTCGAAAACTTGACTTTTTTACCTGCTCTTGAGCCTATTTCTTCAAGGTGGGCAGATGAGGCCAAAGCAAAGATAGATGCGGTCGAGAAACAGTATTCAGAAATGTTCAAGTATTCGCGCAGCCTTTCCAGAATCATCCGCGCTTTAATCACGAATGCTGACTCGATGCAAAAAACCGCAGAAGACGATGCAAAGGCCTTGAAAAATCTAGGAAAAGACTTGGAGGATACACAGGCCCAGCTTGCTGTTGCTCAACGGAATGCTACTAGCTTCAAACAACAATTTGAAGATCTGCAAAAATGCTATCATGATTTGCTTGAGTCCCATACCCAAGAGCGTTCGAAATTGAAAAAGCAAGCCGAAGATGCCAAGTCAGATGCTGCCAAAACGCGACTTGCTTACGCTGATCTTGAGCGGAAGAATGCCGAGTTAGCGAGGAGGAATGCTGAATTGGAAAAGAAAAACGCTGACTTGGCTTCTAAGTTAGCGAAGGCGGAGAACAGGGCTGCCCTAGCGGACGGTAACGTCGAATGTGCTATCAAGTCCGCTGAAGAGGCCCGCAAACAACTGTCGGAGGCTGAGGGAGAGGTGCAGGGTTTCGGCGAATTAATGATTGAATTCTTTGCGCATATCATCCGCCGCCGAAATATTTCTTAGATTGAAGATTATCCATCTACCCTAGTCCAAGTATGGAGTCAGATCGTTGAATGGGAGAAAGAGGAGCTCAAGGTTGATTCCATTGACGAGGACAAGCTGATGGAGAAATATTTACGAGATGATGAACCGGAACGTCTAGCCGAAGGGCGCAGCCTCATTGCTGTTGTTATGGAAGAAGAGAGGCGGAAGGCTAAGCAAAAGAACATTCCCGAGGCTGGTTCTTCCTCTACTGCCTCTGCAACTTCTGAAGTAGAGGGATATGATCCTGAAAACCCGAGGATCCCTCGGACAACTCTTTTATCCCCTATACCCGAAACGGCATCGGAGACAGCAGTCACTCCAGCCGAGAAGTCTTCGGAAGGTATCTCTACATTTTCACCTCAATTCGTCAAAGCTATCTCTACCTTTCGTCACGTGATTGAGCAATCGATGAAGAACCCATTATTTTCTCCTGAGTTGATAACTATTGCTTCTCACCCTGTAGGTATTAAACCGTCCGAAAAGACAGATGTGTCCCAGGGAACCGCCCCTGGAGCAGAGCATACGGAGAAGGCTAAAGGGGGAAAAGACAAGGCTGCCCCCATAGATTCGGGGGTAGGAATTGAACCGTCCAAGGCTGACACTCCTCATGATGACGAAATGATAGACGCCTTAAAGGATGATGGCGGCAACGGGGGACATGAGGAAGACCCTGAGGTGGCTATAGTCGGGGAGTCGAAAAGCGCCGATGATGCTACCTTAGCTGCATTGAAAGCTGACCAAGATAAACGCTTGTAGCTTAAAGCTGAAGACTTAGACCCTGAAAGCCTTAAGCCCCTCGCAGTAGTGGATGCGGGATCAAGGTTAGTTGTTAAGCTTTCGACTAGATCCATTACAGAGGAACTTGCTAAAAAGTCTTCTCTTGATTCCAGCGCTCCGCCTTCCGGGAAGAAGTCAACTGATTCCAGCACTTCAGCTTCAGGGAAGAAAAAATCAAAGCGCATCTTGACGGAGGCCGAGAAAGAGGCGAGGGATGCAGAGAAGGCTGCTAAGAAGTCCAAGCCCTCTTCGAAGTCTAAATGATGGAGTATCTTGCATTATTTTAGCATTTGATTGTCCCATAATTGTTGCTGCAAGGGTGGCCCTTGCACCTTCTTTTCGCCTGTTTTCCTGTACAAATTCGTTCATTTGTAAATAAAAAATAATTCGTTTTCTGCAATGTCTGTTAGTCATTAGTTTTGCACTTATGTAAGAATGCATGTCCTACTATAGTTGTGTAATGAATTTATGGTGGGGGGGAATATGTGTGTACATATATGCCCCCAGTTAGTCTTGAAAAACTATTCAAGATTTAGTCAAGTAGTCTGAATGTCCCCGATTCTCCGACGGGGTTACATTCTCTGTGTCGTTAATGCCTGTCGTTTTTTCAGGCGTTTTTTATACTCTCCTGTCTTGTACTCAGGTTAGATTTCTTACTGAGGCGGTCTCTTGTCTGGGTGCACCTTCACGCCTCAGAGGACGTCGTCTTCCTGTCCTTTATACTCTCTCTCAATTCTCGAGAGTTAGAGTTAAGAATGTCGTCTTCCCATTCTTTTATGTCTTATCGCACAAACAGTCGTTGTGCTTTTTCCTGCGTATAAACTGTTTTCAACCTTTCAGGTTTTAAATCATCTTATATTCCATAATCGCAACAGAATAGTAGTTGAAGGTATATATAATGCAGGAAAGTAAATGACACACGATATTTTTATAGTGGTTCGGCTAAGTCGTAGCCTACATCCACTTTATAGTTTTTTGTTCATATCATCAGACTTTTCTAAGGCAAGTCGTGCCTTTTTACAGAGTACATAAGAAAAACAGCAAAGAGTACAACATTTCTAATTCAAATATCGCATCAAGTGTTGGACATTCCATGCCCTAGGTACCTCTTCGCCATCTACGGTCGTTAACTTGAAGGTTCCTGTTTCAAGTTTCCGTTGGATGACAAAGGGTCCTTCCCACTTTGGACCGAGGTTAGGAAGGGATGGAAAGACTCTCTTTAGCACCAAATCTCCCAGTTCAAAAGTCCTAAGACGAACTTTTTTGTCATAAAAGCGTGCCATCTGACGTCGATGTCTTGACGCGCGCAAATCTGCTTCGTCCCTTTTTTCTTCGATTTCATCAAGAGACTCGAGTAAGAGTGCCCGATTCGTCATCGGGTCATAATATGTCACCCTGTGGGAGGGAACCTCAAGCTCTACTGGAATTACTGCTTCTGAACCAAATGAGAGAGAGAAAGGGGTATGACCGGTAGCTGTCTTAAACGTTGTCCGATATGTCCACAAAGCTAAGGGCAATTCGTCAACCCATTTTGCCTTTGCGCGTTCTAATCGTTTTTTGAGGATGGATTTTATGACTTTGTTTATTGCTTCTACTTGCCCATTCGACTGCGGATAAGCGACCGCAGTGTACCGTTTGTCGATCTTATATTTCTGGCAGAAATTTCTGAACTCGGCACCATCGAACTGGGTTCTGTTATCAGTTATAATGGTCCTTGGGATCCCGAATCGGCATATAATATTTCTAACCACGAAACTTATCACCTTTCTCGCCGTGATTTTGGTTAGGGGCTCAGCTTCCACCCACTTCGTAAAATAGTCCACAGCGACTATTGCATATTTCGCTCCTCCTTTAGCAATTGGTAGAACTCCGATGATATCAATTCCCCACGTGGCAAAAGGCCAAGGACTCACCATCGATTTGAGTTGGGTCGGCGGTGCTCTGGGGATTTTGGCGAATCTCTGGCACTTGTCGCAGCGTCGTGAATAATCAGCTGCATCTTTATTAATTGTGGGCCAGAAGTATCCATACCGCAATATCTTTTTCGCTAGAGTCTGACCTCCTGTATGATCTTCACACTCACCTTCGTGTACTTCTCTTAGTACACGTTTGATGTCGTTGTGTGCTATACATCGTAACAGGGGCATAGAAAATCCTTGTCTATAAAGAGTATCATCTTGAAGGATGTATCTGGTGGCCTTGCGAACTATAGCTCGTCTCTCACTCTTCTTTGATGGGAGTATCCCATTCTTAAGGAAATTCTTAATTGGGGTCATCTACGACTCCTTCTCCGGTTCTGCTTCGAGAGCGAAATCAATTTCCATCGACTCAAAACTTGGCGATTCCAATGTTTCAATTGGAATTATTTCGGTTTCTTCCGGGTTGTCAGAACTAGCTAGCTTTGCTAGCATGTCTGCCTTCTGGTTTTCGGCTCTTGGGACATGCGTTATGTTGTACCGCTCCAGGTTGCTCAACAGCTTTTCCACTTTCCCGAGGTAGGCGATAAGTCGAGGTCCCTGAGCCACAAACTCCTTTCGCACTTGGCAAACAACTATTTTGGAGTCGCAGAATATGTCCAATGTCTTTACTCCGAGGTCTTTAGCAAGCTTCAGCCCGACAATCAGGGCTTCATATTCAGAGTCATTATTAGTCGCTGAAAATTCTAATCGTAGAGCGTAATATAACGACCGTCACTCAGGAGTGACTAAGACGATTCCAGCTCCGGACCTTCGGTCGTTCTTGGCTCCGTCTGTGTACAGCTTCCACGGATCTAATTTTAACTCGTCTTCTGACTTGACCACTCTGTCATCGATCACTTCCTCCTCTGGGATTGTGAATTCTGCTATAAAGTCAGCCAGAGCTTGCCCCATGATCGACCTCCGCGGCTGAAAATTTAAATCAAACTGACTTAATTCAATATTCCATTTGATCAAATGCCCCGATGCTTCGGGTCTCTGCAACACCTGCCTCAGAGGCTGGTCAGTGTATATGGTTATTAGGTGAGCTTGGAAATAATGACGAAGTTTTCGAGAGGCGATTAGGAGGTTGTAAGCGAGCTTCTCAATCCTTGGGTAGTTGCGTTCTGCCGCTGCCAATTTCTTGCTTACATAATATACCGGCCTTTCAACTTTGTCTTCTTCTCGGACCAAGGTTGTGCTAACAGCGTGAGCCGAAACAGCTAAGTAAACAAATAACTCTTCATGATCCACTGGCTTTGACAAAATCGGTGGCTTTTCTAGCAATTCCAATAAATTTCGAAAGGCCTCAACATAGTCCGGAGTCCATTCGAAGTTCTTCTTTCCCCTTTTTATCAAGTCAAAAAATGGGACGCATTTGTCCGTTGCTTTAGAGATAAATCTGCTCAACGCGGCTACTTTCCCTGCAAGACTTTGAACATCTTTGATTCTCCTTGGTTCTTCAATGTTTCTAATTACTGCTATTTGGCTGGGATTGATTTCAATCCCTCGATAGCTCACAATGAAGCCTAGAAACTTTCCTGATGCCACTCCAAATGAACATTTCAAAGGATTCAACTTCATCCGATACTTTCGCAGGATACTGAACATTTCTGCCAAGTCTTGTGTATGGTCGGAGGACTGTTTCAATTTGACAAGCATATCATCCACATAAACTTCCATAGTCTTCCCTATTTGGTTATAAAACATCCTGTTCACCAAGCGTTGATAAGTGGCTCCAGCGTTTTTCAATCCGAACGGCATGACCACATAACAGTATAACCCCAAATTTGTAATGAAGCTCGTGTGTTCTTGATCTGGCACGTGCATAGGAATCTGGTTGTATCCGGAATACGCGTCCATGAAAGAAAGAAGTTCGTGTCCCGCTGTCGAATCTACAAGCTGGTCAATTCTGGGGAGTGGGAAGCTATCTTTCGGGCAAGCCTTGTTCAAATTTGAAAAATCAATGCAAGTCCGCCACTTTCCGTTCGGCTTCTTTACTAAGACAGGATTCGATATCCAGTCGGGATATGTCGAATCTCTAATAAATCTGTTCTGTTTCAACTTCTCCACTTCTTCTTTCAGAGCTGCCGACCTCTCTGGGCCCAGCACACGTCTCTTTTGCTTTACAGGCGGGTGTTTCGGGTTTATATTTAGTGAATGACTTATGACGGATGGAGATATCCCACACATGTCGGCGTGGGTCCAGGCAAACACGTCCAAGTTTTCCTTTAGGAAGTCAGTTAGTTCTTTGGCTCGATGTGGATCCAACTGGGATCCAATCTTCAAAACTCTTGTTGGATCAGCTTCGTCAATGGGTATGTCCACTGTCGCTTCGTTAGGAGTTGCATTTCTAGCCTCTGGTTCCTCATCTTTTCTAGGATCCAAGTCTTCGGGCGTTCCTTTGGGCAACTCCTTCGGGGCCGATCCCTCTAATTGCTACGCCGAACCCTCCTTTGGAGGAGGTGAGGCACCTTTACTCTCAATGTTGAGTCCCTTCATCAACATCTTCAATTCGGCAACATAGCAAGCCCGTCCGGAGACTTGATCTCCTCTCACTACTCCTGTTCCGGCTTCGGTAGGGAACTTAAGCAATAAACACCAAGGGGCGATGCAAGCCCTGAACTCTACAAGGGCAGGCCTTCCCAAAAATGCGTTGTAAGGCGAATCTACATCCAACACTACGAACTGAAGCATCCGTACTCTTCGGCGTTCCCCTTGCCCCAATGTTACGGGCAATTCTATATACCCCATCGGAGCTGTCGATGCTCCGTTGAAGCCTCGGATCCAACCTTCACATGGCTTCAAATCTTCAGACTCAAGTTTCATCTGATCGAATGATTTTTTAAATAAAATATTAACAGAGCTTCCGTTATCTACTAGCACCTTATGAACCAATGCCGGTCCAATGGTGGTGGTAATGACCAACGGATCATCGGTGGGTGACTGGATTCCGGTATTGTCTCTGCTACGGAATACCACGTCATCAAACATTGTCCTCTGTTGTTTCACAGGGGCGATATCTTCCAAATCATCACATTCATCCACATCTACGTGCTTAGCTGCATTTACGTATTGATCCATTGATCTAAAACTGTGGATCGCTGGGTGGGGTCCACCTACTATGGTGTTAATAACAATTCCCTTGCCTTTCTGCTGCACTGTGGGCTTGGGAGCAGATTGGTTCTGGCTTGGAGCCTGTTCTCCTTGCCCCCTATCTCTTGGGGTAACCTTATATTCATCCAATTTTCCTTCGCGCAGCAGCTTCTCAATCACGTCTCTCAAATGTCGACATTCATTTGTTGAATGCCCGTGAGTTCCATGAAACAAACAAAATTTTCCAGTTGCGATTTCTTTCTCCATTGAGTCTCGAGGTGGCGGTCTTTTATATTGCAAAACATTGTATGTATCCAAGTAAATATTCTCCAGAGTGTCGTTCAACGGTGTATAATTCTCATAAGTCTGGAACCGGGGTCTTTTGTTAGGATCACTTCCTCTATTCCTATTTCTTCTATTACCACTCGCGTTACGGTTGTTGTTGTTGCCCCCGTTTCCATTATTGTCGTTTCCACTCTTGTTTCCCACATTCACCTCAACTTTCCCGGAACTTTCTCCAGACTGCTTCACGGCGACATTACTCTGAACATTTTCTTTTGAAGCCGCTCCAGACTTTCTCTTTCGGTTTGCCCTTGCCACCTCTCGTCTTAAGTAAATATCGGCCTTTTCTTAGAATAACTCTCTCGTGGGAGGTGACTTCCCAGAAAGATAATCTCCAAACTCGGAATCAGGATCGACTCCTTCCATCAAAGCCATCAAGATGGTGGGCTCGTGCGGGTCACTGACTTCTGTCACAGCTAAGTTGAAACGGTCGAGATATGACTTCAAAGACTCTCCCGGCGCCTGCTTAATTCTTTATAATTCAATAACACTCTTAGACTTTCGGGCATGGAGTCCGAACTGATTCATAAAACGTTCGCTCAATTCCCTAAAATTCGATATCGACCGAGGGGGAAGTCGGGTAAACCATAGCAGCGCCATGTCTTCTAAATAGATCGGGAAGGCTTTACACTTCACTGCGTCAGGGGCAACAGCAGCATTCATGAGCCATGCGTATCGCATCAAATGTTGTCCCGGATCAGTTCTCCCATTGTACTTGTCCATCTGCGGCAGGTTAAAACGTCGGGGAAACTGAAAGTTGAGGAAGTCGTCACTGAAGGGAGTATGGCTTCGTTCAATGCCATAATCTCCATTGGTGTAGTTCCGGCTTTCAGACATGATCTGGCGTACCATAGCCCATACGTCAGCAATGGTCAGGGGCCGTTCAGGCTCCCTGGCTCTGGTATCCGGGTTCCCTCTGGGCTCTTGATCAGGAGACGCCCTCCTTCTGATGTTCGGGTTTCCTCTGGGCTCCTGATCAGGGGACGCCCTCCTTCTTCGAGCCGCTTCTGCTCTGCTTCGTTCCCTACGCTCCCGGTCGATCTCGGGAGGAAGGGGCTGGAGCATTTGTCCCTGAGTGGGATTGGTAAGGTTAGGGTCTCTAGGTAATACATGGGATCCCTGCATCGGTAACAACATAGGCTCTCTCAAGCTTGGATCATTGGGTCCTAGTACCCGTGCAGCGTCCTCGCGGGACCCCAAAGATCCGAACGGCAACTGCTCCAAATTCTGAGGTCGTTCGAGCGGCCTTCTTTCACGTGGCCATTCTTCCTCAGAAGAAGAAGACTGATCCGCTAGTGTGTGACGAACCGGGGATGGGGTTCTCTGTCTACGAAGTTCGCTAATTTCCCTGCTCATGATTCTCATGTTTTCTTGCATCATGAGATTGGTGCGCTCGTGAATTTTCATAGCCTCCCTAGTACTCTCAAGCATGTCAAGAAGGCGCGAAAAATCTCCTTGGGTAATAGGCGCAGATGGATTGACCTGATCATTGACGGATCGGATCGGAGCTGAGCAATCAGGTCGGGTCGGAGCTGGGAGACTTGTTCGGGTCGGAGCTGGGAAGCTTGTTCGGGTCGGTTCAGGTTGGGGGATTGCACTGCTTCAGATTCTCCTACTCGGATCAGATCGGAGCTCTCTTGTTGAGTTCGGTTCGGATTTCCTGTATCTATCCGATCCACTCCCGAGCTCTGCCCACGAGACCTTGTCACAACCGCGTTTTGCTGATCTTCACCAACTCCGTTCCCTCGACTGGTTTGAACTACCTTGTCTTTTCCTTTGGCCATAGTTCTTCAACAATCAACCAACAAATATTCAAGAGCGTCGAAACTTGAGGATTAACTTCTTTGAACACAACGGTCCAAAAAGTAGAACGATAATCCAGAAAAACAGTGAATTCAAATGATTCTCAGTGAAAGCACCAAAATGTTAGACCAAAAAGTGGTTCTAACACCCAAATTGACTGAAATCGAAATAAAATAAGATCAAAAGTAAAATGGAGACATAGAATTTATAGTGGTTCGGCGTTGAAAAGCCTACGTCCACTTTGCGATCACTATTCTCGATGATATAGATGCAATTACAATGAGATATTCACTCAATTTCACTCACAACTCATGTACATTCACTCAATTGTCTCAAAACAAATGTTGAATGATGATTTGGATTATCTGGGAATGCTGGAATTCGGTTTTTGAAAGGGTTTGAACTCTCAAAGTGCCAAAAAGAAGATCCCTTTAATTGTCTCTGGGCGGGATATTTATAGGTGGAAATTTACTCAGAATTCGATCCGGGTCGGAGCCACATGTCTTCCATCCCATCATCCTCGGGCTCGGATGGATTCCAGTGCTGACAGCGCATCAGAGTAGCGGTCATCGTGGGTAGGAAATGGTCATAACTGCTCCGAATATTCAGGCGATGGTGGGGTGAAGTGATATGGAACGTGGGTTCGGTTCGGAGGAGCGAGCAGAAAGGGGTTCGGATCGGGGCATCCGATCCGACCCGTCCTGAGCTGAAATTGAGTCCTTATCCATTTCGCTCTGCTCCGTTCAGAACTGGTAGTAGCCCTCCGATCCGACTGGTAGTAGCCCTCCGATCCGACTGGTAGTAGCCCTCCGATCCGACTGGTAGTAGCCCTCCGATCCGACCCGATGCTTTCTAAGAAGAAAAGTTCTTCAACGCTTGACATCACGACTTTGTGTTGCCTAGTTCACAAAGTAGACTAACAATGACAGTTGTATGTCAACATGCCAACATATATGCATCGACATATGTATTTCAAAATTTGAAATTTGAGTATTTTTCAAGTGTTTTAATATGTAAATAATTCTGGAAATTCTTGAATTAAAACATAGTGATATAGATAAGTATTATAAAGTAGAAAATCATATGAAATCATAAATATAAATTATATAAACATATTTATAAAATTATAAAGTTTAAAACTATATTAATATAAAAATGCATAAATATATATAAACTTATAATCTTTAAAACTCAGGTTTAAAATCAAAAGTAGAATAGAAAAACTTTAATTAGAATTTGAATTTTGAAATTGAGTTGAACCTGGAGTGTTATTCAGAGTCTTACATAAACTACTACTACTATATTTATCTTGAACTCTTGATTTCTTGATTACTCATGAGTCTTGAATCTTCTCTGAATTCTAAATCTCTTTGATCCCTAAAACTGTACAGTCTTCAGTATTGATTCTTGTATAAAAATCCTACATATATGTATATATACATATCTATATATTTATATATATTCTAGTAGAGATGTTAGTATATATTTTATAATCAATTAATATTGAAATAAGATTGTTGTCATCAAAACTCCATTCTCCAACACTTGAAAATATGATCTACGAACTAAGTTTCAAATTCAAATTATCCATCCACAAATATTATCAAATCTCAATATCACTTAAATAAATGTTTTGATACCAAAGATTTCTCACAAATTTGAAATGTTCATCTACAGATACTGTCAAATTTTAAAATCATCAAAAATAAGATATAGAAAATAAATTGTTGATAAATAATCAAATCGACCATTAGGGAGGTTTCCCTACTGTAAGAGAGCCTAAATCAATTTGTCTGAGCTAATTTTACATGGAATAAAAATATAGAAAATAAACTCTGCGTCCGTCATCTTCTTGAAATTCTCTCTGCTTCATTCTGTTTATCAAGATGTTCATTCTGTTTGTTGTTGTCTCGCTACAATTCAGTTTCCCCATTTTAGCTTGCGTTTGGAAAATATCTCCTTCTCATCTCTTTTGGATTTGAGCTCCCGATAAAATCTCGTTTAAAAAAGGTTTTAAAAAAATCTGATAGATTTTAACTCAAATCACACTTTATTGATACCCTAGCTCTTTTAGAAGCCACCGCCTCAGTAATTGATCCGTCATTCATATTTTAACCCAAATCACAAATTCTGGTCTATGGTGCATCATTCATATTGCAGATGGATTAATTCTAAAGAAAACGCCTTGTCGTTCGGGTAATTTGTTTATCGTAATCGTATTGCTCCCCGATGTACTAGTTCAGGTAAAATAATAATAATTTTAATCTCTTATATTATGACGGGGTATAATATTTTGTAGTTTCCTAATCAACTGGAGACTATCTTAAGCCTTGTGGCTACAGTTTTGGTGGGATAAATTATGAAAAATGTTATTCTTGGGTCTTCGGTTTGGAGTCTATGCGATGTTTTAATTGTGGATTCTTGGGTCATGAAGATAGTTTGCTCCTAGGAGAAAAATTTCAATCGTTCTTCAATGGCTAATCATTCGATTTTGAAAAGACACGGTTTTTCTTCTATATCATCTCAGTTTGATAGTTGCTCTATTGACTCACTCCTTCAGTGTACCAATAAATTGTCTTGTAATATTATGTTGTATTTCATCTTTGACCCTATTTTTGGTATATGCTTGTCTTACACAATTTTGTCATTATTCTTGCAAACTAATGGAAAAAAGCTACTATGAAAAAAGGAGATGAAAGTACAAACTTCACTAGTTTATTTAGAAAGCAAGATGTCATTTTTCTGAAAGTATATTTGACTTCTGCAATGTTGAGTATTAATATTCTTTTACCATTTAAAGTTTACTTGGACTGCATTTGGTTCTGCCCATATTTGGACTGCATTTAGTTCAAGACTTTTATAAATCTGGTAAGACATTTAACTGACTGTAGTTTATTCTCCTTAGTTTAATTACATTATAATAAGACAGAAGTGTATTCATTAAAAATTGTACCTGGTTTTTCTTGATAATGTGTTACTCTTTTAATTAACTATGTTCTCTATCACCTAAACATTACTTGATAATATACCCAGCCATTGACATTGCATTTCTTAGGACATATTATAGATCATGTTTAATATTTGCGACTAAAATCTCCGGATATGATTCATGTTGGCTGTTTGTGTGGGTATATACATGACGTTGGGTCGTTACCTTATTTAACCACCAATTCGTGTGTTCAAATACAAATTGAGTAATAGGCTGAATTAGTTTTGAAAATTTACATAGTGGCATTAGTGGGGGCGACGGTTTAACAACTCTATCAACTTTTTTTATCCATTTTCTTCTTTGACGTTGTAATATTTTGGTTGCTTATGAACATGGATGAAAGTTAATCTGAATTGAAAGAAATGCGTCATTCATACCCAAAAAAGAATATGTTTTTGCAGTTTAAACTCTGTTTTTTTTTTCCTTTACTATTTTTAAGAAATCATGCAAGCATAGAGAACCTGAATGTTCAGCTGCTATCAACTCTGTATATGGGAATGTTCAAAGATCCGAGTTAGGGATGCACATTGAATTTTGTTTTATTTTGTTATCTGCTTCGGGACAGGGGTCCATATACTTTGGAAGCTTGATAATTAAAGATCGAATTAGAAAAATAAATGCTTGGCTAAAGAAGGTAAACTAATTTCGGTTCTTCACACTTTAGTGTAACTTTTTTTAAGCTTGGAAGCTTAATAGAACTTAATAAAATTAGAATCCCCATTTCTTATTATACTAAACTAATAGTATTTCCCCTTGACATTTCATCAAACAAACAACTATGACTGCAATATGTCATATATAGCCTATAATTCAAGGGCGTCACTGATTATGATTTATAAAGAAAATGTAATTGTATTGGTAGAATATTCATCGTATTTTGATGCAAGAATTTTTGGTTGAATCTATCATCATTTCTATTGGTTAAGGCTTTTACACCCTCACCATTTAAAAATTCACAATATATGCATTACTTAAAAACTAAGGAAAAAGCGTCCTGGTTTTATTGAATGTTATCTTTAGTGGACACGACATTTATTAATTGAATATTAAAGTTTGTTTTGACATTAACATATAAATTCAAGGTTACATGACATTATAAATCATTTTCTCTGAGAATAAGATCATCTCTTCGGAGTTTACATAGTCACTTGAACCTATCACACGTGTGTTTTAAAAAAATCTTATGCCGACTGTAAGTACATTGCTCATTTTGTGCAGGTTCAAAGTGAAAGTTAGTTACAATGGGTTATGGATTCTATTGGAAGTCAACTTTGATTTGTAGTGTATTATAGTCCACATATGAATACTTGCCTTAGGATTTATTTTTTATTTTTTGTTGTTTGAAATGAGTGTGGTCTTCTCAAAAGTCCATACAACAATTTGTTGGTTCTAAGCTATTGCATGCTAACATTATCTTGTGATGATTAAGTTAAATTGACAACTCAAAGAGAACAAAATATTAAAAATACAATTAAATGCCAAAAGACAATGCATTAAACGGAATGCTACAACAGAGCCATACGAAGAAGCATAAAAGATACCATGGTCAGGGAATAGAAGTGAAGTACTGAGAGTTGCCGTTAGCACAGTGTAAAAGTAGAGGTGTGGATAAGTGATGAAGCACGAAAGGTATCATGACATAGGGAAGCACATCATTCAACAAGTTGCTAATGGATCCAGCAATCTGGATATGGTTATAGTAATGTAGTAGGCCAGGGCATTGAATTTGCACTGAGGAAGTACTGTATTGAATGTTTAATTTGCAGGTCTTAGCGAAATGGTGCTGAGAGAGTGCATTGACTATGTTATAGGAGTTGCTAATAGAGAGGCAAGCCTGTATTCTGGTGAAGGTACGTGTTGTACTGAATTGTTATCATTCCGAGTTGTGCAACATTTGAGGTTCATTTGGCTTGACTAATAAGAAGTAGTTTTTTTTGGCATTTTGGGTGCTAAAACCATTTCAGTTCAATTATACAAGACAATCCAAATGGACCCTTAACTAAAGCTTCTAGTTTAGACTGAATGAACAAGCCTAAGGCCTAGTGAAGATTGATGCAAAAACCAGATACATGGTTGGGCAACGCAAGAGTACCAGGAAAGCAAAGTAGGGTGCAGCAAGACAAGGCATCAGCAAAAGGTGGATGGAGAGACAAAAAACTGAAGCTTAAATGAACACAAAAGTTGCAGGAAATGATGTGCTTATTGAAGTGATGTGTGCAACAATGGCGACATGCATCAAGAGCTGCTTACAAAGTATTGGAATTATAGCGATGACAACGCAGGTCTGAGCTGTGTTGTTGGCCACTCTTTTGTATGCATTTATATGTATGTTTGTATATATAATATAAGAGGTGACGTAAATCAATTGAACATGGAGTGGTAATAGTTATATTAAGCTTACAACGATTAAAAGTTAAGGTATGTACATGAGAGAATATACGCCATTACTGCATTTTGCCTAATGAGATCTATCTATTTAGCTTATTGCATACGAGAGATTATGCGAAACTACTACATGTGCCTGTGAATATATAAATATATAAATGCATATTTGTGTACTCTTAAAGGCAGATTTGGTTTTAGGTTAAGCTTCAAATGAAGAAAGGAGAGAGTTGTGTATAGGTGCTACAACGAAGCATGTACAAGTGCACACCTAAAAATGAATATGGGAATGCAACTGCATTATTGATATTTTATAAAAACTAATATGTTTCAAATATGTATTTATATATTATATTTGTATGTGTTAAATTTAACCTATCAATTAATAATTATATGAGATATGGGAAATACAAATGGGAATACAATTGTTGTACTAATATTTTATATATAAAAAACAAAGGTTATATCTCAGAAAGGTTACTAGAAGAATATCAACTATGAATCAATAAAGTGAAAAAACCCAGAAAGCAAGTAAGGCCCAGAAATTAAAAATTAATTAGACTTAGGAGTCACCTGAGACTAAGGTGGGTGATAATGCTAATTATACACACATCAAGTCCATCAATATAACGTATTAATAATGGTTATAACTACCTAACATACAATACATTTGAATGTTATTGTTTTCCCTTTAGTATAACTTGGGCAATCACTAAGTTAATATTCCATTGCTTTACACATTTTGGTGGCTGATATCTACTACCATGTCTTTTATATAACTGGCTCTTGGATAGCCAATGGATCAAATCGAGCATACTTCCCTGCCACCCATTGCATTCCCTTTCCATTGCATTCTCTTTTCATTGCACATTGCACATTATGATTACACTAGTTCATATATCTTAATACTTAAAACAAAATCAAAAACTAAAATAACTAAACATTAATATTAAATTGATCATACTTGATATATATTAAAAATGCATGCATGTGTTTATGACTGATTCAAATCAATTCATCGATAGTATATTCTTAATATTAAGTTGGTTTACAGGTAAAATCCATGTTAATTGCATTTCCACTTTTTAAATTACTTTTCTTAAAGTATCATATAAATTTTTTTAATAAAATTTAACTTGAAATATGTTTTAACAAATAATTTTATATTTTGTATTAAATATCATAACGGTCGGTTTTTCCACCGTTGTGCGGTAATACTAGTATAAATAAAAATTCAAAGTTAAAAATAAGTGTAAACCTAAAAATAAACAGACTAACAAGTGATTTAAACACAAAAGTGTTAAATATACATAATAAAAAAAACAATTGACGCTTAATTGCGAAGCGCGTGCCTAATTGTCGTCTCAACGGTATAATTGTAATTATTGCTGCCCTCTAGTTACTGACTTATTGTCCAACGTGGGGATGATCGCTACTTTTATCGAGTTCGAGTTTCCATGACCTCGATCTCTTATTGGTGGAAATCAGGGGGTCCATATGTGTTCCCATGATTTCCAACAATAAGATGGTGGAGTCATGTTGACACCACTTTAACAAACTACTACCGTCTATTTTTGCCTTAAAGACTCCGAGGGCAATTCTGTATTTTCAGCGGCTAGTGGCGACAGCCCCCAACTATGTTGGGATCATTTCTCTCTCCATTTCACCACTTAGCTCAAACCCTAGCTGTGCCGTCAATTTAAAAATATAATCACGAAATTTCACATTAATTTCAATGGGTACGTTGGGCAAAGCGATCTACACCGTCGGATTCTGGATTCGCGAAACTGGTCAAGCCATCGACCGTCTTGGCTGCCGTCTTCAAGGCAATTACTACTTCCATGAGCAGCGTACGTAATCATCTTCAGGTTCATTTCTCATATGATTGATTAACTAGTTAGTCGCGAAGACATCACATATTGGATTTAGTTTGAGCTAGAAATCGAAAATATTTGCAATGGTTATTCCGGATCTGTTTGAGTTTAGAACATCTTTGCTTATTTGATTTCAGTGTCCAGACATCGCACACTCATGAATATTTTTGAGAAAACACCAAGCGTTCACAAAGACGCTTTTATTGCTCCAAGTGCGTCTTTGGTTGGAAATGTTGAAGTAGGTCAGGGATCTTCCATTTGGTATGGATGTGTATTAAGAGGTATGCTCTTGTTGCTTCATGTGATTTGGTCGCCTTCATACAAAATTCTGGCTAATATTGATTTGTTCTCAGTTTATGTTGATTTCACTTTGCAAATACTGGTGACAACCTAGCGTGTTTCCTCATTTTTCTTTCTTCTCTATTCAGGAGATGCCAACGATATCCGTATTGGGTCTGGAACAAATATTCAAGATCACTCTCTTGTTCACGTTGCGAAATCAAATCTTGCTGGCAAGGTTTTACCCACCATTATTGGAGATAATGTTACAATCGGTATGCGTGTATCACTGTCTTTTTCTAGTGGTTAAACCCGTTTCCTAAGATATGAATATTAAACAATGTGCATTTCTTAGTGTGCAAATTTTATAACTTGGAGGTATTCCATGGATGTTCAATATCATTGTCTTGAGTTGTGATGCCAAAAAGACATTATATAGTAGGTACGTACACGGTGACAGTACTTCCTTAGAAGGCCATGGTCTTAAAATCAAATTTCAACAACATATTCTAGAAGTACCACCAAATAGTTTTTCAGTGAGCACAGTTAGAACTAATATGTGCATAACTGTATTCAAAAACCTAAAGCGGTGTTTGGTTTACGCTTTTTAGTTTTTAGTTTTCGTCCACACTAAAATGCGAACGATGCATGTATAATGCCAAAAACGGTCATTTTAGGAAACAAAATTAACACACAAAATAGAAAGCAACATTTTTTGTTTTTCTTATTTTGGGAATTAACACAAGAAAGAGATATAATATTTCATTCCGTCGTCCTTTACGTGGTCCTCTCCATCACCCTTTTACTCCCTCTGTCGCCCCTTAATTTTTCTTATTTTTTGTTATCAATATTGAAAACTCAAAAATATTTTAAACCAAACTACCTAAGTTTTTTGTTTTCTCATCTTATTGGTTTTCTTTTCCTGACATTTGGATAAATAGGTAATTGAGCAATTCCAAGTTCCAACTACAGAGTTTTGATACATGCCCTTAGTTTTTGACAATTTTAGTTTCTCACTATTTAGCTTAATGAAATTTTAACCTGGTATCATTTTTTCTTCACCCTTTCTGTATGGCAAAAAGATTCAGAAAGTTCGAACTACTCCTGATGTGGCGTGTTCTCTTACAATCTCTGGATTATCGTGTTAGTAGCATATGAAATTAAAGGAAAATGAGATTGAAGTTAAAAATCACAAGATAAACATTTCCTTTGTCATGGAAGTTACAGTTTTGCAGAAATTCAAGTGCCGTTGCTATTTTCCTCTCATATAAAGGATGTAGGTGGTATATTATTTAGCCTCGTTAGAGTCATGCGTTTTTTTCTTGTGAAATCTAGGGGGTGTACATTGTCATCGATGTAGCATATGAAATTCAAGGAAAATGAGATTGAAGTTAAAAATCACAAGAGAAACATTTCCTTTGTCTTTTTGGAAGTTACAGTTTTGCAGAAATTCAAGTGCCGTTGCTATTTTCCTCTCATATAAAGGATGTAGGTGGTATGTTATTTAGCCTCCTTAGAGTCATGCGTTGTTTTCTTGTGAAATCTAGGGGGTGAACATTGTCATCGATGTAGGATCGATTGCTAAAATAACCAAGTACACTGAAGATTCTGCTGAATCTCAGTAGGGATTTTTTTTGGTTCTACACAGCCATTATGCAACTGCACTGCTTGTTTCATCTTCGAATCATGTTTTGTCATCCCATGGTGACAATTTTTGCTGATCTAATCATAATTTTGGAAAATGATGTGAAAAAATAAATCGTAATATCATCAATAGAGTCATTAAATATAACTAAGAATTTCCCAAATACCCAGTAAGTGGTTTTTTTTCCATTCTTTCTTAAAAACCTGCTTTCGTAGGCCAGGGATGTAAGAAGGCTCGCCACTGTCCCATCTCTTTTAACTTAGGCTCCCGCGGATGCATTTTTTCAATTCTGAGATTTTGTACTCATTTTAATGGATTATTCCATGCCTCTGTAAATGAATTTTTTTTCTTGAAAAGTCACGATATATCTAGTGTTTAGTAGACCGTATTGTTTATCGAAAAAGGAAGATAAGGGAGATGGGGTATTATTTGAAATATTTGGGGTATGTTGACAAAATTAAGCTGTAGAAATTAGTTTGGTCTTTTAAGGTTGGAATAATAATTTTAAAGATTTAAATTTCAATTAGGATGTGCATATCTCCAAAATTTCATTAAAATGAATCATTGTTTATGTCTATGCAGTTTTGCATATGTATCTTTGTTAAAAATTAAAGTGATGTTAAAAAAGGTTTTACTTTACCTTCTTTTTTGTATAGCACTTACGGAGTTATCAAACAGGTCACAGTGCTGTTTTGCATGGATGCACCGTTGAGGATGAAGCTTTTATTGGTATGGGAGCAACCTTACTTGATGGTGTAGTTGTCGAAAAGCACGGTATGGTTGCTGCTGGCTCTCTTGTTAGACAAAACACGAAAATCCCATCGGGAGAGGTGATCGTCAGTTTTTGTTTATTTTTATTAATTTATACATATTTGTTTCTTTTTAAAACATAAGTACATTAACATTTGCACATTCACATACTGACATTCTCAAATATGCATAATAGTTTCATAATTTGCCGAAATTTGAGTGGTTTTATATGCTTTATTTTCCTTTTGTCTAAAAAGCTAAGATCCATTAGCATTCATTTTAACAGTCATTTTTGAATTGGAGTCTCCAAACGACGATAGATCAGTCATGTGAAAGCATTATGCTCTATACTGCACAGATCACGTGACTCGCCTAGCCATTAAGTTGCATTCTTGATTTCAAAAATATCCACCTTCTAAGTGATGATACCTTCTTGGGTAATAATATATGCAGATGTGACTTGATCTTTTTCTACCTTGGCCTTTAAAGGTGTTCAAAACAGCATATAAGAAAGTTTCCATTCAAACTTCCATCTTCTTCTGTTGGGTACCTCTTTAGCACCTCTATCGTATTTTGAGTTTACCATATTCCAAATGCTACAAGACTGGATATGTTCACATCACACTTAAGATCATCTTTATAAAAATCGGGCTAATATGAATATAACATCTAACATTGTAAACTTGTTATTTCAAATTGGCTGCTAATATACATGTTAACAGTCAATATTTACTTATAATATTATATAAGTCAGAAGTTTCAAAATGACCTTACATCCATGGGGATGATATTCATTTTGTAGATTACACATCTACAAAATTTTGCAACATTTAGGATTGTGCAACTCAGAATTTGATACGGGTACTAAAGTGGATCAGTGATGTATCCAGCTTATGACTGGGGTGGGCAAATGCCCTACCCAAGAAATCAGAATAGATAAACCTGAGCCAAAAATCAAATCTACTCAAGAAAATAAAAACCTAACCGACTTCACTGCAATTCCAATTTACGATCATGCCCACTGAACGAAAGTGAAAACGTTTTTTGCAACTACTTTGGTGATTCTTTCCGGTCGAAATCCAATAGATTTTCACTTTCTGTAGAAAATAATTAAGAATCCTTCCGTTGGATTCTTTAAAGGTATGAGACGGTTGGATTATTATTTTAGTATCCATTGGTGTTTAATCCAGTTTGCGATGATATGATGACATTTTGCCATTTATTAAATGACTTTTTGCTGTATTACTTTAAAGTAGTAAATTAATAGTTGATTTCAGCTGTGCTATTAGTGTAGTATTTGCCAATAAAAAAAATCAAACATATTTGTTTAATGTTTTGCTAACAGTGAACAAATGATTTGTTCTCAAACTTAATCTTTATCCTTGCCACTAATTGTTAATTAAAATATACATTAGTTGTTACTGGTTTAATAATTATATAATTAGATTACTGATTATAGTTAAATTAAAATTACGTGTTGATTTTCTAAAGCATTGAAAGCTTGTGGCTACCATATTGTGGTCAGCCACTGACCACCATTCGCCGTCTCCGACAGACTTCCACAACCGGACGATGAAAAATCGGGTTCAGCTGTAAATGGCTGACCAACGCATTGTAGCCTATGGTACAGTCTGCTGCGCTTTAGCAGTGCCCTGAAATTTTACATTTTTCCCATTAAAATATCTGATCACTTGCATAGTTTCGCCCAACGCAAACTTGTTAAAGGTCCTTTAAAGATTTAATGCATATACGTAGCAATGCCTAAAACAGCCATCTTGTTAATATTCAAATGAAAGGCTAAATTTGGCAGGTATGGGGAGGCAATCCAGCAAAACTGCTAAGAAAACTAACCGAAGAGGAGATAGCTTTCATATCCCAATCCGCAATCAACTACGCTAATTTAGCCCAAGCACATGCAGCTGAGAATGCAAAACCATTGGACAAAATTGAATTCGAAAAGGTGCTCCGCAAGAAATTTGCAAGAAAAGACGAAGAGTACGATTCATTGCTCGGCGTAGCTCGCGAAGTGCCTCCAGGGCTTGATAATGCTTTGCCTGAAAAATCTTCGAAGCCGGCTCAATGAGTTTTGGTCTTTTAATGTTGTGCTCTTTGTTATAATATTTATCTGCTTGTGGCTTTTTTTGTTACATTTTGCCTTCCCAATAAATCATTGAGTCGAGTTCTTACTTGAGATCAGTCATTGTACTTAATAGAGTTCCTATGTTTTGTTGTAGACTTGTAGTTCAACTTGAACTTTTCGTTTGTCTGGTGTTGCTTCAAATGAAAAGGGAACTGAAAATGTGGATTTTTATGGCTTGCTTCGATAGTACGTGTAATGGTAATAAATAGTTTTGGATGCTTAATATGCAGCAAAACACATGTAATGTATACTATTTACCTCAGTAAATAGTAAATGCATATAATTCGTTGTAATATGATAAAAATAATATATATAATGATTTTGATTTTTTGATTTTTTTTTTTTTTTTTTTTTTTTTTTTTTTTACAAAAAAAAGCCGAAGGTTTTGGACGTCAAATTTTAATCTGTTTGCTCTGAGTCCTCTGTTTTCTTTCCTGCATATATCCCAATATTTCAGCAAATATGCAGATAATTTTTGAAAGTTAATCATGCTTGTAAATTCTCTTCAATCTCTTTGAATTAATTCCATACTGGTCTTAATAGATTGCACCAGGTTAAATTAGGATTTCTTTGCGAATCCAACGTTTTAGCTAGAAAACTTTCGGTGTTAGTTTCTTCTAGCATATCTCTAAGATAAAGCGTTCATTATTTATTCTTAATGTGGATCAGAACGCGCTTGTTTAACGTATCCTTGGAATTCTTCTAAGATTTTTAGTTTTAGTCCTGGTCGTAGTTTTACATTTTTCTGTAGTTACAGTTATAGACTTGATTTATAAATACTGATCGAGTAAACTAAAATTTAGTGTTTATTATTATAAAATAAGGAAATTAGAACCCATTGGAGACAAGAAAGAAAATGAACCTTTATTCAAGATATTATTTATCTATTTCCATTACATTGGATCATTTATATATTTGACTTGGAGCTGGTGATTAAACTTATCTCATGATGTAAGACTAAACAATAAAATTAAAAAACATATTCATTCATACATTATAACACTCTCTCTTAAATACGCGTCTTCAAAATTTTGAATGCTCTGCTAATTCAAAGTCATCGCTTTTGAAACATATATGATGATATTGTCCCCCCTTATTATTATCATTTTTGCATATATTTATTCAGTTGATACAGCTATTTTTTGTTGTCTTATTAAAATAACCATTTGGAAAAATCAATGAGAAAAACCTTTAACGAGGAAAAAAGTATAACATGTGAGACTATAAATATAATATTAAAATGATATTCTTTCTAAGAGTTCGATACTTCGAAATCAAAATAATGTCTCCTTAAAATATTACTAAGAAAAACCCAATGTGAAAAATATTAGTGAAGGAAAAAAGGAGTACAATGACATATTTCAATATCCCATTTTTCCTCTGAATCAATATAGTGTCTCGTTAAAAATCTTAGTAAGAAAAACCATGTGGAAAATTCTTAATGAAGGAAAAAACTTATAATATAATATGACATATTTCAATAATTTAGTACATCAAATAGAGTTTGATACTTCTAAATCAATGTAATGCCTCGTTAAAACCTTAATAAAAAAAAACAATGGGAAAAAAATCTTAAATAAGATAAAAGAGTACATTATAACTTATTTTTATATGTTACTTTCTTGGTTGATACTTTTAAATTAAGAAAATGCCTTATTAAAACCTTACTAAGAAAACCTAATGGGAAAAAAAATCTTAGTTGATGAAAAAGAGTGCATTAAACATACTATTGGATGATCCTCCTGATTTAATAATTTCCTCTGAATTCGTATTCATCTTTCGATAACTCAAATTGCTTATAGATACTTCTTAATGAACTTTTTCTTTAAAAACTTCATGTGCATTTCCATGTTTTAGATATGTTTTCTTATTTAAAGCGCTTTCTGTTTGCGCTTTATATGCTACTAGTATTTATTATGAATACACTTCATGTGCTTACGATTTTGTGCTTCATTCAGATTTGCATACTGCAATATACATTTAATGAATAAGACAAGTCTTATTACAACAATATTAAGAAGAAGGAAGTAATTTACTCATCTTGAAGTATATCAAAATATCCATTACAACCTATGTAGTTAAGCCCCGCAAAAGCCCCACAAAATCCCCACTGTAGTCCGTAGTGCTCTTCAAGCGCTACACTATTTCAATTTAGCGTTGATGAGTAGTAGATCCGCTTTTGGCCCTGCTATTTTCCGCTGCATCCACAATCAAGATTTTTTAGTACCCGCTTTAGCAATATTAATGCACAGAGTTTGATTTGACAAGCTCTATTGTAATACCCCATAATTTTAAGAACATTATAATGATAACCTAATGAATACTTAATTAAATATTGGGAATTAAGTAAAATGGACTGCGTCATTGCGTTCGTCTCGGAATTCTGCTTGAGGTGGACTCTGAGTTTGCGTAAAACGGACACTGTATGAAGAAGATATTAAGGTGTGAAGTTTACACATATATAAGTCATTTATAAATAAATAAATAAATAATTCCAGAAAATCATAATAGGCGGGAAGGGGCGGGAAATCGGCCCTATGGTTGTCGACACCCATGGGTCGACACCTCCAGATCCGAGCCATTTTAACTGCGTACTTGGACTTGTTCTCTGACCAGATTCATTAACCATAGGCTATATAAAGGACTTTAATCTCATTGTTTTATTCATCTAAATCAATGGCGACAACAAGGTGTTGCCCCAACTCAGTTTGAACTAGCCTATTCTTCTTCAACAACAAGTTATTCATATTCAGAAATTTGTGCTACAACATCTGCAATCAACTCTCTGTTCTTTAGATCTAATCACAGTGAGTCCACGTTATTTTTTGATATAAACACTTAAAATATAATCTTGACATGCCAAGAAGTTTGGATCTAAGCCTGTGCCTATTAGTAATCTGAAATCATATCAGATTTGTTATTAATTCTATATCTAATTCACTGTTTAGATCTCATCATGCCTATTAATGATATCCCTTTTTTATTAATTTACCTAATTATGTCACCGTATGCCTATTATATTAGTTTGCTTAATCATGTCACTATGTCTATTTTGTTAGCATGACCAATTCTATCATCATATGCCAGTTTCTATTTGTTATGCCTATTCTTGTTCTTTTCTTCCCCATTTTCCCTTTTTGTTTTTATAGTCAGGATACCTTCGAGCCTAGGCATATCGCTTAAATACGCGAACGCACGAAATTGGGAACGTCTGGGGATGATAAATTGGGGCATAATTCTTATCGTAAACCATGAATGGGAATTTTGGGCATAATTTGTATCTTGAGCCAAAACTAGGGATTTGGGGGCATAATCTATATCTTGGCCTAAATCTAAATCGGGGTATAACTTGTACCGTAAATTAGACAGGGATTTGGGGCATAATAAACATGAAAATTGGATAATAAGGATAATACCTAGATTTACAGTAATTAGAAACTGTAACCGCGCTTGGACACAAGGTTAGATTACATTTGTGGAAGAAGTATGCCCGGAACCGACGGGCATATCCAGCGTCCACTAGTAGTGAATTTAATGTGAGGGGTCTAAGTGCATAAACACGTAGCGTGCTAAGACACGAGGTTAAGTCGGACTTGTGGAAGTCTGCCCGGACCCAACTGACATATCCAACATTCATAAGTTGTAGGCTTAATGTGGGAGGTCTAGCGCATTGTAACCATAAATGAATAAATGGTGATGAACTAGTAATACTAACCTGTAACAACCCGGAGAATCGGAACCAATTTAAAAAATTTATTTTGGCTATTTTAATGAATTTTGAATAATTTAAATGATTTATTTTAAATAATAATGATTAAAAATTTATTTCGAATAGAATTAGAACGTATGTATTTATTTAAATCGAAGTTAGAATATAAATGTTTATTTTAATTATAAAAGGAATTGGAAATGGCGCAGTAGTTTGAAAATTCGATTTCAAATTTCAATTGAACGTACATGATTCAAATAAACCGGATTTTGGTAAAACCAGAAATATTTGAAACTGTTTGAAAATATCTTTCCAACGAATGTGAAAAATTCAGATTTCATAACGGGAATAAAAAGTTATGTCCAGTGGAAAATTCAGAATAGTCGCTATGGAATTTTATATAATATATAGCTCTTAAAAATGGCGATTTTGCAAACGACCTCCGTTTTCAACGAGACCACTTTTGTTGGATCCGGAATGTCAAATAATTGCTAGATTCTATTTTTCATAATTTTTGGAATCAATATGTGAGCATGGTAAATTTAAATGTGTTTAGTCAATTCAGTTTGAATTTAATCGACTGGAAAATGACCATTTTTTAAACGGTCACCAAATTCAACGAAATTAGTTTTGTTAGGACCGTATCGTCAAAACATAGCTAGATTTATTTTTCGGGAATTTTTGGAGTCAGTATGTGGCTCCGATAAATTAAAATGTACGTTTAAATTCAATATGAATTTATTTATATTTTAATTTAAATGAAAACTGATCGAAACAGTCGAATTGGCTTACCAAACGTATCCCAATGTGTTCGGAATATGGGTATTTGGCTAGGGGTGTCAGTCGTTGGGTTTGATTTCAAGTTGAGATGGATAAACTAGTAATTTCCGAATTAAAGAATATTAAATTAAATTATATATAAGTCAATGTTTGGTCAAAACCCTTCAAACCTTTCGACCGTGGTCAATATTTACTGCCGCCTCCATACAAATGAATCAACGATCTGAAAGCTCAGATCCATCTTCCCAAAAATCCTCTGATCCCCTACCCTATTGGAATTCCTACCAACTGCAAACACGTTCATCTAGGCGTGATAAGGTCGACCAATGGTGATGATGGGAACTCTCGACTTGGGGTTCGCGAATTTTGTCTCCCAAGCAGCAGCTTTCGCAGCGGTTTACATCGATGGTGGGGCCACCGGACGTGGTGCCGTCCACGGCGGTGTGGGAAGCATCTCAAGGCGTTTCTGTTGGCTACCGGCGATCGGTCTCCGTTCGCCTGGACGAGGTGCGATGAAACGACCCGAACTTCCCCGGTAAGGAAAGCACGGATTGCTTTGAGAACAAGGCACATCAGAACACAAATAGAGGAACATTTCATTGCTTATTAGTACTATTCCATCAGACTACAAGAATATACAGAGTATAAATCAATATTACACATTATAAAATATCAGAGATTACAATACATTACATAGCAGCGGAAAATAATACAACACACAACTAGAAGTAATACACGGATACAGAGCTTTCCGAGTATCGTTCCAGCTGTAAATCAGGATCCTGTGAATATAAATCTGCAAAACCAAAACTATTAACTGCCCGTGTCAAAATAAGGGCACTCAGAGTTTAGGTTAAAACAATAAACTCCAGGTCAGTCATGTGACTGGTGTGATAACTAAAACAGTTATTAATCTTTATTTTAAAGTTAGGTAAATTAAGGGACCATGCCGTATAACATGGAATGAGTTTCCTTTCAAGAACACCAGTGCATAAAACAATAGCGCAATGCTAAATAAAGAACAATGAAGCTATTATAAGACCCAAGTCCTGTAACTCCTCGTAATTCTGTAACGCTAAGATTCACAAATCAAGGCATAATTAAAAGTTAAAATCAAAATCATGGGAAACGGGCTGCGCCATTGCGTTCGTCTCGGAATTCTGCATGAAAACGAGTCCGAGTTTGCGTAAATTGGAGTCCGTATGAGGAAGATATGGCCTCCGGAAGATTCAGCGAAGTTCAAATTTCAAAACAGGGCCGAAAAGGAGTTCAAATTCGAAAAACAGACCCAGGATGGGCTGGGCGGGAATTTTCCCGCCCAAGGCACCCAGGTCGACTTGGTAGTCGACCTGGGTCACCCAGGCCGACTGGGTAGTCGACCTGGGGTCGACCCCCCCTGCTTTTTCCAGCTTTCTGCTCTGGTTCGTTCTGATGTATTTGGTCACGTTTTCTGACCAGGTTCGTCCGCCTAACACTATATAAACAGCCCTGGTCTTCTTCTCTGTTCACAATTCTTTTCTATCCTTATGCTGCCTCTGAGAAAATATATAAATAAATAATATATATAAAATAAACCAAGACGAGGAAATGCTGCTGAAAGATTTTCAAGAAGAGGTTCAAGTCAAGCTAGGATTCAAGAGGAGGTTCAAACAACTTCAACGACTGCAACGACTGTTTTTCTACGAATCTAATATAATCTGTAAGTCAGTTATTTCTAGATTTGAACGTTTTTCTCTGTTCGTGATATGAAATTAAAGGAATAAAAGAATATGCCAAATCTCTCTCTCTCTCTCTCTCTATTCGAATCAGTGCTTATACTCTTGAATCTAATTAAGAACTGTTATGATTCAAGGACAAATAAGACCATGACTATGAAACTATGGACCTTAGAACCATATGGCTATGACTATGAACATTGCCTATGACTATGGACATTGCCTATACTTATGAATATTGCCTATGCCTGTGACTGTGACTATGAGAATTATTTTCTTGGCCGTGAAAACCAACCTATGCCTTTGATTAGGAAAAGCATAAACTATTGCCTATGACATCTGTGATTAAACACTTATGATTCATGACTAGGAAAGTGTTGCTTAAGTTCTGGGATTATGAGATTAAACCCGGTTATTTACTCTGCCTGTCCTTGGTTTTCTTTGGTTTTAGACCTTGGGAATTTACCTATTAAGTTAGGTCTACCCATGTTCTTGAACCTATGTCTTTATTTCTGTCTATTCTTGGTTTTAGACCTTGGGAATTTACCTATTAAGTTAGGTCTACCCATGTTCTTGAACTGACGTCGTTATTCAACCCTTTTTATGCCAGTTAGTATGTATATCTTTTGCATAACATCTTTGGTTCATTCCCTATTTTCTATGAACCTAGCTTTATTTATAATCTAGAATGAATCACGATTATACGAACGGTGGGAATGCGGTTTGGGCAAAATATGAAATGTACTAAAAACGTAGTTTAACTTGGAAATTGGCATAAATTGGGAACATGTATTATGGCATGTTCATAGAAATACAAATTGGATAAATTTAACATAAATTATAGGATGTGTAATTTGAGTCTAGTATTGACTTGTAAATCTAGCATTTACATGAGTTATGAACTAGAATAATAAGTCTAGTTTGACGTGAACTGTAATTAGAATGTTAAATCAGGATTGGATTAGCTAGTTTGGCACGGTAAGTATATTAGCATAAATTTGAAATTGGCCATAATTGGGAATAATTGGCAGGTTTAGCAAAATCATGGTTAGTGACACTTAATTGGTATAGTTTACATACCAAAAGGCATAAATATGATATAGAGGGGAAAATGGACCATAAGAATAAATGTAGACAATTTACATTAAAAGAGTAATTGGGAAATAAGTAAATTAGGAATAATTTACTTATAAAATTTGGCCTGAATGAGGAAATATAAATTTAGACAAATCAAGAGTTTATTAACGACATCTCTTTTAATGACACACCAGAAAGTTCTAGGGTGACAGAGAGGATAGTGTCTAGGCTTGGGTTTGAAAAATACAAGTTTCTTGCTCTCCCTGACTATCCCTAACTGATCCGACGGACGGGATGGTTACTTTTAAAACCAATCTGATTTGAAAATTAATCAAACCCTTTAAACTTAGAAAACACGAATATGCCTAACCCGAGGTTAGACTGAGTTGCGATGTAAACCTGCCCGGAACCAACCGGCACATCTAGTAGTCGCAACAATACCTGTCTAATGTGAGTGGTAGCGGCTTTAATTTATTTAGTTAAAGCTAGAACAAGAATGGTAGGGTTAAGTTAACTAAGACACTTAACCAGTTCAACATGATAACTAGACTGATGGGTGGGGTTAGGTTCAGAATGACACTTAACACAGTTAAGCTAGAATGGGAGGGTTAAGTCCATAGGAACACTTAACCAACTTAACACAGTTAAGCTAGAAGGGGAGGGCTATGTAAGAACCCGTAACTTCCCCGTTAAGGAAAGAGCGGATACTTTGAGAACATCACACAAATGAACGCAGACGGAAGAACATTTCATTGTATATTACAACAATTCCATCAGAATACAAGAATATACAGAGTATGAATTAATATTACACAGAAAATATCAGAGATTTAAATTACATTTAAATACATCGCAGCGGAAAAACAATATAAATCACAACTGAAAATAATGCACGGATACAGAGCTCTCCGAGCATCGTTCCAGCTGTAAATCAGGACCCTGTGACTATAAATCTGCAAAACCAAAACTACTAGCTGCCCGTGCGGAAAATAGGGGCACCCAGAGTTTAGATTAAAACAATAAACTCCAGGTCAGTCATGTGACTGGTGTGAGAACTAAAACAGTTATTAATCTTTGTTTTTAAAGTTAGGTAAATCAAGGGACCATGCCGTATAACACGGAACGGGTTTCCTCCCAAGAATACCAGTGCAGAAAACAAACAGCGCAATGCTAAATAAAGAACAATGAAGCTATTATAAGACCCAGGTCCCATCACACAATGCAACGCAAGCCGGAGGATAGGGTTTTCCCTAATAATAGCCAAATATGCTTGATACGCGAAATTTCATCTTATATTATCACTATAAGTGAAGAAAACAACTTCAAATATAAATGTATCAATCATAGACGGCATGGGTACCATATATCATGTCGCCAATACTAGGCTCTACAATCAAAACCGCAAAATGTCATATTTGGAAATTGGATTTCCATCATGGTGGCTCCTGATTCGAAAGATCGATCGCGTAGTGCCATCTCAACGGCTTACGTCTCGGCTAGAGAAAACACCGTAATGCACATCCGCACTTTTGGGAAATCGAGTATCACTGCGGCTTACGTCCCGGCGAGAGAAAACACCGCTTACCCTATCCCTCTGAGCACAAAGCTCAATCTCGGTCGACCGAATCCACGACACCACGAAGGTGCCCATCCACGAAAAAGCATACTGATCAAACCATCAGTTTACCACCATACCGGGGTGTGAGGCTCGCGAATCCACGCTATACACAAAGCCGTGCTATATTAAAGCTGCGCTTTGATCATCATCCACCAAACTTTGCTTTTCAACAAAAGTCTGGATCACTGCATCTCAGCATGCCACACTATCAATCCATATCGTACCACTGATTTCTGCCAATATATAACCTCTAAGCTCGTATGTCTCAGAGAAGGGCGTTAAGCAAGAGAATAAATTCTCCGCCGCCAAACAGATATATATTTAGCAGAGATCAACGAATACAATATAAAGGAATACAATGTCAGACACACCATCCATTTACAAGTCCGTTCTGGGTCTGAACGAAACCGGAGGCACTTTCCTCGCATATCCGTCGACCTCCAAGCACGTCCGGACGGCTACCACTTCAGCCCCCTTCAAGGTAGCTACTCCCATGTTGAGCGTCAGTAGCACCCATCCATTCGATGTGAAGATCGTCGGTCTTGCACCGTCTTCAATCTCTTCGACTTATCGTCGAATCGGTTATTCAGAATGGGTATAGACCCGGCCTTTCTGAATAACCCACGTATATAATAAACAATGTTACACAAACACAACAAACGCCTCATTCCAATTCAGAATATTCTTTTATTCACAAAATCACATTCTTAGGGAAATGTTCCCATTAATTTTATCCAAGATAAATTCTTCTAAATTTATTCTTTAATCCTCCTATGGATATCATTTCAAGCTAGTCGGGATTAACGAGCCACACCGAAGTAATTATTTATTTTATTTCCCAATCCCAACCTATATATCCCATGGAGAAAACTGGTAATACTCCACATCTAACACCACGGTGTTATCGGTAAAATTAATTACCATTTCACGTTCAAATCTAATTACAGATTTAACTACCGCTTTGGAGCAAAACTGGTGATACTCCATTCTCGATCACCTTTCAAATTTGATAATTTAAATTATCAATTCACATTTTCAATCTAATTAAAGATTCATTAAAACTCCTCTTAGTTTTAATCTTTTCAAAAATCAACATCCTGCCTTTAACTGGGTTAAAGAACCAATGTCATCTAAAACACGATTCACGATAAACCCAAATCACATTTGATATTATATACAAGGCTCTGAATAGAAAATATATCGGCTTATATTCAATATCAAATTCTGAAACCAACAAATATCGTATTGGAAATAACGATATATAACATATCTTTCAAATTCCCCAAAACAATATCTGTATAGTCACGAAATTCAACATCGAAATATTCCGAAGATAATTTCGATTCAACTCCACTTCCACTTCACCTATTGGGAATATTGATTATTTTTAAAATCACTTTCAAATTCAATTTATTTATTTCAAAAATAAATTGATTTTAATTCTAGTTCAAAACTAGTTCATTTCGACAAAAATATATTTTTTTTCCTTTCAAATGTGGAATTTTTCAGCCCACTTCTTTCCAAATCACATATTATGATTTTACGCAAATTATAGATATTTTGAATAATTTTATCAAGGCCCGTACAGTCGATTTCCATCTACGACCATCGAACTGCACTTATAGCGACCTTTTCTGAAATTGATTTGGACATAATTCCAAATCCAACCGTTAGATTTCAAATTTCTAATATTCATTGGAAAGCTCTTTTCGATACGAACCCAACGGTTCCGGTTTTAGGAGAATCCGACGGTCGGATCTCCCGTAATGTCCATTTGAAATAAATGGTCGAAATTCACGAACTACCGCGGCGCGGCGCGTTCTATTCAGGCCATTATATTATATATATAATATATATAATATATATTTCGTCGATTTCTATTTAAAACGAATTTTATAAATCGTTTTAATTTCGTTTCAAAAACAATTCAACTTCTATATTCAATTTCAAATCGATTTGATTTCGATTCAATTAGGATTCAAATTCTCTTTCTATTCAATTTGAATTCAAATTCACTTTCTATTCAATTTGAATCGAATTCACTTCAAGTTGATTCAATAAAATTTCGATTTCAATTCTTATCTAATTCAATTGGAATTTCATTTCAAAATATTAGATTTTGAAATCACTTTTCAATATTCATTATAAAACGAATAAAATCGATATAAATATCGTTCACGTCAAAATAGCGCAACTCTAATCAACACGGCTTTATATATTTCAAAAACTTCTTTATTTTATTCAACAAATGAATATTTATTCCATTCAACACATGAATCTATATTTCTTTCAACACACGACTAATCTCCACACATGAGTACTGTCAACACATCACTATTTTGTTATGTAAAATATTTTATAAAACTATGGTATCTATCGTTTGATTTTAATTAGACTCCACCGTAAAGTAGATCTAATTTTAAATATGATAAAGATGTAAATTTCATTGTATAAAATATTTCACTCAACACATAATATTTTCAACTCAGGAATCTCGTCAACACATGAATATTTTTATATTCAACACATGAATCTTATTTTATAATATTCATTATTTTCCCGATTGGAATGAGGCCCAATCAATCACCATATAATGTTAATTATATGGATTTTATACAACACATGTATATAATAGCATTGAAAAATAATCAACCATCAACCAAAGTGCACTACACTGTATAAGCATCAAATATAGATATCTAACGCTTATAACAGCCTGTCAATCAATCAATCGACATATTTAATCAATCAGGATGAGTGAACTTCAAATTTCATCCCAACACCCGTGTGGGGTTTCAAACAATCAAACACAGATTTTAGTTGTGCAGTTGGGCGATGTATAAAATTTATCGTCCCAATCAATATCAGTCAAATCAGTGTATATAAACAAATCGGCCGATTTGTTTATAAATATTTATTTATTTATTCACTTTCACGATAAAAATTATATTTTTAACGATAATATATTTTATTTTAACACATGAATTTCTATTCATTTCATTTATCAAATAAAATGATATTTTTATTTTTCTAATTTATTTTAGAAAATTTCGGCGGCATAACGGCACGATACTAGAAACGGGACGAGGCCTAGCCTTATCCCCGGTCTAGTGAAGGCCCACGCCATTCACACATCAATCAAACCCATTTCAATTCACCAAACAATTCAATTCAAACCAAATAAACTAACCAAGTACACAACCAAACTATTTAACAAACAAGCCATCCATGGTCTATGGATGACGGGTGTCGGGTGCTACTAAACACCGTCTGCATCCTAGTATATATATAACTAGAAAAGAAATTGAAGAGTGAGAAGTTCTCACTGAGGGTTCCACTCCGCCGTGCTTTGCTTTTGAATTGCTGAACCGTCTGGATTCCTTTGAAATTCCAATGCAGTTCTTTCACGCTGTTCAAATAAAAATTATATTTTTATTTCACTTCATATGTATTTTTACAATGCTTCTTTCTATATAAAAATTATATTTTATATTTCTATTTCATATAAAAAGATCGAATTTTTATTTTATCGCTATAAAAATCGCATTTTAATTTCAACATATATATAAGAAAGATCAGATTTTTTTTCCGCTACTTTCATAAAAACCACATCTTTGCTCCTTCTACAACATAAAGATCAAATCTTTAACACTTTCATAATGAAAAAAAAATCATATTTTTATATCTTCTATAAATTAAAAATCGAATTTTTATTCCTCCTAAAATATAAAAATCATATTTTTATAATCTTTACCATATAAATAAAAATAAAAATAAAAATCATGACTTTTATAAACTAAAAATCAAAACTTTTATTATTCTTTCTATAGAAATCACGTTTTATTTCATCTACTTATAAATCTATATTTAATAATCATAAATAAAAATAGACATAACATAAATACTCACACTTTTATGTGGAAATCCAAATTTGGATGGAAGAAGGGTTCATAGCCGCAGAGGAGGCGGGGTTAGGCGGCGTTGGTGGTGCTGGGGCCCACCATTGGTTGTCAGCGGCGTTCAGCGACTATGGGGATTCAAATTGAGGAGAGAGGATCGATAAAGGGGAGGGGAGAATGGTGGCCGGTCTGAGGTGGAGAGGGGGTCGGAGCGGTGAGGGGAGGTGGCGGAAGGGGCTGCAGGCGGTGGAGGGTCGGAGCAGATGGTGATTTAGGGTTTTCTGTTGGTGGAGGAGGGAGAAAACGGGCGTAGCAAAGAGGGGGGAAGGGGGACGACCATCAGCTGCGGAGGCCAGGGGAGGCGCGCGCCACCAGTGGCGACGGTCGTGGCCTGAGCGGGGCAGGAGCTGCTCCGTCGTTGGAGTTTTTTTTTCTTTTTTTAATTTCAAAACCAACGGAGGAAGGAACGAGGAGAGAGAGGGTGGGTCAACGCCTGATATAAATATATATATTAGTTAATTTTATTTTATTTTAATCCAAAAAGTAACTTTTATTTTTGAACTTGAAATCAAGCCCACCGCTTGTCGTCCATAGCTAATTACCCCCATTCCGAACACAATGGGATATATATCGTAGGCTGATTTGATCGTTTCGATCGGTTTTCGTCAAAATCAACATATAACTCTATATATTGAATTTGAACACGCCTTTCAATTTACTGGGGTCGCATACTAACTCGAAAAATTTTAGAAAAATATTTTCTAGCTTCGTATTGACGATACGGTCCTAACAAAACTAGTTTCGCTGAATTCTGAGGCCGTTGGAAAAATGGCCAATTTCCAGTCGATTAAAATCAACTGAAACTGGTCAAACGTGTTTTCCTTTGCCACACTCACATATTGATTCGAAAAAATTATGAAATTTGAAACCTAGCAATAATTTGACATCACGGATCCAACAAAAGTGGTTTCGTCGAAATCCGAGGTCTTTTGCAAAATTTCCATTTTTAAGGGCCTGAATTCCATAGCGACTATTCAGAATTTTCAACTGGACATATCTTTTGATCCCCGCTATGAAATTTTGATTATCCGGATTCGTTGGAAAGATATTCTCTATTAGATTCCATTATTTTTGGTTTCGCTAAAATCCGGATTGTTTTGCACCCGGTACATTCAATTGAAGTTTGAAATCGAATTATCGAACTACCGCGCCATTTTCAGTTCACTTTATAATTATATATAATTATTTATATTCTAATGACGACGCATATAATATATACGTCGAATTCTATTCAAAATAAATTTCTCATCGATATTATTTAAAATAATCTATTTTAAATGTTCAAAATTCGCTAAAATTGCCAAAATAAAAATTTTAAACTGGCCCAGATTTTCCGGGTTATTACAATCTCCCCCACTTAAAACTTTTCGTCCCCGAAAAGGAACAAAGTCGAAAGTGGTTTGATTAATCAACTCTACGTTCGATCTGGCTTCCATTCTCCAACTTTTCAGTTTCTGAGAATTTTCAAATTCTTCGAAAATTTGGCTAACACCCTAAATTTTCGAAAAATTTCGCCATAACCTCCCCTGCACCGGGAGCATCGGGGAATTTCAAATAGCTTCCCCGGTCCTTCAGATCTCAAAAAGAAAAAGAAAAAGCCAAGCGGCTAGCCAATAGGCTCATAAAATCATCATCACCCAAACAAAACAGTAAATTATGTAGTAAACATGTACCTATTTGTCGGGCAAACAAATTTTATTCTTCGGCTCTAGCCTCCTTGCTATGACCTGTTCAATGTAAGTATAGGTATATGCAAGCAAATGCGACCAAATTTTCAATACAATTCAATATTTGATACAATTAGGCATAAATGGTTAAAATTATCAAACAAATAAACAAACGACACAAACATCAATCAATTAGTGGATTAGAGTTTTCAAATTCATAATTTTGATACATACACAGAAAATCTTGTTTTTGATGCCAATTCACAACAATGTATTCTAGCTATATAAGTTTTGGTTCTCACACCAGCCTAATGGAAATATATAGAAATCACACCTTCGAAATTCGAATATGAATACTGATGATGATGCACCATCATCAGAATCATCCCCGGATGTCTGGAATGTGATTCTATATCTACCCAGTATATTAAAACTTCGAATATACGTTCATGACGCGTATATGCAAAACCTTTATATATTGGATTGTCCATATTCAAAATAAATAAATATTCAAATACGTATAAAACGATTTAAATTTTAAAACAAAATTGTTTTCTTTTGAAAAATATACTCTTCAAACTCATTCTAGGACACTTCTGATCCTATCTCTAACGAGTCATTCTAATTGGATATTACTAATCCAATATCTGATGAATTCTTTCGTATGGTTCTAATGTGTCTTGTTCTCGAGCTCTGTAAACCAAAGCTCTGATACCACTGTAAGAACCCGTAACTTCCCCGTTAAGGAAAGAGCGGATACTTTGAGAACATCACACAAATGAACGCAGACGGAAGAACATTTCATTGTATATTACAACAATTCCATCAGAATACAAGAATATACAGAGTATGAATTAATATTACACAGAAAATATCAGAGATTTAAATTACATTTAAATACATCGCAGCGGAAAAACAATATAAATCACAACTGAAAATAATGCACGGATACAGAGCTCTCCGAGCATCGTTCCAGCTGTAAATCAGGACCCTGTGAATATAAATCTGCAAAACCAAAACTACTAGCTGCCCGTGCGGAAAATAGGGGCACCCAGAGTTTAGGTTAAAACAATAAACTCCAGGTCAGTCATGTGACTGGTGTGAGAACTAAAACAGTTATTAATCTTTGTTTTTAAAGTTAGGTAAATCAAGGGACCACGCCGTATAACACGGAACGGGTTTCCTCCCAAGAATACCAGTGTAGAAAACAAACAGCGCAATGCTAAATAAAGAACAATGAAGCTATTATAAGACCCAGGTCCCATCACACAATGCAACGCAAGCCGGAGGATAGGGTTTTCCCTTATAATAGCCAAATATGCTTGATACGCGAAATTTCATCTTATATTATCACTATAAGTGAAGAAAACAACTTCAAATATAAATGTATCAATCATAGACGGCATGGGTACCATATATCATGTCGCCAATACTAGGCTCTACAATCAAAACCGCAAAATGTCATATTTGGAAATTGGATTTCCATCATGGTGGCTCCTGATTCGAAAGATCGATCGCGTAGTGCCATCTCAACGGCTTACGTCTCGGCTAGAGAAAACACCGTAATGCACATCCGCACTTTTGGGAAATCGAGTATCACTGCGGCTTACGTCCCGGCGAGAGAAAACACCGCTTACCCTATCCCTCTGAGCACTAAGCTCAATCTCGGTCGACCGAATCCACGACACCACGAAGGTGCCCATCCACGAAAAAGCATACTGATCAAACCATCAGTTTACCACCATACCGGGGTGTGAGGCTCGCGAATCCACGCTATACACAAAGCCGTGCTATATTAAAGCTGCGCTTTGATCATCATCCACCATACTTTGTTTTTCAACAAAAGTCTGGATCACTGCATCTCAGCATGCCACACTATCAATCCATATCGTACCACTGATTTCTGCCAATATATAACCTCTAAGCTCGTATGTCTCAGAGAAGGGCGTTAAGCAAGAGAATAAATTCTCCGCCGCTAAACAGATATATATTTAGCAGAGATCAACGAATACAATATAAAGGAATACAATGTCAGACACACCATCCATTTACAAGTCCGTTCTGGGTCTGAACGAAACCGGAGGCACTTTCCTCGCATATCCGTCGACCTCCAAGCACGTCCGGACGGCTACCACTTCAGCCCCCTTCAAGGTAGCTACTCCCATCGTGAGCGTCAGTAGCACCCATCCATTCGATGTGAAGATCGTCGGTCTTGCACCGTCTTCAATCTCTTCGACTTATCGTCGAATCGGTTATTCAGAATGGGTATAGACCCGGCCTTTCTGAATAACCCACGTATATAATAAACAATGTTACACAAACACAACAAACGCCTCATTCCAATTCAGAATATTCTTTTATTCACAAAATCACATTCTTAGGGAAATGTTCCCATTAATTTTATCCAAGATAAATTCTTCTAAATTTATTCTTTAATCCTCCTATGGATATCATTTCAAGCTAGTCGGGATTAACGAGCCACACCGAAGTAATTATTTATTTTATTTCCCAATCCCAACCTATATATCCCATGGAGAAAACTGGTAATACTCCACATCTAACACCACGGTGTTATCGGTAAAATTAATTACCATTTCACGTTCAAATCTAATTACAGATTTAACTACCGCTTTGGAGCAAAACTGGTGATACTCCATTCTCGATCACCTTTCAAATTTGATAATTTAAATTATCAATTCACATTTTCAATCTAATTAAAGATTCATTAAAACTCCTCTTAGTTTTAATCTTTTCAAAAATCAACATCCTGCCTTTAACTGGGTTAAAGAACCAATGTCATCTAAAACACGATTCACGATAAACCCAAATCACATTTGATATTATATACAAGGCTCTGAATAGAAAATATATCGGCTTATATTCAATATCAAATTCTGAAACCAACAAATATCGTATTGGAAATAACGATGTATAACATATCTTTCAAATTCCCCAAAACAATATCTGTATAGTCACGAAATTCAACATCGAAATATTCCGAAGATAATTTCGATTCAACTCCACTTCCACTTCACCTATTGGGAATATTGATTATTTTTAAAATCACTTTCAAATTCAATTTATTTATTTCAAAAATAAATTGATTTTAATTCTAGTTCAAAACTAGTTCATTTCGACAAAAATATATATTTTTTCCTTTCAAATGTGGAATTTTTCAGCCCACTTCTTTCCAAATCACATATTATACGCAAATTATAGATATTTTTAATAATTTTATCAAGGCCCGTACAGTCGATTTCCATCTACGACCATCGAACTGCACTTACAGCGACCTTTTCTGAAATTGATTTGGACATAATTCCAAATCCAACCGTTAGATTTCAAATTTCTAATATTCATTGGAAAGCTCTTTTCGATACGAACCCAACGGTTCCGGTTTTAGGAGAATCCGACGGTCGGATCTCCCGTAATGTCCGTTTGAAATAAATGGTCGAAATTCACGAACTACCGCGGCGCGGCGCGTTCTATTCAGGCCATTATATTATATATATAATATATATAATATATATTTCGTCGATTTCTATTTAAAACGAATTTTATAAATCGTTTTAATTTCGTTTCAAAAACAATTCAACTTCTATATTCAATTTCAAATCGATTTGATTTCGATTCAATTAGGATTCAAATTCTCTTTCAATTCAATTTGAATTCAAATTCACTTTCTATTCAATTTGAATCGAATTCACTTCAAGTTGATTCAATAAAATTTCGATTTCAATTCTTATCTAATTCAATTGGAATTTCATTTCAAAATATTAGATTTTGAAATCACTTTTCAATATTCATTATAAAACGAATAAAATCGATATAAATATCGTTCACGTCAAAATAGCGCAACTCTAATCAACACGGCTTTATATATTTCAAAAACTTCTTTATTTTATTCAACAAATGAATATTTATTCCATTCAACACATGAATCTATATTTCTTTCAACACACGACTAATCTCCACACATGAGTACTGTCAACACATCACTATTTTGTTATGTAAAATATTTTATAAAACTATGGTATCTATCGTTTGATTTTAATTAGACTCCACCGTAAAGTAGATCTAATTTTAAATATGATAAAGATGTAAATTTCATTGTATAAAATATTTCACTCAACACATAATATTTTCAACTCAGGAATCTCGTCAACACATGAATATTTTTATATTCAACACGTGAATCTTATTTTATAATATTCATTATTTTCCCGATTGGAATGAGGCCCAATCAATCACTATATAATGTTAATTATATGGATTTTATACAACACATGTATATAATAGCATTGAAAAATAATCAACCATCAACCAAAGTGCACTACAATGTATAAGCATCAAATATAGATATCTAACGCTTATAACAGCCTGTCAATCAATCGATCGACATATTTAATCAATCAGGATGAGTGAACTTCAAATTTCATCCCAACACCCGTGTGGGGTTTCAAACAATCAAACACAGATTTTAGTTGTGCAGTTGGGCGATGTATAAAATTTATCGTCCCAATCAATATCAGTCAAATCAGTGTATATAAACAAATCGGCCGATTTGTTTATAAATATTTATTTATTTATTCACTTTCACGTTAAAAATTATATTTTTAACGATAATATATTTTATTTTAACACATGAATTTCTATTCATTTCATTTATCAAATAAAATGATAATTTTATTTTTCTAATTTATTTTAGAAAATTTCGGCGGCATAACGACACGATACTAGAAACGGGACGAGGCCTAGCCTTATCCCCGGTCTAGTGAAGGCCCACGCCATTCACACATCAATCAAATCCATTTCAATTCACCAAACAATTCAATTCAAACCAAATAAACTAACCAAGTACACAACCAAACTATTTAACAAACAAGCCATCCATGGTCTGTGGATGACGGGTGTCGGGTGCTACTAAACACCGTCTGCATCCTAGTATATATATAACTAGAAAAGAAATTGAAGAGTGAGAAGTTCTCACTGAGGGTTCCACTCCGCCGTGCTTTGCTTTTGAATTGCTGAACCGTCTGGATTCCTTTGAAATTCCAATGCAGTTCTTTCACGCTGTTCAAATAAAAATTATATTTTTATTTCACTTCATATGTATTTTTACAATGCTTCTTTCTATATAAAAATTATATTTTATATTTCTATTTCATATAAAAAGATCGAATTTTTATTTTATCGCTATAAAAATCGCATTTTAATTTCAACATATATATAAGAAAGATCAGATTTTTTTTCCGCTACTTTCATAAAAACCACATCTTTGCTCCTTCTACAACATAAAGATCAAATCTTTAACACTTTCATAATGAAAAAAAAAATCATATTTTTATATCTTCTATAAATTAAAAATCGAATTTTTATTCCTCCTAAAATATAAAAATCATATTTTTATAATCTTTACCCTATAAAAAAAATTAAAAATAAAAATCATGACTTTTATAAACTAAAAATCAAAACTTTTATTATTCTTTCTATAGAAATCACGTTTTATTTCATCTACTTATAAATCTATATTTAATAATCATAAATAAAAATAGACATAACATAAATACTCACACTTTTATGTGGAAATCCAAATTTGGATGGAAGAAGGGTTCATAGCCGCAGAGGGGGCGGGGTTAGGCGGCGTTGGTGGTGCTGGGGCCCACCATTGGTTGTCAGCGGCGTTCAGCGACTGTGGGGATTCAAATTGAGGAGAGAGGATCGATAAAGGGGAGGGGAGAATGGTGGCCGGTCTGAGGTGGAGAGGGGGTCGGAGCGGTGAGGGGAGGTGGCGGAAGGGGCTGCAGGCGGTGGAGGGTCAGAGCAGATGGTGATTTAGGGTTTTCTGTTGGTGGAGGAGGGAGAAAACGGGCGTAGCAAAGAGGGGGGAAGGGGGACGACCATCAGCTGCGGAGGCCAGGGGAGGCGCGCGCCACCAGTGGCGGCGGTCGTGGCCTGAGCGGGGCAGGAGCTGCTCCGTCGTTGGAGTTTTTTTTTCTTTTTTTAATTTCAAAACCAACGGAGGAAGGAATGAGGAGAGAGAGGGTGAGTCAACGCCTGATATAAATATATATATTAGTTAATTTTATTTTATTTTAATCCAAAAAGTAACTTTTATTTTTGAACTTGAAATCAAGCCCACCGCTTGTCGTCCATAGCTAATTACCCCCATTCCGAACACAATGGGATATATATCGTAGGCTGATTTGATCGTTTCGATCGGTTTTCGTCAAAATCAACATATAACTCTATATATTGAATTTGAACACGCCTTTCAATTTACTGGGGTCGCATACTAACTCGAAAAATTGTAGAAAAATATTTTCTAGCTTCGTATTGACGATACGGTCCTAACAAAACTAGTTTCGCTGAATTCTGAGGCCGTTGGAAAAATGGCCAATTTCCAGTCGATTAAAATCAACTGAAACTGGTCAAACGTGTTTTCCTTTGCCACGCTCACATATTGATTCGAAAAATTATGAAATTTGAAACCTAGCAATAATTTGACATCACGGATCCAACAAAAGTGGTTTCGTCGAAATCCGAGGTCTTTTGCAAAATTTCCATTTTTAAGGGCCTGAATTCCATAGCGACTATTCAGAATTTTCAACTGGACATATCTTTTGATCCCCGCTATGAAATTTTGATTATCCGGATTTGTTGGAAAGATATTCTCTATTAGATTCCATTATTTTTGGTTTCGCTAAAATCCGGATTGTTTTGCACCCGGTACATTCAATTGAAGTTTGAAATCGAATTATCGAACTACCGCGCCATTTTCAATTCCCTTTATAATTATATATAATTATTTATATTCTAATGACGACGCATATAATATATACGTCGAATTCTATTCAAAATAAATTTCTCATCGATATTATTTAAAATAATCTATTTTAAATGTTCAAAATTCGCTAAAATTGCCAAAATAAAAATTTTAAACTGGCCCAGATTTTCCGGGTTATTACAGGCTAAGTCCATAGAGACACTTAACCAAACTCAAGGTAGCAAAACGAAACTTGTAGGGGGTTAAGTAAAGTTAATACACTTAGCCAAATTAATATGTTAACTAGACTAGAGGTTGGGGTTAAGTAAAATATAATACATTTAGCAAATTTGATATGTTAGCTGGGCTAGACCATAGGGTTAAGTAAACCTGAACACTTAACCATCAGGTTGTGATAAAGGAATGGGGTTAAGTCTAAAACATGAAGGGATAATACTTAACCACTAATAACATGTTAGTTAAGACAGACGGGAAAGGTTAAGTTAAAAAGGAACACTTAACCAATACAGGGTGAATGGGTAGGGTTAAGTAATAAGAAATACTTAACCAATATAACTTGGTTTGTGGTGGGGTTAAGTCAACATGAAATACTGATAACACTTAATCAGTATAACAGGATGAATGAAGAGGGTTAAGTTGGCATGAATTGACTAATGACACTTAACTAATCCAAATTGACGGGGAAGGGAACTAAGTAGTAAACCTTAGTTAAGAAAACAACGATTCTGGAAACTAAGTGGTAAATCTTAGTTAATAAAACTAAGTAGTAATTCTTAGTATAACACGGGAAGGAGCGAATGTCCGTCTGAGTAGAAAGAAGGCTCCAACGAATTGGGTTACGAAGCCCGAGGCTTCGAGGGGACGTGAGGGTACTCTTGGTATCCCTCTGTGAGGCTGCAGATGATCCTCCTGGGCTCACAGAGGTTAAGGTCTGCGTAGAAGAACCAGGGGTATGCCTTGGTTGCAATACATGGCAACCTAAAGACCAAGATGGACCGGCGTGATTCGGCGAGAAAACGGTAGCCCTGTGATAGCAACTCGTCGTCTACCATCCATCTTGAGTCAATCGAGATACGTGAAGCGGAAAGGCGGAGAACTCCAAAAGACCATATACTTGCTATCTAGTTATGGATGAGGATGGCCATAGGATAGAGGGGCACCGGGGGCCGACGTATAGTTCTCATTTTACAAGGTGTGCCTTTCATTAGTTGAGGGAGGGGTTAAGTGGGACCATAGCCACTGGAATAAAAACAGACCTTAGCATCTGCATCGGCAGATATCTGAAAGCTCCCGACTGAGTTCTGTATTCCATGATTTTCCCTGTCACAGGACTCGGACCGCACATTACAGGACATGTGCATCTAGACAAGCGATAACGATTCGTGATACATGCGTGGGGAAGTATAGGAACATATACCACTCTAGGTAGTGTGTCCTAGACTTGGGGGCATCGTTCGACAGGTAGCCTAATCCCTAGTGGACTAGGTGGCATAAATCCTGAATCCGAGAAGCGTTCAGCAGATAGTGTAAACTCTAGTTGAATCTAGAAAGCACTGGATAGAAAACCCTAGATTAGATCTAGGTAATAAATAATAAATGGATGCTCGAAGGCAATGGAAAATACAGGGATTGGGATCACGTTATCGTTACTAGTTGGGACACTAGTTAGGTGGTGCAGAGATATAGAAACCAGTATAACAAGGAAATAGCGAAGCGGCGAAAGTATTAGAGCGTATCCAGTTTATCTTATCTTAGCATATCTTGTGATTACCTTGTCTAATCTTGTTGACCCTATCGTCATGGTGTAATCTTCTATTCATTAATTCATGTCGTTTTGTTTTTCCATGTTCACATGCTAGAAGTTACTGAACTTACTCAGGCTTTATGTCTGACTCTGTTTTTCTTTTGTCTTCTTTTCTTCTATTTCCCCCCAGGTAGTAAAGGAGGGAATAGTTTAGCTCAGATTAAGTTGGACTGCCACTCTTTCCCAGCTTGAAGATTCGTCGAAGTTTGCTTGGATTCTCTTCTTAGATGCTATGGCTGGCTCTTGCTAAAATCGGGGAATATAAATGTTATTTTTATGCTTCTTTATTTTGTAAGACAGATGATACTCTGATATTGTAAAGAAACCATTGTACAAACTATTTTATCAATAAAGCAAAGTTTTATTTTCCGCTGTTTAATTTCTGTCTGTCTTGTAATTTATCTGCATCTTTTACCCTAAATGCTCCACAGAACTTAGTGCATTCCCTTTGTGAGTGACACTAACGGATGTGGGGTGTTACAGGTCCCATCACACAATGCAACACAAACCGGAGGATAGGGTTTTACCTTATAATAGCCAAAGAATGCTTGATATGCTAAATTTCATGTTTTAATTCTTAATCAGACTCCAACCGTAAATTAGTAAGAGAACGATTCCCTAAGTATCAACCCCGAAGGCCGAAACCAACATCAGACCAATACCCAGGAAACCACCCATCTTAGCTCGTTTCCAGTTAGTTTCTGATTTTATATACAATCATAAATATCAATCATAGACGGCATGAGCGCCCCATCCCACTATGTCGCCATATATAGGATTACAACTAAAACCGAAACGTCACGTATTGGAAGTTGGATTTCCATCTATGAACCGAGACAAAATATAGTCCTCTACCGATTCGAGACTGTCTAGCCCGAGTCTTAGGACCCAGACTCGGGTGGGCCCTTGGATCGTCAGGGTCGGTCCACCGATGTGGATTAAAATGCCTGAACACTGCGTTTTCCCGCCCTTTGGGGCGTAAATGAGCCAACAAATGACTTCATCGGCTTCACATAGTCACCGATATATCCGAGGCACCTCGCAATAGCAACAACCACATAAGTCAAACTCGTCAGGGCGTGTAAAACCACTGACGTCAATTCTAGCTAGAAAGAAACGCATGTCCTCCCTGAGGTCCTCTCCCGTTTCTGGTTCACAACCGGGGTGTGAGGTTCGCGAATCAACGCTACACAAAGCTATGCCACACAGGCTCTTCTTTGATCATCAACCATAAGACTTTGCTTTTCAACCGCAGCCTTGATCATTTGCATATTAGCATGCCACACAGGCAAACCACTCCATGCAATCGATACCCATCAATCACATAGAATGATATCCAATGTCAGACACACAGTCCGTTTACAAATCCGTTCTGGGTCTGAACGAAACCGGAGGCACCTTGTACCTCGCATATCCATCGATCTCCAAGTACGTCTGGACGATCACCAACTGATTCCCTCCTCTTGGGTGTACGGCCCAATCAAGATCATCAGTAATCGCCCAAACGACGTGAAGACCTCCGGTCTTCGACCACCGTCTTCTTCTTCGACTTATCGTCGTATCAGTTATTCAAAATGGGATAAACCCGGTCTTTCCAAATAACTCGCGTATATAATAAACAAGTGTTACACAAACACAACATACGCCACATTCCAATTCATCAGTCACTAACCGTAAATTTGCAAGAGAACAATTCCCCAAATATTAACCCCGAAGGCCGAAACCAACATCAGATCAATACCCAGAAAACCATTCAACTTAACTAATCTCCAGTTAGTTTCTAAATTTCACATTCTTAGGGAAAGGTTCCCATTAATTTTATCAAAGATAAATTCTTCTAAATTTATTCTTTAATCTTCTTTTGAATATCAATTCAAACTAGTCGGGATTAGCGAACCACATCGAAGTAATCATTTATTTTATTTCCCAATCCCAACCTATCCATCCCATGAAGTAAAACTGGTCATACTTCATATCTAACACCACGGTGTTATCGGTAAATTCAATTACCATTTCATGTTCAAATCCAATTAAAGATTTAACTATCGCCTGGAGCAAAACTAATGATACTCCATTCTCGATCTTTTCAATCTAATTAAAGATTCATTAAAACTCCACTTAGTTTTAATCTTTAACTGGGTTAAAGAATCAATGTCATTTAAAACACGGTTCACGATAAACCCAAAAATCACATTCCATTCTATCAGCCTTTAACCGTAAAATAGCATGTGAGCAATTCCCTAAGTATTAACCCCGAAGGCCGAAACCAACATTAGATCAATACCCAAGAAACCATTCGACTTAACTAATCTCTAGTTAATTCTGATTTTCTTAACTCCTTTGGGTCTAAGAACAGTATTATTGAAGATACCGTTCACGACAACCCAAAATCACATTCCATTAATTATCGGGTTAAAGAACAAGTGTTATTTAAAACACAGTTCACGATAAACCCAAAAATTAATCCCAATTCAATTCCAATTAAATATTATTTAATTGGTACACTTCATTAAATCTAAATAAAAAAATTAGTCTTTTTCTCAACTGAGCTTGAGAACAGTGTTAATGAAGATACCGTTCACGACAAACCCAAATCCTATTTGATATTAAATACAAGGCTCTGAATAGAAAATATATCGGCTTATATTCAATATCAAATTCTACGACCAACAAATATCGTATTGGAAATAACGATATAAATATATCTTTCAAATTTCCATAACAATATCTGTATAATCACGAAATCCAACATCGAAATATTCCAAAGACAATTTTGATTCAAATCCATTTCACTTTATATATTGGAAATTTTGGTTATTTTCAAAACCATTTCAAATCCACTTTATTTATTTTAAAAATAAATAGAGTTATAATTCTAGTTCAAAACTGGTTCATTTCGATAAAAATCTATTTTTATCTTTTCAAATATGGAAATTTTCATCCCAATTCTTCACAAATCATTTCTTATGATTTTACACAAATTATTGATATTTTCCATAATTTTATCAAGGCCCGTACAGTCGATTTCCATCAACGGCCATCGAACTGCACTTACAACGACCTTTTCCAAATTTGATTTGGACATAATTCCAAATCCAACCGTTAGATTTCAAATCTCAAATATTCGTTAGAAAGCTCTTTTCGATACGAACCCAACGGTTCTGGTTTTAGGAGAATCCGACGGTCGGATCTCCCGTAATATCCGTTCGAAGTCAATGGTCGAAATTCGCGAACTGCCGTGGCGCGACGCGTTCTATTCAGGCCATTATATTATATATATAATATATATATAATACATACTTCGTCGATTTCCTTTTAAAATGTATTTTATAAATTGTTTTAAATTCGTTTTCAAAACGATTTCAACTCCCTTTCCAAATTCAAATCAAAATAGAATTTTTCAATATAAATTCATTTTAATTTCATTTCAAATCGATTCAATTTAATTCGAATTTCAATTCATTTCAATTTCAAATCTATTCAATTTAATTTGAATTTCAATTCATTTCAATTTCAAATCTATTCAATTTAATTCGAATTTCAGTTCAATTCGAATTTCAAATCTATTTCAATTTAATTCGAATTTCAATTCATTTCAATTTAATTCGAATTTTGAAATCACTTTCAATATTCATTGAAAAATGAATAAAATCGATATAAATATCGTTCACATCAAAATGGCGTCAATCTAATCAACACGGCTTTTATTCAACACATGAATTTATTTTCTATATTGGAATGAGGCCCAATCAATTACCATATAATATTAATTATATGGATTTTCTGCAATACATGTATATAATAGCAATGATAAATAATCAACCATCATCCAGAGTGCACCACACAACTGCACAAGCATTAAATATAACTAATTAACGCTTACACAGTCTGTCAATCCATCGATTGACATACAACTAAACAATCGGGATTAGTGTACGTCAAATCTCATCCCAATATCCGTGTGGGGTTTTCAAATCAACAAACACAGATTTTATTTGTGCAGTTGGGCGATGTGTAAAATTTATCGTCCCAATCAATATTAGTCAAATCAGTGTATATAAACAAATCTCCAATTTGTTTATAATTTTTTTTATACACGTTAAAAATTATATTTTTAACTATAAAATATTTTCCACTATAAAATATTTTATTTCATTCTACATCACACAACAAATTTCACAACATAAAAACCATACGAACAAGTCATCCATGGTCAGTGGACGACGGGTGTCGGGTGCTACTAAACACCATCTGCATCCTATTATATAATTCAACTAGAAATAAATTTAAAAGTGAGGAGTTCTCACCGACTAGCTATACCAAACGCCACGACTCTTCATATGTAGAAATCTTCGCCGTTCTCACCTTTTGTCACTTTCGTTGCCCGTAGCCACTGCATATATAAAAATCACATTTTTATATTGTTGCTATGAATATAAAAATTACATTTTTATAATCACTCTATATGGATAAAAATTCTATTTTTACACCGCTACTATATAGATAAAAACTCTATTTTTATACCGCTACTATATGGATAAAAATTCTATTTTTATACCGCTACTATATAGATAAAAAATTCTATTTTTATAACGGTGTTCATATAATAAAGATCATATTTTTGATTCACTACATATATAAAAATCACATTTTTATTATCTATAACATAAAAATCATATTATTATTCTTTTTATAATATAAAAATCATATTTTTATTCTTTCTATAATATAAAAATATCTAATTTTTATTCTTTCTATAATATAAAAATCATATTTTCATTCTTTCTATAATATAAAAAGCATATTTTTATTCTTTCTATAATATAAAAATCAAATTTTTATTCTTTCTATAATATAAAAATATCTAATTTTTTATATTGCTACTTCTCATATAAAAATCTCGCCTTTCTATATAGAAAAAATCTCATTTTTTCTATATATATAAGTATATAATTTTTCATATTCAAAAGTATATTCTTTTCGCTATTCAAAATATAATCTTTTTGCTATATATAAAAAAAATCGAATCTTTATTTAAATTAAAAAAAAATCAAATTCCTTATTTATAAATAACTTAAAAACCCGATTTCTGTTTTAATAAACTAAATACTCTTATATATATATAAAGAAATAAACTAAAAAGAATAGAATTAAAATAACAAAAACTTACAATTAGAATGGAAGAGGGGGATTGCGTTCTTTTGTGGCTCGAGGTGGCGCGTCGGAGGCGCGGGGGGGGGGGGGGGGGGGGGGAGGGGGGAGCAGCGGCTGAAGGCGATGGTTGCGACAGGCTAGGGCAGAGGTTGCGGGTTTGGGTGATTTAGGATTTAGGGGCTTGATTTGGGGATAGAAGAGGAGAGGGAGATCGTGGGGGAAAGGGGATCGCCAGAGTAGGCGATGGCGGAGGGGGGAGGGGGGGCGCCTGGAGGATGGAGGTCGTCGATCGATTTGCAGGGTTGTTTTTTATTTATTTATTTTAAAACTGAGGTCAACGGGGTAAAGGAGGGGAAAGGAGAGATATATATATTATATTTTATATTTTAATAATATTTTATTTCCTCAATTAGTTGCTTGACACCATGAACTCCAAACGAGCCCCAACGACTGTCGCCCCTAGCTAATTACCCTCATTCCGAACACAATGGGATATGAATCGTAAGCCGGTTCGATCGTTTCGATCAGTTTCCATCAAAATCAAAATATAACTCTATATATTGAATTTGAACGCACATTTCAATTTACCGGGGCCACATACGAACTCTAAAAATTCCCGAGAAATATTTTCTAACTTTGTATTGACGATACGGTCCTAACAAAATTAATTTCGTCGAATTCTGAGACCGTTTGAAAAATGGTCATTTTCCAGTCGATTAAAATCAACTAAAATTGGTCAAACGCGTTTTCCTTCGCCACGCTCACATATTGATTCGAAAAATTACGAATTTTGGAATCTAGCAATAATTTGACACCACGGATCCAACAAAAGTGGTTTCGTCGAAAACCGAGGTCGTTTGCAAAAGTCCCATTTTTAAGGGTCGAAATTGCATAGCGACTATTTTGAATTTTCAATTGGACATAACTTTTGATTCCCGCTATGAAATTTTACTTTCTCTGATTCGTTGGAAAGATATTCTCAAATAGATTCAAATATTTTTGGTTTCGTCAAAATCCGGTATATTTTGAATCCTGTACATTCATTTGAAGTTTGAAATCGAATTTTCAAACTACCGCGCCATTTTCAATTCCTTTTATAAATATAAATAATTATTTATATTCTAACGACGATCTATATAAATATATACGTTCGAATTCTATTCAAAATAAATTTCTCGTCGTTATTATTTAAAATAATTCATTTTAAATATTCAAAATTTGTCAAAATTGCCAAAATAAAAATTTTAAATTGGCTCGGATTTCCGGGTTTTTACAATCTCCCCCCACTTAAAACTTTTCGTCCCCGAAAAGGAACGAAGGTGAAAGTTGTTTTCTAATCAACTCAACTTTCAATATTTTCATTACGGCTTAAGTTCTTCAACTTTTCATTTCCTAAGAACTTTTCAAATTTTTCAAAAATTTGGCTAACACCCTAAATTTTCGAAAAATTTCGCCATAACCTTCCCTGCACCGGGGACTTCAGGATATTTTATATAGCCTCCCATGGCTTTCTTCAGTCCAAAAGAAAAAGAAAAAGCCAAGCGGCTAGCCAATCGACTCATAAAATCATCATCACCCAAACAAAACAGTAAATTTTGGTAAACATGTACCTATTTGTAGGGCAAACAATTTTATTCTTCTGCTCTAGCCTCTTTTCAATGACCTATTCAATGTAAGTACATGTACATACATGCAAATGCGATAAATTTTCAATACAATTTACTATTTGGTTCAATTTAGCTAAATGGTTCAAATTTTAATTAATCAACCAATAATTAAACAACACCATCAACAATCAATTAGTTGATTAACATTTCAAATTTATAATTTTGATATATAGTCAAAAATCACATTTTTGGTGCCAAATCACAACAATAAGCCCTATCTAATTTTGATTCTCACACCACTCTAATGGAAATATATAGATGTCACACTTTCGAAGCTCGGACATAAATACTGATGATGAGATCTCAATCATCAGTATCATCTTCGGGTGTCTAGAATGTGATTCTATATCTATCCAGTATATTTGGGACTTCGTATATACGCTAGTTAGGCGTATATGCAAAATCTTCATATACTAGATTGTCCAAATCAATTTAAAATAAATTATTCAAATACGTACAATACGATTTAAATTTCAAAACAAAATTTGTTTCTCTTTTTATATTTCAAAAATATACTCTTCACACTCGTTCTAGGATACTACTGATCCTATCTCTAACGAGTCATTCCCATTGGATATTACTAATCCAATTTCTGATGAATTCTTTCATTTGGTTCTAACGTGTCTTGTTCTCGAGCCTTGTAAACCAAAGTTCTGATACCAAAATGAAACGACTCAAACTTCCCCGGTAAGGAAAGCACGGATTGCTTTGAGAACAAGCCACATCAGAACACAAACAGAGGAACATTTCATTGATTATTACAACTATTCCATCATACTACAAGAATATACAGAGTATAAATCAATATTACACATTATAAAATATCAGAGATTACAATACATTACATAGCAGCGGAAAATAATATAATACACAACTAGAAGTGATACACGGATACAGAGCTTTCCGAGTATCGTTCCACCTGTAAATCAAGATCCTGTGAATATAAATCTGCAAAACCAAAACTACTAGCTGCCTGTGTCAAAATAAGGGCACCCAGAGTTTAGGTTAAAACAATAAACTCCAGGTCAGTCATGTGACTGGTGTGAGAACTAAAATAGTTATTAATCTTTATTTTAAAGTTAGGTAAATCAAGGGACCACGCCGTATAACATGGAATGAGTTTCCTCCCAAGAACACCAGTGCATAAAATAACAGCGCAATGCTAAATAAAGAACAATGGAGCTATTATAAGACCCAGGTCCCATCACACAATGCAACACAAACCGGAGGATAGGGTTTTACCTTATAATAGCCAAAGAATGCTTGATACGCTGAATTTCATGTTTTAATTCTTAATCAGACTCCAACCGTAAATTAGTAAGAGAACGATTCCCTAAGTATCAACCCCGAAGGCCGAAACCAACATCATACCAATACCCAGGAAACCACCCATCTTAGCTCGTTTCCAGTTAGTTTCTGATTTTTTATCCAATCATAAATATCAATCATAGATGGCATGAGCGCCCCATCCCACTATGTCGCCATATATAGGATTACAACTAAAACTGAAACGTCACGTATTGGAAGTTGGATTTCCATCTGTGAACCGAGGCAAAAGATAGCCCTCTACCGATTCGAGACTGTCTAGCCCGAGTCTCAGGATCCAGACTCAGGTGGGCCCTTGGATCGTCAGGGCCGGTCCACCGATGTGGATTAAAATGCCTGAACACTGCGTTTCCCCGCCCTTTGGGGCGTAAATGAGCCAACGAATGACTCCATCGGCTTCACATAGTCACCGATATATCCGAGGCGCCTCGCAACAGCAACAACCACACAAGTCAAACTCGGTAGGGCGTGTAAAACCACTGACGCCACTTCTAGCTAGAAAGAAACACATGTCCTCCCTGAGGTCCTCTCCCGTTTCTGGTTCACAACCGGGGTATGAGGTTCGCGAATCAACGCTACACAAAGCTATGCCACACAAGCTGTGCTTTGATCATCAACCACAAGACTTTGCTTTTCAACCGAAGCCTTGATCATTTGCATCTTAGCATGCCAAACAGGAAAACCACCCCATGCAACCGATATCCATCAATCACACAGAATGATATCCAGTGTTAGACACACAGTCCATTTACAAGTCCGTTCTGGGTCTGAACGATACCGGAGGCACCTTGTACCTCGCATATCCATCGATCTCCAAGTACGTCTGGACGATCACCAACTGATTCCCTCCTCTTGGGTGTACGACCCAGTTAAAATCATCAGTAATCACCCAAACAACTTGAAGACCTCCGGTCTTCGACCACCGTCTTCTTCTTCGACTTATCGTCGTATCAGTTATTCAGAAAGGGATAAACCCGGTCTTTCCGAATAACTCACGTATATAATAAACAAGTGTTACACAAACACAACATACGCCTCATTCCAATTCATCAGTCACTAACCGTAAATTAGCAAGAGAACAATTCCCCAAATATTAACCCCGAAGGCCGAAACCAACATCAGATCAACACCCAGGAAACCGTTCAACTTAACTAATCTCTGGTTAGTTTCTAAATTTCACATTCTTAGGGTAAGGTTCCCATTAATTTTATCAAAGATAAATTCTTCTAAATTTATTCTTTAATCTTATTTTGAATATCAATTCAAACTAGTCGGGATTAGCGAACCACACCGAAGTAATCATTTATTTTATTTCCCAATCCCAACCTATCCATCCCATGAAGTAAAACTAGTCATACTTCATATATAACACCACAGTGTTATCGATAAATTCAATTACCAATTCACGTTCAAATCTAATTAAAGATTTAACTATCGCCTGGAGCAAAATTGGTGATACTCCATTCTCGATCTTTTCAATCTAATTAAAGATTAATTAAAATGCCACTTAGTTTTAATCTTTAACAAGGTTAAAGAATCAATGTCATTTAAAACACGGTTCACGATAAACCCAAAAATCACATTCCATTCTATCAGCCTTTAACCGTAAAATAGCAAGTGAGCAATTCCCTAAGTATTAACCCCGAAGGCCGAAACCAACATCAGATCAACACCCAAGAAACCATTCAACTTAACTAATCTCCAGTTAGTTTCTGATTTTCTTAACTCCTTTAGGTCTAAGAACAGTATTATTGAAGATACCGTTCACGACAACCCAAAATCACATTCCATTAATTATCGGGTTAAGAACAAGTGTTATTTAAAATACCGTTCACGATAAACCCAAAAATCAATCCCAATTCAATTCCAATTAAATATTATTTAATTGGTACACTTCATTAAATCTAAATAAAAAGATTTAATCTTTTTCTCAACTGGGCTTAAGAACAGTGTTAATGAAGACACCGTTCACAACAAACCCAAATCCTATTTGATATTAAATACAAGGCTCTGAATAGAAAATATATCGGCTTATATTCAATATCAAATTCTACGACCAACAAATATCGTATTGGAAATAACGATATAAATATATTTTTCAAATTTCCATAACAATATATGTATAACCACGAAATCCAACATCGAAATATTCCAAAGATAATTTCGATTCAAATCCATTTCCACTATATATATTGGAAATTCTGATTATTTTCAAAACCATTTCAAATCCACTTTATTTATTTTAGAAATAAATAGAGTTATAATTCTAGTTCAAAACTAGTCCATTTCGATAAAAATCTATTTTTATCTTTTCAAATATGGAAATTTTCATCCCAATTCTTCACAAATCATTTCTTATGATTTTACACAAATTATTGATATTTTTAATAATTTTATCAAGGCCCGTACAGTCGATTTCCATCAACGGCCATCGAACTGCACTTACAGCGACCTTTTCCAAATTTGATTTGGACATAATTCCAAATCCAACTGTTAGATTTCAAATCTCAAATATTCGTTAGAAAGCTCTTTTCGATACGAACCCAACGGTTTCAGTTTTAGGAGAATCCGACGGCCGGATCTCCCGTAATATCCGTTTGAAGTCAATGGTCGAAATTCGCGAACTGCCGTGGCGCGACGCGTTCTATTCAGGCCATTATATTATATATATACTATATATAATATATATACTTCGTCAATTTCCTTTTAAAATGTATTTTATAAATCGTTTTAAATTCGTTTTCAAAACGATTAACTCCCTTTCCAAATTCAAATCAAAATCGAATTTTTAAATATAAATTCATTTTAATTTCATTTATAATCGATTCAATTTAATTCGAATTTCAATTCATTTCAATTTAAAATCTATTCAATTTAATTCGAATTTCAATTCACTTCAATTTCAAATATATTCAATTTAATTTGAATTTCAATTCATTTCAATTTAATTCGAATTTCAAATCTATTTCAATTTAATTCGAATTTCGATTCATTTCAATTTAATTCGAATTTTGAAATCACTTTCAATATTCATTGAAAAATGAATAAAATCGATATACATATCGTTCACGTCAAAACGGCGTCAATCTAATCAACATGGTTTTTATTCAACACATGAATTTATTTTCTATATTGGAATGAGACCCAATCAATTACCATATAATATTAATTATATGGATTTTCTACAACACATGTATATAATAGCAATGAAAAATAATCAACCATCATCCAGAGTGCACCACACAACTGCATAAGCATTAAATATAACTAATTAACGCTTACACAGTCTGTTAATCCATCGATTGACATACAACTAAACAATCGGGATTAGTGTATGTCAAATCTCATCCCAATACCCGTATGGGGTTTTCAAATCAACAAACATAGATTTTATTTGTGCAGTTGGGCGATGTGTAAAATTTATCGTCCCAATCAATATTAGTCAAATCAGTGTATATAAACAAATCTCCGATTTGTTTATAAATATTTATTTTTTTAATACTCGTTAAAAATCATATTTTTAACTATAAAATATTTTCCACTATAAAATATTTTATTTCATTCTACATCACACAACAAATTTCACAACATAGCAATCAAACAAACAAGTCATTCATGGTCTGTGGACGACGGGTGTCGGGTGCTACTAAACACCGTTTGCGTCCTATTATACAATTCAACTAGAAATAAATTTAAAAGTGAAGAGTTCTCACCGACTAGCTAAACCAAACGCCACGACTCTTCATATGTAGAAATCTTCGCCGTTCTCACCTTTTGTCACTTTCGTTGCCCGTAGCCACTACATATATAAAAATCACATTTTTATATTGTTGCTATGAATATAAAAATTACATTTTTTACAATCACTCTATATGGATAAAAATTCTATTTTTACACCGCTACTATATAGATAAAAATTCTATTTTTATACCGCTACTATATAGATAAAAATTCTATTTTTATAACGGTGTTCATATAATAAAGATCATATTTTTGATTCACTACATATATAAAAATCACATTTTTATTATCTATATGTTATAAAAATCATATTTTTATTCTTTCTATAATATAAAATTCATATTTTCATTCTTTCTATAATATACAAATCATATTTTTATTCTTTCTATAATATAAAAATATCTAGTTTTTATTTTTTCTATAATATAAAAATCATATTTTCATTCTTTCTATAATATAAAAATCATATTTTTATTTTTTCTATAATATAAAAATCATATTTTTATTCTTTCTATAATATAAAAATATCCAATTTTTTATATTGCTACTTCTCATATAAAAATCTCGCCTTTCTATATAGAAAAAATCTCATTTTTTCTATATATATAAGTATATAATTTTTCATATTCAAAAGCATATTCTTTTCGCTATTCAAAATATAATCTTTTCGCTATATAAAAAAAATCAAATCTTTATTTAAATTAAAAAAAATCAAATTCCTTATTTATAAATAACTTAAAAACCCTATTTCTGTTTTTAATAAACTAAATACTCTTATATATATAAAGAAATAAACTAAAAAGAATAGAATTAAAATAGCAAAAACTTACAATTAGAATGGAAGAGGGGGGTTGCGTTCTTATGTGGCTCGAGGCGGCACGTAGGGGCGGGGGGGGGGGGGGGGGGGGGTTGGAGAAGCGGCTGAAGGAGGTGGTTGTGACAGGCTAGGGCGGAGGTTGCGGGTTTGGGTGATTTAGAGTTTATGGGGCTTGATTTGGGGATGGAAGAGGAGAGGGAGATCGTGGGGGAGAGGGGATCGCCAGAGTCGGCGATGGCGGAGGGGGGGCGGCGCTAGAGCGCGGCGACGCCTGGAGACTGGAGGTCGTCGATCGATTAGCGGGGGTTTTTTTTTTAAAACTGGGTCAACGGGGTAAAGGAGGGGAAAGGAGAGATGTATTTTATATTTTAATAATATTTTTCCTCAATTAGTTGCTTAACACCATGTACTCCAAACGAACCCCAACGACTGTCGCCCCTAGCTAATTACCCTCATTCCGAACACAATGGGATATGCATCATAAGCCGATTCAATCGTTTCGATCAGTTTTCGTCAAAATCAAAATATAACTGTATATATTGTATTTGAACGCACATTTCAATTTACCGGGGCCACATACAAACTCTAAAAATTCCCGAAAAATATTTTCTAACTTCGTATTGACGATACGGTCCTAACAAAACTAATTTCGTTGAATTCTGAGACCATTTGAAAAATGGTCATTTTCCAGTCGATTAAAATCAACTAAAACTGGTCAAATGCGTTTTCCTTCGCCATGCTCACATATTGATTCGAAAAATTGCGAATTTTTGAATCTAGCAATAATTTGACACCACGGATCCAACAAAAGTGGTTTCGTCGAAAACCGAGGTCGTTTGCAAAATTCCCATTTTTAAGGGCCGAAGTTCCAGAGCGACTATTCTGAATTTTCAATTGGACATAACTTTTGATTCCTGCTATGAAATTTTACTTTCTCTGATTCGTTGGAAAGATATTCTCAAATAGATTCAAATATTTTTGGTTTCGTCAAAATCCGGTTTATTTTGAATCCTGTACATTCATTTGAAGTTTGAAATCGAATTTTCAAACTACCGCGCCATTTTCAATTCCTTTTATAAATATAAATAATTATTTATATTCTAACGACGATCTATATAAATATATACATTCGAATTCTATTCAAAATAAATTTCTCGTCGTTATTATTTAAAATAATTTTTTTAAATATTCAAAATTCGTCAAAATTGCCAAAATAAAAATTTTAAATTGGCTCGGATTTCCGGATTATTACATGCGACGCTCAATTCTGGAGGGGGAGCTTTTGGGTTACGAGCAGAATGGGGATTAACAGAAGAAAGGTTTTAAATGTTTATTTATTTATTCATTTATTGTTAAGTAATTAGTTTAATGAAAATTTGTCTTTAGCAGTTTGGTTTTTTTATGTGAAATACATTTTTTATTTTCATATTTTTAAATATAAAACCGCATTATTTTTATTTTCAGATTTTATAAAATAACTTGAACAAAAGGATATGGTTTTTAAAAATAAAAGGATACGGTTTTTAAAAATAAAAATACATGGTTTTTAAAAATAAAAAGATATGGTTTTTAAAAATAAAAAGACATGGTTTTTAAAAATAAAAAGACATGGTTTTTAAAAACATGAAGACATGGCTTTTGAAAATAAAAAGATATGGTTTTTAAAAATATGAAGATGGTTTTTGAAAATAAAAAGATATGGTTTTTAAAATAAAATGACATGGTTTTTAAAAATAAAAGGATATGATTTTTAAAAATAAAAAGATATGGATTTTAAAAATAAAAAGATATGGTTTTTAAAAATAAAAAGACATGGCTTTTAAAAATAAAAAGACATTGTTAAAAATAAAAAGATATGGTTTTTAAAAATAAAAAGGCATAGTTTTTAAAAATAAAAAGATATGGTTTTTTAAAATAAAAAGACATGGTTTATAAAAATAAAAAGACATGGTTTTTAAAAACACGAAGACATGGTTTTTAAAAATAAAAAGACATGGTTTTTAAAAATATGAAGACAAGGTTTTTAAAAAGATAAAGGCATGATTTTTAATTATATAAAGATAAGATTTCTAATTATATAAAAATATGATTTTTATATATATAATAACGATATAAAAATTTGATCATTATTATTTGAATAGCGATATAAAATTTTGATTTTTATATATATTATAGCTGTGACGACCCAAACTTCCTTGGTACGAAAGTAAGGATAATCATAAGAGTATAACATAATTAAAACACTAACAGATCTCAGATAATATCAGAACATATAAACCATTGCAGCGGAAATGGAAACGTCATCACAAACATCATCACAAAAACATCAGAGCATGCAGTACATGATACACTTAGCAAAATAGATGTCTAAAATAGGGAAAGAAATAAAGTCTCAATCTCCCAAAATACATCAATACTCAATACTGTCTCAATGTCTCAAGTAGTAAATAAAAAAGATAAAAAGAAAAAATCCTTCATCATCTTCATCAGCAAGCTCTAGTCCAGAAAACATCCCTACCTGAAAACCTATCAATTAGCTGCCCATGTGGAAAGAGGGCACCCGAGTTTGCAAAGTGAAACAAACTACGAGTCAGTCATGGGACTGGCACGAGAAATCTTGCTAAATAAATAATATGGCTAATCACTGGACCACGCTGCTAACGCAGAACAGGTTTACTCCATTGGGTTGCCAGTGCATAATTTTTATAAATTTTTAAGTCAAAAACAACGCAATGCTTTTTAGAAAATGAAATCATTATAAGACTCATGTCCCATCACACAATGCAACACAAACGGGGGATAGAATTTTACCTTATAATGATAAAAAATGCTTGATACGTAAAACAATATTTTTAATATTATTATTAGTGTCTAATATGGTTTCAAAAATACTTCAAAGTAAGTGTATCAATCCTAGATGGCATAGCTACCATATACTATGTCGTCATATATAGGTATACAATCAAAACCGTAATGTCATATTGGAGGTTGGTTTCCATCATGAATCAAGACTAGGGACGATCTCCTAACCGATTTGAGACACTCTAGCAATGTCCTAGGATTCCCCGTAGTGAACCCTTGGATCCTGCAGGGCCGGTCCACAAAATACGCTAGTGGATTAGTTATGCCTGAACACACGCTTGCCGGTCCTATTGGACCTATAAATTGACCATTGGCGACCAATAAAAATATCTGATTCGCCTCATTCCATCAACCACATAAGTAAAAATGTCGGGCCTTGTAAAAACCCAAACACCACTTCTAGCTAGAAAGAAACGTATGCACTCCCTACGTTCCCTTGTCCCGTTTTTGACTCTACCGGGGTGTGAGGCTTGCGAGGTAGCGTAATACACAAAGCTTTGCCTAAATAGGCCGTGCTTTGATCATTATCCACAAGGCTCTGCTTTTCAACAAAAGCCTCGATCAATTGCATCTTGGCATGTCACATTGACAGTCCATACCATGTGATCCATAACTACCAATATATAACCTTCGAGCTCGTGCGTCTCAAAGAAGGGTGTTAAGCAAGAGAATATATTCTCCGCCACCACAGATATATATTAATAGATATCAATTTAATTACACAGCATGAAATTCAATGTCGGACACACGTCCATTTACAAGTCCGTTCTGGGTCTGAATGAAACCAGAGTCACCTTATTCCTTGTCCCATATGTCCAATACGGAAGTGAGGTGCTCGCGTATCCGGACGATCAACAAGTATGTCCGGATAACTACCACTTTAACCCTTTATTGGTAGCTAGCCAATGCCAGGCATCAGTAGTTATCCTTTCGATGTGAAGATCGCCGGTCTTCAATCGCCGTCTTTAAGATCTTCAATTTAGAACGTCGTATGATCATTTGAAATGAGTTTTAACTCGGTCGTTTCAAATGATCCTCGTATATATATAATTTAAATCATTTTATATCGTTCATGGTATTTAATAATGATTAATCGATATTTTCATTTAAATAAAATATCCAAATTTAATTAATGACGCTTCGGGTCGATGGGCGACCCAAGCGCCGTTTTTACCAAATTTTGTTTTGCACTTATCTTGAAATCTAACCGTTGGATTTGAACAAAATTCATATCGATGGAAAGATCTTCCCAAAACGGTCCTAACGGTTCCGATTTTGGTGAAATCCGACGGTTGGATCTTATGATATAATCGTTTGAAGTTACGATAGCCAAAACGCGAACTACCGCGCGCGAATCGATTTAATTTTAATATATATATATATATATATATATATATATATATCATTGGCGGTTTCAACTACTTTCAAACAATCACATGCAAACCAAATACAGTCTATATTCATGTTAGAAATTTTATATATGATTTTCATATTTCTTTTAACATGATAAAAATGATGGTTTGAAATAAATCGTGTTTTAATGACTAATTATATCCAATGGTAACTAAATTACATTGAAAGTATATTCATAATGTTTACCCCTTTTTTGTTGAAACCAAATGGCGATAAAAACACGATTTTTAATTCTACAATTTCTATTGTATCCAAATTTATAACAAAAAAACATTTAAATCTATTCTTTTTATTGTCCCTAAAATGACAATAAAAATGTAACATTAAAATCTGTTCTTTTTATTGACTCTAAAATATAAATAAAAACATAACTTTTTAATTGTATGCTTTTTATTGCCTCTAGTTTGACAATAAAAATATAACATATATTTCTACTCCTTTATTTACAATTAACATGTCAACAAAAATGTCCTTTTGATTTATTCTTTTTATTATCTCTAATTTGATAATAAAAATATAACCTTTAAAACTATACTTTTTATTACAACTAAAATGTGGATAAAGATATAACTTTTAAATTCGATTTTTTTTTATTTCCAACTAACATGTAAATGGAAATGTAACTTTTTCTATGCTTTTATTTATATCAAAATACTAATGAAAAATTGTAGCTTTTATTCTATTTTTTCATTTGCATTGAAAATGCAAATGAAAAATGTAACTTTTATTCTATTCTTTCATTTGCATCAAAAATGCAAATGAAAAATGTAACTTTTTAAACTAGGCTTTTATTTGCATCTAAAATGCAAACAAAAACGTAACCTTTTTTATTCATGTTTTATTTGCATCAAAGAATACAAATAAAAATTCAACTTTTAATTTCATATTTTATTTGCATCAAGAAATGTAAATAAAAATGTAGCTTTTTATTTCATGTTTTATTTGCATTAAGGAATGCAAATAAAAATATAGCCTTTTATTTCATGTTTTATTTGCTTCAGGGAATGCAAATAAAAATGTAACTTTTTTCATGTCTTATTTGCATCAAGGAATGCAAATTAAAATATAACTTTTTATTTCATGTTTTATTTGCATCAAGGAATGCAAATAAAAATGTAACTTTTTATTTCATGTTTTATTTGCATCAAGGAATGCAAATAAAAACAGTGCATATATTATTTACTCTTAAGTCCTTTACAACACTAAAATGGTAAGGACCCCCGATAGCATGGCGGACGCATTTAGATCTGGAAATGCAAATGATAAAGGAGGGCCTCCAGACTAATATGATCGGGAGGCAGGAAAAGAAATTGATGATGGGGGACCTGTTGAATCATCTCGCATGGGAGAGCGGGTGGCTTCCCGCTCAAATTCTGGGTTAAGGGTTTTTGGATCTGATCCACAGCGGGAATGCAAATAAAAATGTAACTTTTTATTTCATGTTTTTTTTGCATCAAGGAATGAAAATAAAAATGTAACTTTTTATTTCATGTTTTATTTGCATCAAGGAATGCAAATAAAAATTTAACTTTTTCTACGGTGTTCATTTGCATCTAAATTTGCAAATAAAAAATGTAACTTTTTCTACGGTGTTCATTTCCATCTAAATTTGCAAATAAAAAAAATGTGATCTTTTCTACGGTGTTTTTGCATTTTAATTTGCAAATAAAAAATGTAACTTTTTCTACGGTGTTTATTTGCATCTAAATTTGTAAATAAAATATGTAACTTTTTCTACGACGTTTATTTGCAAATAAAAAAATGTGATCTTTTCTACGGTGTTTATTTGCATCTAAATTTGCAAATAAAAAAAATGTGATCTTTTTCTATGGTATTTATTTGCATCTAAATTTGCAAATAAAAAATGTAACTTTTTCAACAGTGTTCATGTAATAACCCGGAAATTCTGGGCCAGTTTAAAATTTTTATTTTGGCCATTTTAGTGAATTTTGAATATTTAAAATGGATTATTTTAAATAATATCGACGAGAAATTTATTTTGAATGGAATTCGACGTATATATTATACGCGTCGTCGTTAGAATATAAATATTTATATATAATTATAAATAGAATTGAAAATGGCGCGGTAGTTCGATAATTCGATTTCAAACTTCAATTGAATGTACCGGGTGCAAAACAATCCGGATTTTAGTGAAACCAAAAATAATGGGATCTAATAGTGAATATCTTTCCAACGAATCCGAAAAATCAAAAGTTTGTAGGGGGAATCAAAAGATATGTCCAGTTGAAAATTCTGAATAGTCGCTATGGAATTTAGGCCCTTAAAAATGGAAATTTTGCAAACGACCTCGGATTTCAACGAAACCACTTTTGTTGGGTCCGTGATGTTGAGTTATTGCTAGATTCCAAATTTCATAATTTTTCGAATCAATATGTGAGCGTGGCAAAGGAAAACGCGTTTGACCGGTTTCAGTTGATTTTAATTGACTGGAAAATGACCATTTTTCCAACGGTCTCGGAATTCAACGAAATTAGTTTTGTTAGGACCGTATCATCAATACGAAGCTAGAAAATATTTTTCTGGAATTTTTCTAGTTAGTATGTGACCCCGGTAATTTGAAATGTACGTTTAAAATTCAATATAGCGATTTAAATGTAAATTCAATGGAACCTGATCGAAACGATCAAACCAGCTTACGATACATATCCCATTGTGTTCAGAATGGGGGTGAAACGCTAGGGACGACAGTCGGTGGGTCTCGTTTTGAGTTCGAAATAAAATGTTACTTTATGGATTTAATATTAAAAATAAATTAATAAATAAATTAAATAAAACCCTCTTTCTCCTGTACAAAGTCAACCCCCCCGTTCTCTGTTTTCACGAATTCAGTTTTATAAAAAAAAAAAAAAGAGAAAGGAAAGGAAAGACGAGGGCGACGGAGCTCCGTCCGCCGCCGCTGGTGGCGCCTCCCCAATGGCCGCCTCCCCCTCCCCTTCTCTCTCTCCCCTCCCTATTCTCTTCTAATTCGAGCTGCGAGCCATAAATCCGCCGCTGTGGACCCCCTGGCCCACCACTCTGGCCAGTCGCACCTCCCCTACCCGCGTCAGACCCCAGTGCCGCCTCCACCAACTCCGACTCCCCTAGCCCTCCTCCATCCGCCGTTTCTCTCCCCGCCTCCAATTGAAACTTCAAAACTCCAAACCCTTCAAGCCGCTGTCCAGACGCCGTGGCTCCACTTCCGGCCTCTGCTGCCTCCGGCGCCTCTTCCCATTTGTCTCTGACGAACGATGAAGTGAGTCTTTATTGTATTTTAAATTTTACTTAATTAATTTTGTGTATATGCATTGTAAAAAGAAAGTTCAGTTTTAAAAATATAAAATTAGCATGTTTGAAAATATACTTTGCTTTGAAAAAAAAATAGAAAAGCATTGTATTTAAGATAGAAATGGCATTAAAAATAAAAATAGGATTTTTATTTAACATGAAGAAAATAAAAATATGATTTTTATATTTTTAAAGTATTAAAAATATAATCTTTATAGGATAGAGAAAATAAAAATATCATCTTTGTATGTGTAGCGAAATAAAAATCTGATTTTTATTTTATATACGTTGAGATAAAGTGGTAATTTTTATAATGATGAAATCTATATTTTTGAAATGGAATTTTTATCTATATAGTAGCAATGTTGAAAATAGAATTTTTATCCATAGAGAGTGATTATAAAAATTCGATTTTTATATATTGAATAGCATACTAAAAAATTCGATTTTTATATATTGAATAGCATACTAAAAATTCGATTTTTATATATTGAATAGCATACTAAAAAATTCGATTTTTACATATGTAGTGGCTACGGGCAACGAAGATGACGAAAAGGCGAGTTGGCGAAGATTTCCTGCATTAGAAGTGCCGTGGAGCTAGGATAGCTATATGTGAGAATTTCTCACCTTTCTATTTCTTTTCTAGTTATATATATATACTAGGATGCAGACGGTGCTTAGTAGCACCCGACACAATCGTCCACAGACCATGGACTTGTTTGTTTGGCTGTGTTGTTAGTTAGATTGTTTGGGTTGATTTGAATAGTTTGGTGAAATGAAATTGATATGATTGATGTGTGAATGGCGTGGGCCTTCACTAGACCGGGGATAAGGCTAGGCCTCGTCCCGTTTCTAGTATCGTGCCGTTATGCCGCCGAAATTTTCTAAAATGTGTTAGAAAAATAAAAATATCATTTTATTTAAAAAATGAACTGAATAGAAATTCATATGTTGGAATAAAATGTTTTGTCGTTAAAAATATAATTTTTAACGTGAATGTGAATAAATAAATATTCATTTACAAACCAGACGGTTTGTTTATGTACACTTATTTGAATGACATTGATTGGGACGATAAATTTTACACATCGCCCAACTGCACAAATAAAATCTGTGTTTGATTGTTTGAAACCCCACACGGGTGTTGGGATGAAATTTGAAGTTCACTCATCCTGATTGATTAAATATGTCGATCGATTGATTGACAGGCTGTTATAAGCGTTAGATATCTATATTTAATGCTTATACAGTGTAGTGCACTTTGGTTGATGGTTGATTATTTTTCAATGCTATTATACATGTGTTGTATGAAAATCCATATAATAACTTTATATGGTAACTGGTTGGGCCTCATTCCAGTTTTAAAATAGAAATATTTGAAATAGAAATATTCGAAATGGAATATTTGAAAATATCAATATATGAAGCCGTGTTGATTAGATTGACGCCATTTTGGCGTGAACGATATTTATATCGATTTTATTCATTTTAAAATGAATATTGAAAGTGATTTCGAAATAAAATGAATTGAAAACGATTTCGAAATGAAATGAATTGAAAACGATTTCGAAATGAAATGAATTGAAAACGATTTCGAAATGAATTGAATTGAAAACGATTTCGAAATGAATTGAATTGAAAACGATTTCGAAATGAATTGAATTGAAAACGATTTCGAAATGAAATGAATTGAAAACGATTTCGAAATGAATTGAATTGAAAACGATTTCGAAATGAAATGAATTGAAAACGATTTCGAAATGAAATGAATTGAAAACGATTTCGAAATGAATTGAATTGAAAACGATTTCGAAATGAAATGAATTGAAAACGATTTCAAAATGAATTGAATTGAAAACGATTTCGAAATGAATTGAAAACGAATTCAAATTGAATTGAAAGCAAATTGAAATGAATTCAAATTGAATTGAAATTTGAATTGAATAGAGACGAATTTATAGAGAAGAATTCAATTTTGATTTGAATTGAAAAGGAAGTTGAAATTGCTTTTGAAACGAATTTTAAAACTATTTATATAATTCGTTTTAAATAGAAATCGACGAAGTATATATTATATATATTATATATATAATATAATGGCCTGAATAGAACGCGCCGCGCCGCGGCAGTTCGCGAATTTCGACCATTTATTTCAAACGGACATTACGGGAGATCCGACCGTCGGATTCTCCTAAAACCGGAACCGTTGGGTTCGTATCGAAAAGAGCTTTCTAATGAATGTTAGAAATTTGAAATCTAACGGTTGGATTTGGAGATACGTCCAAATCAAATTCGAAAAAGGTCGCTGTAAGTGCAGTTCGATGACCGTTGATGGAAATCGACTGTACAGGCCTTGATAAAATTATTAAAAATAGTAATAATTTATGTAAAATCATAAGAAATGATTTAGAAAGAATTGGGACGAAAAACTCCATATTTGAAAAGATAAAAATAGATTTTTATCGAAATGAACTAGTTTTGAACTAGAATTATAATTCTATTTATTTTTAAATAAATAAATTGAATTTAAAAAGGGTTTTAAAAATAACCAGAATATCCAATGATTGCATTGGAGTGGATTTGAATCGAAGTTGTCTTCGGAATATTTCGATGTTGGAATTCGTGATTATACAGGTGTTGTTATGGAAATTTGAAAGATATATATTTATATCGTTATTTCCAATACGACATTTGTTAGTCGTAGAATTTGATATTGAATATAAGCCGATATATTTTCTATTCAGAGCCTTGTATTGAATATCGAATGTGATTTGGGTTTGTCGTGAATGGTGTCTTCACTAACACTGTTCTTGAACCCAATTGAGAAATGATTAAATCTTTTTATTTAGATTTAATGAAAGGTACCAATTAAATAATATTTAATTGGAATTGAATTGATATTTATTTTAGGGTTTATCGTGGACAGTGTTTTAAATAACACTTGTTCTTTAACCCGATAATTAATGGAATGATATTTTGGGTTTACCGTGAACCGTGTTTTAAATGACACTGATTCTTTAACCCAGATAACGATTAAAACTAAGTTGGGTTTTAATGAATCTTTAATTAGATTGAAATGGTCGAGAATGGAGTATCACCAGTTTTGCTCCAGGCGATAGTCAAATCTTTAATTAGATTTGAACGTGAAATGGTAATTGAATTTACTGATAACACCGTGGTGTTAGATATGAAGTATTACCAGTTTTACTTCATGGGATGAATAGGTTGGGATTAGGAAATTAAAACAAATGATTACTTCAGTAAGTTTCATAAATCCCGACTAGTTGAATCGAAATTCAAAAGTAGATTAAAGAATAAATTCAAGGAATTTATCTTTGATAAAATTAACGGGAACCTTTCCCTATGAATGTGAAATTTAGAAACTAACTGTCGGTTAGCCAAGCAGAATGGTTTTCTAGATATTGATCTGATGTTGGTTTCGGCCTTCGGGGTTTATATTTGGGAAATTATTCTCTTGATTAATTTACGGTTAGTGACTGATGAATTGGAATGAGGCGTATGTTGTGTTTGTGTAACACTTATTTAAAATATACGCGAGTTATTCGGAAAGACCGGGTTTGTCCCATTCTGAATAACTGATACGACGATAAGTCGAAGATGAAGACGATGGTCGAAGACCGGAAGTCTTCACGTCGTTTGGGTGATAACTGATGATCTTGATTGGGCTGTACACCCAAGAAGATGGAAACAGTTGGTGATCGTCCAGACGTACTTGGAGATCGATGGATATGCGGGGTACTAGGTGCCTCCGGTTTCGTTCAGACCCAGAACGGACTTGTAAATGGACTGTGTGTCTGACATTGGATTTTAGTCCGTGTGATTGATCTCTATTAAATATATATCTGTTTGGCGGCGGAGAATTTATTCTCTTGCTTAATGCCCTTCTCTGAGACGTACGAGTTCAGGGGTTATATATTGATGGATATCAAACGCATGGAGTGAATTGCCTGTGTGGCATGCCTAAGTGGCAATTGATCGAGGCTTCTGTTGAAAAGCAAAGTCTTGTGGTGATGATCAAAGCACGGCCTTTGTGGCGTAGCTTTGTGTAACGTTTACCTCGCGAGTTTCACACCCGGTATGAACCAAAAACGGGAGACGGACCTCAGGGAGGGCATGCGTTTCCTTCTAGCTAAAAAGTGGCGTCAGTGGTTTTACACGCCCTGACGAGTTTGACTTATGTGGTTGTTGCTGTTGCGAGGCGCCTCGGTTTGATCGGACGATCCGGGTCCGATGGAGTCATTCGTTGGCTCATTTACGCCCCAAAGGGCGGGGAGACGTATTGTTCAGGCATAATAATCCACATCGGTGGACCGGCCCTGTCGCTCCAAGGCTTGCCTGCGCGCTTGCCGGAGACATGGGCTAGATTGTCTCGAATCGGTTGAGGACTATCTTTTGCCTCGGTTCATAGACGGAAATCCAATTTCCAAATACGTGACATTCGCGGTTTTAGTTGTAATCCTATATATGGCGACATAGTGGGATGGGGCGCTCATGCCGCCTATGATTGATACTTATGATTTGAAGTTGTTTTATACACTATGCACTTATTATAGTATCAAATGATTTGTTTCAAACGTATCAAGCATTCTTTGGCTGTTATAAGGGAAAACCCTATCCCCCGGCTTGCGTTGCATTGTGTGATAGGACCTGGGTCTTATAACAGCTTCATTTTTCTTTATTTAGCATTGCGCTGTTTGTTTTATGCACTGGTATTCTTGGGAGGAAACCCGTTCCGTGTTATACGGCGTGGTCCCTTGATTTACCTAACTTTTAAAATAAAGAATAATAACTGTTTTAGTTCTCACACCAGTCCCATGACTGACCTGGAGTTTATTGTTTTAACCTAAACTCTGGGTGCCCTTATTTTGACACGGGCAGCTAGTAGTTTTGGTTTTGCAGATTTATATTCACAGGATCCTGGTTTACAGCTGGAACGATATCCGGAAAACTTTGTATCCGTATATCTCCTTCAGTTGTGTATTGTATTATTTTCCGCTGCTATGTATTTAAATGTAATTTAAATCTCTGATATTTCTGTGTAATATTCATTTATACTCTGTATATTCTTGTAATCTGATGCATTGTTGTAATATACGATGAAATGTTCTTTTGTATGCGTTCTGTTGTGGTTTGTTCTCGAACTATCCGACGCTTTCCTTTACGGGGAAGTTGCGGGCCGTTTCATTTTGGTATCAGAGCTTTGGTTTACAAAGCTTAGAGAACAAGACACATTAGAACCATACGAAAGAATTCATCAGATATTGGATTAGTAATATCCAATTAGAATGACTCGTTAGAGATGGGATCAGTAGTATCCTAGAACGAGTGTGAAGAGTATATTTTTGAAAATGAAAACAAATTTTTGGTTCTGAAGATTTAAATCAATTATTCGTATTTGATTATCTATTTATATTGATGTGGACAATCCAGTATATATAGATTTTGCGTATACGTCTGATCCGCGTGTATTCGAAATTTTAATATATTGGGTAGATATAGCATCACACTCTAGTCGCCCGAAGATGGTACTGATGATTGTCATGACATCATCAGTATTTATGTTCGTGTTTCGAAGGTGTGATTTTCTATATATTTCCTATTGACTGGTGTGAGAACCAAAATTAGATAGGGCCTATTGTTGTGATTTGGCATCAAAAACCTGATTTTTGACTATGTATCAAAATTATGAATTTGAAACTCTGATTCACTAATTGATTAATGTTTGTGTTGGTTGTTTATTTGTTTGCTAATTTTGAACCATTAGGCCTAATTTGATCAAATATTGAATTGTATTGAAATTGGTCGCATTTTCTTGCATATACATGTATATCATTGAACAGGTCATAGCAAGGAGGCTAGAGCCGAAGAATAAAATTTGTTTGCCCGACAAATAGGTACATGTTTACTACATGATTTCCTGTTTTGTTTGGGTGATGATGATTTTGTGAGCCTATTGGCTAGCCGCTTGGCGTTTTCTTTTTCTTTTTGAGATCTGAAGGACCGGGGAAGCTATTTGAAATTCCCCGATGCTCCCGGTGCAGGGGAGGTTATGGCGAAATTTTTCAAAAATTTAGGGTGTTAGCCAAAATTTTGAAATTTTAGAAAATTCTCAGAAACTGAAAAGTTAGAGAATGGAAGCCAGATCGAATGTAGAGTTGATTAATCAAACCACTTTCGACGTTGTTCCTTTTCGGGGACGAAAAGTTTTAAGTGGGGGAGATTGTAATAACCCGGAAATTCTGGGCCAGTTTAAAATTTTTATTTTGGCCATTTTAGTGAATTTTGAATATTTAAAATGGATTATTTTAAATAATATCGACGAGAAATTTATTTTGAATGGAATTCGACGTATATATTATACGCGTCGTCGTTAGAATATAAATATTTATATATAATTATAAATAGAATCGAAAATGGCGCGGTAGTTCGATAATTCGATTTCAAACTTCAATTGAATGTACCGGGTGCAAAACAATCCGGATTTTAGTGAAACCAAAAATAATGGGATCTAATAGTGAATATCTTTCCAACGAATCCGAAAAATCAAAAGTTCGTAGGGGGAATCAAAAGATATGTCCAGTTGAAAATTCTGAATAGTCGCTATGGAATTCAGGCCCTTAAAAATGGAAATTTTGCAAACGACCTCGGATTTCAACGAAACCACTTTTGTTGGGTCCGTGATGTTGAGTTATTGCTAGATTCCAAATTTCATAATTTTTCGAATCAATATGTGAGCGTGGCAAAGGAAAACGCGTTTGACCGGTTTCAGTTGATTTTAATCGACTGGAAAATGACCATTTTTCCAACGGTCTCGGAATTCGACGAAATTAGTTTTGTTAGGACCGTATCATCAATACGAAGCTAGAAAATATTTTTCTGGAATTTTTCTAGTTAGTATGTGACCCCGGTAATTTGAAATGTACGTTTAAAATTCAATATAGCGATTTAAATGTAAATTCAATGGAAACTGATCGAAACGATCAAACCAGCTTACGATACATATCCCATTGTGTTCAGAATGGGGGTGAAACGCTAGGGACGACAGTCGGTGGGTCTCGTTTTGAGTTCGAAATAAAATGTTACTTTATGGATTTAATATTAAAAATAAATTAAATAAAACCCTCTTTCTCCTGTACAAAGTCAACCCCCCCGTTCTCTGTTTTCACGAATTCAGTTTTATAAAAAAAAAAAAAGAGAAAGGGAAGGAAAGACGAGGGCGACGGAGCTCCGTCCGCCGCCGCTGGTGGCGCCTCCCCAATGGCCGCCTCCCCCTCCCCTTCTCTCTCCCCTCCCTATTCTCTTCTAATTCGAGCTGCGAGCCATAAATTCGCCGCTGTGGACCCCCTGGCCCATCACTCTGGCCAGTCGCACCTCCCCTACCCGCGTCAGACCCCAGTGCCGCCTCCACCAACTCCGACTCCCCTAGCCCTCCTCCATCCGCCGTTTCTCTCCCCGCCTCCAATTGAAACTTCAAAACTCCAAACCCTTCAAGCCGCTGTCCAGACGCCGTGGCTCCACTTCCGGCCTCTGCTGCCTCCGGCGCCTCTTCCCATTTGTCTCTGACGAACGATGAAGTGAGTCTTTATTGTATTTTAAATTTTAGTTAATTAATTTTGTGTACATGCATTGTAAAAAGAAAGTTCAGTTTTAAAAATATAAAATTAGCATGTTTGAAAATATACTTTGCTTTGGAAAAAAATAGAAAAGCATTGTATTTAAGATAGAAATGGCATTAAAAATAAAAATAGGATTTTTATTTAACATGAAGAAAATAAAAATATGATTTTTATATTTTTAAAGTATTAAAAATATAATCTTTATAGGATAGAGAAAATAAAAATATCATCTTTGTATGTGTAGCGAAATAAAAATCTGATTTTTATTTTATATACGTTGAGATAAAGTGGTAATTTTTATAATGATGAAATCTATATTTTTGAAATGGAATTTTTATCTATATAGTAGCAATGTTGAAAATAGAATTTTTATCCATAGAGAGTGATTATAAAAATTCGATTTTTATATATTGAATAGCATACTAAAAAATTCGATTTTTATATATTGAATAGCATACTAAAAATTTGATTTTTATATATTGAATAGCATACTAAAAAATTCGATTTTTACGTATGTAGTGGCTACGGGCAACGAAGATGACGAAAAGGCGAGTTGGCGAAGATTTCCTGCATTAGAAGTGCCGTGGAGCTAGGATAGCTATATGTGAGAATTTCTCACCTTTCTATTTCTTTTCTAGTTATATATATATACTAGGATGCAGACGGTGCTTAGTAGCACCCGACACAATCGTCCACAGACCATGGACTTGTTTGTTTGGCTGTGTTGTTAGTTAGATTGTTTGGGTTGATTTGAATAGTTTGGTGAAATGAAATTGATATGATTGATGTGTGAATGGCGTGGGCCTTCACTAGACCGGGGATAAGGCTAGGCCTCGTCCCGTTTCTAGTATCGTGCCGTTATGCCGCCGAAATTTTCTAAAATGTGTTAGAAAAATAAAAATATCATTTTATTTAAAAAATGAACTGAATAGAAATTCATATGTTGGAATAAAATGTTTTGTCGTTAAAAATATAATTTTTAACATGAATGTGAATAAATAAATATTCATTTACAAACCAGACGGTTTGTTTATGTACACTTATTTGAATGACATTGATTGGGACGATAAATTTTACACATCGCCCAACTGCACAAATAAAATCTGTGTTTGATTGTTTGAAACCCCACACGGGTGTTGGGATGAAATTTGAAGTTCACTCATCCTGATTGATTAAATATGTCGATCGATTGATTGACAGGCTGTTATAAGCGTTAGATATCTATATTTGATGCTTATACAGTGTAGTGCACTTTGGTTGATGGTTGATTATTTTTCAATGCTATTATACATGTGTTGTATGAAAATCCATATAATAACTTTATATGGTAACTGATTGGGCCTCATTCCAGTTTTAAAATAGAAATATTTGAAATAGAAATATTCGAAATGGAATACTTGAAAATATCAATATATGAAGCCGTGTTGATTAGATTGACGCCATTTTGACGTGAACGATATTTATATCGATTTTATTCATTTTAAAATGAATATTGAAAGTGATTTCGAAATAAAATGAATTGAAAACGATTTCGAAATGAAATGAATTGAAAACGATTTCGAAATGAAATGAATTGAAAACGATTTCGAAATGAATTAAATTGAAAACGATTTCGAAATGAATTGAATTGAAAACGATTTCGAAATGAATTGAATTGAAAACGATTTCGAAATGAATTGAATTGAAAACGATTTCGAAATGAAATGAATTGAAAACGATTTCGAAATGAATTGAATTGAAAACGATTTCGAAATGAAATGAATTGAAAACGATTTCGAAATGAAATGAATTGAAAACGATTTCGAAATGAATTGAATTGAAAACGATTTCGAAATGAAATGAATTGAAAACGATTTCAAAATGAATTGAATTGAAACCGATTTCGAAATGAATTAAAAACGAATTCAAATTGAATTGAAAGCAAATTGAAATGAATTCAAATTGAATTGAAATTTGAATTGAATAGAGACGAATTTATAGAGAAGAATTCAATTTTGATTTGAATTGAAAAGGAAGTTGAAATTGCTTTTGAAACGAATTTTAAAACTATTTATATAATTCGTTTTAAATAGAAATCGACGAAGTATATATTATATATATTATATATATAATATAATGGCCTGAATAGAACGCGCCGCGCCGCGGCAGTTCGCGAATTTCGACCATTTATTTCAAACGGACATTACGGGAGATCCGACCGTCGGATTCTCCTAAAACCGGAACCGTTGGGTTCGTATCGAAAAGAGCTTTCTAATGAATGTTAGAAATTTGAAATCTAACGGTTGGATTTGGAGATACGTCCAAATCAAATTCGAAAAAGGTCGCTGTAAGTGCAGTTCGATGACCGTTGATGGAAATCGACTGTACAGGCCTTGATAAAATTATTAAAAATAGTAATAATTTATGTAAAATCATAAGAAATGATTTAGAAAGAATTGGGACGAAAAACTCCATATTTGAAAAGATAAAAATAGATTTTTATCGAAATGAACTAGTTTTGAACTAGAATTATAATTCTATTTATTTTTAAATAAATAAATTGAATTTAAAAAGGGTTTTAAAAATAACCAGAATATCCAATGATTGCATTGGAGTGGATTTGAATCGAAGTTGTCTTCGGAATATTTCGATGTTGGAATTCGTGATTATACAGGTGTTGTTATGGAAATTTGAAAGATATATATTTATATCGTTATTTCCAATACGACATTTGTTAGTCGTAGAATTTGATATTGAATATAAGCCGTTATATTTTCTATTCAGAGCCTTGTATTGAATATCGAATGTGATTTGGGTTTGTCGTGAATGGTGTCTTCACTAACACTGTTCTTGAACCCAATTGAGAAATGATTAAATCTTTTTATTTAGATTTAATGAAAGGTACCAATTAAATAATATTTAATTGGAATTGAATTGATATTTATTTTAGGGTTTATCGTGGACAGTGTTTTAAATAACACTTGTTCTTTAACCCGATAATTAATGGAATGATATTTTGGGTTTACCGTGAACCGTGTTTTAAATGACACTGATTCTTTAACCCAGATAACGATTAAAACTAAGTTGGGTTTTAATGAATCTTTAATTAGATTGAAATGGTCGAGAATGGAGTATCACCAGTTTTGCTCCAGGCGATAGTCAAATCTTTAATTAGATTTGAACGTGAAATGGCAATTGAATTTACTGATAACACCGTGGTGTTAGATATGAAGTATTACCAGTTTTACTTCATGGGATGAATAGGTTGGGATTAGGAAATTAAAACAAATGATTACTTCAGTAAGTTTCATAAATCCCGACTAGTTGAATCGAAATTCAAAAGTAGATTAAAGAATAAATTCAAGGAATTTATCTTTGATAAAATTAACGGGAACCTTTCCCTATGAATGTGAAATTTAGAAACTAACTGTCGGTTAGCCAAGCAGAATGGTTTTCTAGATATTGATCTGATGTTGGTTTCGGCCTTCGGGGTTTATATTTGGGAAATTATTCTCTTGATTAATTTACGGTTAGTGACTGATGAATTGGAATGAGGCGTATGTTGTGTTTGTGTAACACTTATTTAAAATATACGCGAGTTATTCGGAAAGACCGGGTTTGTCCCATTCTGAATAACTGATACGACGATAAGTCGAAGATGAAGACGATGGTCGAAGACCGGAAGTCTTCACGTCGTTTGGGTGATAACTGATGATCTTGATTGGGCTGTACACCCAAGAAGATGGAAATAGTTGGTGATCGTCCAGACGTACTTGGAGATCGATGGATATGCGGGGTACTAGGTGCCTCCGGTTTCGTTCAGACCCAGAACGGACTTGTAAATGGACTGTGTGTCTGACATTGGATTTTAGTCCGTGTGATTGATCTCTATTAAATATATATCTGTTTGGCGGCGGAGAATTTATTCTCTTGCTTAATGCCCTTCTCTGAGACGTACGAGTTCAGGGGTTATATATTGATGGATATCAAACGCATGGAGTGAATTGCCTGTGTGGCATGCCTAAGTGGCAATTGATCGAGGCTTCTGTTGAAAAGCAAAGTCTTGTGGTGATGATCAAAGCACGGCCTTTGTGGCGTAGCTTTGTGTAACGTTTACCTCGCGAGTTTCACACCCGGTATGAACCAAAAACGGGAGACGGACCTCAGGGAGGGCATGCGTTTCCTTCTAGCTAAAAAGTGGCGTCAGTGGTTTTACACGCCCTGACGAGTTTGACTTATGTGGTTGTTGCTGTTGCGAGGCGCCTCGGTTTGATCGGACGATCCGGGTCCGATGGAGTCATTCGTTGGCTCATTTACGCCCCAAAGGGCGGGGAGACGTATTGTTCAGGCATAATAATCCACATCGGTGGACCGGCCCTGTCGCTCCAAGGCTTGCCTGCGCGCTTGCCGGAGACATGGGCTAGATTGTCTCGAATCGGTTGAGGACTATCTTTTGCCTCGGTTCATAGACGGAAATCCAATTTCCAAATACGTGACATTCGCGGTTTTAGTTGTAATCCTATATATGGCGACATAGTGGGATGGGGCGCTCATGCCGCCTATGATTGATACTTATGATTTGAAGTTGTTTTATACACTATGCACTTATTATAGTATCAAATGATTTGTTTCAAACGTATCAAGCATTCTTTGGCTGTTATAAGGGAAAACCCTATCCCCCGGCTTGCGTTGCATTGTGTGATAGGACCTGGGTCTTATAACAGCTTCATTTTTCTTTATTTAGCATTGCGCTGTTTGTTTTATGCACTGGTATTCTTGGGAGGAAACCCGTTCCGTGTTATACGGCGTGGTCCCTTGATTTACCTAACTTTTAAAATAAAGAATAATAACTGTTTTAGTTCTCACACCAGTCCCATGACTGACCTGGAGTTTATTGTTTTAACCTAAACTCTGGGTGCCCTTATTTTGACACGGGCAGCTAGTAGTTTTGGTTTTGCAGATTTATATTCACAGGATCCTGGTTTACAGCTGGAACGATATCCGGAAAACTTTGTATCCGTATATCTCCTTCAGTTGTGTATTGTATTATTTTCCGCTGCTATGTATTTAAATGTAATTTAAATCTCTGATATTTCTGTGTAATATTCATTTATACTCTGTATATTCTTGTAATCTGATGCATTGTTGTAATATACGATGAAATGTTCTTTTGTATGCGTTCTTTTGTGGTTTGTTCTCGAACTATCCGACGCTTACCTTTACGGGGAAGTTGCGGGCCGTTTCAGTTCATTTGCATCTAAATTTGCAAATAAAAAATGTAACTTTTTCTAGTGTTCATTTGCATCTAAATTTGCAATATAATAATGTGATCTTTTCTACGGTGTTTATTTGCATTTAAATTTGCAAATAAAAAATGTGATCTTTTTCAACGGTGTTTATTTGCATCTAAATTTGCAAATAAAAAATGTAACTTTTTCTATGGTGTTTATTTGCATCTACATTTGCAAATAAAAAATGTAACTTTTTCTACGACAATCAAACAACAACAAAGTTTGTGCTTTTATCAATCAACACAAAAAGTTATGTATTCAATACTGAATTGAAAGTTCTAACACAATTCAATAACATAAACAAGGTGATGTTTTTATTGAATTGAAAATTCTAATTCAGTTCAATAATATAACAAAAATGATACTTTTAATTAAATTGACAATTCTACATCAATTCAACAATATAGACAAAATGATATTTTCAATTGAATTGACAATTCTATTTCAATTCAACAAACATGACAAGATGATATTTTTAAATTATATTGGCAAACTAATTCAATTTAATAAAAATGACTAAAATGATATTTTTAATTGAATTGACAAACTAATTCAATTCAACAAAAATGACAAAAATGATATTTTTAAATTGAATTGACAAACTAATTCAATTCAATAAAAATGTCAACACAATATTTTATATTTGTTTAACCTACATGATTCACCAAATATTGACAAAGAGAAAATAATTTATTTTAATCAACACATACAGATCTATAATTATTCATCACCAATCAATAGACCAATCATCATCCAAAATTTCATAACACAGCAGATCTAAACCATACGTACAATCATTACATAATGAGTAAATTAATTAAATTGATGAATTATTTAAAAATATGAATTCTCACAGTCGGGTTATTCTGCTTTGTTCAGGACTGCAAATTTGTCCAAAATTCAGATTGGTCGGAATCGCTCCTTTTCGGTCTAGAGTCGTAGATCTCGTCTCTACAATCGCACAGGATCTGAAATCGTTAATTTTCGATGTCATATGAATTAGTTAGGATTTAAACAATATAGATCATAGTTTTAAAATTAAATTATTAAAATATTAAAAAGATTAAACCTTTCTTCCTCCTTACAATAACAAGCCGCGATAAAACCCAATTACTTCGAACCTAGGGTTCCACCTTGCGTTCAAATCAACAAGCTTCAGGACAATCGGATGATGGCACATCAAAGAGGAGAGGGAGGTGCGCCTGGGGGTACCTGCGGTCATGGGTGCGATCCACACAGGAGGGAGCGACGGCGGTGGGTTTGGCGTGGGTTTGGAGGGGTAGAACTCTCGGATTTTGCAATTTAAGGTTAGGTTGTCCGTATGGATGGGTAGAGCAGAAGAATCTCTACAAAAAAGTCTAAAGAAGTGGAAGTTTTTGTTGAGAGGATTGCAAGATTTTAGAGAAGGAATGTAGGAGCATTTTCAGCCATGAATTGACAGGGGCGGCGGCTATGTTCTTTGTGGATTAGGGTTAGGAGGAAGATGATGTGTATTTTTATATTATTTTAATGTAAATTTTACAATTGAATTCAAAAGTTTTAAACCAACCCAATTTCAGTCCAACCAGAGTTGACCCCACCCAATAGCCCCCGTTCTGGATCCAATGGGCCAGGTCTCGTCTGCCCAAACGACTGTCTATGGCCTGAAATATTTAATTTAATATTTACATCTTTTAATAAATTAACTCGATCGTATATTTAAATCCACCGGGGCTACATACGAACTCAGAAAAATTCAAAAAAAAAAATTTTGGCTTTGTTTTGACGATACGGTCCTAACGAAATTAATTTCATCGAATTCTGAGACTATTTGAAAAACGGTCATTTTCAAATCGATCGTATTTGACTGAAATTGACAAAACCCATTTTCGTTTGCCACACTCACATATTAATTCCAAAAATTCCAAAAAATTAAATTTAGTAATAATTTGACATTCCGGATCCAACAAAAGCGATTTCATCAAAAATGGAGGTTGTTTGAAAAATGGCCTTTTATACGGGCTACAAATTATACTATAGCGACCATTCTGAATATTCAACTGGCCATAACTTTTGATTTCCGCTATGAAATTTCGATTTTTTGGATTCGTTGGAAAGATATTTTCAAACAAATTTAGATATTTTTGGTTTCACTTAAATCCGTTAGATTTTGAATCCGGTACATTCAATCAAAGTACATGTTTGACTTTTCAAACTACCGTACCATTTCTAATTCCTTTTGAAGTAAAAAAAAAAAATATTCCCTCTAAGTTCGATTAAAATAAATTTTTAATCATTATTATTTAAAATAAATTATTTCAACTATTCAAAATTTATTGAAATATCCAAAATAAAAATTTTAAATTGATTCAGATTTTCCGGGTTGTTACAATCTCCCCCACTTAAATGCTTTTCGTGCTCGAAAAGGAAACAGTAGTAAAGTAGGAAACAAAACGGAAAATGTAAGGTATTATAAATGTACCTCAGTACAAGAGTCACTCAGAGATGTCCACTCTGCACTTGGGATAGGCCTCTTTGATGTTATCCTCAGTCTCCCACGTGCAGTCTCTAGGATCCCCGCTCCACTGCACCTTGATTAAGTGGAACCTCTTGTACCTCAGCACTCGAGTCTCTTTACCAACAATTTTCACTGGCTTCCTTCTCACTGCTAGGGTCGGGGTGATCTCCAAATCTCGTTGTGCTGCTTCCTCCACAACTAAATCTAGATCATGAACAATACTTCGGAGTTGGGACACATGAAATACATCGTGGACCCCTGGCAACCAGTCAGGAAGCTGCACTCTATAGGTGAGAGTTCCAATCCTTTCGAGAATAGGAAATGGACCAATGAATCTCGGCGCTGATTTCCCAGTTTTCCCAAATCGAACTACACCTCTCAGTGGGGAAACCTTAAAGTATACAAGGTCACCGACAGAGAATTCTAAATCTCTTCTTCGAGTGTTTGCATAGCTCTTCTGTCGTTTTTGGGCAGCAAGTAATCACTTCTTAATAAAATCAACTTTGTCTGATGCTTCGCGAATCATGTCGGGACCCAATACTAATCGATTACTGGGTTCCACCCAACATGCGGGAGATCTACATGGCCTGCCATATAATGCTTCAAATGGCGACATCTACATGCTTGCTTGGTAGCTATTATTATAAGAGAATTCAACCAAGTGCAAATGATCTTCCCATGACCCAACAAAATCTAGAACGCATGCTCGCAACAAGTCTTCCAATATGCGATTCATCCTCTCAGTCTGGCCATCTGTCTGAGGGTGATAAGCAGTGCTCATATTCAGCTTAGTCCCTAGCTCTTCTTGGAAAGCTTCCCAGAATTTGCTAGCAAATATCGGATCGCAGTCACTGACAATGCTACTGGGAACTCCATGCAGTCTGACAATCTCTCTGAAATAAAGCTGTGCCAAACTTCGAGTTGTTCTATTGGATTTGATAGGGATGAAATGGGCAGTCTTTGTGAAGCAATCTACAATCACCCATATACTGTCATTGCCTTTCCTAGTCCTGGGCAAGCTATCAGTAAAGTCCATAGAAATATCGTCACATTTCCAACTTGGAACTCCTAGCGGTTGCAATAGACCTGCTAGCTTCTGCGATCGCTCTTGACTTGCTGACAGGTGGGACATCTAACAACATAGATAGAAATGTCTCTTTTCATAGATCTCCACCAAAATGTATGCTTGATGTCATGGTACATCTTGCTCACACCTGGATGAATGCTAAGCTTAGACTTGTGACATTCGTCCATTACTTTCTTTCTGAGCTCAGAAAGATTCGGAACACAAATTCGGCCCAATAGCCTCAGAACCCCTTTGTCATCAATCTGGAAACTCGTGGGTTCGCCTTCCCTGACCCTTTTACTGATTCTCTGAATAAATTCATCATTTTTCTGAAGAGAAAAGATCTTATCGATCAAGGTAGGTGTAATAATGAGGTTTGCAAGGATAAGTTTGGTGCAGGCTGTATTTTTCCTGTTGAGAGCATCTGCCACTACATTGGCTTTCCCTGGAGTATATAGGATGTCCAGGTCATAGGGTGCAAGGAAGTCAACCCAACGCTGCTGCCTCAAGTTCAAATCTCTTTGGGTGAACAGATATTTTAAGGATTTGTGGTCAGTTTGTAGCTCGAATTTCTCGCCCAATAGATAGTGCCTCCATATCTTTAAAGCAAATACGATGGCCATTAACTCAAGATCATGAGTGGCGTAATTCTTCTCATGCGGTTTTAATTAGCGGCTAGCATACGCGACAACTCTGTCTCTTTGCATTAGCACCGCACCAATACCTTAAATAGATAAAAGAATAACATGTTAAAATAAGATTTGACATTAGAAAAATGTCATTTCTGACATGTTTATTTAGATGAAAAGGATAACCTTCTCTAGAAGCATCTGTCAATACTTTTAGATCCTGATTTCCATCAATAGTGGTCAACATAGGAGCAGTGATCAACCTCTTTTTTAGCTCTTGGGAAAGCTGCATCACATTCGGGTGTCCAAATGAACTTTGTATGCTTCTTAGTCAGCTTCGTCAATGGAGAAGATAATTTCGAGAAATCCTTAACGAATTTCCGATAATAGCCAACTAGACCTAAGAAACTTCTGACTTCGGTGGGCGTAGTAGGCTGCTTCCAGTCTTTGATGGCCGAGATCTTCCCTCAATCTATTGAGATGCCTTCCTTAGATACAACATGGCTTTTAGCACATTTCTACGTAAAATCTCCAAGACTTCTTTCAGATGCTTTTCGTGTTCAGCGGTGGATTTAGAAAAGATGAGAATATCGTCGACGAACACCAACACAAATTTATTTAGAACATCGTGGAAGACTCTATTCATCAAATCAACGAAATATGTTGGAGCATTGCATAAACTGAAGGGCATCACTAACCATTCATAAAACATATCTGGTCCCCTGAAAGCTGTCAAAGGCACACATTCCTCGGCAATGCGTAGTTGGTGGAAACCTATAGCTAGGTCCATCCTAGAGAATACTCTTTCTCCGTTCAAGCGGTCAAGCAGATCATTTATGCGGGGCAGTGGGTATTTATTTTTTAGAGTTTGCTTATTTAGGTCACGGTAGTCCACACATAGCCTGAGGGTACTGTCTGACTTTGGGACGAAAACCACTGTTGCACCCCAGCTCGAGAAACTAGGTCTGATCAGACCCTTCGACAAAAGCTGCTTGGTTTGATTGTTCAGCTCCTCCTTTTCTTTTAGTGACATTCTCCGAATGCAGTGTACAACGGGCCTTGCATTCGGAACTAAGTCAATTTTGAAATCGATTTATCTAGTGGAGGTAAGCTGTCTACTTCTTCGAACACATCCGCAACGTCTCTGATGATAGGAATATCCTCAATAGAAGCAGGAGTGACTTCTAGAGAAGACCAAAACTCTTTCCTATCTGTGGCTGAGCCGTGACATGGAATAGCAATAATGTCTCCAAATTTGGTTTTGATTCTGACCACTCTTTCAACACAAAGTAACTCAGCCTCATATTTCGTTAGCCAGTCCATTCCAAGTATGATATCATACCCGGAGAAATTCATGATGATTAGGTTAAAAGGAAATTGGAAGTAGGAGTAAGAAACAGACACTCTACAATATTGATCGAGAATAAGTGAACCTCCTACCGGACTATGGGCTCTAATCGGTTCTTTAAGTTTTCTGGGTTTTAATTTAAGCTTTTTAATCGTGTCAACAGACATGAAACTCCTAGATGCACCCGTATCAAACAAAACTGTAATAGGAATATTCTTAATGTTAAGAGTACCCCCTAAAACATCAGGCGTACCTGCTTCGGAAGAAGCCGGTGCAGCCGCTCCGTCATAGACATGTGCCACCTGAGAACTCTTCAATAGTGGGCAGTTAGGCTTGACGTGACCCCTCTGGTGGCAATTATAGCACTCCCTCCTATCCTGAGAACTTTGGCTGGGCCCAGAGTCATTCCTCTTTGGTCTCTTGGGAGCTCGGCATTCGTAGTCGAAATGCCCTATCTTCTGGCAATTACAGCACTTTACCTTAGACCTGTCTCTTTTCTTTTTACCCTGTGGTTTGGCGGTGGAAGAGCTGCCGCCTTAGGTTTCTTGTCCGACTCCTTTTTCTTGTTATTAGCTTGATTGTTTTCTCGCTCTTGCTGGGAACACTTCTGGTCTATCTCCTCATATCTGCAGGCCATCTCGATCACCTTAGCAAATGGACGCTCGATGTGTGCCGTCTTCCTATTATGATACCTCCTTGCCAGACCATTGATAAACCTCTTATTTTTCAGTAGTGGGTCTTGGATTAGCTCCGGGGCATATCTGGAAAGCTCGTCGAATTTCTTTACATACATAGCAATAGTCATACTCCCTTGTTGGAGGTGGGCGAACTCATCGTGAAGGCGCTCCACTTCGTGAGGTGGAATGAACTTCTCATTGAATAGCTCTTTAAATTTCTCCCAAGTTACATCAGCTTCATTACCCAAAACTATTGCTGTTTCCTACCAAATCTGAGCCTGGTCCTTCAGGAACTAAGTCGCCATAAAATGCTTCCTATGATTTTCGAGCTCCAGTCGTCCTAAGATCTTCTCTATCGTCTTAAGCCATGCTTGGGCCTCTATCACCGTTTCTTGGCATGTAAAGTGCACACCACCTAAATTCTTGATTTTCTTCGCCATTTTATTTAAATCAAAAGCACGTGGGGGTAGTGTCTCAAATTCTGGAGTGGCATGTTCCTGTTCTTGGGTCGCAGGAGTCTCATCTCTGGCGGGTCTTCTTGCCCCACATCTACCACGGCCTCTCGTATGTGCTCTGGTACTCATTTCTCAATCAGTATGTAACATTGAGGAAAGAGTCAGACTAAGAGAAACGATAAATTTCAAAGGAAAGATTTTAAAAATAGAGACATATGATAAGATGATAATGATGTAATGACTGATTAATATGTGTTATTCTGCTGTGCTCATTCTAGGACATTGCTAATCTTTTCTCAAATGAGCTAATCGTCTTAGAATACTATTGATTCTATCTAGACGAATTGTTCTAAAAATGTTATACTCTATAGCTCAGGTTAACCTTTAGCTCTGATACCAAATGTGATGACCCAAACTTCCGTGGTACGAATGTAAGGATAATCATAAGAGTATAACATAATTAAAACAATAACAGAACTCAGATAATAGCAGAACATATAAACCGTTGCAGCGGAAATGGAAATGTCATCACAAACATCATCACAGAAACATCAGAGTATGCAGTATAGGATACACTTAGCAAAATAGATGTCTAAAATAGGGAAAGAAATAAAGTCTCAATCTCACAAAATACATCAATACTCAATACTGTCTCAATGTCTCAAGTAGTAAATAAAAAGATAAAAAGAAAAGATCCTTTATTATCTTCATCAGTAAGCTCTGGTCCAAAAAACATCCCTACCTGAAAACCTGTCAATTGGCTGCCCGTGTGGAAAGAGGGCACCCAAGTTTGCAAAGTGAAACAAACTACGAGCCAGTCATGGGACTGGTATGAGAAATCTTGCGAAACTAATAATATGTATAATCACTGGACCATGCCGCTAACGCAGAACGGGTTTACTCCATTGGGTTACTAGTTCATAAGTTTTATAAATTTTTAAGTCAAAAACAACGCAATGCTTTTTAGAAAATGAAATCATTATAAGAATCATGTCCCATCACACAATGCAACACAAACGGAGGATAAAGTTTTATCTTATAATAATAAAAAATGCTTGATACGTAAAATAATATTTTTAATATTATTATTAGTGTCTAATATGGTTTCAAAAATACTACAAAGTAAATGTATCAATCCTAGACAGCATAGCTACCATATACTATGTCACCATATATAGGTATGCAATCAAAACCGCAATGTCGTATTGGAGGTTGGGTTTCCATCATGAGTCAAGGTAAGGGACGATCTCCTAACCGATTCGAGACACTCTAGCAATGTCTCAGGATTCTCCATAGTGAACCCTTGGATCCTGCAGGGTTGGTCCACAAATAACGCTAGTGTATTAGTTATGCCTGAACATACGCCTCCCGATCCTATTTGACCTATAAATTGGCCATTGGCGACCAATAAAAATATCCGAGGTGCCACATTCCGTCAACCTATAAGTAAAAATGTTGGGCCTTGTAAAAACCCAAACTGCACTTCTTGCCAGAAAGAAACGTGTGCACTCCCTGCGTTCCCTTGTCCCGTTTTTGACTCTGCCGGGGGGTGAGGCTCGCGAGGTAACGTAATACATAAAGCTTTGCCTAAATAGACTATGCTTTGATCATCATCCACAAGGCTCTGATTTTCAACAAAAGCCTCGATAAATTGCATCTTGGAATGTCATATTGACAGTCCATACCATGTGATCGATAACTACCAATATATAACCTTCGAGCTCGTGCGTCTCAAAGGAGGGTGTTAAGCAAGAGAAAAAATTCTCCGCCACCACAGATATATATTAATAGATATCAATTTAATTACACAACATGAAATTCAATGTCGGACACACATCCATTTACAAGTCCGTTCCAGGTCTGAACGAAACCAGAGTCACCTTATTCCTTGTCCCGTATGTCCAATACGGAAGTGAGGTGCTCGCGTATCCGGACGATCAACAAGTACGTCCGGAAAACTACCACTTTAACCCTTTATTGGTAGCTAGCCAATTCCAGGCATCAATAGTTATCCTTTTGATGTGAAGATCGTCGGTCTTCAATCGCCGTCTTTAAGATCTTCAATTTAGAACGTCGTATGATCATTTGAAATGAGTTTTAACTCGGTCGTTTCAAATGATCCTCGTATGTATATATATATATATATATATATAATTTTAAAACATTTTATATCGTTAGTGGTATTTAATAACGATTAATCGATATTTTCATTTAAATAAAATATCCAAATTTAATTAATGACGCTTCGGGTCGATGGGCGGCCCTAGAGCTGTTTTTACCAAATTTTGTTTTATACTTATCTTGAAGTCTAACCGATTGATTTTAACAAAATTTATATCGATGGAAAGATCTTCCCAAAACGGTCCTAACGGTTCCGGTTTTGGGGAAATCCGACGGTTGGATCTTATGGTATAATCGTTTGAAGTTACGATTGTCGAAACGCGAACTACCGCGTGCGATTCGTTTTAATTTTAATTTATATATATATATATATCATTGGCGATTTCAACTACTTTCAAACAATCACATGCAAACCAAATACAGTCTATATTCATGTTAGAAATTTTATATATGATTTTCATAATTCTTCTAACATGATAAAACTGCTGATTTGAAATAAATCGTATTTAATGAGTAATTATTTCCAATGGTAACTAAATTACATTGAAAGTATATTCATAATGTTCACCCCTTTTTTGTTGAAACCAAATGGCAATAAAAACACGATTTTTAATTCTACAATTTTTATTGTATCCAAATTTATAATAAAAATGTGACATTTAAATCTATTCTTTTTATTGTCCCTAAAATGACAATAAAAATATAACATTAAAATCTTTTCTTTTTATTGACTCTAAAATATAAATAAAAACATAACTTTTTAATTGTATGCTTTTTATTGCCTCTAGTTTGACAATAAAAATATAACATATATTTCTACTCCTTTATTTACGATTAACATGTCAACAAAAAAATGTCATTTTGATTTATTCTTTTTATTATCTCTAATTCGATAATAAAAATATAACCTTTAAAACTATACTTTTTATTACAACTAAAATGTGGATAAAGATATAACTTTTAAATTCGATTTTTTTAATTTATTTCCAACTAACATGTAAATGGAAATGTAACTTTTTCTATGCTTTTATTTATATCAAAAGTACTAATGAAAAATTGTAGCTTTTATTCTATTCTTTCATTTGCATCAAAAATGCAAATGAAAAATGTAATTTTTATTCTATTCTTACATTTGCATCAAAAATGCAAATGAAAAATGTAAGTTTTTAAAATATGCTCTTATTTGCATCTAAAATGCAAACAAAAACGTAACCTTTTTGATTCATGCTTTATTTGCATCAAAGAATACAAATAAAAATTCAATTTTTAATTTCTTGTTTTATTCGCATCAAGGAATGTAAATAAAAATGTTGCTTTTTATTTCATGTTTTATTTGCATCAAGGAATGCAAATAAAAATGTAGCTTTTTATTTCATGTTTTATTTGCATCAAGGAATGCAAATAAAAATGTAACTTTTTATTTCATGTTTTATTTGCATGAAGGAATGCAAATAAAAATGTAACTTTTTATTTCATGTTTTATTTGCATCAAGGAATGCAAATAAAAATGTAACTTTTTCTACGATTTTCATTTGCATCTAAATTGGCAAATAAGAAAGGAAACTTTTTCTACGGTGTTCATTTGCATCTAAATTTGCAAATAAAAAAAAATGTGATCTTTTTCTACGGTGTTTATTTGCATTTAAATTTGCAAATAAAAAATGTAACTTTTTCTACGGTGTTTATTTGCATCTAAATTTGGTGTTTATTTGCATCTAAATTTGCAAATAAAAAATGTAACTTTTTATATGGTGTTTATTTGCATCTAAATTTGCAAATAAAAAAATATGATCTTTTCTACGATGTTTATTTGCATCTAAATTTGCATATAAAAAAAATGTGATCTTTTCTACGGTGTTTATTTGCATCTAAATTTGCAAATAAAAAATGTAACTTTTTCTACGTTGTTTATTTGCATCTAAATTTGCAAATAAAAAATGTAACTTTTTCTACGTTGTTCATTTGCATCTAAATTTGCAAATAAAAAAAAATGTGATCTTTTTCTACGGTGTTTATTTGCATTTAAATTTGCAAATAAAAAATGTGATCTTTTCTACGGTGTTTATTTGCATCTAAATTTGTAAATAAAAAATGTAACTTTTTCTATGGTGTTTATTTGCATCTAAATTTGCAAATAAAAAATGTAACTTTTTCTACGACAATCAAACAACAATAAAGTTGGCGCTTTTATCCACTACAAGAAAACACTAATTTTGCAGCGGAAAAATCCGTCGCTAAAGGCCTGTTAGCGACGGATTTGTAGCAGAATATTGCGGTCGCTAAAAAGCATGTCGGTATTTTAGGCACAATTTTGCGAAGGAAATTAACGTCGATTCTCCGTCTCTTCACCGTCGTTTTTTGATATATTACCATTTCATTTTAAAATATTTCACCGACGTTTTACTGAAGAATATATATAACATAATAAAATCAGTAAATATTTATCCGTCGCTAAATACACGCTATTTAGCGAGGGATTACCGACGGAAATATATAGCAAACATTTTGCATTCCAATTATCAATCGGTAAACCGTCGCTATCTTTAAAATATCAGTTTCTTCTTAGCGACGTTTTAGTGTCGATTTTGATAAAAATTCCGTCGGTATTCCCTTTCTATTCTGATTATATATTATTATTATTTTCCATCCATCGCTATCAATCGATAGTTATACACACACACACACATATATATATATATACTTGCACATAAAATGAGCGACATTAACAAAAAAGAAAATGCAATTGTTAGTTTTTTATCACAACAATATTTTTCTATTAGAGCAAATATTCTACACAAAAAAACAATACCGTCCACAATCATCCATCAATTCATACATACACTAGACTGAAATATAACCAAATATCTCACATGTTTTAGTAAAGAAAAAGGATGCAGTGGCACAACTTACATCTTCACACTCTCTCATCTTGTTTTGTGCACCTTCAAAACCATAATTAACATACATGCATTCTATAAACTCTGTTATTGTATCCTTGTATTAGTGTTGCTCCTGTTGGATAACTTTGATCAGCTCCTTAAGCATATTTCTTACTCGCTTGTTGACAACAACAACAGTGGCAACATAACGCAAAAGATGAGGGGCGTTTGTCTTGATAGCGTTCAAATAACTGCATACGAGAAATATAAATTTAACTAAAATGATTTCAAACAAACCAACTGACATTGAAATAACACAAGAGCATGTATATATACATGTGGCCTCACCATCCAGGCAACTGTATTAGGAATATAGAGTCATGATTATAGTTATATTTCACATTATGGATGAACAAGCAAAATAATATGAAACTTTCAACTAAAAAATCAATACTTCATTTGCAACTGCCTTGAGAATTGATAATTGAACTTAATTAACTAGAAGATGTATTAGCATCTGCCTTGACTGCTGATGGAAATGATTTTAATTTCATTTCTAAGAACATAGAGATTTATTGTAGTAACACCGACTTTCTGGATTCATCGTTGGATAACATAAATAAAAGGCAAAACAATAAAAATGCTTACTTGTCCACATATATGTGCTTTTACAGTGCCAAACTTGGAACATTCATCTTGCACATCATCTCTGATTTCCATATCAAATTCAGGATCCATCTACAAAATATATCACAATGAGTAATACACCAAATACAATTTGTAATCATTTCAATACAGGAAACTAACCAACCTCGGTATTCGGGTCAAACATGTTCGTTAATATCAAGCAATCACTAGGGTCTCCAACAGGAACAGCTGAAGTCAAAGTAGGCGGAGTGAAAGGAAGCATACCCTGCACATTTATACGTGAAGGCAATGCATGTTGAATGGGCTGTGTAATTTAATTTGGTAATTGATTTATTATTCCTTGAAACTGAATGAAGTTGTTTGTAGGAATTTGACCGAATGGGATGAAATTGGGTTATCAGATTGAAATTGGATGAAAATTTGGTCATTAGTTAGAAACTGAATTACAAGTCTACTATTAGATGAAATGATGTTCCCACTTCACATTTCTGTTTAGACACTTGAATTTTTCTGTTTAGATGACACTTGAAATGAATTAGTGGAGTAAACTGGCTTACCGTATCAAATGTTGTTTCCACTTAAAATTGAATTATTGAATGAAAACTAGATTAAAAATTTAACTAAAAGAAAATTGGTGCTTCTATTTCTAGATGGTACCTCAGTTTAGATGACATATTATATGAATTGATTCAAAGTGGATACTCAGATGTGGAACCAAGCTGTATTACTCAATCCACAAATACTAAATATGCGCTAGACAAATGATGAATGCACAACGTATGTGGTATTAAAAAACTTATGACTGTAGAATATAAAGTATACAAACTTCATATTCGTTTATTCAATAAACTTACCCAGCTTAAAAAAATAGTGATACAAAAGTTGATTGTAGTCAGCCTCAGTATTTAGCAACCGTGTAATTACTGCAACTTATGACTGTAGAATATAAAGTATACAAATGTCATGTTCGTTTATTCAATAAACTTACCCAGCTTAAAAAAAATAGTGATACAAAAGTTGACTGTAGTCAGCCTCAGTATTTAGCAACCGTGTAATTACTGCAATAAGTAGCAAAATACAACTCAATTTACACACAATATGAGCTATATAAAATTAGGAGGACACAATACGAGTTGTATAAAGGCTAGGTGGAACTATTCATACTTATTAGCTAAAAAAGAGGTCAAAGTCCAACATAAGTAACAAACTATATTCTGATATCGACAGGTGCTCAAGCAAGGAGTAGACATACTCAACACTAGTTGAACATTTGAAATTCCAGCACATACATTTGTAAATCTATTAGCTATTTATACTTAAAAAATTATAAGCAAACAAAGCAATATAACTTTCTCGAAGAAGAAAGATTGAGAAAAAGATAACACAGTTGCTTACCTTTCCTACTTTTGAGAAAAGCTCGTAAACATCTCTTTTCGTTGCTTTAAGAGGCATCTACATGAAAATGAGTGCAATTTAGTTCAGATACTTAAATCGTTTGTATATTTATATTCTTTTTGTTTGTGTCATGATTTTTTTTTTAAAAAAAAATCATCTTTGTCATGATCATATAAGTTTTTCCAAATACGAAGTATTTAATTTTCAAGATACAAGGAGTTTGATTGCACATAATTCTGTCGCTGTTGGCAATGTTGCTAAAGTTTATTGGACAAATTTTGAATGAACATCTAAGAAGAGTAACGTAATTGTCATGGTTATGTGCATTGCATACATGTATATTTTCCTTTATACATGTGATTGTCATAATGTCTTAATAATATTATGGCTTAATAGTGTATTAGCATCGCGTACCAAAAAATATCCTGATACTTTATTAAATCTTCGGCCTTTTAACATGTTAAACATTAAAATATTAAAGTTGAGTATATCATGGGTGAAAAGGAGTTTGATTATGTAGAAAAGCATAAATAGAAATACTGAAGCACGTATGCAGCTTAGCACATCATGGAGTGCAAGAAATCTAAAATTGTACGTACTTTTTCCTCTTAAAAGACAAATTTATGCTTTGGGAAGAATTTGCTTATGTTCATTATGTTTTTTAGTTATTGTTAGCTCTAAAATTTGATATGATGTATTATGCATGCAATTTATACTTTCTTTTTACTATATACAGGTTATATATGAAGTGAGTTGAAACATTTATTGCAATAATGCATTATTTGTTTAAGATGTAAAAATTAAAACAACCAGATATTCTTTTTACCATTTTCTGTTTACTTGCAAATTGAATAGATCCTTTAAGCTAGCCTGTTCTCCGTGGAAAACTCTTCTCCTTGATTATCTATCTTGATAACATTTTTTTTATTAGTTAACTTAGAGAAAGATCGAACCTTTTGCGTATTGTCGCAACCTGTTAGGCATTGAGCCTTTGGAAGCATCTAATCAGTAGGTTGACGCCATTAATATGTTTGGAGAATTGGTGATTTTTTTTTCACACATGCAACATTTTTAAAGTTGACATTTTTTTTGATAATTAGCTATTTTTAAGTTATAAGCTGTAGTGAAACAGTATAACAATGATGTATAGTTCTGAATTTTTGGTAGAAGTTTACTGTTTGAAAATTGATATTTGTTTAAAATTCGAAATTAGTAATTTACTGAATTGTTCCAATTAAAATAATTTAAAATATATAATCTGGTATACTAAATAATTGAATTTGCTACAAAATCACTGATTCTTTTAACAATTTTATTTTCCTGTGGTCTCTTTTTGGTGGTAATATAGAGGGAAGATGCTAATTCCTTGAATTATTTTTAAATATCTGATACATACAAAATTTCAATTACGGCTTGGTTCATAGACGATTTCTGCATATATTGCTGCCGGACAGGTTTTACTTTTGAACAAAGAAAGTCTCCATGCATATTCTAAACTTGAATTGAAGACTAAATGATTATCACTGAAGCTACAAGGTACGCATTCTTATTTTTCCTAACCTTCAGTATATAGTTGGCAACTTTATTTTTCATTACCTTTAATATATAACACCACTGCTGCTTAGTTTAGAATTAAGGGAAGGCAGTTTTACTTCCTTAAAATTATTTATTAATCATACAATTTTTATTGTTTAACAAAAAAAGATGTTTCTTCGCTGCAAGATGAGACATAAATACTGTAATAGATCTTTTAAATGTCGGTTACAATTGTTAAAATGTAACCACCAACTGTGGCCTCAATTACATGTCATACCAATCTGATATATTTCTTAGTACACAAGATATATCTGATCAAAATTGTAGCAAACTGTTACTTACTGATATATTTGCAAAATGTCAACCTAATTGGAGAGCATCATTGGAGTTGTTATTAAAGGAAATATGGTTTTGCCTATTGCATATATTTAATTTGCTCAAATAAGGTAAGTTATTTGATGTGCACAAAATAAATCTTTATGAAATGCAAGTCCATAGCTGTGACGATCCCAAAACCCCGTGGCACGGTGTTAAGGATAATCATTGGAATATAACACATTAATCATCATTAGCAGATCACAGATAATAGCATAAACAGAAATTAGAATAATTTACACACATATGACAGCGGAATCATATAGATAACATCACATCAGAGAAGCACAGTACAGGATACAACTTAGTGCATAATGATACATAATCAGTCACCATCGCCTGAGGCGGAATCATACATAAAGAGTACACAAAAGGAATATCAGTCTACATCGCCAGTGGCGGAATCATAATATAGATACAATAATGGCGGAGAAAATCCAAGTCAGCACGGTGTAGTCAAGCCTCGCCATGAGCCAAAAGGTGCGTCAGAAACCTGTAACTAGGCTGCCCGTGTGAAAATGAGGGCACCCGAGTTTGCAAGGTGAAACAAACTACGAGTCAGTCATGGGACTGGTATGAGAAATCCATTCAACTTATTAACAACAATAATAAGGCAAATCAAAGGACCACGCCACTTTCGCGGAACGGGTTTACTCCAATGAGTGCTAGTGCATGAAGTAAAGTAAATGATTAAATCAACACAATGCTTTTTCGAAAATGAAGCCATTATAAGACTCAGGTCCCATCACACAATGCAATGCAACGCAAGCCGGAGGATAGAGTTTTTACCTTATAATGGCCAAAGATGCTTTATACGAATAAACAAAGGTGTTTGATATTATTACTAGTGCATATATGTTTCAAAAGCAAATTCAATCATAAATATCAATCCTAGGCGGCATAGCTACCATCTACTATGTCGCCGTACTAGTAATACAATCACAACCGCACATATCATATTGGAAATTGGATTCCTTCATGAGTCGAGGCAAGGGGCAAGCTCCTCTCCGATTCGAGACACTCTAGCAAATGTCCCAGGACCCCACTATGATCCTTGGATCTTCAGGGCCGGTCCTCTCTTACTTTTGAGGATTAATTATTCCTGAACACACGTTTCCCGGTCCTTACAGACCTATATCGAGGCGCCTCGCATTCCAACAACCACACAGGTGAAAAGTATATATAATGTCAGGGCTGGTAGGTCACTGACACCACCTTAGCTAGAAAGAAACGTCGTGCTCTCCCTGCAGTCACTCTCCCGTTTTTGACTCATACCGAGGTGTGAGGCTCGCGAATTCACGTTATACACAAAGCTAGTCACACAGACCATGCTTTGATCATCAACCACAAGACTTTGCTTTGCAACAGAAGCCTTGATCATATGCCACTTAGGCGTGCCACACAGGCAATCCACTCCATGCGACTGATTTCTGTCAATACATAACCTCTGAGCTCGTACGTCTCAGAGAAGGGCGTTAAGCAAGAGAATAAATTCTCCGCCGCCAAACAGATATATATTTAATAGAGATCAATCAACACAGAACAAAATCCAATGTCAGACACACAGTCCATTTACAAGTCCGTTCTGGGTCTGAACGAAACCGGAGGCACCAATTCCTCGCATATCCGTACAATCAACAATATGTTTGGACGGCTACTACTTCAATTCCTTCATGGTAGCTACTCCAATCACGAGCATCAGTAGCGCCCATCCATCCAACGTGGAGATCGTCGGTCTTCAGTCTTCTTCGACTCTTCGACTTCTCAACGTCGATCGATTATTTGAAATGAGATAAACTCGGCCTTTTCAAATAACCCACGTATATTTAGATTTTCAAACCAATTAATCATAGGGTTGAACTATTCAACATTCACATTTCAATTATTTAGTTATAATTTTCACGTCAAATACATTCAACCATCACATATCAAGCAACCACAACAAAATTGGTTTATTTTCACTCTATATCGTCTATAGCACTTAATAACGGTATATCGCCAATTTTATTTAATTTAAAACGGCCATATTTAATTAAACGACGTTTCAGGTCGTGTCGACGCACTGGCGCTGCTTTCCACTAATTTTGTTTTACACATATAGGAAAATCTAACCGTTGGATCTTCACAAATTTTACATCATTAGGAGGGTCTTTTCAAAACGAACCCAACGGTTCCAGTTTTGGGAAAATCCGACGGTCGGATCTTCCACACTAACCATTTGAAGTTACGATTTCAATTTACGAACTGCAGCGTCGTTATTCGATTTAATCTAATTATATTTATATATATATATATAAATATAATCGTTTCTGGCGCTGTTTTTCACTAATTTTGAATTAAACATTCCAGACAATCCAACCGTCGGATCTTCACAAAGTTGGTGCCGTTGGAAAGATATTTCCAAGGCGAACCCAACGGTTGAGGTTTCGGGAAAATCCAATGGTCGGATCTTCCGCACTAGTCGTTTGAAATCACGGTTTCAAAATATGAACTGCACGGCCACGTTTCGTTTTAATTATATTTATATTTATATATTTATATAAATATAGTTCATTCAATAATTTCTATATCGTTTTCACTTCAAATATTTTTCTAACACCCTAAAATTTTGGAAAATTTCGCCATAACCTCCCATGTACCGGGGGCATCGGGAAATCGCAAATAGCGTTCCCGGTCCTTCTAATCTCAAAAAGAAAAAGAAAAAGCCAAGCGGCTAGCCAATAGGCTCATAAAATCATCACCCAAACAAAACAGTAAATGTGTACCTATTTGTTGGGCACAAAATTTTATTCCTCTTCTCTAGCCCCTTTTGCTTTAACCTGTTCAATAGATATGCATGCACATATATACAATTTCTAACATTTATCATTTTCTATTCAACTTCATATTTGATTTGCTTTGGTTTAAAAACACCACTCATTCTAATATCGCATGCATAGGCTAAAATCATATCATTAGCTAGTTAATGTATATTTCAACTCATGCACGTTTATTCGAACCAGTGGCTATTTTTAACACTTCACATTTCAAAGATGATAATTTTGGCGAACTAAAGTAGATTTTAACACATGACTATTTTATTTAGTTCCTATGCATGTTAAAAATAATATTTCTATCACAAATATTTGTTTCAACGTCTGCATATCTTTAGCATATCACACATATGATAAAAATGATATTTTTATCATTTAAAATATTTATTCAACCAACGTATGGTTTCAACACTTCATAGTTTCAATAAAAATGTAATTTTTATCGTTCAATCTTTTTATTCAACACATGCACCTTTCCACTACACACATTTCTCAACAAATGAGTATTTCCATACATGGACAATTTATTTATGTTGTTCATATTAGAAAGATGGGATTTTTATGATTGAAATTATTTATATAAGGCGAATATTTTTCATGTTTCATATATATATAAAAATGTGATTTTTATTGTTTATACACTTCATTCATTCACAAATGAATTTTATTTTCACACAACACTTTTCAACACATGAACATTTCCACACATGGATATAGTTTCAATATATGGCTTTAGTTTCTATGCATGCAAATAATTTCAACATATGAAAATAATTCTAACACACAAAGATTATTCAAAATTTCGGCAGCATAACGGCAGGGTAGTTAAACCGGCACCGTCCATAGTACGGCTCCTCGCTCTACCTTAAAACCTCGCGGTTTTTGACAATGGGGATCATGCATCTAATTCGCACGCAGGCGGCATGTTTATATTTATTTCATTTCCACAAACTAATCCTATGTGGTTTCAACCAAATATTTTCCAATCACAAACGGGTATTTTTCAACCTCAATCAATTCAATACCAACCACAAACAATCCCAAACAACAATTTGCCGTCAACCAATTTTCACACCAATTTCAACCAATAAATATCGTCCATGGTTTGTGGACGAGGGGGCGTATATATATATATATATATATATATATATATATAGCAATTCACTTTTATTTCCACACACATATATATATAAAAAGAAATTGAAGAATGTGGAATTCTCACCAATAGCTATCCAATAACACGACTCTTCCTTTATGGAAATCTTCGCCTATTTAAGATTCGTTAGAAAGGTATTGACTAACAGATTTAAATATTTTTGGTCTCACTAAAATCCTTTATATTTTCCACCCTGCACAGTCGGTCAAAGTTCGAATTCAAAATTTCAAACTGACTTACTATTTCAAATTCACTAATTTATTGAAATATTCTATTTCAATGGTTCAAATTGCTTTGAAATAATCAATTTAAAATTTTTAAATTGGCTCGTATTTTCCGGGTTATTACAATAATTGAATTGTCAACATGTATCCAGCATTTATATAGAAATTAGATAGCTTATTTTTGTTTATTAAGGAATAAATTAGTATAGTAACCATTTGCACCATGCTTATTCCAAACAGATAAACATATATTATTAGCCCAAAAATATCATATAAGTTTGAAAAGATGCTCACTATTTTCGATCCAATTCTACATTTCTACTAATAAAAGAAACTTAATCTCATAAATTAATTTGGTCTGTGACAATTTAAAAATGAAAAAAACTGGGGTTTCCATTCAAAGCAACACATATACTAAGGAATATAAAACATTTCCAGATAAGGGAATCACAATGATGAAAATAAGCAATATGTCTAAAATAAAATAAGTAGTTTCTTTTGGAATTAGTTCATTCATTAAAATTACTACTGCATAACTATATATCTGCAATAAGTAGTTTTTTTTTTTTTACTTTTCACTGATATTTTTATGTGTGTGATCCAACTTTAACAATAACAGTGTTACCTCTTTGCATGATGGGAATCATTTGATTCTAGTGTACTTCTCAGGTTATGTTATTCAAATTCTTGGTCTGGATAGTTAAGTATGGTTTCTTTAGAGAAGGCTTAAAAATATATTGGGCACTTGGGTAGAATGGAATTACAAGTATTATGCTAATTTGGAATATTTATTTGAATTATGTCCATTGTTTTTCTTTTACTTATGCATATTGTGGAATATGCATTAACATCTATTTTATTGACTTCACAGAAGAGCGTAGTTATTATTTAAATTTTTGAGGAGGAGATAAGTCAATTTCAATTGTGTGTTACTACAATTTCAGATGAAAGAGAACTGGAAAAAATAGTCAGTTGTTCCCTTCTTGGGTAAGTAAACATAGATATTGGTTGCATAAAAAATATAATATGTTCATGGAAACAAATATCATTTATATTTTATACATTTGTTTTTGTCTTAATTAAAACTTATTATGCTTGGACTAACAATAATTTTTGCAGCTTTGCAATTCCCAGAAATAAGGGTTGTTAACTGTCATTTGTTTGGGATATTTGTTCCACAAATTGACACTAAGGCATAAATTTTGTTGACTATCCTTACAGATGTTCCTTTAAATTTTTGTTTATGTAGCCATTTTTGTTCCAATCTATCATTTATAATGGACATAAGGATTTTTGTGCCCTCATTGCCTATAATAATATCGGCGAGAGGAATACATGAAGCAGAAATAGTGCATCATATAATGATTCCATGTATAAAAAGGCTGGGAATTATGAACAGCCCAGTAGAATATTTGCTGGAATAGCTGAGAAGGAAGTGCCACATTCAATTATCACATTTAACAATTTGATGGCCTTTGAAAGTAATTATTAGGAGGTGTCTAAGATATATGATCAGGTATTCAATATATGTGCACGGCTACGGTCAACGTCTGTTACATATAACAGTACTGATTTGTGTTGTTTAAATTATCTAGATGTAGACAGTTAGGCTTAAATAGACATAGTGACCTACGCAATTTTTATAAATGTAGCTAGTAGACATAATGCACGGCTTTGTCTTCTCCGGTCGCGTTCGAGCTTCACTGCTCTTTCTTTTGCTTCTCCAGCCATCAACATAGAGGTGAAGCGAGATGGTACTTTTTTTTTTGAATTGTAAATTATTTTGTATTTTATTCCAAAACTTTGGTCACTGCAGCTGCCCTAAATGATTACGAGTTCGGGTATTTTGCTCATTTTACATTATTGATTAACTGTAATGCATTTTATTTTATTAGATGGCCGTCTTTATGACCAAGAATCATCAGTCTAATCTACAGGTGGACATAGGTATAAGAATTGAGTATTTTGTAAGTCTGATTTGTGAGCAAAGCCTTTAAAATAGGGCTGTTATATGCTACTGTTGGGAGTTAATATATGCATAACTACATGTATCAAATGAGCACAGAACTTGACTGGACGGACATATGAATTGCTATGGACAGAACAAAGGAACTAATTGTAGATGATTGACTGAGTGTAGAAGAAGCAGAGTTGGGAAGCAAAGAAAGCTATTGAGAGATTAGAGAGAACAGAGCTGAGGTCACTGTTGCAAAGAAAAAAATGTGCCCATGTTTTAAGTGGCAGCGGCAAGTAGGGACGTGACTAAAAGCACAACAAATAGGGAGCAGGAACCACAACAAATGTGGTGTAGAGCTCATGATAGAATAATGCCAAAGCTGCATCATGACAGCGCATCATGATAGAAAAAGTGCAGTGATGAACTAGGCTTTCAGGTTTTACGTTTTGTTTGTACACGTTTTTCATTTTATACAATATGTTTAGAGGATTTGATTGTGTAATTGTTGAAACTTGGTGAGTTTCTTCATGGATTCATATTCTAAAGTTGTTATTGTTTCTTTAGTGTCTGCATTATGGCAGTTCATGTGTATATCACACTACATAAAGATTTTTTTTCGTTTGTAGAATGTGTTTTTATTGTAAGATATTCATGAATGGTTTATATTGGACATTTCAGAAAATAAAATCAAAAAATTAGTAAATGTTTATGTAACAACCCGAAAATCTAAGCCAGTTTAAATTTTTTATTTTGGCAATTTTAATGAATTTTGAATATTTAAAATGAATTATTTTAAATAATATCGACGAAAAATTTATTTTGAGTAGAATTAGCACATGTATAGTTATATACGTCGTCGTTAGAATATAATTATTTTATTTTAAATATAAAAGGAATTGAAAATGGTGCGGTAGTTCGATAATTCGATTTCAAATTTCAATTGAACATACCGGGTGGAAAATAAACCAGATTTTAGTGAAACCAAAAATGGTTGAATCTAATTGAGAATATCTTTCCAACGAATCTGAAAAATCAAAATTTCATAGCGGGGATAAAAAGATATGTCCAAATGAATTTTCAGAATAGTCGCTATGGAATTTCGGCCTTTGAAAATAGCCATTTTGCAAACGACCTCGGATTTCGACGAAACCACTTTTGTTGGGTCCGTGATGTCAAGTTATTGCTAGATTCCAAATTTCATAATTTTTCGAATCTATACGTGAGCGTGGCAAAGGAAAACGCGGTTGACCAATTTCAGTTGATTTTAATCGACTGGAAAATGACCATTTTTCAAACGGTCTCAGAATTCGAAGAAATTAGTTTTGTTAGGACCGTATCTTGAATACGAAGCTAGAAAATGTTTTTCGAGAATTTTTCTAGTTAGTATGTGACCCCAGTAATTGAAATGCGCGCTCAAATTCAATATATAGAGTTATATGTTGATTTTGACGAAAACCGATCGAAACGATCGAATTGGCTTATGGTACATATCCCATTGCTTTCGGAATGGGGGCAATTAGCTATGGACAACAGGCGGTGGGCCTTGTTTCGAGTTCGGATGAAAAAATTACTTTTAGTGGATTAAAATAAATTAAAAAATTATAATATAAAACCTTGGCCCCCCCTCTTTCTCATCCACTCAGAATCGATTTTAAAAATAAAAAAAAAAAGAAAAGAAAGAGGACGCAGCGGAAGACCGCCACCGCGACGCCGCCAGTGGCCGCCGGCGATGGCGCCTCCCCCTCCGTTCATCGATTGCCCCCCTGGCCTCACCCTCGCAGCCTCCCTCTCTCCTCGCCCTCACGTTGATCGAGGAAACCCAGCACCTCGCGCCCCTTTCCCCCTAAACCCTATCCACCACCGATCCCGCTCCTCCCTTCGCTCCATAGCCGCAGCTCTGACCGGCGAACGATGGTAGCACCCCCCTCCATCGAATTACACAGTAAGTTTTATGATTTTATTTGCTAATTAAAAACTGATTTTTTTTATAGTTATTAAAACTGATTTTGAAATGATAAAGATTTGATTTTGAAATGAATAAAAATATGAATTTATTATCATGAAAGCGAGGATAAAGATTAGATCTTTAGAAGTATAAAACTATGATTTTTATTTGTATGAATAGAGGAAGAAAGATGTGATTTTTCCTTATGTAAAGATGTGATCTTTATATGGATATCATTAGAATAAAAATTCGATTTTTATATATGAAGTGTAAAAGGATATTTGATGTAAAAATATAATTATTATAGAATATAATTTTTATAAATGTAAAGAAGTGATTTTTAATCTATGAAAAACGATATTTTGATATAATGAAAGGCGTGATTTTTATATAACGTAAAAGTTAAAAATATAATTTTTATAATATAGGAAGAAGAAAAATATGATTTTTATTTATTTTTGAAAAGGCGAAATCTTTATTTTTGAAAAGGCGAAATCTTTATTTTTGAAAAGGCGAAATCTTTACTTTTGAAAAGGCGAAATCTTTACTTTTGAAAAGGCGAAATCTTTATTTTTGAAAAGGCGAAATCTTTATATAGAGAATAGCGATGTAAAAATATAATTTTTATCTATATAGTAGCGATGTAAAAATAAAATTTTTATCCATATGGAGTGATTATAAAAATATGATTTTTTTTATTTTTTATTTATATACATAACAAGAATATAAAATTGTGATTTTTATATATGTAGTGGCTACGGGTAACGAAAGTGACAAAAGGCGAGAACAGCGATGACTTCTACATAAGAAGAGTCGTGGCGTTGATTTAGCTAGCTGGTGAGAACTTCTCACCTTTTAATTTTGTTTTCTAGTTTATGATATATACTAGGATGTAGACGGTGTTTAATAGCACCCGACATCCGTCGTCCACAGACCATGGATGGCTTGTTTGTTTGATTGATTTTGATGTGTAGTTGATTATGTGATGTGAAATGAAATAAAATATTTATATAGGAAATAAATATTGTATAGTTAAAAATGGAATTTTTAACGTGTATATGAAACGAAATAAATAAATATAAACAAATCGGACGATTGGTTTATATACACACATTTGACTGACATTGATTGGGATGATAAATTTTACACATCGCCCAACTGCACAAATAAAAATATGTATTTGTTGATTTGAAACCCCACACGGGTATTGGGATAAAATACGGCGTACACTAATCCCAGTAATTAATTGTATGTCGATCGATAGATTGACAGGCTATTATAAGCGTTAGATATCTATATTTGATGCTTATACAGGGTAGTGCACTTTGGATGATTGTTGATTATTTATCGTTGCTATTTATATACATGTGTTGTATGGAATCCATATAGTTAACGCTATATGGTGATTGATTTTGCCTCATTCCAATTTAGAAAATAAAGAATATTATAAACTAAAGGTTCATGTGTTGACAGTACTCATCTGTTGAGATTAGTCATGTGTTGAACGAAATATTTTAACAATAAAATTTACATCTTTATCATATATAAAATTAGAAACTAACTGGAAAATAGATAAGATGAGTGATCTCCTAGATATTGATCTGATGTTGGTTTCGGCCTTCGGGGTTAATATTTAGGGAATCGTTCTCTTACTAATTTATGGTTGGAGTCTGATTTGAAATCAAATGATAGATACCATAATTTTTATAAAATATATTAAATAACAAAAATAGTCGCATGTTGACAGTACTCATCCGTTGAGATTAGTCATGTATTGAAAGAAATATAGATTCATTTGTTGAATATAATAACGAAGTTATTGAAAAATAAAAAAGCCGTGTTGATTAGAGATGCGCTATTTTGATGCGAACGATATTTATATCGATTATATTCGTTTTTATAATGAATATTGAAAAGAAAAACGAATTCGAGTCGAATTGAATAGAAAACGAATTTGAATTGAATTGAATATAAAACGAATTCGAATTTAATATAAAACGAATTCGAATTGAATTGAAAACGAATTGAAATAGAATCAAAATCAATTTGAAATGAATTCAAATTGAATTGAGATTTGAATTGAATTGAATTTAAAACGAATTTATAAGGAAAAATTCAATTTTGATTTAAATTTGAAATGGAAGTTGAAATTGTTTTGAAACGAATTTAAAACTATTTATAAAATTCGTTTTAAATAGAAATCGACGAAATATATATTGTATTATATATATAATGGCCTGAATAGAACGCGCCGCGCCGCGGTAGTTCGTAAATTTCGACCATTGACTTCGAACGGACATTACGGGAGATCCGACCGTCGGATTCTCCTAAAACCAGAACCGTTGGGTTCATATCGAAAAGAACTTTCTAACAAATATTAGAAATTTGAAATCTAATGGTTGGATTTGGTGATACATCCAAATCAAATTTGGAAAAGGTCGATGTAAGTGCAGTTCGATGGCCGTTGTTGGAAATCGACTTACGGGCCTCGATAAAATTATTAAAAATAGTAATAATTTGTGTAAAATCATAAGAAATGATTTGTGAAGAACTGGGATGAAAAATACCACATTTGTAAAGATAAAAATGGATTTTTATCGAAATGAACTAGTTTTGAACTAAATTTAAAACCCAATTATTTTTAAATAAATAAATTGGATTTGAAAGGGGTTTTAAATAATCGGAATTTCTAATATATTTGATTGGAATTGAATTAGAATTGATTTGGGGGTTTAGCGTGAACAGTGTTTTAAATAACACTTGTTCTTTAACCCAATAAGAAATAGAATGTGATTTGGGTTTATCGTGAACTGTGTTTTAAATGACATTAGTTCTTTAACCCAGTAAAAGGAGTTTTAATGAATCTGCAATTAGATTGAAATGTGAATTGATAATTTAAATTATCAAATTTGGAAAATGAGCGAGAATGGAGTATCACCAGTTTTGCTCCAAGCGATAGCTAAATCTTTAATTAGATTTGAACGTGGAATGGTAATTAATTTTACCGATAAGTCCGTGGTATCAGATATGGAGTATTACCAGTTTTGCTTCATGGGATGAATAGGTTGGGATTGGGAAATAAAATAAATAATTACTTTGGTGTGGTTCGCTACTCCCGACTTGTTTGGTAAACCATAATTTGGTTTGAAATGATATCCAAAGGATGATTAAAGAATAAATTTTAAAGAATTTATCTTTGATAAAATTAATGGGAACCTTTCCGTAAGAATGTGAAATTTAGAAACTAACTGTAGGTTAGCTAAGAAGAATGGTTTCCTGGGTATTGATCTGATGTTGGTTTTGGCCTTCGGGGTTAATATTTGGGGAATTGTTCTCTTGCTAATTCACGGTTAGTGACTGATGAATTGGAATGAGGCGTATGTTGTGTTTGTGTAACATTTGTTTACTATATACGCGGGTTATTCAGAAAGGCCAGGTTTATACCCATTCTGAATAACTGATTCGACAATAAGTCGAAGATGAAGACGGTGGTTGAAGACCGGAAGTCTTCACATCGTTTGGGTGATTACTGACGATCTTGATTGGGCTGTACACCCAAGATGAGGGAATCAGTTGGTGGTCGTCCAGACGTACTTGGAGATCGATGGATATGCGAGGAAAGTGCCTCCGGTTTCGTTCAGACCCAGAACGAATTTATAAATGGATTGTGTGTCTGACATTGGATTTAATTCTGTGTTGATTGATTTCTGTTAAATATATATCTGTTTGGTGGCGGGGAATTTATTCTCTTGCTTAACGCCCTTCTCTGAGAGGTACGAGATTAGAGGTTATATATCGATAGATATCAATCGCATGGCATGAATTGTTTGTGTGGCATGCTGAGTTGCATGGATCAAGGCTTCTGCTGAAAAGCAAAATCTTGTGGTTGATGATCAAAGCATGGCCTACGTGGCGTAGCTTTGTGTATAACGTGAATTCGCGAGCCTCACACCTCGGTATGAGTCAAAAACGGGACGAGGACCCAAGGAGTGCACGGCGTTTCTTTCTAGCTATGGGTGGTGTCAGTGACCTACCAGCCCTGACATTTATATAATTTTCACCTTTGTGGTTTGGATGCGAGGCGCCTCGATTATAGGTCCTATAGGGCCGGGAAACGTGTGTTCAGGAATAATTAATCCTCAAACGTAAGGGAGGACCGGTCTTGGAGGATCCAGGGGTTACCCAGAGAGTGTAGTCCTGAGGCATTTGCTAGAGTATCTCGAATCAGAGAGGAGCTTGCCTCTTGCCTTGACTCATGACGGAAATCCAATTTCCAATACGTGTATTTCGGTTTTATTTGTAGAGCCTAGTATGGCGACATGATATATGGTACCCATGCCGTCTATGATTGATACTTATGATTCAAAGTTGTTTTATACACTATGCACTTATAATAGTATCAAATGAATTGTTTAAAAACGTACTAAGCATGTTTGGCTATTATAAGGGAAAACCCTATCCCTCGGCTTGCGTTGCATTGTGTGATAGGACCTGGGTCTTATAATAGCTTCATTTTTCCAAAAAGCATTGCGCTGGTTTGTTATATGCACTGGTATTCTTGGGAGGAAACCCGTTCCGTGATATATGGCGTGGTCCCTTGATATATCTGATTTTTAAAATAAAGATAAATAACTGTTTTAGTTCTCACACTAGTCACATGACTGACCTGGAGTTTATTGTTTTAACCTAAACTCTGGGTGCCCTTATTTTGACACGGGTAGCTAGTAGTTTTGGTTTTGCAGATTTATATTCACAGGATCCTGATTTACAGCTGGAACGATGCTCGGAAAGCTCTGTATCCGTGTATTACTTTCGGCTGTGTTTTATATTGTTTTTTTTCCGCTGCTATGTAATTTATTGTAATCTCTGATATTTTTCTGTTGTGTAATATTCATTTATACTCCGTATATTCTTGTATCTGATGGAATTGTTGTAATAGCAATGAAATGTTCTTCTGTCTGCGTTCTGATTTGTCCTGTTCTCAAACGATCAGGGGTTTCGAACGGTCCTGGTCGGTTTAACGATCGATTCGGATCGAGCGAAATTCCTTGCCGTTACATTTGGTATCAGAGCTTTGGTTTACAAAGCTCCGAGAACAAGGCACATTAGAACCATACAAAAGAATTCATCAGATATTGGATTAGTAATATCCAATTAGAATGACTCGTTAGAGATAGGATCAGTAGTATCCTAGAACGAGTGTGAAGAGTATATTTTTTTAATTGAAAACAATATTGTTTTAAAAATTTAAACCAAAGTATACATATTTGAATATTTATTTATTTTGAATTTGGACAATCCAATATATAAAGATTTTTCACATACGCGTCATGAACGTATATTCGAAGTTTTAATATACTGGATAGATATAGAATCACATTCTAGTCGCTCGGAGATGATTTTGATGATGGAGCTCCATCACCAATATTTATGTTCGTGTTTCGAAGGTGTGATATTTATATATTTCCATTAGACTGGTGTAAGAACCAAAATATAGCTAAAATATATTGTTGTGATTTGGCATCAAAACATGATTTTCTGTATATATATCAAAATTATGAATTTGAAACGTTAATCCACTAATTGATTGATGTTTGTATTGTTTGTTTATTTGTTTAATAATTTTGAACCATTTAGCCTAATTGAACCGAATAATGAATTGTACTGAAAATGATCTCATTTGCTTGCATATACAAGTACTTACATTGAACAGGTCATAGCAAGGAGGCTAGAGCAGAAGAATAAAATTGTTTGCCTAACAAATAGGTACATGTTTATTATAATTTACTGTTTTGTTTGGGTGATGATGATTTTATGAGCCGATTGGCTAGCCGCGTGGATTTTTCTTTTTCTTTTTGAGATCAGAGGGCCTGTATGGCAATTTCGGGATTTTCCCGGTGCTCCCGGTGCAGGGGAGGTTATGGCGAAATTTTTCGAAAATTTAGGGTGTTAGCCAAAATTTTTGAAAAATTTGAAAAGTTCTTAGAAACTGAAAAGTTGAAGAACTTAAGCCGTAAGAAAATACTGAAAGTTGAGTTGATTAGTTAAACAACTTTCGGCTTCGTTCCTTTTCGGGGACGAAAAGTTTTAAGTGGGGGAGATTGTAACAACCCGAAAATTTGAGCCAGTTTAAAATTTTTATTTTGGCAATTTTAATGAATTTTGAATATTTAAAATGAATTATTGTAAATAATATCAACGAAAAATTTATTCTGAATAGAATTAGCACGTGTGTAGTTATATACGTCGTCGTTAGAATATAACTATTTTATTTTAAATATAAAATGAATTGAAAATGGCGCGGTAGTTCGATAATTCGATTTCAAATTTCAATTGAACATACCGGGTGCAAAATAAACCGGATTTTAGTGAAACCAAAAATGGTTGAATCTAATTGAGAATATCTTTCCAACGAATCCGAAAAATCAAAATTTCATAGCGGGGATAAAAAGATATGTCCAAATGAATTTTCAGAATAGTCGCTATGGAATTTCGGCCTTTGAAAATAGCCATTTTGCAAACGACCTCGAATTTCGACAAAACCACCTTTGTTGGGTCCGTGATGTCAAGTTATTGCTGGATTCCAAATTTCATAATTTTTCGAACCAATACGTGAGCGTGGCAAAGGAAAACGCAGTTGACCAGTTTCAGTTGATTTTAATCGACTAGAAAATGGCCATTTTTCAAACGGTCTCAGATTTCGAAGAAATTAGTTTTGTTAGGACCGTATCGTCAATACGAAGCTAGAAAATATTTTTCGAGAATTTTTCTAGTTAGTATGTGACCCTAGTAATTGAAATGCGCGCTCAAATTTAATATACAGAGTTATATGTTGATTTTGAAGAAAACCGATCGAAATGATCGAATTGGCTTATGGTACATATCCCATTGCGTTCGAAATGGGGGTAATTAGCTAGGGACGTCAGGCGGTGAGCCTTGTTTCGAGTTCGAATGAAAAAGTTACTTTTAGTGGATTAAAATAAATTAAAAATTTATAATATAAAACTTTGGCCCTCCCTCTTTCTCTTCCACTCAGAATCGATTTTTTTTTAAAAAAAATGAGAAGAAAAGAAAGAGGACGCAGCGGAAGACCGCCACCGCGACGCCGTCGGTCGCCGTCGGCGATGGCGCCTCCCCCCTCCGTTCACCGATCGCCCCCCCGGCCTCACCCTCGCAGCCTCCCTCTCTCCTCGCCCTCATGTCGATCGAGGAAACCCAACACCTCGCGCCCCTTTTACCCTAAACCCTAGCCACCACCGATCCCGCTCCTTCCTCCGCTCCATAGCCGTAGCTCCGACCGACGAACGATGGTAGCACCCCCCCTCCATCGAATTACACAGTAAGTTTCATGATTTTATTTGCTAATTAAAAACTGATATTTTTATAGTTATTAAAACTGATTTTGAAATGAATAAAAATATGAATTTATTATCATGAAAGCGAGGATAAAGATTAGATCTTTAGAAGTATGAAACTATGATTTTTATTTGTATGAATAGAGGAAGAAAGATGTTATTTTTCCTTATGTAAAGATGTGATCTTTATATGGATATCATTAGAATAAAAATTCGATTTTTATATATGAAGTGTAAAAGGAGATTTGATGTAAAAATATAATTATTATAGAATATAATTTTTATAAATGTAAAGAAGTGATTTTTAATCTATGAAAGACGATATTTTGATATAATGAAAGGTGTGATTTTTATATAACGTAAAAGTTAAAAATATAATTTTTATAATATAGGAAGAAGAAAAATACGATTCTTATTTATTTTTGAAAAGGCGAAATCTTTATTTTTTAAAAGGTGAAATCTTTATTTTTGAAAAGGCGAAATCTTTATATAGAGAATAGCGATGTAAAAATATAATTTTTATCTATATAGTAGCGATGTAAAAATAGAATTTTTATCCATATGGAGTGACTATAAAAATATGATTTTTTTTATTTATATACATAGCAATAATATAAAAATGTGATTTTTTATATATGTAGTGGCTACAGGTAACGAAAGTGACAAAAGGCGATAATAGCGATGACTTCTACATAAGAAGAGTCATGGCGTTGATTTAGCTAGCCAGTGAGAACTTCTCACCTTTTAATTTTGTTTTCTAGTTTATGATATATATTAGGATGCAGACGGTGTTTAGTAGCACCCGACACCCGTCGTCCACAGACCATGGACGGCTTGTTTGTTTAATTGATTTTGATGTGTAGTTGATTGTGTGATGTGAAATGAAATAAAATATTTATATAGGAAATAAATATTGTATAGTTAAAAATGGAATTTTTAACGTGTATATGAAATGAAATAAATAAATATAAACAAATCGGACGATTGGTTTATACACACACATTTGACTGATATTGATTGGGACGATAAATTTTACACATCGCCCAACTGCACAAATAAAAATATGCATTTGTTGATTTGAAACCCCACACGGGTATTGGGATAAAATACGGCGTACACTAATCCCAGTAATTAGTTGTATGTTGGTCGATGGATTGACGGGCTGTTATAAGCGTTAGATATCTATATTTGATGCTTATACAGGGTAGTGCACTTTGGATGATTGTTGATTATTTATCGTTGCTATTTATATACATGTGTTGTATGGAATCTAGGGCTGTCAACGGATACTTTCGGATACAGATAGTGCCATATCCGTATCCGCATCCGAAATCATTTTCGGATATCGGATATCCGTATCTGCGGATACGGACGGATATCGGATAATTATCCGCTCCGCCAACAATCGATAAATAAATGAATATAAATGAATTTTTTTAGCATAATATTAATCTTTTTCAACCTAATTGATTACTAAATTGCTAAAAACAAATAAATATTATGGTAATATATAATTTTGAGCAATTAACATGCATTTAGTAGACTTTTAATTTTGCAAATTTATAAATTAGTATATTCAATTATGTCAAAATACACATAATTTAAGCTATAATCGGGAAAAACAAGCGAACGGATAATTTCCAGATGCGGATATGCCTATATCCGCATCCGCATCCACTTTCCCGGATATCGGATATTTATCCGCTTTTCGGATACGAATGCGGACATATTTCGGATTTTTCGGATATCCATTGACAGCCCTAATGGAATCCATATAGTTAACGCTATATGGTGATTGATTGGGCCTCATTCCAATTTAGAAAATAAAGAATATTATAAACTAAAGGTTCATGTGTTGACAGTACTCATCTGTTGAGATTAGTCATGTGTTGAACGAAATATTTTAACAATAAAATTTACATCTTTATCATATATAAAATTAGAAACTAACTGGAAAATAGATAAGATGAGTGATCTCCTAGATATTGATCTGATGTTGGTTTCGGCCTTCGGGGTTAATATTTAGGGAATCGTTCTCTTACTAATTTACGGTTGGAGTCTGATTTGAAATCAAACGATAGATACCATAATTTTTATAAAATATATTAATTAAAAAAAATAGTCGCGTGTTGACAGTACTCATTCGTTGAGATTAGTCATGTATTGAAAGAAATATAGATTCATTTGTTGAATATAATAACGAAATTATTGAAAAATAAAAAAAGCCGTGTTGATTAGAGATGCGCTATTTTGACGCGAACGAAATTTATATCGATTATATTCGTTTTTATAATGAATATTGAAAAGAAAAACAAATTCGAATCGAATTGAATATAAAACGAATTCGAATTGAATTGAATATAAAACGAATTCGAATTGAATTGAAAACGAATTGAAATAGAATCAAAATCAATTTGAAATGAATTCAAATTGAATTGAGATTTGAATTGAATTGAAATGAATTTAAAATGAATTTATAAGGAAAAATTCAATTTTGATTTGAATTTGAAATGGAAGCTGAAATTGTTTTGAAATGAATTTAAAACTATTTATAAAATTCGTTTTAAATAGAAATCGATGAAATATATATTTTATATATTATATTATATATATAATGGCCTGAATAGAACGCGCCGCGCCGCGGCAGTTCGTAAATTTCGACCATTGACTTCGAATGGACATTACGGGAGATCCGACCGTCGGATTCTCCTAAAACCAGAACCATTGGGTTCGTATCGAAAATAACTTTCTAACCAATATTAGAAATTTGAAATCTAACGGTTGGATTTGGAGATACGTCCAAATCAAATTTGGAAAAGGTCGTTGTAAGTGCAGTTCGATGGTCGTTGTTGGAAACCAACTGTACGGGCCTCGATAAAATTATTAAAAATAGTAATAATTTGTGTAAAATCATAAGAAATGATTTGTGAAGAACTGGGATGAAAAATCCCACATTTGTGAAGATAAAAATGGATTTTTATCGAAATGAACTAGTTTTGAACTAAATTTAAAACCCAATTATTTTTAAATAAATAAATTGGATTTGAAACGGGTTTTAAATAATCTGAATTTCTAATATATATGATTGGAATTGAATTAGAATTGATTTGGGGGTTTAGCGTGAGTGGTGTTTTAAATAACACTTGTTCTTTAACCCGATAAGAAATAGAATGTGATTTGGGTTTATCGTGAACTGTGTTTTAAATGACATTAGTTCTTTAACCCAGTAGAAGGAGTTTTAATGAATCTGCAATTAGATTGAAATGTGAATTGATAATTTAAATTATCAAATTTGGAAAATGAGCGAGAATGGAGTATCACCAGTTTTGCTCCAAGCGATAGTTAAATCTTTAATGATTTAAACGTGGAATGGTAATTAATTTTACCGATAACTCCGTGGTATCAGATATGGAGTATTACCAGTTTTGCTTCATGGGATGAATAGGTTGGGATTGGGAAATAAAATAAATAATTACTTCGGTGTGGTTCGCTAATCCCAACTAGTTTGGAAAACCATAATTTGGTTTGAAATGATATCCAAAGGATGATTAAAGAATAAATTTTAAAGAATTTATCTTTGATAAAATTAATGGGAACCATTCCCTAAGAATGTGAAATTTAGAAACTAACTGTAGGTTAGCTAAGAAGAATGGTTTCCTGGGTATTGATCTGATGTTGGTTTTGGCCTTCGGGGTTAATATTTGGGGAATTGTTCTCTTGCTAATTTACGGTTAGTGACTGATGAATTGGAATGAGGCATATGTTGTGTTTTTGTACGCGGGTTATTCAGAAAGGCCGGGTTTATACCCATTCTGAATAACTGATTCGACGATAAGTCGAAGATGAAGACGGTGGTTGAAGACCGGAAGTCTTCACATCGTTTGGGTGATTACTGATGATCTTGATTGGGCTGTACACTCAAGATGAGGGAATCAGTTGGTGGTCGTCTAGACGTATTTGGAGATCGATGGATATGCGAGGAAAGTGCCTCCGGTTTCGTTCAGACCTAGAACGAATTTATAAATGGATTGTGTGTCTGACATTGGATTTTATTCTGTGTTGATTGATTTCTGTTAGATATATATCTGTTTGGCGGCGGGTAATTTATTCTCTTGCTTAACGCCATTCTCTGAGACGTACGAGCTTAGAGATTATATATCGATAGATATCAATCGCATGGCATGAATTGCCTGTGTGGCATGCTGAGTTGCATGGATCAAGGCTTCTGTTGAAAAGCAAAGTCTTGTGGTTGATGATCAAAGCACGGCCTATGTGGTGTAGCTTTGTGTATAACGTGAATTCGCGAGCCTCACACCTCGATATGAGTCAAAAACGAGATGAGGACCCAAGGAGTGCACGACGTTTCTTTCTAGCTATGGGTGGTGTCAGTGACCTGCCAGCCCTGACATTTATATACTTTTCACCTTTGTGGTTTGGATGCGAGGCGCCTCGATTATAGGTCCTATAGGGCCGGGAAACGTGTGTTCAGGAATAATTAATCCTCAAACGTAAGGGAGGACCGGTCTTGGAGGATCCCAGGGGTTACCCAGAGTGTGTAGTCCTGAGGCATTTGCTATAGTGTCTCGAATCGGAGAGGAGCTTGCCCCTTGCCTCGACTCATGACGGAAATCTAATTTCCAATACGTGTATTTCGGTTTTATTTGTAGAGCCTAGTATGGCGACATGATATATGGTACCCATGCCGTCTATGATTGATACTTATGATTCGAAGTTGTTTTATACACTATGCACTTATAATAGTATCAAATGAATTGTTTAAAAACGTACTAAGCATGTTTGGCTATTATAAGGGAAAACCCTATCCCCCGGCTTGCGTTGCATTGTGTGATAGGACCTGGGTCTTATAATAGCTTCATTTTTCCCAAAAGCATTGCGCTGGTTTGTTATATGCACTGGTATTCTTGGGAGGAAACCCGTTCCATGATATACGACGTTGTCCCTTGATATATCTGATTTTTAAAATAAAGATAAATAACTGTTTTAGTTCTCACACCAGTCACATGACTGACCTGGAGTTTATTGTTTTAACCTAAACTCTGGGTGCCCTTATTTTGACACGGGCAGCTAGTAGTTTTGGTTTTGCAGATTTATATTCACAGGATCCTGATTTACAGCTGGAACGATGCTTGGAAAGCTCTGTATCCGTGTATTACTTTCGGTTGTGTTTTATATTGTTTTTTTTCCGCTGCTATGTAATTTATTGTAATCTCTGATATTTTTCTATTCTATAATATTCATTTATACTCTGTATATTCTTGTATTTGATGGAATTGTTGTAATAGCAATGAAATTGTTTTTCTGTCTGCGTTCTGATTTGTCCTGTTCTCAAACGATCAGGGGTTTCGAACGGTCTTGGTCGGTTTAACGATCGATTCGGATCGAGCGAAATTCCTTGCCGTTACAGTTTATGTACATGGAAGAACTTAGATATGTGTCTTTGCTGACCCATAATTTCGTTCGACTTTAGGGATGGATGCATAATTACCATCAACTGAAAATTTGTTTGGATGCACCATAAAACAACAAATTCCAAAAAATATCCAATTCCAAAAATTTGTTCGAATAGGTTTTGGCATATTTATGCAAAAATGGCCATCGGACGAATTAGACCTGTACTTATACGATAGTAATAAAAAAAATACAACTGGGGTTATGTCCAAAATAGAGTTTTGAAACGCAATTTTTGGGTACTAAACTTATGATCCCCTAATTTAGCCCAATTTTAATGGAGTTTCTAGAATTATTTTACACAACTTGATATGGTCTATACTCTGAACCTACACGAAATCGGGGACAACATTGAGTGGTTTTTGGCAATCCCAAGCGCAGTGCTACAGGTCATCTTAGATGAAAACATAGCTTACTTTGTATCTAAATTCACATCTACAAGTTTGTTTAATGTGAACATGCGTAGGCATGCATGCCAGTATTTCTACACTAGACTATAGTCAATGCAATAATAATCATCGACATATATACAACATGTGATATTTTTATGCAACAATCACATAAGTAAATGTTCCAAATATCCATCAAGATTGTTCTAATTATGTATCAAGAATTAATAAATTGAAATATAACTGAATTTACTTGCAACGAGTACGAAGACAGTCTCTTTAAACTTCTCAAGGACATTGTGGGCTATTCAAATAGGCGAACAACCAAACCATTGCCAATAATGAAGTTTTCACTTACGGTGATTACTACAATGCTAAAATGTCCTTTGTAACAATACCAACTAGTAGTCTTCACTTAGCGTGTGAAATATGAAGAAATATAATTACAATAGTTTAAGTCCTATGAAATTTTATAACAATATTACTTTGAACGGTAACTAAAAATCCACACTAGCATCAAGTTATTTTACACTTCTTCATGTATTTAACGTTCATGAGGAAGACAATGTCATGAAAGATGTGATCTTTATAGTTGAAAAGAAAAATTCTTTATATATTAACAACTAATTTATTACTTTTTAATATAGAGACGATGTAAGTTTTTTAAGTTTTAAACTATTGAAAATGCTAATTTCAATTTTTATTATAATGTTATACAAATTGATGTAATGGTTGATTACTCTCTTTATTTGATTAATCATTTCTTAAATAACTTAGTCTCACTCATGTTTTGATCAATGGTTGATTTGTGCATATATATATGCATATAAAAAACACAAGATTCATAAACGTCGAATCATTCTATTGAATTAAGAAAAAATATATATCTTAAAAATAGTATTGTATAACATCAATTCTTCATGTGGACGTGCATCGCACGTGCTGAAGTACTCATACTTATTAGTTAAAAAAGAGGTCAAAGTCCAAATAAATAACAAACAATATTCTGATACCGACAGGTGCTCAAGCAAGGAGTAGACATACTCAACACTAGTTGGCCATTTGAAATTCCAGCAGATACATTTGTAAATCTACTAGCTATTTATACTTAAAAAAATTAGAAGCAAACAAAGCAGTATAGCTTTCCCAAAGAAGAAAGATTGAGAAAAAGATAACACAGTTGCTTACCTTTCCTGCTTTTGAGAAAAACTCGTAAACATCTCTTTTAGTTTCTTTAAGAGGCATCTACATGAAAATGAATGCAATTTAGTTCAGATATGTGATGACCCCAAATCCCGTACTGACGGTGACAAGGGTAATCTTTGGAATATAACACAGAAACAGATAATAACAGAATAGAATTAAATAAATACACCACATAATGAACAAATAATACACTGGATAAACATAATCATCAGAGTTACATAGTATACAGGATCATACTTAGTGCAAATACAGTTCAGATATACATAAATGTCTACAGCGGAAAACAAACATAATACGTACAACAGGAGCTGAACAACATAAAAAGAGATAAATGATAGAATCCATCTTCAGCTCTAGCTATCCAGAAAAAGCCTACTAAAAACCTGAACACAAGGCTGCTTATGTAGAAAGAGGGGCACCCGAGTTTGAAAGTGAAACAAACTACGAGTCAGTCATGGGACTGGTATGAGAAATCTACTCAACACATTTAAAATATGGCTAATCACAGGACCACGCCACTTTCGTGGAATGGGTTTACTCCATCGGATCGCCAGTGCTTTAAAACAAATAATTCTTTTAAACATCGCAATGCTTTTTATAAAAATGATGCCATTATAAGACTTAGTTCCTATCACACAATGCAACGCAAACCGGAGGATAGAGTTTTACCTTATAATGGCCAAAATATGCTTGATACGAATAAAACAAAAGCATTTGATATTATTACTAATGTTTCCATGTTTCAAAAACAATTTCGAATCATAACTATCAATCCTAGACGGCATGGGTACCATATATCATGTACCCATATATATATACAATCAAAACCGCACAGTCACGTATTTGGGAATTGAATTTCCACCATGAACCAAGGAAAAAGATAGTCCTTACCGAATTCGAGATTGTCTAGCCCGAGTCTCAGGATCAGAACGCATCGACCATTGGATCGTCAGGGCCGGTCCACCGATGTGGATTAAAATGCCTGAACGCTAGTTTCCCCGCCCTTTGTGGCGTAAATGAGCCAACGAATGACTCCATCGGTCCCGGATCGACCGATATAACCGAGGCGCCTCGCAACAGCAACAACCACATAGATGAAAATAATATAAATGTCAGCCAGTTTAAGCACTGACACCACCTCTAACTAGAAAGAAATGCATGTCCTCCCTGAGGTCCTTCTCCCATTTCTGGTCCATACCGGGGTGTGAGGTTCGCGAATTCACGTTATGCACAAGGCTACGCCACACAGACGGTGCTTTGATCATCACCACAAGACTTTACTTTTCAACAGAAGCCTTGATCACTGCATCTTAGCATGCCACACAGCCAATTCACACCATGCAACTGATGGCTATCATTCATACAGAATGAATTCCAATGTCAGACACACAGTCCTTTTACAAGTCCGTTCTGGGTCTGAACGAAACCGGAGGCACTATATACCTCGCATACCCATCGATCTCCACGTACGTCTGGACGATCACCACTCATTATCCATATTTCGGGATGCCTCCCAATCAGCACATCAGTTACCATCCAAACGAGGTGAAGATCTCCGGTCTTTGACCACCGTCTATATATTTGATTTCTTATCGTCGATTTAGTTATTCAGAATGGGATAAACCCGACCTTTCTGAGCAACTCGCGTATATAATAAACAAGTGCTACACAAACACAATATACACATCATTTCAACTCATTAGTCACTAACCGTAAATCAGTAACGATTCCCCAAATATTAACCCCGAAGGCCGAAACCAACATCAGATCAAAATCCACGAAACCATTCGACTTAGCCAGCCTTTAGTTAGTTTCTAAATTTCACATCCATATCGTTTATAATATTTTATAACGATTTATCGCTATTTTTATTTATTTTAAAATAGCCAATTTATTCAAACGACGCTTCGGGCCATAACGCGGCCGTGGCGCTGTTTTTCTTCAGATTTGATTTACACATATCTGAAATTCTAACCGTTGGATCTTCACAAAATTTACATCATTAGAAAGATCTTTTCAAAACGAATCAAACGGTTCCAGTTTTGGAAAAATCCGACAATCGGATCTCCTGGTACAATCGTTTGAAGTTCCGATTTCAAAATACGAACTGCAGCGTCATTATTCGATTTAATATAATTATATATATATATATATATATATATATATATATATAATCGATTCTGGCGCTGTTTTTCTTCAGATTTGAATTAAACATTCCAGACAATCCAACCATTGGATCTTTACAAAGTTGATATCGTTGGAAAGATATTTCCAAAGCGAGCCCAACGGCTTTGGTTTCGGGAAAATCCGATGGTTGGATCTCCCACACTAATCGTTTGAAATCACAGTTTCAAAACACGAACTGCAGCTTCGTTATTCGATATATTTTTAATTATATTTATATATATGAATATAAATATAATCGATTCTTCGATTTCAAAACTATTTTCTTTTCATACTTTTGATAAAAATGATATTTTTATCCAACCAACATTCACTTCGACACTTCACTATTTTTCACAATTCATGTTTATAGTAAAAATGTGATTTTTATTGTAAAAACGATTTATTTCAAAACATGACTATTTTATACAGTTCATATATATGATAAAAATATGATTTTTATTATAAAACAATTTATTTCAAAACACGATTACCATTCAATACATGAATTTCTATTCAACGAATGAGTTTCTATTCAACACATGAGTGTTTTCTATAGTTTGTACATATATAGTAAAAATGCGATTTTTATTGCAAAACAATTTATTTCAAAACATTACTATTTTATATAGTTCATATAAATGATAAAAATATGATTTTTACTATAAAACAATTTATTTCAAAACACGAATACCATTCAACACATGAATTTCTATTCAACGAATGAATTTCTATTCAACACATGAATGTTTTCTATAGTTTGTATATATATAGTAAAAATGTGATTTTTATTGCAAAACAATTTATTTCAAAACATTACTATTTTATATAGTTCATATAGATGATAAAAATATGATTTTTATTATAAAACAATTTATTTCAAAACATGAATACTATTCAACACATGTTTATTCAACGAATGAATTTCTATTCAACACATGAAGGTTTTCTATTCAACACACGAATATAGTTTCAACACATGAAAATAATTCTAACACATGAATATTATTCAAAATTTCGGCAGCATAACGACAGGGTAGTTAAAACTGGGGCCATCCCTAGTACCGCTCCTCGCTCTACCCTAAAGCATCGCAACTTTTGACAATGGGGATTTCATGCATCTAGTTCGCACGTAGGCGGAATGTATATATTTTTTTTCATTTCCACAAACTAATCCTATGTGGTTTCAACCAAATAATTCTCAATCTCAAACGGGTATTTTTCAACCACAGTCAATCAATTTCAACCACAAACAATTCTAATCAACCATTCGCTATCAATCTATTTTCACACCAATCACAACCAATAAATATCGTCAATGGTTTGTGGACGAGGGGCATATATATATATATATATATAAGCATTTCACTTCTATTTCAACACATATTTTTTTTACAACGCATATTTAACTTATACATCGAACGTACAACTTATACAACGCTTATACAAGAGGTGTACAACGCTTATATAACTCATACATCGACTATATAATTTATACATCGTCGTTTTCCATATCGAATATAAATTATAAATCTCACATTGGGTTCCACTCCACCAAAAATAGCAGAAGGCTCAGAAAAATATGCGGTCTCTTCTAGAATGTAGAAGATGTCCACACGAGTCCACGGTCTCTTCTTTCACTGAATTTCGTCAACAAACGAAAAAGATATGATTTTTACAGTGAAATCAAAAACCGTAGCGCTTAGAAGTGCTATAGAATAGTTTTAATATAATTTACACCGTTACCTCCACAGTTTTGTTCGAAACTAAGTTTCGATCTCTCGCGAAATCCGTTATGTTAGGGGCTGATCGGGGTTGACCACGACCTCCACCTACGAGAGGGATTCCCGACGAGGTGGGTCTTGCTCAGCTCGAGCTCTAGGTGGCGGCGGAATCACGTTCGATGCCGTCGAACTTTGCGAGCTCCTTTCTCGACGAAGACAAGGCGGGGGAGGTCGAAGCTAGGTCGGATTTGAAGAGGTGTAACGACCCGGAAAATCTGAACCAATTTAAAATTTTTAAATTGGCTAAAATAGGGGATTTTAAATATTTAAAATAAATATTTTGAATAATAACGATGAAAAGTAAGTTTGAATCAACATTTGAAAACGAATATAATTAATTCTAATTATAAACAGGGCATGAAATGTCGCGACAATTTCAAAATTTGAATTCAAACTTTGACTGACTGTACCGGGTGCAAAACAAAGCGGATTTGAGTGAAACCAAAAATATTTAAATCTGTTAGTGAATACCTTTCTAATGAATATGAAAAATTGAAGTTTCATAGTGGAAAGCAAAAGTTATGGCCAAATGAATTTTCAGAATGGTCGCTATGGAATTTATATAGCCCGTGAAATTGGCCATTTTGCAAACGACCTCAGAATTCGACGAAACCAATTTTGTTGGATTCGGGATGTGAAGTTATTGCTAGGTTTCAAATTTCATAATTTTTGAAGCTAGTATGTGAGCGTGGCAAAGAAAAATGTGTTTTGGTCAATTATAGTTAAAATGGATCGACCAGAAAAGGGCCATTTTGCAAACGTTCTCAGAATTTGACGAAACTAGTTTTTTTGGGACCGTATCATCAAAACATAGCTAGATTTATTTTTCTGGAATTTTTCAAATCAGTATGTGGCCCCGGCAAATTGAAATGTACGCTCAAATCAAATATTGAGTGTTTTATATTTTAATTTGAATGAATACCGACTGAAACAGTCGAATGGGCCTACGAAACATATCCCATTGTGTTCGGAATGGGGGTAAAACGCTAGGGACGATAGTCGTTGGGTTTGGATTGGTGTTCGTGTGTGGCAAGGGGTATTTTCGGATTTTAAAATTTATAAAATAAAAAAAATATCGTTGGCCACATCATTTCTCTCTCCCCGTATTCTCTCCCTCCCCATCGCGATTAACGGCGGCTGACCTTCGAAACTTCCCTCCTCCTTTTCTCTTCCATCTCTCAACGAAACCTACCCCTCCTTTGGAGTTTTTTAAGAGCGTCGAGAGGGCTTCAAATCAAGACAAGAACCAGATTTTTTCATTGAGTATTTTGGGAGAATTACCCTCGAGAAGTCGCGCCGTTCACCGCCGCCTTGCTCCTCCGATCCGCCGTTGCAGGGGGCCCACTTGACATCGATCCCTGCGCCTCTCTAAGGCCTTGAAGGTGGTGCTGGCCGATCGTTGCAACGTTCAACGGATTGAAAGAAATCCTGAAACCTACTTTTGAACATCAAAACGAGGTATACGACTATTTTATTTTTAACTATTTAATAGCAGTTTAAAGCGCTACCATTTTTTATTTCACTGTAAAAATCATATCTTTTTCGTTTCTTGACGAAATCCAGTGAAACAAGAGATAGTGGACTCGTGTGGACGTCTTCTACATTCTAGAAGAGACCGCATATTTTTCTGAGCCTTCTGCTATTTTTGGTGGAGTGGAACCCAATGTGAGATTTATAATTTATAAACGATATGGAAAACGACGATGTATAAATTATATAGTCGATGTATGAGTTATATAAGCGTTGTACACCTCTTGTATAAGCGTTATATAAGTTGCATGTTCGATGTATAAGTTATATATGCGTTGTAAAAATTATATATGTGTTGAATAAAAGTGAAATGCTTATATATATATACGCCCCTCGTCCACAAACCATGGACGATATTTATTGGTTGTGATTGGTGTGAAAATTGGTTGATTACGAATGGTTGATTAGAATTGTTTGTGGTTGAAATTGATCGATTGTGGTTGAAAAATACCCGTTTGTGGTTGACAAATATTTGGTTGAAACCACATAGGATTAGTTTGTGGAAATGAAAAAAATATACATGCCACCTACGTGCGAACTAGATGCATGATTCCCCATTGTCAAAAGCTGCGAGGCTTTAAGGTAGAGTGAGGAGCCGTACTAGGGACGGTCCCGGTTTTAACTACCCTGCCGTTATGCTGCCGAAAATTTGAATAATATTCATGTGTTAGAATTATTTTCCTGTGTTGAAACTATATTCCTGTGTTGAATAGAAAACCTTCATGTGTTGAATCGAAATTCATTCGTTGAATCATATTCATGTGTTGAATGGTATTCGTGTTTTGAAATAAATTGTTTTATAATAAAAATCCTATTTTTATCATCTATATGGACTATATAAAATAGTCGTGTTTTGAAATAAATCGTTTTACAATAAAAATCACATTTTTACTATATACATAAATTGTTAAAAATAGTGAAGTGTCGAAGAGAATGTATGTTGGATAAAAACATCATTTTTATCAAATGTATGAAAAGAAAATAGCTTTGAAATCAAAGAATCGATATATATATATATATATATATATAAATAGAATTGAAATATATCGAATAACGAAGCTACAGTTCGTGTTTTGAAACCGTGATTTCAAACGATTAGTGCGGGGGATCCTACCATCGGATTTTCCCGAAACCGAAACCGTTGGGTTTGCTTTGGAAATACCTTTCCAACGACACCAACTTTGTAAAGATCCAACGGTTGGATTGTCTGGAGTGTTTAATTCAAATCTGAAGAAAAACAGCTCCAGAATCGATTATATTTATATATATATATATATAAATATAATTATATTAAATCGAATAACGACGCTGCAGTTCGTATTTTGAAATCGAAACTTCAAACGATTATACCGGGAGACCCGACCGTCGGATTTTCCCGAAACTGGAACCGTTGGATTCGTTTTGAAAAGATCTTTCTAATGAGGTAAATTTTGTGAAGATCCAACAGCTAGATTTTCAGATATGTGTAAATCAAATCTGAAGAAAAACAGCGCCACGGCCGCGTTATGGCCCGAAGCGTCGTTTTGAATAAATTGGCTATTTTAAAATAAATAAAAATAGCGATAAATCGTTACAAAATATTATAAACGATATGGATGTGAAATTTAGAAACTAACTGAAGGTTGGCTAAGTCGAATGGTTTCCTGGGTGTTGATCTGATGTTGGTTTCGTCCTTCGGGGTTAATATTTGGGAAATCATTCTCTTACTGATTTACGGTTAGCGACTAATGAATTGAAATGATGCGTATGTGTGTTTGTGTGGCACTTGTTTATTATATACGTGAGTTGCTCAGAAAGACCGGGTTTATCCCATTCTGAATAACTGAATCGACGATAAGAAATCGAAGATGAAGACGGTGGTTGAAGACCAGAAATCTTCACCTCGTTTGGATGGTAACCGATGTCTTGATTGGGAGGCATCCCGAAATATGGATAATGAGTGGTGATCGTCCAGGCGTACGTGGAGATCGATGGGTTTGCGAGGTATATAGTGCCTCCGGTTTCGTTTAGACCTAGAGCGGACTCGTAAATGGACTGTGTGTCTAACATTGGATTTTATTCTGTGTTGATTGATCTCTATTAAATATACATCTGTTTAGCGGCGGAGAATTTATTCTTTTTCTTAACGCCCTTCTCTGAGACGCACGAGCTTAGAGGTTGTATATCAATGGACATCAGTCGCATGGCGTGAATTGCTAGTGTGGCATGCCTAAGTGGCAAATTATCAAGGCTTCTGTTGAAAAGCAAAGTCTTGTGGTGATGATCAAAGCACCGCCTGTGTGGCGTAGCTTTGTGTATAACATGAATTCGCGAGCCTCACACCCCGGTATGAACCATAAACGGGAGAAGGGCCTCAAGGAGGGCATGCATTTCTTTCTAGCTAGGAGTTGTGTCAGTGTTTTTACACGGCCTGACATTTTACTTATGTGGATGATGGATAGCGAGGCGCCTCGGTTATATTGGTCGATCTGGGACCGATGGAGTCATTCGTTGGCTCATTTACGCCCCATAGGGCGGAGAAACGTAGTGTTCAGGCATAATAATCCATATCGGTGGACCGGCCCTGACGATCCAAGGGCCCACCTGAGTCTGGGTCCTGGGACATGGGCTAGATTGTCTCGAAGTCGGTAAGGACTATCTTTTGCCTTCGTTCATGACGGAAATCCAATTTCCAAATACGTGACTGTGCGGTTTTGATTGTATATACATATGGCGACATGATATATGGTACCCATGCCGTCTACGATTGATAGTTATGATTGAAATTGTTTTTGAAACCTATAAACACTAGTAATAATATCAAATGCTTTTGTTTTATTTGTATCAAGCATATTTTGGCCATTATAAGGTAAAAATCTATCCTCCGGTTTGCATTGCATTGTATGATGGGAACTGAGTCTTATAATGGGTTCATTTTTATAAAAAGCATTGCGATGTTTAAAAGAATTATTTGTTTTAAAGCACTGGCGATCCAATGGAGTAAACCCATTCCACGAAAGTGGTGTGGTCGAGTGATTAGCAATATTTCAAATGTGTTGAGTAGATTTCTCATACCAGTCCCATGATTGACTCGTAGTTTGTTTCACTTTCAAACTCGGGTGCCCCTTTTTCTACACGGGCAACCTTGTATTTAGGTTTTAGCTGGCTTTATCCGAATAGCTGGAGCTGAAGATGGATTCTATCATTTATCTCTTTTTATGCTGTTCAACTTCTATTGTACATATTATTTTGTTTCCGCTGTAGACATTATGTATAGCTGAACTGTATTTGTACTAAGTATGATCCTGTATACTGTGTAACTCTGATGATTATGTTTATCCAGTATATTCTATTGTGCATTATCTAGTGTATTTATTTATTTCTGTTCTGCTATTATCTGTTTCTGTGTTATATTCCAAAGATTACCCTTGCCGCCGTCAGTACGGGGTTCGGGGTCGTCTCAAGAGGGGAGGCGGCGCTTCAAAAAACCCAACTAGGGCATTGGCTAATTTCACTTGTAGGGGGAGAAAACGAGGAGGGAAAGATCGAAGAACAGCCGCCGTTCGTCATTACTGACACGGGGAGAGAGAAAAATAGATTTGACCAATAGATTTTTTTTATTTATAAAGTTTTAAAAATCCAAAAATACCCCTTGCCTCCTACAAACTCCAATCCAAACCCAACGACTGTCGTCCCAAACGTTTTACCCCCATTCCGAACACAATGGGATATGTTTCGTAGGCCCATTCGACTGTTTCAGTCAGTTTTCCTTCAAATTAAAATATATAACATTCAATATTCGATTTGAACGTACATTTCAATTTTCCGGGGCTACATACTGATTTGAAAAATTCCAGAAAAATAAATCTACTACGTTTTGACGATACGGTCCCAACAAAACTAGTTTCGTCGAATTCTGAGACCGTTTGAAAAATGGCCCTTTTCTGGTCGTCCAATTTAATAGAAATCGACCAAACACATTTTCCTTTGCCACACTCACATACTAGCTTCAAAAATTATGAAATTTGAAACCTAGCAATAATTTGACATCCCGGATTCAACAAAAGTGGTTTCGTCGAATTCTGAGGTCGTTTGCAAAATGGCCATTTTCACGGGCTATATAAACTCCATAGCGACCTTTCAGAAAATTCATTTGGCCATAACTTTTGCTTCCCGCTATGAAACTTCGATTTTTCAGATTCATTAGAAAGTTATTCACTAACAAATTTAAATATTTTTGGTTTCACTCAAATCCGTTTTGTTTTGCACCCGGTACAGTCAATCGAAGTTTGAATTCAAATTTTGAAACTACCACGCCATTTCAGGCCTTGTTTATAATTCAAAGTATTTATATTTATTTTCAATTTCGATTCAAACTTACTTTTCATCATTATTATTTTAAATATTTATTTTAAATATTTAAAATCCACTAAAATAGCCAATTTAAAAAATTTAAATTGGTTCAGATTTTCCGGGTCGTTACAAGATACTTAAAGCATCGCTTAAAGTTATAGCTGAAGCACATATCTACTTGATCCACCTGATAAGCAAAAACGGTCCTTTGATCTCTGTCTGGATCAACTTCAGCTTCACACTCTTTTTTGTCTTTAAATCTCCTGCCAGATATAGATAGTATTTCAAATTAAATATCAAAACAGGCACAACCAACACAAGGTGTATGTATCTGAACCCAAAATAGAGAGGAAAAACCCAGGTAAGACGAGTAGTGATATGACAAAAATACCCTAATGGTTATTGGTTAAGAACTGATAGCGTTTTACTTTATTCACGAGAATTAGATGAAGAAATAAATGCAAAAACAAATGACTAAGCTAAGATTTACAAAGCCTATTTCTTCAAATGTAACATGTACACTTTAAAACAGTATACTGCTGTTTTTTCACTGCATGTTCTTAATTTCCTATCCATTATGCATGCTAACATTATATACTGAGCCGTTGTTGATGATTATACTGCATAACACAAAACTGACGCTTGATTTGGCACATATATGGCTCTCTCATGTCAGAAATACAGTTAACTTCATTAATATAGCAACTTATCCTTTTAGCTAACAAAGACTATCATTTTTAACATGACTTAAACTTATATAAAAGCATAGCTCACTTTACATAACGTTGTAGTTCACATTGAATCCAATAAGTTGAACCATCAATAAAGTGATTAAGGGGACACTGAATCAAAATCGCAAGAGTAGTAGCACAATCAACCTTATCAAATCAGATTTCAAATAGTTAAATAAATATGAAATTATACCTGGATTGAAGGATGAAAAATAACAAAACCCTAGATCCGATGGTATGCGGCTCGGAGTTGAGGTTGGTTGCAGGTTGGGTTTTGGTGGTGGGGTATCTGCGTGAAGTATGTCGGGTTCCATCTCAATTTGCCAAAAGATGAACTGAAGCAGACTTGTAAGCTTCGTTTGCTGGTAGGTTTTTAAAATTTAGGGAAAACTTTTTTGTCTAGGTTTAAGATTGACGAAGAAGGAGAAAAGGGGAAAGCTTGATTTGATCTGTAGGGAGAAATAATTTTTCATGCTTTACAATTGATCAATTTGTTGTTTTTTCAATTTAAAGGTTTTCAATGCACACGGATCACTAACTACCACCGTTAGATAGTTCGATCTCAATGGCTCAAATTAACAGTGGTGTGATGATGTGGATTGCCCTTTGATCTTAAAAAATAATAATATAAACATGTCTTGCAAATCCATCGGAATTCTGCTGCAAAATAGCTTCTATAAATATTCGTCGGTATTCTGCCTGGACTTGCAGCAGCAAAAATATTCCATCAGTGATTTGACGCAATTTGCAACGGATTAGTGAGTGATGACAGAAGACGACAGTGATAAATAAAAGAAAAAAGTTGAAAAAACAAAAAACTATCCCTTGCAGATCGCATGGAAATCTGCCGCAAATTAGCGACGGAAATTTCCGCTTCTAAATTTTTGACGCTAAATTAGTGTTTTCTTGTAGTGATCAATCAACAAAAAAGTGATGTATTCAATATTGAATTGAAAGTTCTAACACAATTCAATAACATAAACAAGGTGATGTTTTTATTGAATTGAAAATTTTAATTCAATTCAATAATATAACAAAAATGATACTTTTAATTGAATTGACAATTCTATTTCAATTCAACAATATAGACAAAATGATACTTTTAATTGCATTGACAATTCTATTTCAATTCAACAATATAGACAAAATGATACTTTTAATTGAATTGACAATTCTATTTCAATTCAACAAACATGACAAGATGATATTTTTAAATTGTATTGGCAAACTAATTCAATTTAACAAATATGACCAAAATGATATTTTTAACTGAATTGACAAACTAATCCAATTCAATAAAAATGACAAAAATGATATTTTTAATTGAATTGACAAACTTATTCAATTCAATAAAAATGACAAAAATGATAATTTTAAATTGAATTGACAAACTAATTCAATTCAATAAAAATGTCAACACAATATTTTATATTTGTTTAACCTACATCACCAATCAATAGATCAATCATCATCCGAAATTTCAGAACACAGCAAATCTAAACCATACATACAATCATTACATAGCGAGTAAATTAATTAATTTGATTAATTATTTAAAAATCAGAAATCTCATAGTCAGGTTATTCTACTTTGTTCAGGACTGCAAATTTGTCCAAAATTCAAATAGCTCGGAATCGCTTCTTTTCAGTCTAGAGTCATAGATCTCGTCTCAACGATCGAACGAGATCTGAAATCGTTAATTTTCGATGTCGAATGAATTAGTTAGGATTTAAACAAGATAGATCATAATTTTAAAATTAAATTATTAAAATATTAAAAAGATTAAACCTTTCTTCCTCCTTACAGTAACAAGTCGCGATAAAACCCAATTACTTCGAACCTAGGGTTCCACCTTGCGTTCAAATCAACAAGCTTCAGGACAATCGGGTGATGGCACGTCAGAGAGGAGGGGGAGGCGCGCCTGGGGGTACCTATGGCCGTGGGTGCGATTCACGCAGGAGAGAGCGCAGGCAACGGGTTTGGAGGGGTAGAACTCTCAGATTTTGCAATTTCAGGTTAGGTTGTTCGTATGGATGGGTAGAGCAGAAGAATCTCTACAAAAAAGTCTAAAGAAGTGGAAGCTTTTGTTGAGAGGATTGCAAGATTTTAGAGGATGAATGTAGGAGCATTTTCAGCTATGAACTGATAGGGGCGGCGGCTATGTTCTTTGTGGATTAGGGTTAGGAGGAAGATAATGTGTATTATTATATTATTTTAATGTAAATTTTACAATTAAATCCAAAAGTTTTAAACCAACCCAGTTTCAGTCCAACCAGAGTTGACCCCACCTAATAGCCCCCGTTCAGGATCCAATGGGCTAGGTCTCGTCAGCCCAAACGACTATCTGTGGCCTGAAATCTTTAATTTAATATTTAAATCTTTTAATAAATTAATTTGATCGTGTATTTAAATCCACCGAGACCACATACAAACTCAGAAAAATCCAAAAAAATTATTTTTGGCTTTGTTTTGAAGATATGGTCCTAACGAAATTAATTTAATCGAATTCTGAGACTGTTTGAAAAATGGTCATTTTCAAGTCGATCAGATTTGACTGAAATTGAGAAAATCCATTTTCGTTTTCCATGCTCACATATTAATTCCAAAAATTCCGAAAAGTCAAACTTAGCAATAATTTGACATTACGTATCCAACAAAAGTGGTTTCTTCGAAAATAGAGGTCGTTTGAAAAATGGGCTTTTATACGGGCTATAAATTATACTATGGCGGCCATTCTGAATATTCAACTGGCCATAACTTTTGATTTTCGCTATGAAATTTCAATTTAATTTCGGATTCGTTGGAAAGATATTTTCAAACAGATTTAGATATTTTTGGTTTCACTAAAATCCGTTAGATTTTGAATCCGGTACATTCAGTCAAAGTATAGGCTTGACTTTTCAAACTACCGTACCATTTCTAATTCCTTTTGAAGTCAAAATAAATATATTCATTCTAACTTCAATTAAAATAAAATTTTAATTGTTATTATTTAAAATAAATTATTTCAACTATACAAAATTTAATGAAATAGCCAATATAAAAATTTTAAATTGGTTCGGATTTTCCGGGTTGTTATAATAGCATAATAAAAATACAATTTTTATACATATGGTTTTGAAATAAAAATATGATTTTTATTACATGAATGGAATAATAAAAATGTGATTTTTATACACGTAGCGATATAATAAAATGTGATTTTTATACATGTAGCGATATTATAAAAATGTGATTTTTATGTATGTAGTAGCGAAATCAAAATATGATTTTTAATATAAATCCCGTGAAGCAGATTGCGTTGGAATTAAGATGAAGAATGCTATGCACTGGAAACAAATCCAAACCGTTCAGAAATAAAGAATGAAAGTGTGGAAACCAAAGGTGAGAACCTCTCGCTATAATTTCTGGTACAGTTACTTATTTTATAACTACATATATATGAACTGCTCCCTATCATCCACAGAACATAGATGACTTGATTGATTATATTGTGTGGTAGAAATTGATTGTGATTGTATTATGAAATGGAAAATAAAATATTTGAATAATAAAAATATCATTTTTATTGTATATATGAATTGTATAAAATATTCGTATGATGAAATAAATATTTTATCGTTAAAAATATAATTTTTAACGGGTATATGAATGAAAATAAATATTCATTTACAAATCGGACGATTGGTATATGTATACATATTTGACTGATATTGATTGGGACGATATATTTACACATCGCCCAACTGCACAAATAAAATCTGTGTTTGTTGATTGAAACCCCACACGGGTATTGGAATGATATTTGACGTACACTAGTCCCAACTGTTTAGTTATATGTCAATCTATGGGTTGACAGACTGTTATAAGCGTTAATAATTTATATTTAATGCTTATGCAGTTGTGTAATGCACTCTGGCTGATGGTTGATTGTTTATCATTATTCATATATGCATGAGTTGTATGAAATCCATATAAACAACATTATATGTTAATTGACTGTGTCTGATTTAAATTCGGAAAGAATGAATATTTTAAATTAACTAATATTTTAAAATAATATTCAGTAATGGATCAAAATATGATTTTGATGTCCGATTTGGGATGGACACGAAAATATTTAAATATATAAAGCCGTGTTGATTAAATTAACGCCATTTTGACATGAACGATATTTATGTCGATTTTATTCATTTTTGTAATGAATATCGAAAAGGAAGTGATTCAAAATCTAATGTTTTGAAAATATTACCATTTATATATTAATGATAAGAAATATTCAATTTTGATTTGAAATTGAATATGAAGTTGAAATCATTTTGAAAACGATTTATAAAATACGTTTTAAATGGAAATCGACGAAATATATATAATATATATATTATATATATTTAATGGCCTGAATAGAAAGCGTCGCGCCGCGGCAGTCCACGAATTTCGACCATTGACTTCGAATTGACATTATGGGTGATCTGACCGTCGAATTCTCCTAAAACTGAGACCATTGGGTTCGTATCAAAAAGAGCTTTCCAACGAATATAAGAAATTTGAAATCTAACGGTTGGATTTGGAATCATGTCCAAATCAAATTTGGAAAAGGTCGCTGCAAGTGCAGTTCGACGACCGTTTATGGAAATCGACTATACAGGCCTTGATAAATTTATTAAAAATATCAATAATTTGTGTATAATCATAATAAATGATTTGGGAAGAATTTTGGTTAAAAATTCCACATTTGTAAAGATACAAATATATTTTTATCAAAATGAACTAGTTGTGAACTAGATTTATAATCCAATATTTTTAAATAAATAAATTGGATTTGAAATGGTTTTAAAAATAACCAGAATTTCCAACATATGAACTGGAATGGATTTGAATCGAAATCATCTTCGGAATATTTCGATATTGGATTCCGTGATTATACGGATACTGCTATGGAAAATTGTATGATATATTTTATATCGTTACTTCCAATATGATATTTATTGGTCTTAGAATTTGATATTGAATATAAGCCGATATAATTTCTGTTCAGAGCCTTGTATTTAATATCAAATGGGATTTTGGGTTTGTCGTGAATGGTGTCTTCATTAACACTGTTCTTAAACCTAGTTGAGAAAAGAATAAATCTTTTCATTAAGATTTGGTTAAATTTTCCAATTAATTAATATTTAATTGGAATTGAATGAAAGAATTGGATTTTAGGTTTGTCGTGAATGTTGTCTTCATTAACACTATTCTTAAACCCCGTGTCAAAAGAATAAATCCTTTAAATAAGATTATTGGAGTTTCCAGTTATATTTAGTAACTGGAATAAAATTGAATGTGAGTTGGGTTTATTGTGAACCGTGTTTTAATGGCATTCGTTCTTTAACTCGATTTACCGTGAAATGTCATTTGCAATTTATAAATCTTTTAATTAAGATTTAGGGAAATTTTCCCCAAGTTAAGTTTTCCAATTTAATACAATAAATTGGTATGGAATGGAATTCGATTGGATAATAATCGAAGTGAGCTTTTGTGGAGGAAAACGGTTAATATATATGGAATTTAAAAGGCTTTGCCATTATTCCATTTATATTATCGGTTGGATACGGAAGTTTATATCGATTATACATATTGATCTGTTTTCCGTGAAGATTCCATAATTAATGGATTGGGATTTTGGGTTTATCGTGAACTGAGTTTTAAATGACATTAGTCCTTTAACCCAGTTAAAGATAAGATTACTTTCTTAACTTTGAATAATCATTAGGTAATGATTTTTGAGATTAAAACTGAATTAGAGTTTGAATGAATCTTTAATTAGATTGAAAAAGAGAATGTGATAATTTAAATTATCAAATTCGGAAAATGATCGAGAATGGAGTACCACCAATTTTACTCCAGATGATAGTTAAATCTTTAATTAGATTTGAACGTGAAATGGTAAATAATTTTACCGATAACACCGTGATGTTAGATACGGAGTATTACCAGTTTTGCTCCATGGAGGAATAGGTTGGGATTGGGAAATATAATAAATGATTACTTCGATAAGGTTCGCTAATCCCGACTAGTTTGGATAAACCTTAATTTTGGTTTGAATTGAAATCCAAAGGAAGATTAAAGAATAAATTTAAAGAATTTATCTTCGATAAAATTAATGGGAACCTTTCCTAAAAGATATGAATATTTAAATAAAAGAATACTTAGAATTGGAATGAGGCATATGTTGTGTTTTGTAGCACTTGTTTATAATATACGCGAGTTATTCAGAAAGACCGGGTTTATCCCATTCTGAATAATTGAATCAGAGATGAGTCGATGGTGAAGATGGTGCTTGAAGACCGGAGGTCTTCACATCGTTTGTATGATTACTGATGTCTTTATTGGGCTGTACACCCAAGACGAGGTTATAAGTAGTGATCGTCCAAACGTACTTGGAGATCGACCGGATATGCGAGGACCACTCTCCTATATTGGACATATGGGATGAGGAATAAGGTGCCTCCGATTTCGTTCAAACCCAGAACGAACTTGTAAATGGATGTGTGTCCGACATCGAATTTCATTCTGTGTGATTGATAAACATCGGTTGCATAGCGTGAATTGCCTATGTGGCATGCTGAGATGCAAATGATTAAGACTTCTGTTGGAAAGCAGAGTCTTGTGGTTGATGATCAAAGCACCGCTTTAATATAGCATAGCTTTGTGTATAACGTTAACTCGCGAGCCTCACACCTCGGTGTGAACCAGAAATGGGAGAGGACATCAGGGAGGGCATGTGTTTCCTTCTAGCTAGGAGTGGTGTCTGGGTTTTGCAAGCCCGGACATTTTACTTATGTGGATGATGGATAGCGAGGCGCCTCGGTTGTATCGGTCACTGCAGTGCCGATGGATGGTTTGGTCGATATATGACCAGTTTACGCCCGATGGGGTGGGGAAACTTATCTTTAAGGCATTTTAATCCACCACGTGTGGACCGGCCCTGGCGATCTAAAGGCTTGATTGAGCACTTGCTTGAGGTACGGGCTAGAGTGTCTCGAAGAGGGAAGGACGATCCCTTGCCTTGGTTCACAGATGGAAATCCAAATTCCAATACCACGTTTTACAGTTTTAGTTGTATACTATTGGCGACATAGTGGCATGGGACGCTAATGCCGTCTATGATTGATACATTTATATTTGAAGTTGTTTTCATACACTTTACACTATAATAGTATCAAAATGATTTGTTTTAAACGTACCAAGCATGCTTGGCTATTATAAGGTAAAACTCTATCCTCCGGCTTGCGTTGCATTGTATGATGGGACCTGAGTCTTATAATAGCTTCATTTTTCCAAAAAGCATTGAGCTGTTTTGTTATATGCAGTGGTATTCTTAGGAGGAAACCCGTTCCGTGTTATACGGCGAGGCCCCTTGATATATTTGATTTTAAAGTAAAGTTTCAAATTACTGTTTTAGTTCTCACACCAGTCACATGACTTCCCTGGAGTTTATTGTCTTAACCTAAACTCTGGGTGCCCCTATTTTCCGCACCGGCAGCTAGTAGTTTTGGTTTTGCAGATATTATATTCATAGGATCCTGGTTTACAGCTAGAATGATATTCGGAAAGCTCTGTATCCGTGTATCTCTTTCAGTTGTGTTTTGTATTATTTTCCGCTGCATTGTATTTTGTAAATCTCTGATGTTTATGAAATGCACATTATTTGTTCACACTCTATATATTCTTGTCTCTGACGTAAATTGTTGTAATAAGAAATAAAATGTTCTTATGTTTGTCTTCTGATTTGTCGTGTTCTCAACTCAATCTGGGCTTTCCTTTACGGGGAAGTTCGGGTCATGTCATTTTGGTATCAGAGCTTTGGTTTACAGAGCTCGAGAACAAGACACATTAGAACCAAACGAAAGAATTCATCAGAGATTGGATTAGTAATATCCAATAAGAATGACTCGTTAGAGATGGGATCAATTGTATCCTAGAACGAGTGTGAAGAGCGTTGTTTTAAAATAAAAAAATGAAAACGAATTTTGTTTTGAAAATTTAAACCATATTATATGTATTTGAATATTTATTTTATATTGAATTTGGACAATCAAGTATATAAAGATTTTAATATACGTCTGATCCACATGTATTCGAAGTCTCAAATATACTGGATGGGTATAGAATCACTTTCTAGTCGCTCGGACATGATTCTGATGATTGATATATCATCATCAGAATTTATATTCGAGTGACGAAAGTGGGATACCTATATGTTTCCAATTGACAGGTGTGAGAACCAAAATATAGTCAGAATATATTGTTGTGATTTGGCATCAAAAATAGATTTTTGAGTATATATAAAAGTTATGTGTTTGAAACATTAATCACTAATTGATTGTTGATTGCTGATTGTGTTGTGTGCTTTTTCATTCAAACCAACATGTAAGTGGCAGGTAAATTTAGTAAATCGAACCAAATATTGAACTGAATTGGAAATTGATTGGAACTGCATACATCTATACATGTATATAATGAACAGGTCATAACAAGGAAACTAAGAAGAGGAATAAAATTGTATCCCCGACAAATAGGTACGTGTTTACTAGTTTCCGTTTTCTTTTAAAGATTTATGAGCCTAAGGCTAGCCGCTTGACATTTTCTTTTTCTTTTAAAGATTTGTGAGCCTAAGGCTGGCCTCTTGACATTTTCTTTTAATGATTTTATGAGCCTAAGGCTCGCCGCTTGGCATTTCCTTTTTCTTTTAATGATTTTATGAGCCTAAGGCTGGCCGCTTGGCATTTTCTTATCTTTTGGATGGATGAGAGCCCTGTGAGGCAAGTTGCGGTTTTAAATGTCTCCCCGTACAAAGGAGGTTTTGGTGAAATTTTTCAAAAATTTAGGGTGTTTGCCAAATTTTTGAAGAATTTGTAAATTCTTAGAAACAGAAAAGTTGAAGAATGAAAGCCAAACTGAAAGTTGAGTTGGTTAGTTAAACAACTTTAAGCTCCGTTCCTTTTTGAGGATGAAAAGATTTTAAGTGGGGGAGATTGAAACAACCCGGAAAATTGGAACCAATTTAAAAATTTTTATTTTGGCTATTTTAATGAATTTTGAATATTTAAAATGATTTATTTTAAATAATAACGATTATAAATTTATTTCAAATAGAATTAGAACGTATATATTTATTTAAATCGATGTTAGAATATAAATATTTATTTTAATTATAAAAGTAATTGGAGATGGCGCTGTAGTTTGAAAATTCAATTTCAAATTTCAATTGAATGTACAGGATTCAAAATAAACCGGATTTTGGTAAAACCAGAAATATTTGAATCTATTTGAAAATATCTTTCCAAAGAATGTGAAAAATTCATATTTCATAACGGGAATAAAAATTTATGTTCAGTTGAAAATTCAGAATAGTCGCTATGGAATTTTATATAATATATAGCCCTTAAAAAATGTTGATTTTGCAAACTACCTCCGTTTTCGACGAGACCACTTTTGTTGGATCCAGAATGTCAAATTATTGCTAGATTCCAATTTTCATAATTTTTGGAATCAATATGTGAGCGTGGTAAATTTAAATGTGTTTGGTCAGTTCAGTTTGAATTTAATCGACTGGAAAATGGCCATTTTTCAAACGGTCTCCAAATTCGATGAAATTAGTTTTATTAGGACCGTATCGTCAAAATATAGCTAGATTTATTTTCGGGAATTTTTGGGGTCAGTATGTGGCCCCGGTAGATTAAAATGTACGTTTAAATTCAATATGAATTGATTTATATTATAATTTAAATGAAAATTGATCGAAACAGTCGAATTGGCTTACCAGACATATCCCATTGTGTTCGGAATTGGGGTATTTGGCTAGGGTGGCAGTCGTTGGGTTTGATTTCTAGTAGAGATGGATAAACTAGTAATTTCTGAATTAAAGAATATTAAATTAAATTATATATAAGTCAATGTTTGGTAAAAACCCTTCAAACCTTTCCACCGTGGTCAATATTAACTGTCGCCTCCACACAAATGAATCAACGATCTGAAAGCTCAGATCCTTCTTCCCAAAAATCTGCCGATCCCGTACCCTATTGAAATTCCTACCAACTGCAAACTGGTTCATCTAGGCGTGATAAGGTCGACCAATGGTGATGATGGGAAATCTCGACTTGGGGTTCGCGAATTTTGTCTTCGAAGCAGCAGCGTTCGATGTGGTTTACATCAATGGTGGGGCCACCGGATGTGGTACCATCCACAGCGGTGGGGGAAGCATCTCAAGGCGCTTCTGTTGGTCACCGGCGATCGGCCTCCGTTCGCCTGGACGAGGTGCGACGCTCAATTCTAGAGGGGGAGCTTGCGGGTTCTGAGCAGAATGGGGATTAACAGAAGAAAGGTTTTAAATGTTTATTTATTTATTTATTATTAAGTAATTAGTTTAATGAAATTTTGTTTTTAGCAGTAATTGTTTTTTTATACGAAATACATTATTTATTTTCAGATTTTTAAATATAAAACTGCATTATTTTATTTTCAGATTTTATAAAATAACTTGAATAAAACGATATGGTTTTTAAAAATAAAAGGATATGGTTTTTAAAAATAAAAAGGCATGGTTTTTAAAAATAAAAAGATATGGTTTTTAAAAATAAAAAGACATGGTTTTTAAAAATATGAAGACATGGTTTTTAAAAATAAAAGGATATGGTTTTTAAAAATAAAAAGACATGGTTTTTAAAAATAAAAGGACATGGTTTTTAAAAATAAAAAGACATGGTTTTCAAAAATAAAAAGATATGGTTTATAAAAATAAAAAGACATGGTTTTCAAAAATAATAAGACATGGTTTTTAAAAATATGAAGACATGGTTTTTAAAAATAAAAAGATACGGTTTTTAAAAATAGAAAGACATGGTTTTTAAAAATATGATGGCATGGTTTTTAAAAATAAAAAGACATGGTTTTTAAAAATATGAAAACATGGTTTTTAAAATATAAAGACATGATTTTTAATTATATAAAGATATGATTTTTAATTATATAAAAATATGACTTTTATATATATAATAGCGATATAAAAATTTGATCTTTATTATTTGAATTGCGATATAAAAATTCGATTTTTATATATACTATAGCATAATAAAAATATGATTTTTATACATATGGTTTTGAAATAAAAATATGATTTTTATTTTATGAATGGCATAATAAAAATGTCATTTTTATACATGTAGCGATATAATAAAAATGTGATTTTTATACATGTAGCGATATTATAAAAATATGATTTTTATGTATGTAGTAGCAAAATAAAAATATGATTTTTAATATAAATCCCGTGAAGCAGATTGCATTGAAATCAAGATGAAGAATGCTATGCACCGGAAACAAATCCAAATTGAAACGACCCGAACTTCCCCGTGAAGGAAAGCCCGAATTGAATTGAGAACAAGACGAATCAGAACACAAACAGAAGAACATTTCATTGCTTATTACAACAATTCCATCAGAAAACAAGAATATAACAGAGTATGAATAAATATTACACGTTTACTAAACATCAGAGATTTACAAGTTACAATGCAGCGGAAAATAATACAAAACACAACTGAAAAGAATATATGGATACAGAGCTTTTCAAATATCATTGCAGCTGTAAACTAGGATCCTGTGAATATAAATCTGCAAATCCAAAACTACAAGCTACCCATGTGGAAATAGGGGCACCCAGAGTTAAGGTTAAAACAATAAACTCCAGGTCGGTCATGTGACTGGTGTGAGAACTAAAACAGTTATTTAAAACTTTACTTTTAATCAGATATATATATCAAGGCGCCACGCCACATAGCACGGAACGGGTTTCCTCCCAAGAATACCAGTGCATATAACAAAACAACGCAATGCTTTTTTGAAAAATGAAGCTATTATAAGACCCAGGTCCTATCACACAATGCAATGCAACCCGGAGGATAGGGTTTTCCCTTATAATAGCCAAACATGCTTGGTACGTTAAAACAAATCATTTGATACTATTATAAATGCATAGTGTATAAAACAACTTCAAATATAAATGTATCAATCCTAGACGGCATGGATACCATATATCATGTCGCCAATACTAGGATCTGCAATCAAAACCGCAAATGTCACGTATTGGAAGTTGGATTTCCATTTGTGAACCAAGGCAAGGGATCGTCCTTACCGCTTCGAGACAATCTAGCCTACCATGTCTCAGGATCAAAGCTCGAGTGACCCTTGGATCGTCAGGGATGGCCCATCAAAGTGCAATGTGGATTAAAAAACCTTGAACAATATGTTTCCCCACCCTATGGGGCGTAAATGAGCCAAATGACCCCATCGGCCCTGGATCGACTAATATAACAAAGGCGCCTCGCAATCCATCATCCACATAAGTAAAATGTCAGGTCTAGTAAAACGCTGACACCTAGCTAGAAGGAAACGCATGTCCTCCCTGATGTTCTCTCCCGTTTCTCGTTCACACCGAGGTGTGAGGCTCGCGAATTAACGCTACACAAAGCTACGCTATATCAAAGCTGTGCTTTGATCATCAACTACAAGACTCTGCTTTTCAGCAGAAACCTTGATCATTTGCATCTTAGCATGCCACATAGGCAATTCACGCTATGCAACCGATGTCTATCAATCACACAGAATGAAATTCGATGTCAGACACACATCCATTTACAAGTTCGTTATGGGTCTGAGCAAAACCGGAGGCACCTTATTCCTCCCCCATATGTCCAATATAGAGGAGAGGCCCTCGCATATCCGTTGATCTCCAAGTATGTCTGGATGATCACCACTTATTACCTTGTCTTGGGTGTACAGCCCAATCAAGACATCAGTAATCATCCAAACGATGCGAAGTCCACCGGTCTTCAATCACCGTCTTCGTCCTCGACACATCGTCGAATCAGTTATTCAGAATGGGATAAACCCGGTCTTTCTGAATAACTCGCGTATATAATAAAGAAGTGCTATAAAAACACAACATACGCCTCATTCCAATCCAGAATATTCCTTTATTCAAATATTCTTATACTTTGGGTGTAACACCCCACCTCCATTAAGGTCACTCACAAAGGGAATGCCTGAACTTTGATGGAGCGTTTTAGTAGACAGAACAGAAATTTACAAGACAGGTAAAGTAGTACTTGAAAAGTTTATAACTTTATAATAACAGAAACATAAATAAGTTTGGTTACATCTTTTCAAAACACAAGATCAGAATTCAAGTACAAAATATCGGTGTTGTACAAAAGCCTTCAGAATGCATAATTTTTAAAGTCATAATCCCCAACGTAAACTGCCATGAAAAGATAGAGCCAAAGCCAAGCAATACTTCAAGCGGAGAGAATTTGAATCAAGCTCCTATGTTTCCACCCTGAAAACCAGGGGGGATGGAAAGAAAAGAGGCGAAATAAAATAGGTCAGACATAAGTCTGGTGAGTCCAGTGACTTTCAGCATATAAACAGATAATAGTATCATGACATGTAAATAAAATTGGATGAGAGATAACCGTAATAGGAATAACAGGTTAACAGAATGATATAGACTAAGCTAAACTTTTTACTTAGTCCTCACTTCTCTGCACTAATACTAGTATAACAGGATTAGGTGTTACCCTAATGTCTAAACTGAAACAGAAACAGAATAATCTCTACAGAAATAGAATGCTATTAGTGGGCCTTCACCACCCGAACAGACAGAAGGTACAGAAGCATAATACTAATAATGGGCCTTTACCACCCAACTAATGGGCCTTTACCACCCTAACAGACAGAAGGTATGGAAACAGAATCGGAAACGGAATCAGAGACAAAAACAGAATAATCCTTACGGAAACAGAATGTTAGAATTAGGTGTACACTAGTAATGGGCCTTTACCACCCCCAACAAACGGTACCACGCAGAAATAGACAGGTGTTGCCACAAAACAAAAACAGATGGTACCAACAAAAACAGACAGAACTAAGTGTACCCTAAGTCCTACCCCCAAGCGATCGGCTCCCTAATACATAAATACCCTGTGTCGGCCCAACAGTAGGGTGTATCACTCCCTAAAGTGGCAACCTATTGGCACAGACTTATTTACAGATGTCACAGTGTCTTACATCCTAAAAGCAGACCGGATCCATGCACGCACATGACCCGGTTGGAATGCACCATCAACACCCCTCGCCATTATCAGAATGAACCGCTTATAATTAGTTCAGTAAGCGTTCCCGGACCCCTACATAGCGTGGGGTCAAAGTTTTGATACCAGAAAGGGTTACTGACTAATATGGGTCCCAAACAACAGATGACACAAATATTTTCCCTCCTCACCTTGTGTCCCCAGACTAACAGATTTCAGATTAACTTGTTTACAGGTTTCAGACAGAGTTCAGGTTACTAGTTCACAGATCAAACAATCAAGTTAACAAGTTTTCAGACTAACGGATCAGATATACAGATTAACAAGTTCTCAGACTAACGGATCAGATATACAGATTAAAAGTTCTCAGACTAATGGATCAGATATACAGATTAACAGTCTTACAGATTGTTTTACCTAACTTTGTATTGGGCCTACAAATTTACGAAATGGGTTTATTAGATTCATCAGACCAATTGTTTTAACCCTATCCACCCAACACATTTTAGGTATCATATTTATCTTAGATTTTCATTAATTAATTATTAATGCACAGACCTCTCACATTAGGTGGGTAGCTTGTGGCCGCTGGATATACCGGGCAGACTTCTGCCACAAGCCAGACCTAACCTCGTGTCTAAGCATATTTTAGTTATGCCTACGACCTTTCACATTAGACTGACAGTTTGCGGTCGCTGGTTAAGCCGATTGGTTCCGGGCAGGCTTCTACCGCAAACGGAGTCTAACCTCGTGTCATAGCCACTTTACAGAAAATATCAGACTAATTGTGTCTATTTAGCAGATTTAACTTCTTTACAAGTTACAGCAGATTATCCCAAGTTGTATTAACATGTTTTTACTCAATTTTAGATCGAGCCTCCAATTTATAATTATTCAGCTTTCAACAGATTAAGCAATTCAACAGATTTAGCAGATAACAATTTTAGCAGATTAGGCGATTCAACACATTTAGCAAAATAGGAAATTCAATAGATTAAGCAGATAATAGCAGATTGGACAATTCAACAGATTAAGCAGATAATAGCAGATTAGGCAATTCAACGGATTTAACAGATTAAATATTTCTTAAAGTTCTATTTACATATCTTGCCTAAATTTACATGCCTAAATCATGGTCATAATTCACAATACGACATATGCCCCAAATTTTAATTAAACTTTGCACAGTACAGAATATTCTCTAAAAAGTCCTAAACAATATGAATTATGCCAAATTATAGCCTATGATGCCAAATATCCTAAAATCCATATTTAAGCGCATTCACATCAACAGTTAACCTATTTAATATAGATCTTTATGCCTAAGCCACATATATTTTTTTCTTTTTCTTTTTTAAGTCATAGACGTATTAAGTCCTCAAAATCAGATCTTGCATTATAATATGCATTATGTTCCAAATCCCAAGTCATATGCTATCATATAATAATTCTTCTTCCAAATCACAGTCTATTATACATAGTATGCACTGATTCTAGATCTTAATTTACAACCTATGTTCTTTTCTCAAACCAGTCACAGATTAGTCATGTCCAATTATGCAATATTCCTTATTTGTCCCAAAATTAGCGTTCATGCATTAATCTCTTATGAGATTTGGCGCAGGCTTGTAGTAGCCTGGCTATAGAACAGAAAGAAAAAGGAGATACAGAATAGTCACAGAAAAACAGATCTGATAGATAAGAATATGCATAACCTCAGATTCAGATTTATAACCATGCCAAGATCATAATAAAAGTTTATATCTGAAAACAACTGTACTCACAAAAAGGGAACGATTCTTGTATTCTGGAATCTTTGTTCTGACACTGAATAGCGCTCCTTTGATGTAGACTAGTTGTTCTTTTAATCCTATTCAGTTTGGAAGAAGATGCACTAGTTCTAGTTTTGATTCTAACAGAGTAGCGACGCCATTTTTATTTTTAATTAGAATAGAGGCAAAGTATAGGCAGAATGAAATTGTGTGGAGATAAAGCTGGGTTTGGGGGTGTTTAAAAAGGTTAGAGCTCATGAATCCGGTCAGAAAGGCGTCCAGGTGCAGAAAAATGGATATGTCTACAGATCTAGAAAAGGGGGGAGGTCGACCCTAGTGTCGACCTGTTTACCCAGGTCGACCCCCAGGTCGACCCTAGTGTCGACCTGGGCCCTGGGCGGAAATTTTCCCGCCCAGCCCAGGTGTCTGTTTTGAATTTCAAATCAAAATTTTGAATTTTCGGGCTAGTTTTTACTGAAACTTCTGAAGGCCATATCTTCTTCATACGGAGTCCGATTTACGCAAACTTAGACTCTATTCCAAGCAGAATTTCGAGACATACACAATGGCGTAACCCGTTTCCCCTAATTATTTTATTACAATTTAATTATCCTCTGATTTGTTACTCTTATGTTCACAGAAAATACGGGGTGTTAGGTGTTACATTGGGAAAGGTTCCCATTAATTTTATCAAAGATAAATTCTTTTATTTATTCTTTAATCTTCCTTTGGATATCATTTCAATCTAATTAAAGATGCATTAAAACTCCACTTGGTTTTAATCTTCCCAAAAATCAATATTAATGATTGTTTAACTTAGGAAATCATATCCTGTCTTTAACTGGGTTAAGGAACCAATGTCATTTAAAACACGGTTCACGATAAACCCAAAATCACATTCCGTTCCATCAGCTTTTAACCGAAAATTAGCAAATGAACAGTTCCCTAAGTATTAACCCCGAAGGCCGAAACCAACATCAAATCAATACCCAGGAAACCATTCAACTTAACTAATCTCCAGTTAGTTTCTGATTTTCTTAACTCCATTGGGTCTAAGAGCAGTATTATTAAAGATACCATTCACGACAAGCCAAAATCTTATTCCATTGTTAGTCGGGTTAAAGAACAAGTGTTATTTAAAACACCGTTCACGATAAACCCAAAGACCAATTTCAATTCCATTCCAATTAAATATCAATTAATTGGTATACTTCATTAAATCTAAATAAAAAGATTTAATATTTTCTCAACTGGGTTCAAGAACAGTGTTAATGAAGACACCATTCACGACAGACCCAAAAACACATTTGATATTAAATACAAGGCTTTGAATACGATATGTATATCTTCCAAATTCCTCAACAATGTCCGTATAATCACGAAATCCAATATCAAAATATTCCGAAGATAATTTCGATTTAAATCCATTCCAATTCATATATTTGAAATTCTGGTTATTTTTAAAACCATTTCAAATCAAATTTATTAATTTAAAAATATTGGATTATAATTCTAGTTCATAACTAGTTCATTTTGATAAAAACATATTTTTACCTTTTCAAATATGGAATTTTTCATCCCAATTCTTTCCAAATCATTTCTTATGATTTTACACTAATTATTGATATTTTTAATAATTTTATCAAGGCCCGTACTGTCGATTTCCATAAACGGCCATCGAACTACACTTACAATGACCTTTTCCAAATTTGATTTGGGCATAGTTCCAAATCCAGCAGTTAGATTTCAAATCTCTAATATTCGTTAGAAATCTCTTTTCGATACGAACCAAACGGTACCGGTTTTAGGAGAATCCGACGGTCGGATCTCCTGTAATATCCGTTCGAAGTCAATGGTTGAAATTCGCGAACTAGCGCAGCACGGCGCGATCTATTCAGGTCAATATATTATATATATAATATATATATTATATATTTCGTCAATTTCCTTTTAAAACGTATTTTATAAATCGTTTTAAATTCGTTTTCAAAATGATTTCAACTTCATACTCAATTTCAAATCAAAATTGAATATTCCATATCATTAATGTATAAATGATAATATTTTCAAAATATTAGATTTTGAAATTAATTCCTTTTTGATATTCATTATAAAAAAGAATAAAATCGATATTAATATCGTTCACGTCAAAATGGCGTCAATCTAATCAACACGGCTTTATATATTTGAATATATTCATGTCCATCCCAAATCGGATATCAAAATCAAATTTTGATCTTTTACTTAATATTATTTTAAAAATATTCGTTATTTTAAAATGTTAGTTATTTTAAAATATTCATTCTTTCTGAACTGGAATTAGACACAGTCAATTACCATATAATGTGATTATATGGATTTCATACAATACATGTATATAATAACAATCAAACACAGTCAACCATCATCCAGAGTGCATTCTACACTGCATAAGCATCAAATACAAATATTTAACGCTTATAACAGTCTGTCAATCAATCGATCGACATACAGCTAATTATTGGGATTTGTGTATGTCATATATCATCCTAATACCCGTGTGGGGTTTCAATCAACAAATAATGAATTTTATTTGTGCAGTTGGGCGATGTGTAAAATATATCGTCCCAATCAATATCAGTCAAAAGGGGTGTACATAAACAAATCGTCTGATTTGTAAATGAATATTTATTTTATTCATATACCATTAAAAATTATATTTTTAACTATAAAATATTTTTAACTATAAAATATTTTATTCCATTCCACATCACACAATCAACTTTCACAACATAATCAAACAAATAAAGTCGTCCATGGTCTGTGGACGACGGGTGTCGGGTGCTCTTAAGCACCGTCTACATCCTAGTATATATTTTAACTAGAAATAAAATAAGAGTGAGGAGTTCTCACCTAGAAGCTAAACCAAATGCCACAACCCTTCATATGTAGAAAATCTTCGCCGTGTTTCCAACGAGATCTGTTTTACGTGGTATATATTAAAAATCATGATTTTAACGTCGATATATATATATATATATATATATATAAGAATCATATTTTTATATTGCTTGAAAATCTTATCTTTTCTACTTTAAAAATCAAATCTTTTCTTATATAAAAATGTAATCTTTTTATAAATAAATATCAAATCTTTATTTTGCTACTACTTAAATAAAAATCATATTTTTCTATTGCTTTAATATAAATATATAAATCCAATTTTTTATACCACTACTTTTAAAATAAAGTTCATATTTTTATAACGTTACTATATTATAAAAATCATATTTTTGTACATCCATTCACACAATAAAAATCGAATTTTTATATTATAAACATATATGTAAAAATCGAATCTTTATTATAACGTAACACATATAAAAATCGTGTCTCTTTGAATATAAAAATTAAATCTTCTCTATTTCAAAAATCAAATCTTTTCTATCTTAAAAATCTAATCTTTTTAATTATATATATATAATCTAATTTTTTCAATGTTAAAAATCATAACTTTACTTTCATAAGGACCCTAACTAAAAATCAGATTTTTCCTACCATGTTTGCTATATAAAAATCAGATTTAAACACTGCTATTTTATATAAACAAACTGAAAATAAAAATCAATGTGGATTACCCCTTTTTTTGCAGAGGGGTGCGCTACCATTTGCAGCAGCGCTGAAGAAGGCCGAAGCTGACCGACGGAGGCAGCTTTAAGAGAGTGGGTTGGCGTGGGGTACCCTGTGGTGGCCAACGTCGCTGTGGAGTTCGGACTAGGGCGGTTTTGCTTGAAGGGGGCGGAGAGAGAAGGAGTTGGACGGGGAAGGAGGGGGAGCTGATCGCCATCGATCGCTAGAGTGGGGGGGGGGGGGGTTCGAGGAGAGAGGGCGCGAGAGGAGGGAGAAGGAGGAAATCTCAGATCGTCGGTTTCAAAATGAGGAGGGAGCGCAGGAGATTTAGTTTACCAATCCTAGGGGTTTATTTATACTATTTTAAGTAATAATATTTTATTTCATTTTTGTTTAAATGTGACATTTCGCGTATAATCTCCAAATGAAACCCAATGAGTGTCACCCCTAACCAAATACTCCCATGCCGAACACAACGGGATATGACTCATAATCCAATTCGGCTATTACAACCAGTTTTCGCTAAATTTAAAGTATAAATCATTATATTTTAACTTCAAACGCACATTTTAATTTACCGAGGTCATATACCGACTCTAAAAATTACAGAAAAATTATTTCTGGCTTTTTATTGATGATACGGTCCTAATAAAACTAATTTCATTAAATTTGGAGACCATTTGAAAAATGGCCATTTTCCAGTCGATCCAAATTGATTGAAACAGACAAAACACGTTTTCCTTTGCCACGCTCACATATTAATCCCAAAAATTATGAAAATTGGAATCCAGCAATAATTTGACATCCTGGATCCAACAAAAGTGGTTTCGTCGAAAATGAAGGTCGTTTGCAGAATTGCTATTTTTAAGGGCTATATTTTCCATAGCGACTATTTTGAAATTTCAACTCGGCATAACTTTTTATTCCTGCCATGAAATTTCAATTTTTCGAATTCGTTGGAAAGATATTTTCAAATAGATTCTAATATATTTGGTTTCGCTAAAATCCAATTTATTTTGAATCCTGTACATTTATTTGAAATTTGAAATCGAATTTTCAAACTACCGCGTCATTTCCAGTTCCTTTTATAATTAGAAATAAATATTTATATTCTAACGTCGATTCAAATTAATATATAAGTTCTAATTCTATTCAAAATAAATTTCTCGTCGTTATTATTTAAAATAATTCATTTTAGATATTCAAAATTCATTAAAATTGCCAAAATAAAAAAAATTAAATTGGTTCAGATTTTCCTGGCTGTTACACAAATCCAAACATTCAGAAATAAAGAATAAAGGAGTGGAAACCAAAGGTGAGAACCTCTCACTGTAATTTCTGGTATGGTTATTTATTTTATAACTGCATATATGAACTGCTCTCCGTCGTCCACAGACCATGGACGACTTGATTGACTCTATTGTGTGGTAGAAATTGATTGTGAATGTATTGTGAAATGGAGAATAAAATATTTGAATAACAAAAATATCATTTTTATTGTATATATGAACTGTATAAAATATTCATAAGTTGAAATAAATATTTTATTGTTAAAAATATAATTTTTAATGAGTATATGAATGAAAATAAATATTCATTTACAAATCGGACGATTGGTATATGTACACATATTTGACTGATATTGATTGGGATGATATATTTTACACATCGCCCAACTGCACAAATAAAATCTGAGTTTGTTGATTGAAACCCCACACGGGTATTGGGATGATATTTGATGTACACTAGTCTCAATTGTTTAGTTATATGTCAATCAATGGGTTGACAGACTGTTGTAAGCATTAATTATTTATATTTAACGCTTATGTAGTTGTGTAGTGTACTCTGACTAATGGTTGATTGTTTATCATTATTGATGTATACATGAGTTGTATGATATCCATATAAACAACATCATATGGTAATTGACTGTGTCTGATTCCAATTCGAAAAGAACGAATATTTTAAATTAACTAATATTTTAAAATAATATTCAGTAATGGATCAAAATATGATTTTGATGTCCGATTTGGGATGGACACGAAAATATTTAAATATATAAAGCCGTATTGATTAGATTAACGCCATTTTGACGTGAACGATATTTATATCGATTTTATTCATTTTTATAACGTGCATCGAGAAGGAAGTGATTTCAAAATCTAATGTTTTGAAAATATTACCATTTATATATTAATGATAAGGAATATTCAATTTTGATTTGAAATTGAATATGAAGTTGAAATCGTTTTGAAAACTAATTTAAAATGATTTGTAAAATACATTTTAAATGAAGACGAAATATATATAATATATATTTAATGGCCTGAATAAAACATGCCGCGCCGCGGCAGTTCGCGAATTTCGACCATTGACTTCGAATTGACATTATGGGTAATCCGACCGTCGAATTCTCCTAAAATTGAAATCGTTGGGTTCGTAGAGCTTTCCAACGAATATAAGAAATTTGAAATCTAACAGCTGGATTTGGAATTATGTCCAAATCAAATTTGGAAAAGGTCGCTGCAAGTGCAGTTCGACGACCGTTTATGGAAATCGACTTTACGGGCCTTGATAAAATTATTAAAAATATCAATAATTTGTGTAAAATCATAATAAATGATTTAGGAAGAATTTGGGTGAAAAATTCCACATTTGTAAAGATAAAAATATATTTTTATCAAAATGAACTAGTTGTTAACTAGATTTATAATCCAATATTTTTAAATAAATAAATTGGATTTGAAATGTTTTTAAAAATAACCAGAATTTCCAATATATGAACTGGAATGGATTTGAATCGAAATCATCTTCGGAGTATTTCGATATTGGATTCCGTGATTATACGGATATTTCTATGGAAATTTGGAAGATATATTTTATATCTTTATTTCCAATATGATGTTTATTGGTCTTAGAATTCGATATTGAATATAAGCCGATATAATTTCTGTTCAGAGCCTTGTATTTAATATCAAATGGGATTTTGGGTTTGTCGTGAATGGTGTCTTCATTAACACTGTTCTTAAATCCAGTTGAGAAAAGAATAAATCTTTCCAGTAAGATTTAGTGAAATTTTCCAATTAATTAATATTTCATTGGATTGAATGAAAGAATTGGATTTTGGGTTTGTCGTGAATGGTGTCTTCATTAACACTGTTCTTAAACCCCGTGTGAAAAGAATAAATCTTTCAAATAAGATTATTGGAGTTTCTAGTTATATTTAGTAACTAGAATAAAATGGAATGTGAATTGGGTTTATTGTGAACTGTGTTTTAATGACATTCGTTCTTTAACCCGATTTACAGTGAAATGTGATTTGGAATTTATAAATCTTTTAATTAAGATTTAGGGAAATTTTTTCCAAAGTGAAGTTTTCCAATTTAGTATAATAAATTGGAATGGAATGGAATTCGATTGGATAATAATCGAAGTGAGCTTTTGTGGAGGAAAACGGTTAATATATATGGAATTTAGAAGGCTTTGGCATTATTTCATTTATATTATCGGTTGGATACAGAAGTTTATATCGATTATATATATTGATCTATTTTTCCGTGAAGATTCCATAATTAAGGGAATGAGATTTTGGGTTTATCGTGAACTGTGTTTTAAATGACATTAGTTCTTTAACCTAGTTAAAGATAAGGTTAATTTCTTAAATTTGAATTATCATTAGGTAATGATTTTTGAGATAAAAAACTGAATTGGAGTTTTAATGAATCTTTGGTTAAATTGAAAAAGAGAATGTGATAATTTAAATTATCAAATTCGGAAAATGATCGAAAATGGAGTACCACCAGTTGTACTCCAGATGATAGTTAAATCTTTAATTAGATTTGAACATGAAATGGTAAATAGTTTTACCGATAACACCGTGGTGTTAGATATGGAGATTACTAGTTTTGCTTCATGGGAGGAATAGGTTGGGATTGGGAAATATAATAAATGATTACTTCGGTAAGATTCGCTAACCCCGACTAGTTTGGATAAACCTTAATTTGGTTTGAATTGAAATCAAAAGGAAGATCAAAGAATAAATTTAAAGAATATATCTTTGATAAAATTAATGGGAACCTTTCCCCAAAGATATGAATATTTAAATAAAAGAATATTCAGAATTGGAATGAGGCATATGTTGTGTTTTGTAGAACTTGTTTGTAATATACGCGAGTTATTCGGAAAGATCAGGTTTATCCCATTCTGGATAACTGAATCGACGATAGTCGACGATGAAGACGGTGCTTGAAGACCGGAGGTCTTCACATCGTTTGAATGATTGCTGATGTCTTGATTGGGCTGTACACCCAAGACAAGGTAATAAGTGGTGATCGTCCATATGTACTTGGAGATCGACCGGATATGCGAGGACATCTCTCCTGTATTGGACATATGGGATGAGGAATAAGGTACCTCTGGTTTCGTTCAGACCCACAATGAACTTGTAAATGGATGTGTGTCCGACATCGTATTTCATTCTGTGTGATTGATAGACATCAGTTGCGTAGCGTGAATTGCCTATGTGGCACGCTGAGATGCAAATGATCAAGGCTTTTGTTGAAAAGTAGAGTCTTGTGGTTGATGATCAAAGCACGGCTTTAATACCGCATTGCTTTATGTATAGCATTTATTTGCGAGCCTCACACCCCGGTGTGAACCAAAAACGGGAGAGGACTTCAGGGAGGGCATGCGTTTCCTTCTAGCTAGGAGTGGTGTCTGGTTTTTGCAAGCCCAGACGTTTTACATATGTGGATGATGAATAGTGAGGCGCCTCGGTTATATCAGTCACTGCAGTGCCGATGGATGGTTTGGTCGACATATGACCAGTTTATGCCCCATATGACGGGGAAACGTATCTTTCAGGCATTTTAATCCACCTCGTATGGACCGGCCTTGACGATCTAAAGGCTTAACTGAGTACTTGCCTGAGGCACGGGCTAGAGTGTCTCGAAGCGGGAAGGATGATCCCTTGCCTTGTTTCATAGATGGAAATCCAAATTCCAATACGATGTTTTACGGTTTTAGTTGTATACTATTGGCGACATAGTGGCATGGGACGCTAATGTCGTCTATGATTGATACATTTATATTTGAAGTTGTTTTCATACACTTTACACTGTAATAGTATCAAAATGATTTGTTTTAAACATACCTAGCATGTTTGGCTATTATAAGGTAAAACTCTATCCTCCGGCTTGCGTTGCATTGTGTGATAGGACATGAGTCTTATAATAGCTTCATTTTTCTAAAAAGCATTGCGCTGTTTTGTTATATGCACTGGTATTCTTGGGAGGAAACCCGTTCCGTGTTATACTGCGTGTCCCTTTGATATATCTGATTTTAAAGTAAAGTTTTAAATAACTGTTTTAGTTCTCAAACCAGTCACATGACTGATCTGGAGTTTATTATTTTAATCTAAACTCTGGGTTCCCCTATTTTCCACACGGGCAGCTAGTAGTTTTGGTATTGCAGATATTGTATTCACAGGATCCTGGTTTACACCTGGAATGATATTCAGAAAGCTCTATATCCGTGTATCTCTTTCAGTTGTGTTTTGTATTATTTTCCGCTGCATTGTATTTTGTAAATCTCTAATGTTTATCAAATGTATATTACTTATTTACACTTTGTATATTCTTGTACTCTGATGTAAATTGTTATAATAAGCAATGAAATGTTCTTTTGTTTGTCTTCTGATTTGTCGTGTTCTCAACTCAATCAGGGCTTTCCTTTACGGGGAAGTTCAGGTCGTGTCGGTTCTGTTTGGATCCATAAGGATTATGTAACGGCTCGCCCCGCAACAGCCGACATTTCCAATGAAACGCGTTGTTTCGACGTCCAACCAGCACGGGACGGTCGTCAATAGAAAGGAAAGGAAGGAATTTGAAACTATGAATCATCAAAGACCTATAGTATATCTCACAGTGCATGGAGCAAAATATAGTAATTACATAACTTGATATAAAACAGGCGAGACAGTGCATAAGCTGAAAACTAAACCATCATAGCAGCGGAAAGATTCAAAATACAGCTTATAATCCAAACCATCATTATTACAAATTTTAAAACTATCTCTAAAGCAAAATAGGAAGGTACACTACTAATGCCCAAAGTAGTAACCGGCAACAACACAGGAAGAATATATGGGGACAATACGTGTAAGCCTCCTGCTCGTCTCCGGATAGCTACTCGTGCATACCACCTAATATGTCTCTAGTCTTCCCGTTTAAGAGAATCCAGATTAATAAGAAGAGACATAAAACTCTACGTCAGACAAAAGTCTGGTATGAGTGATAAGCAGCAAAACAGAACAATAACAGGTATACATAACCATATATGAACCGGGACCTGCGACCAAAGGGTTAGCACAACAAGATGTACAGTACTCAAATGTGACACTAACACATGGGGTGAAAATAATAGGGAAGGGGTGTGCATGTCATGGTGATAGCAAACATCAAACATGGCAATCATCTTCACATCTCTCGCTCAGTGCGTAAAGTATACGATATCTACCACTTGGATCACCCAATTCTTTGTTACGATCACTCTGCCCCACGGAGTCATGACGGCTCCACTGCACTGATCCGTAACCACTAATACTTTGCTATGTCCACTATGCCCCATGGAGTCATGACAACTCCACTGCACTGGCTCATATCCCTGCTACGATCACTTTGCCCCATGGAGTTATAACAACCCCATTGCACTAATCCATAACCAATATCCGTCTCTCAACGGTGAGTCAAAGCTATAGACATCGATAACCCCTTTGCACACATCCTACAACAAAGCCCAACTCATGAAGTTGACTCGTTGGTTCCCATCTGGATCCCGAGTAACAACTTCCTATTTGGACTACCTTTGCATATCGGGTTTTGGTCTTCTCCTGATTCGTGACTCTTCAGTTCATTTTGTGATCCTCCATGTCAGCTCGTGGTGCTCCAAAACTCTGGTTCGTGGTCAGCTTCCTCGGCCCATGGGTCCTCGCGTGTGGTCGGCTCGTGGTGACCATGGTGGAGCGGTTCGTGGGTAATGCTTTGGTCCGGCTCGTAGTTCGCCCTCAACTCCGGTTCGTGATGAATGACTCGTGGTACAAATGCTCGGCTCGAGGAGGTGGTTCGTGGTTCAAACTTCGGGTCGTGGTTCACACCCTGATCCAGCTCGTGGTACTTCCCTCATCACGGGTCGTGGTGCTCCCTTGGTTCATGGACCCTAGACCACGAGTGGGGTTGGGTTGTGAGGGGGTGTCAGGAACGGGTTACTGTACTGCAGCCTGTAACTTTCCCAACAAGCTATTTTACGCCATAAGATGGAGTTTTCGACCATTCTAATAGTTTTAAACAATCACAAAGCATACCATACAGTAATAGCAACATGTATAATCAACCATTAAACACCAAACCAACAATTTAACATGTTAATAAGGATCAAACATACCCAAAACCCATGTTTTCCCCTTAATCCCCTTAATCATGATTTAACCATACGATTAGCAAAACATGTCCAAATTAACCCAAATTTCAAATAAAGGCATAAAATAATACTTAAGAATTTTTACGTATTTGTCCACAATTTTAACATGCATAATTTCGCTAATTAACACTAATCACCCCTAATTAGTGAAAAACAATAAATCACTCACCTTAGCCACAAATAAAACTTTAGATATGAAACTCTACTATTTTGAGTCGAATTCCTATGAAACACAGCAGCTCCAACTCTGATTTGGTGTTGATTGCCTTGATTTGATATGATAAGGCTAATATATGATTAAACGGTGATTTAGAAGGTGGAGGCCATTGTTAGTGTTGAAGAAAGGTAAGTGGCGGCTGAGAAATGAAAAATAAACAGTTTCCTAACTGATTTCAGCCTCCCCATAGCCCTATTCCCGAAATGGGTTATGGGCCTAGCTGCTAATCACCCTAACTAGGCCCGGTTAAGCTGTTTTTCACCTTCCAAACCTTGTTTCAGCCATATCTCCCAAACGGTAAGTCCGTTTGATCAACGTGACCACTCTATGGAAAGGTAAACCATCATCCGAATCCAATGGAAGTGGTTTCAGGTCAAAACTCCTTACCAATCAAAAGTTATAGGTGAAATAAGATTCGCCAGGAGCAAAATAGTCATTTAAAAATCGGCAAAAATCGTGAACATTGGAAATGACCCTAATAGTCGTTCCCCAGAGTTACACGACCATACGACCTCATACAAAAATGAAATAAATATTCTACGATCCTTCGATGCGTAGAATGAGGGTCATTACAGATTACATGAAACTGTTAACGTGAGCATGGTTTAAGTAAACTTGCTTGAAATAGTGGGTGTGTTAAGGAATTCTTAGGGCGGTGGGTTATATAAATATAAATATAAATATATATATATATATATATATATATGCCCACAAACTTAACCTGTTGGGGTTATGCAATCTTGTTAAACTGGTAGGCATAACCTGTAGAAATCCTAGTAGTAGGGATGCAAGACTAGGGGGAAGCGTATATCATCTGGTGTGGGACCCGTTGCAGTCAGTAACCCATCTTGGTATCAAACGGGGAACCCTGAACTAGGTCGGGGGGCACGCTTACTGAGATGATTATAAGAGGTCACTTAAACGGAGGTGTTGACCGTGCATTCCAACGGGGTCATGTGCGTGCATGGGTCCTCTTACTAAGGAAAATAAGACACTGTGACATTTGTAGATATGGTTGTGCACATCTTGTAAACTAAGGGTTGCCACTTTAGCAGGGGATACATCCTGCTGTGGGGCTAGCACAGGGTATATACGAATTAGGGAGCCGATCGATTGGGGGTAGTAATTAGGGCACATCCAGTCTTGCTTGTTTAGGAGCCCGTTCTTGTCTTTGGGGGTTTACACCTATCAGTTTTATTGGGCTTCCTGCTATTGTATAGGGTAATACCTCTCACTAGAAGTACACCTACGTTTACCATCTTGTACTTGTGGGGATCATCTTGTTCTTGTTATACTAGTATTGGTGCAGAGAAAAGTATTAGAGAAGCACAATGCATGTTATGTTCAGTTTATCCTGTTTACCTTGTTATACCTGCCGTAGGACACTGTTTTCTCTCTCCAACTTATATGTCTGTCATGATTCTTTTACTTATTTACATGCTAAAAGTAACTAGACTCGCCAGACTTTATGTCTGACCCATTTTGTTTCCTCTTCTTTCTTTTTCGTTTCCTCCCCGCCCCCCTCCAGGTTCTCGGGGTGGGAATACTCAAGCTTGACCAGGATTCTGCTTTCATTTAGCTTGAAGTCGCTTAGATGTACGGCTCGATTTCGTATCTTCTCTACTATGCCTACATTTTTGGGGATTATGCTCTTTTTATGTATTACTATACTCCGATGATGATTTTTGTACAAGGCAGAAGTTTTATGTTTTCAGTATTCCAGACATATTATGTAATTGGGTTTGAACCACGAAGCTTTTCTATTGAATAAAGTTTTAATTCTGCTGTTATTTTATATCTATCTTGTAATGTTTCTGTTTCCGTTTACCTATAATGCTTCACGAAATTTAATTCATTCTGATAAAGAGTGACATTAACGGGCGTGGGGTGTCACATCTATTTATAAAAAAAATCAATAAAGTTAGTGTAAATAACTAGTTTTAATGAATAAGTGTCTAATACATTATAGAAATATATAATAGTCATCATATCTAGTGTGTGCAACAATAATATTGTTTAGTTTAGTTATAAAAGATCAACTAATATTGTTTTTTTCTAAACACACAATGTAGAAATGATAATTAATTATTTTAAAATATTTGGTTTCAACATCTAATGGACCTTTTTGTGCTTCTGCTATATCCTCGCTTTATCCCAACCCCAACTTTTTGCACCTCCACCGCTATAGAATTGCTAAGCGGTTTAACTGCACAGGTTACGACGATACTTTGAAGAATCTTGTAATCTGTCGTCCATGTCATTGACATTCTTTATAACCAAAAGTATTATTTATATTCTTCAGAAACTTATATATTTTAATAGGTTTTGCATATTACAACTATCACTTCAATGGATATTAAAAGTTTTATTACAACAATTCTTAAAAGTATGAAGTAATCTACTTTATCATAAATTATATCAAGATTTTCATAACAACAATACTTAAAAGAATGTTGTAATTTACATTTCTAGTTCTTTGCATTCTTTATCACCACTAAAGCTAATTATGTTCTTTCGAAATTTATATATACTTTCATATGTATACTTTCAGGGTATTCTAAATGTTTCAAACACTTTCACTACTTTAATCAATTTAGTTATCTTTGAAAGTATAATGCTCATGGCACATAACATGTTGTTGACACTGCATGATGCTTCAATAATTTTAGTGTGCTTTCATCATTATATATATATATATGTATGTATGTATATGTATATGTATATATATATTTCTAATTATATTTTGCGGACTACGGGCCTACATTTCTCACACTACAACAAATAAGCACTTTAATAGCCCTACCTCTTACATACCCAACGCCCTACCTCTCATACATTTCCCCCTCCAAAACAAGCAACTTCAATCACTAAACTTCAATCGCTGATTAAAGGCTTAAATACTTGTTTTCTATTTTACAATATGAATTCAAATTCAAATTGCTTCATATTTTACACATTTGAGCCTTTTAAAAAATGTTAGATTTCTATTGTTTTTCATTAAAATATGGATGTAGCATGAACATGAACCAATATTAGCCTAAACGCAATAATCTAAAGCATAATTTTTCAGGCGTAATGTTTGAAATTGTAACACATGATCAAAAGATTTTTTTTAAAAGAAATTATACTTACTAGAAACAAATTCCATTATAACGTTCGCAGCAGGCCAAGTTACAGTAGCGCCAAGTGTTGTATCTAACAATTCTATAATTTTTGTTTGATGATAACAAACATATATTTATTATTATAAATGTTTTTATTACTGTACTGTTATACTACATCACAAACATGAATATAATATTTAATATTTAAATGGAATACTACTGTATAAGAATGCAAATATTCAAACAATATTTTATTTAAATATAATATTTTATTTCAACATTCCAAACAGTACAATTTTTAAAACTCCATTATTTGTACATTTCACTGAAATACAATACATTACATTTCATATTAAATTACATATTAAATTTCATACAATGCTCCTTACTACAGTTCACTCTGTCACTCATATACATTTACACTCAGTTACAGATATTCATATATTCACTCTCTCTTTTACTGTTATTGTCTTGTCTCTGTCTTCTGCAAGCTTCACCATCAGTTCAGTCTAGTTGCTTTCCTATCATAGTAGAAACACACACATAGTAATCTAGAATAGAAATATTATAAATTCTAGCATATATAATTTTTTGTTTTAAAATTTTGTTTGCCTCAGAATTTTTGGTGTGTTTCTCATTATTTTTTATGACTTGATCTGATTTATATAGACTGTATACTCTAGTGCTCATGGATCAGCCACAACACACTACACTGGTTTGCTGATCAAAACCAGTATCATTATTAGTTGATTCTAAACAGCCACAACTCGGGTATAATGGTCTGTTGATATAAATATTCATGTCTGTCATTCGAATAGCCCACATATATAAATTACACGCACCGATACATGTATACACATATAGTTGTATGTATATACACATATATAAATGTGCAAGTGAATATGGTCTGATATAGGCATGCAAATATGAAACAAATCACCGACTAGTGGACCAATATAAATATGACAATGCAATGCGAGCAACTATGGAGCAACCACGAGGACCAAGCTCAACACAACACACAAGCTAAAGGCTAAGTTCAATAGTCAAGTCAGGGTCAAAGCATGTACACATGAGTCAAAGCAAGTTGCGCAAATGTCGAGAACAGTGGACAATACAAGTGTGCATAAGATCACAAAAATAGTAAATGTACAGTGCTCTACAAATAGCTCAAGCCAAAAGCACATGACATGGATGAGTACAAGTGAACAATAAAACAAGAGCATGGTCAAGCATATGCGACAATACAAGCACAACCATGAATGCAACAAAGAGGCAGTTCAAGTCAGCCCAGACTCGAGAAGCTGAAATGCAAAAATATACAGGCAGCGGAGAAAATGGTAACAGAAAAATGTTAACAATGGTTCAAACAAATGGAGCACCGCAATACACAGTGGAGACATGCTCAAACATGGCGAATACATGATGACAGTGCAAGTGAACCAAGGTAAGATTTATGGCATTAGACAAGCCATTGTATACTGATGTACAAAAGCAGGTTCAAACAAGAAGGTCAGTACAAAATAGGGTCGAACACATTCATAAGCCTCAGGAGAAAATAGCGGATTAATGAGCACTTTGTATAGGTCTAAGAAATGGACCTAAGGGGAAATTAGGTTTATTTAGTTCATTCAAGCTTGAGTTAGTTAATTGTTTCCTAGATATCAAGGTCTTAAGCCTGAAGATTGGTTACTCATCCCTCAAGGGGTGAGTATCACGCTTACGAGACTTAACAACCAACAATTACCTTGGGATAAGGGTTCCCTAAGCACAATACAAGGTAGAAAGCTAAACGGCTTGTGAGAAGGGGTTTTTCAATAATCTTAAGGAAGGGTTAAGACTTGTTCATGAGACCTTTGTCATGTAGAAAGCATAAGGTAGTATGTAAAGGAAGTAGCTAAACAACTCATAGAAATTAAGCAAAGTGCCGATTCACTCTTTATTGCTCATTGACTTGTATACATAAGTGTTTACAAATGAAATCCCCAAATTGATTTAGAAATTACAGTTTACCCTATAAGAAAAGAGTACAAGATTGGGGAATGAGAATTCAACCTTGAAAATGTGACCCATAGGGTCTTATTTATAGATAAATCGGGACCCCTTTTGTCATTGGGTCAGCAGAATCCCCTTTCGGGTGCAGCAGCTATGTGTCGGCTACCCTTTACCTTTCGTTTCCGGCTGCCTCGACTTTCGTTGTTCTTTTGGCATTGTCAATAGGTATAATGGAGCCTTCGATGTGTCAGTCTTTACTATCGTACGACTAGTCTTGGTCTTTGGAGCCTCTCCTTGGTGTTACTTCTTCCTCTCGTATCAATACCAAGCCCGTTGGTATGGATAGCTTTGAGAATGGCATTCAGTTATAAACTTATGGTCCTGTCTTCAAGTCTTCATACCATTTCAATATCGACACTAAGCATGTTAGTGTGGATGGCTTTATTTGTCAGAAGCTTTCGTTTTCTCTCACTGAATTTCTGGAAAGGGTTTCGATCTTCTGGAAGGATGCTTTCAGTGTATTACTTTGTTGATCTCTGAAGTTATTCCTTGGTGACCATCAAGCTTAGGTTCTGATAACTGACTTTTGGAAGGCTCCTCTTATGTTTCGTCTTCTTGTGCCTTTGGCTCCTTCATCTCCTTTTGTATTGGGATTAAGCAAGTTAATGCCAATATCCCTTTCTTTTCCCTTTTCTATGCTTGATGTTTTTGTTAAGTCATTGGTCTCGGATCATAGGCTTTCGTCCTTTCTTTCCCATTTGCCGCCGGCTCTAGGTGATTGGCTTTCAGAACTAAATTCAGTTAGTTTTCCTCCATTTCTGTTCTACCCTGTCGGCATCCCTATTCCAAGTTTTCTCCTTCCAAGATAGTGGCGGCTACATGTTGTCCCAATTGCTTCTTTTCTGCTTTCGGCTTTTTCTTGGTGTCGGGTCTATGCTTTCAGATTGTTCTTCTATGATGGTAGCGGTTCGATACCCCTTCATTGATAGTTTTTCCTATGTTGAATTTTGGTAGTAACATTTACCCCTTGTGAAGTGGTAATTTTGACTTTTCAAGTCAGAGTTTGACTTTTCTTTCTATGCTTTTGATCTCCCGCCTTTTGGTATTCTTGATTTGATCGACGTCGTTTGTCAGTGCTTGTTTGTACGGCTGGGATTCGGAAGTGCCTTAGGTATAAGGCTCTCATTCTTCTTCCTCAATTTGTTACCTACAAACAACCATTTTCCACAAGATTGTTGTTCTTCATATATTTTCAGGATTGTAAGTTATACCCATGATTCTGTAAGTACTCTAATAGATTTCAATTTAGTAACCTGAGTAGGCATCTTTTCTATTTAACCTGCGAATTCTGATTGGAATCCATAAGATCTTAGTTTTATTGTAATAGTTTGATTTATAGAGAGCAGTTAATGATCAATAATGGTGAATTATGTGAAATTAACACATACCCCCCTCGTTATTTTTTTTGGGGTTTAAAATATAAAATTGTGTGTATAAATTTTTTATCTCTAGTATGGGGATGAAAATGAAGTTTCCCTTCGGTGTCGGTAGGCTAAACGTTAACACTACCGATCCCTTTCGGCTTCAGCTTCCTGATACCGATACCAATGCTTGTTCTTGATCTAGAAATGGTTGTTATCTAGACGGAATATGACTAATAAAACTTTAATATATGGGTATATTAAAGTTAGCCTTGCTGGTATGCCACTATTTATTTTTGTGGCATTTGCTCAATTATTGACAATGAGACAATTGGTGTGACTAATACTAAATTTTGAACAATACTTTAGACATGTATGTATGATCAATGATGCATAACTATATGTGACCCATGGTAAGGGTTTTAACTGCCATAACTTATGGCATACTTTTGACTCTTTCAATGGAATACTGGGACATGAAAGAGTTTATACTAGTTTTGCAAAATTAATGTTAACATATCTATTGTGGAATAATATCATCTAGAAATATTGAACCTGGGAAATTTTCTTTGATCTCCAGTTGGAAAGCTTTTCGCGGTATTCTCATATTCGGACTCAGGATGAAGTAAGGGGCATTTTTGATTGATGTGGTATGACTGGACTTGACACTATTCCTACTTCTGGGAGAGATACTATTCAAAGTCCTCCAAAGGGATTCTTTGCTTACTCCGCCGTTCACATTTAGCATGACGACATTTTCCCATTTCCAGACTTCATCTTTAAATTCTTGCAATATCTGAAGCTAGACCCCATTGAACCGACTCTGAACACGTATACTTGCCTTTTGTGCCTCGAGCTTTGGCATTGAAGTCAAGACAACCTTCTCTTAGCCCTCACCTCCAGCGTTATTTGCTACAGTTATCTGTAGTTGATAGAGACAATCTACCCCTCCTTCATGCTAACCTTTCCAAGAAGATGATTAATGATAACCTCGCCCAGCTTATAGACTGGGATACACAATTCTTCTTTATCAGATGTCCCCTGGATATTGTAGGCACCTCTGCCATTCCAGGTAAATTATACTTTCGAATACTTGTTATTTTCTGTCTTAGGCTTTGTTTTACCTTAGTCCATGTTCCTACGAGAAAAGATTTGAGTAGTGAGGAGATTCAAGGCATTAGCAATATAGTTAGGGTTTCCAAGAAATCGGGAAGACGGTCCATCATGTTGACTTTGAGCAACCATAAGAAGAATGGTTTCCTTCCTTTAGGACAAAAGATCTTGGGAAGGCCTCATTTACACTTTCCCAGGTCCGCGCATCTTTTCCCTGGTTCTGTTGTGTTTACCAGTTTATCTCCTTTATCACTTGGGTCTTCAGGTAATTACTACTCTCAAATGTGATTCTAAAATCCTACGCGTGTTCAGCATGTCTTACATTATGGTTGCTTTAATTAGTTTCCCAAGCTTTTGATAGGGAATCTTCTTTGGATGCTTTATCCCAATCTGATATTATGGCTAAGAGAAAGCTTGTTTCTACTGCCGAGGATCCAGTTTCTAAGGGACACAAAGATGAGACCTCAATCCCTCTTGTTTTTCATGAAGTTGGCTTTATTGATCCTATTGATCTTCATACCCCAGTTTCTGTTATTCCTTCTGATGGCATGACTCCTAATACTACTCCTCTCTCGACTGAAATGTCGAGTAGCTGTTTTCTTCACTGTATCTATGCTCTAGATACCCATGGATCTTTGAATTTAACAGAACATGAGTTAGTGTTGGGTTCTTCGCCCGAACATGCAATTTCCTCAACTCCAAGTTCTGATGAAATTATAAGGCTTGCCCTTTCTTCTGATGAATTGGTTAATTTTCACTTTCATATATACCCTCGGATTAAGGGTAATTTTCAATTACTTGTTGAGCAACAGCTACTGGTATGACCATGTTTTGCTTTATTTTCACCTTTATGCGAGTTCTAATTCGTATTTTCTTTTCAGATTTCCAAAAGATGGTTTTCTCTTCTAAAGAAGCTTAATCCCCTTTCCCTAGAAGCCTTGTCACTTAAGTAGGAGAAAGGTGCCCTAACTTATAAAATCGAATCTTTGACAGAGGGGAACAAGAAATAATGTATAGAACTGAAGATGGCTAGATCGGAATTGGAGAATGAGAGGAATGCTAAGTTCCTTTTGGATGATCAGGTGTTAGCACTTCAATTGCTTAAGCAGGAGGTTGAGGATGAGAAGAATAGGATGGTAGCTAGTCATAATGAAAGGTTGGAAGAGAAGGATGCTCAACTTTCCCGAGTCCAAAACGCATTGTCCATTTCTAAGTGTATAATTTATGAAGCCAATGACAGAATCTTTGAATTTCTCAAAGAGCATTTCCCAAAAATGGTATTGGAATATTATGAGAATGCTCTTTTCCTAGCATTTTCTGATAACTTCAAAAAGTTTCATGAGATAGATTTTCCTTCGGTTCATCCTTCTGTCCAAGGTAGAGTTATGGAAAGGATTGAGTTAGTCAAAAGCAGAATCAAGGTTCAACGGACGGTTAAGTCCAAGCCTGAAGATTTTTTGTTCATTGAAGACCTTTCGGACAACCATGATTCAAGCATGGAAGGATCCAAATCTACGGAATCTGATTATGACTGGGATGATGATGATGACCACAGTCCCAAAGGTAAGGAGCTTCTTGAGGACTTAGTTGGAGAGGGAATCACCTCCCCTCCCACAGGGGATGTTCATGCTTTTATGGAGAGAGATTCAGGTCCTTCGAATACTTCCATTGATCCGGAGTTGGCTGAAATTCCTTCTAAGGATGGTGATTCTTCGGGCTTATGGTGAGAAGAACGGTGCATACTGTACTCCCTAAAGTTTCAGCGGCTCAGGTATGGTTCCTATTTCACCTGTGTGTGTGTATGTGTATATATATATGCTGTCTCTCCTGGATTGTGAGCTTCCTGCAACAAATCGTAGATAATGAAAAACAACATTTTGCCAATATGATACGTAAAACAATTTTTTTATTCAAACTTCGTATTTTGTTTTGTGCTGCGACAGAAATCTGTCTCACTTGAGGTTGTGCTTTCAAGAGATGTTTTACACTCGTTTTCTAACTTGATGAATGGGTGTATGCCTAGTGCTATTACAAAAGTAATGATTATACTTGAAGAAGATCCTATAAAATATAACCTTTGTCGTATTTATGTGAAATATGGATTGCCTCTAGTTTTCTAAGTGATGAACGGGAAGCCGTTCCAAAATAAACTTAAACCTTTTAGTTTGTTTACCAAAACATATGTATGATGTACTTTTAACCAATGGTATTATTGTTGTAATTTTTGATATGCGCATGCATTTGTAGCAATGATCTTTCGACATGAACAATGATTGGTCAGTGTTATTCTTTTAAGGTAGGATTTATAAATGATTGTGTTTTGTCCTTTACATACATAGGGAAGCCAACCTAAAGCTCCACGTTATTTACTTAGGGAAGATCCATCAACAATCGTAAAGCCAATAAGCCTTTTCAAAGATGCTCCTATTTCAAAGTGGGAACATATATACTATCTCCAAAAGGCGATGGTTAGAAATCAGGGTGAACAAATATCCTCTTTAAATGGTCAACTTAAAGAGAAGGATGAAACTATTCTTGAGCTGCAGTGTAACAACCCGGAAATTCTGAGCCAATTTAAAAATTTTATTTTGTCAATTTCAATGAATTTGGAATATTTATATAGATCGTCGTTAGAATATAAATATTTTATTTTAATTATAAAAGGAATTGAAAATGGCGCGGTAGTTCGATAATTCGATTTCAAAGTTCAAATGAATGTACCAGGTGCAAAAAAAACCGAATTTTGGCGAAACCAAAAATATTAGAATCTAATTGAGAATATCTTTCCAACGAATCCGAGAAATCAAAATTTCATAGTGGGAATCAAAAGTTATATCCAGTTGAAAATTCAGAATAGTCGCTGTGGAATTCTGGCCCTTAAAAATGGAAATTTTGCAAACGACGTTGGTTTTCGACGAAAACACTTTTTTGGATCCGGGAATGTCAAATTATTTCTAGGTTTCAAAATTCATAATTTTTCAAATTAATATGTGAGTGTGGCAAAGGAAAATGCGTTTGACCAATTTCAGTAGATTTTAATCAACTGGAAAATGGCCATTTTTCAAACGGTCTCAGAATCTGACGAAATTAGTATTGGTAGGACCGTATCGTCAATACGAAGCTAAAAAATATTTTTTGAGGATTTTTCGAGTTAGTATGTGGCCTCGGTAAATTGAAATGTGCATTCAAATTCAATATATAGATTTATATTTTGATTTTGACGAAAATTGATCGAAACAATCGAATCAGCTTAAGATACATATCCCATTGTGTTCGGAATGGGGTAATTAGCTACGGACGACAATCGATGGGTTCGATTTTGAGTTCGACAATAAAAGTTGCTTTTTGGAATTAAATAAATAAAATCTCTCTCTTCCTTTTAACTCAGCCCCCCCCACCCCCTTCCCCCCCTTGTTAATTCAGCTCGAATGAAAAAAAAAAACCATCGCGCCCTAGTACGGTGGCCCTTCCACCGCCCACCGCCGATCGAGGCCCCTCCCCGCGTCGCGCCCCTCTCCCTCTTCCTCTTCTCCTTCCGGCTTCCCTTCTTCTGCTCGGCGTGAGCCCCAAACACCCCCCTTTCCGAAACCCTAGCTGCCGGAGCGCCATGGCGCCACCATCCACTACCCACACGACCCCCTCCGACCTCAGGCGACGGTGAACTCCCCCTCCCTTCAAAACAAAGGTAAAAATTGTTTATTTCAGTTTATGTATTTCAGTTCTTTAAGTATTTCCTTATATAAAACTGAAGAAAATTAAATTATGATCTATATAGTAATAAAAAAAATATGATTTTTATATCATAGAGATCATGAGAATATGATTTTATATAATGTAGAGTAATAAAGATGTGATCTTTATAGAAGTAGCAATGTAAAAATATGATTTTTATAGTATAGAAAAAATAGAATTTTTTTATTTATATAGTAGCGATGTAAAAATAGAATTTTTTTATCTATATAGTATCGATGTAAAAATAGAATTTTTATCTATATAGCAGCGATGTAAAAATACAATTTGTATCTATATAGTAGCAGGGTAAAAATAGAATTTTTATCTATATAGTAGCGGTGTAAAAATAGAATTTTTATCTATATGGTAGTGGTGTAAAAATAGAATTTTTATCTATATAGTAGCGATGTAAAAATAGAATTTGTATCTATATAGTAGCGGTGTAAAAATAAAAATTTATCTACATAGTAGCGGTGTAAAAATAGAATTTTTATCTATATTGTAGCGGTGTAAAAATAGAATTTTTATCTATATAGTAGCGGTGTAAAAATAGAATTTGTAACACCCCATAGTTCTGTAACACTAAGATTTACTAATCAAGGCAGAATTAAAAGTTAAAATCAAAATTAAGGGAAACGGGCTGCGCCATTCATTCGTCTCGGAATTCTGCATGAAAACGAGTCCGAGTTTGCGTAAATCGGAGTCCTTATGAGGAAGATATGGCCAATGGAAGTTTCAGCGAAGTTCAGATTTCAAAACTGGTCGAGTTCGAAATTCAAAAACAGACCCAGATTGGACAGGGCGGGAATTTTCCCGCCCAAGGCACCCAGGTAGTCGAACTGGGTCACCCAGGTCGACTGGGTAGTCGACCTGGGGGTCGACCCCCCTGCTTTTTCCAATTTTCTACACGGGTTCGTTCAGATGTATTTGGTCACATTTCTGCCAAGGTTCGTTCGCCTAACACTATATAAACAGCCCTGGTCTTCTTCTCTATTCACAATTCTTTTCTATCCTTATGCTGCCTCTGAGAAATAAATAAATAAGTGAGTAAAATAATATATATAAAATAAATCAAGACGAGGAAAAACTGCTAAAAGATTTTCAAGAAGAGGTTCAAGTCAAGCTAGGATTCAAGAGGAGGTTCAAACGACTTCAACGACTGTTTTTCTACGAATCTTAGCAACGCCATCTTTCTGTTCTGATCTAATCTCTGTAAGTCAGTTATTTTTAGATTTGAACGTTTTTCTCTGTTCGTGACATGAAATTAAAGGAATAAAAGAATATGCCGAATCTCCCTCTCTATTCGAATCAGTGCCTATACTCTTGAACCTAATTAAGAACTGTTATGATTCGAGGACAAATAAGACCATGACTATGAAACTATGGACCTTAGAACCATATGCCTATGACTACGGACATTGCCTATGACTATGAACATTGCCTATGACTGTGAATATGACTATGAGGATTATTTCCTTGACTAAACCTATGCATTTGATTAGAAAACATAAAGTATTGCCAATGACATAACAAGGACATCTGTGATTAAACACATATGATTCATGACTAGGAAAGTTTTGCTTAAGTTCTGTGATTATGAGATTGGATCTAAAACCGATTATTTATTCTGCCTGTCCTTGGTTTTCTTTGGTTTTAGACCATGGGAATTTACCTATTAAGTTAGGTCTACCCATGTTTTTGAACCTACGTCGTTATTCAAAACCATTTTATGCCAGTTGTCATGTCTATCCTTTTCATAGCAATCTTTGGTTCATTCCCTATTTGTTACGAATCTAGATTTATCTATAATCTAGATTGAATCACGATTATACGAATGGTGGGAATGCGATTTGGGCAAAATATGAAATTTACTAAAAACGTAATTTTTAACTTGGAAATTGGCATAAATTGGGAACAAGTATTATGGCCTGTTCGTAGAAATGCAAATTGGATAAATTTGACATGAATTATAGGATGTGTAATTTGAATCTAGTATTGACTTGTAAATCTAGCATTTACATGAATTGTAAACTAGAATAATAAGTCTAGTTTGACACGAACTGTAATTAGAATGTTAAATCAGAATTGGATTAGCTAATTTGGCATAATATGTGTATTGGCATAAACCTGAAATTGGCCGTAAGTGGGAATAATTGTCATGTCTAGCAAAATCACGGTTAGTGACACTTAATTTGGTATAGTTTACATACCAAAAAACATAAATATGATATAGAGGGGAAAATGGGCCATAAATGTTGACAATTTACATTAAAAGAGTAATTAGGAAATAAGTAAATTAGGAATAATTTACTTATAGAATTTGTCCTAAATGAGAAAATACAAATTTAGACAAATTAATTGTTTATTAACGACATCTCTTTTAATAACACACCAGAAAGTTCTAGGGTGACAGAGAGGATAGTGTCTAGGCTTGGGTTTGGAAAATTCAAGTTTCCTGCTCTCCCTGGCTATCCCTAACTTGTCCGACGGACGGGATGGTTACTTTCAAAACCTGATTTGAAAATTGATCAAAACCCTTTGAACTCAGAAAACACGAATATGCCTAACCCGAGGTTAGACTGAGTTGCGATGTAAACCTGCTCGGAACCAACCGGCACATCCAGTAATCACAACGATATCTGTCTAATGTGAGTGGTAGCGGCTTTAATCTATTTTGTTAAAGCTAGAACAAGAATGCTAGGATTAAGTTAACTAAGACACTTAACCAATTCAACATGATAACAAGACTGGTAGGTGGGGTTAGGTTCATACAATTAAGCTAGAATGGGAGGGTTAAGTCCATAGGAACACTTAACCGACTTAGCATAGTTAAGCTAGAATGGAGGGCTAAGTCCATGGGGACACTTAACCAAACTCATGGTAACAAGACAAGATTTGTAGAGGTTAAGTAACTAAGAAAACACTTAGCCAAATTAACATGTTAACTAGTCTAGAAGGTGGGGTTAAATAAAGTTAATACATTTAGCCAAATTAACATGTTAACTAGACTAGAGGTTGGGGTTAAGTAAGATTTAATACACTTAGCCAATTTGATATGTTAGCTGGACAAGACCGTAGGGTTAAGTAAACTTGAACACTTAACCGTCAGATTTTGATAAAGGAATAGGGCTAAGTCTAAAACATGAAGGGATAATACTTAACCATTAATATCATGTTAGTTAAAACAGATGGGCAAGGTTAAGTTAAAAAGGAACACTTAACCAATACAGGATGAATGGGTAGGGTTAAGTAATAAGAATTACTTAACCAATATAACTTGGTTTGTGGTGGGGTTAAGTCAACATGAATTACTGATAACACTTAACCAGTTTAACAGGATAAATAAAGAGGGTTAAGTTAGCTTGACTAATGACACTGAACCAATCCAACTTGACGAAAAAGAGAACTAAGTAGTAATTCTTAGTATAACACGAGAAGGAGCGAACGTCCATCTAATTTTAAAGAAGGCTCCAACGAATTGGGTTACGAAGCCCGAGGCTTCGAGGGGACGTGAGGGTACTCTTGGTATCCCTCTGTGAGGCTGCAGAAGTTTCTCCTGGGCACACACAGGTTAAGGTCTGCGTTAGAAGAACCGAGGGTATGCCTTGGTTGCAATATATGGCAACCTAAAGACTAGGATGGACCAGCGTGATTCGACGAGAAAACGGTAGCCCTGTGATAGCAACTCGTCGTCTACTATCCATCTTCAGTCAATCGAGATACGTGAAGCGGGAAGGCGGAGAACTCCTACAGACCATGTACTTGCTATCTAGTTATGGTTGCGGATGGCCATAGGTTAGTGGGGCATAAGGGGCCTGCGTATAGTTCTCATTTTTCAAGGTGTGCCTTTCATTAGTTGAGGGAGGGGTCAAGTGGGACCATAGCCACTGAAATAAAAACAGACCTTAGCATCTGCATCGGCAGATATCTGAAAGCTCCCGACCGAGTTCTGTATTCCTTGATTTGCCCTGTCACAGGACTCGGACCGCACATTACAGGACATGTGCATCTAGACAAGCGATAACGATTCGCGATACATGTGTGGGGAAGTATAGGAACATATACCACTCTAGGTAGTGTGTCCTAGACTTGGGGGCATCGTTCGACAGGTAGCATAATTCCTAGTTGAACTAGGTGGCATAAATCCTGAATCCGAGAAGCGTTCAGAAGACAACGAAAACTTTAGTTGAACCTAGAAGGCACTTGGTAGAAAACCCTAGATTAAATCTAGGTAATAAATAATAAATGGATGCCCGAAGGCGATGGAAAATACAGGGGTTGGGATCACGTTAGCGTTACTAGTTGCGACATTAGTTAGGTGGTGCATAGATATAGGAATCAGTATGACAAGGAAATAGCGAAGCGGCGAAGTATTAGAGCGAAGCGACGGAAGTATTAAAGTATATCCAGTTTATCTTATTTTAGCATGTCTCGTGATTATCTTGTCTAATCTTGCCAACCCTATCATCATGGTGTTATCTTGTATTCAGTTAATTCATGTCGTTTTGTTTTTCCATGTTCACATGCTAGAAGTCACTGAACTTACTCAGGCTTTATGTCTGACTCTGTTTTTCTTTCATCTTCTTTTCTTCCGTTACCCCTTCCCCCTCCCCCCCCCCCCCCCCCCGCCCCAGGTAGTAAAGGAGGGAATAGTATAGCTCAGGTTAATTTGGACTGTTACTCTTTCCCTGCTTGAAGTTTTGCCGAAGTTTTGCTTGGATTCTCTTTTAAGATGCTATGGCTGGCTCTTGCTAAAAATTGGGGAAATATAAATGCATTTTTATGCTTCTTTATTTTGTAAGACAGATGATACTCTGATATTGTATAGAAACCATTGTATAAACTATTTTATCAATAAAGCAAAGTTTTATTTTCCGCTGTTTAATTTCTGTCTATCTTGTAATTTATCTGCATCTTTTACCCTAAATGCTCCACAGAACTTAGTGCATTCCCTTTGTGAGTGACACTAAAGGATGCGGGGTGTTACACGTGGTATCAGAGCTGAAGGTTACCAGATCAGATAAAAGATTTGAAAAATTATTTTCAAAACGGTTTTTAAAGAAGCATTTTCAAGAGAAAAGATTTGTTTTAAAGACATATTCCCCAAAGCCATACGCACTATCTTCTCTTCCTCTATTTAAATTCTTGTCTCCTTCTTTCTTGAGTCTCTGGGGCTCCTGGCTTTCTGGGAGGTAACCTCATCGAAGGGTGAAGTAGTGCCCGACTTCCATCTATAACCATAGTAGTTTCACCTACGGCCAGTTTTCTTCCAAGCTTATAGGGTTTTCTGTACGATGGAAGCAACTTTCGAGAGATTTGTCAACATGACTACACACGGAAGGGGATGAGGAGTTTGGCTAAGGAGCATAACCCTAGGATGAGGAATTCATGGATGTAGACTTAGCACACAAAGGAGGAAGAAATTATAAAACCTAAGACAAGAGGAATTATCTTTACTAGGGTTTGATAGGGTATATAATTAAGGACAAGGGCAAGAACGAGGACGAGATTTTTAGAAGGACAAGTACATGCTTTCGCCACCAAGCGTACCTAGGAGAAAGGTAGTCCGGTTGGAAGAATCTAGTTCTGTTATTCGTACTATTTCCTTAGGTTCTAGCGCTTCTCATTTGTTCATATCCACTTCCATAGTTGGGTCTCTGCACCATAGCACTTGTATAGTAGAAAGATCCCACTAGAGTCTCAAATCCAATTGGTGGTCCGACCAGTTTATTTTTGGTTAGTAGGGATTTGAGAATAGCTATCGAGTTTGCTTATATCATCTCACGTAGATCGTCTAAATTCGGGGGAGATATTCCTTAGGTGCTTGTCTGATATTGGTTTAGGCCTTGTACTTGAGGGATGTCGAGTTCGACTAGGATGGTTTGCGTGAGAGATGAATAGTTGTGACAGGCACTCTAAAAAGCACATAGTAACCTTTCGACCCCTATAGTTATGGCATGGCGGATAAGAGGGAGACCTCTAATCATCTTAGTACGTATACCTGGTACCGTGATTGACATCTGTTTATTTTGGAAATGGAGATCCGGAACTTCACAATCGTGAAGTTAAATCAGTTAAGATACAGTGGAGTAAAGCTCAAGGAGGCTAGATATTAGCATCATACCTTTTTCCTTGAGGGTGCATCCTTGGTTTCTTTGTTTTAGGAGCTTTACGCATAATTGTTTCTCTCTTTCCAAAGTATATCACCTAGGTCGTATCTTCGATCCTTAGGTAGAAGCCAATGGATGTAAACATGTATTTGAAACATGTTATGGTTGATGGTTGCTTGTAAATGCATATGCATACGTATTAGGAACTAGATCAGTTCAGACGCTTTCATATTGCATTTACAGATATGTATTTGTTTGAAAGTTGAACTTGATATGACATCATATGGATGTTGCATATGGATGAATGGCTATGCACACATGTAGTATTTACATAACTAGGGATGCTTGCATACATGATTGGACGCATGGCACTGACATGATTTGCATTAAGGAGGTCAACTGAATCAGTAGACCGCCTGATTTTGCAATAGATAAAGACATATACACACACTATGCATATGAACATGAAAGCATTAGAAATCTTTTAAGGACAATGGATGCCTATGAGTGAATGGTTGAGTAGATGGGTGATTGTATGATAGGACACATTCTTCCTAACTTGAAGATTTCGAGGACGAAATCCTTTTAAGTGGGGGAGAATGTAACACCCCGTAGTTCTGTAACACTAAGATTTACAAATCAAGGCAGAATTAAAAGTTAAAATCAAAATTAAGGGAAACGGGCTGCGCCATTGCGTTCGTCTCGGAATTCTGCATGAAAACGAGTCCGAGTTTGCGTAAATCGGAGTCCGTATGAGGAAGATATGGCCTCCGGAAGATTCAGCGAAATTCAGATTTCAAAACTGGTCGAGTTCGAAATTCAAAAACAGACCCAGATTGGGTAGGGCGGGAATTTTCCCGCCCAAGGCACCCAGGTCGACTGGGTAGTCAACCTGGGGGTCGACCCCCCTGCTTTTTCCAGTTTTCTGCACTGGTTCGTTCGAATGTATTTGGTCACGTTTCTGCCTAGGTTCGTCCGCCTAACACTATATAAATAGCCCTGGTCTTCTTCTCTATTCACAATTCTTTTCTATCCTTATGCTGCCTCTGAGAAATAAATAAATAAGTGAGTAAAATAATATATATAAAATAAATCAAGACGAGGAAATACTGCTAAAATATTTTCAACAAGAGGTTCAAGTCAAGCTAGGATTCAAGAGGAGGTTCAAACGACTGTTTTTCTACGAATCTTAGCAATGCCATCTTTCTGTTCTGATCTAATCTCTGTAAGTCAGTTATTTTTAGATTTGAACGTTTTTCTCTGTTCATGACATGAAATTAAAGGAATAAAAGAATATGCCGAATCTCCCTCTCTATTCGAATCAGTGCCTATACTCTTGAACCTAATTAAGAACTGTTATGATTCGAGGACAAATAAGACCGTGACTATGAAACTATGGACCTTAGAACCATATGCCTATGACTATGGACATTGCCTATGACTATGGACATTGCCTATGACTATGGACATTGCCTATGACTGTGACTATGACTATGAGGATTATTTCCTTGACTAAACCTATGCCTTTGATTAGAAAACATAAACTATTGCCTACGACATAACAAGGACATCTGTGATTAAACACCTATGATTCATGACTAGGAAAGTGTTGCTTAAGTTCTGTGATTATGAGATTGGATCTAAAATTGATTATTTATTCTTCCTGTCCTTGGTTTTCTTTGGTTTTAGACCATGGAAATTTACCTATTAAGTTAGGTCTACCCATGTTCTTGAACCTACGTCGTTATTCAAAACCATTTTATGCCAGTTGTTATGTCTATCCTTTTCATAGCAATCTTTGGTTCATTCCCTATTTGCTACGAATCTAGATTTATCTATAATCTAGATTGAATCACGATTATACGAACGGTGGGAATGCGATTTGGGCAAAATATGAAATTTACTAAAAATGTAATTTTTAACTTGGAAATTGGCATAAATTGGGAACATGTATTATGGCCTGTTCGTAGAAATGCAAATTGGATAAATTTGACATGAATTATAGGATGTGTAATTTGAATCTAGTATTGACTTGTAAATCTAGCATTTACATGAATTGTAAACTAGAATAATAAGTCTAGTTTGACACGAACTGTAATTAGAATGTTAAATCAGAATTGGATTAGCTAATTTGGCATAATATGTGTATTGGCATAGACCTGAAATTGGCCGTAAGTGGGAATAATTGTCATGTCTAGCAAAATCACGGTTAGTGACACTTAATTTGGTATAGTTTACATACCAAAAAGCATAAATATGATATAGAGGGGAAAATGGGCCATAAATGTTGACAATTTACATTAAAAGGGTAATTAGGAAATAAGTAAATTAGGAATAATTTACTTATAGAATTTGTCCTAAATGAGAAAATACAAATTTAGACAAATTAAAGGTTTATTAACGACATCTCTTTTAATAACACACCAGAAAGTTCTAGGGTGACAGAGAGGATAGTGTCTAGGCTTGGGTTTGGAAAATTCAAGTTTCCTGCTCTCCCTGGCTATCCCTAACTGGTCCGACGAACGGGATGGTTACTTTCAAAACCTGATTTGAAAATTGATCAAAACCCTTTGAACTCAGAAAACACGAATATGCCTAACCCGAGGTTAGACTAAGTTGCGATGTAAACCTTCCCGGAACCAACCGGCACATCCAGTAATCGCAACGATATCTGTCTAATGTGAGTGGTAGCGGCTTTAATCTATTTTGTTAAAGCTAGAACAAGAATGCTAGGATTAAGTTAACTAAGACACTTAACCAATTCAACATGATAACAAGACTGGTAGGTGGGGTTAGGTTCATACAATTAAGCTAGAATGGGAGGGTTAAGTCCATAGGAACACTTAACCGACTTAGCATAGTTAAGCTAGAACGGAGGACTAAGTCCATGGGGACACTTAACCAAACTCATGGTAACAAGACAAGATTTGTAGAGGTTAAGTAACTAAGAAAACACTTAGCCAAATTAACATGTTAACTAGTCTAGAAGGTGGGGTTAAATAAAGTTAATACATTTAGCCAAATTAACATGTTAACTAGACTAGAAGTTGGGGTTAAGTAAGATTTAATACACTTAGCCAATTTGATATGTTAGCTGGACAAGACCGTAGGGTTAAGTAAACTTGAACACTTAACCGTCAGATTTTGATAAAGGAATAGGGCTAAGTCTAAAACATGAAGGGATAATACTTAACCATTAATATCATGTTAGTTAAAACAGATGGGCAAGGTTAAGTTATAAAGGAACACTTAACCAATACAGGATGAATGGGTAGGGTTAAGTAATAAGAATTACTTAACCAATATAACTTGGTTTGTGGTGGGGTTAAGTCAACATGAATTACTGATAACACTTAACCAGTTTAACAGGATAAATAAAGAGGGTTAAGTTAGCTTGACTAATGACACTGAACCAATCCAACTTGACGAAAAAGAGAACTAAGTAGTAATTCTTAGTATAACACGAGAAGGAGCGAACGTCCATCTAATTTTAAAGAAGGCTCCAACGAATTGGGTTACGAAGCCCGAGGCTTCGAGGGGACGTGAGGGTACTCTTGGTATCCCTCTGTGAGGCTGCAGAAGTTTCTCCTGGGCTCACAGAGGTTAAGGTCTGCGTTAGAAGAACCGAGGGTATGCCTTGGTTGTAATATATGGCAACCTAAAGACTAGGATGGACTAGCGTGATTCGACGAAAAAACGGTAGCCTTGTGATAGCAACTCATCGTCTACTATCCATCTTCAGTCAATCGAGATACGTGAAGCGGGAAGGTGGAGAACTCCTATAGACCATATACTTGCTATCTAGTTATGGCTGCGGATGGCCATAGGTTAGTGGGGCATAAGGGGCCTGCGTATAGTTCTCATTTTTCAAGGTGTGCCTTTCATTAGTTGATGGAGGGGTCAAGTGGGACCATTGCCACTGAAATAAAAACAGACCTTAGCATCTGCATCGGCAGATATCTGAAAGCTCCCGACCGAGTTCTGTATTCCTTGATTTGCCCTGTCACAGGACCCGGATCGCACATTACAGGACATGTGCATCTAGACAAGCGATAACGATTCACGATACATGCGTGGGGAAGTATAGGAACATATACCACTCTAGGTAGTGTGTCCTAGACTTGGGGGCATCGTTCGACAGGTAGCATAATTCCTAGTTGAACTAGGTGGCATAAATCCTGAATCCGAGAAGCGTTCAGAAGACAGCGAAAACTCTAGTTGAACCTAGAAGGCACTTGGTAGAAAACCCTAGATTAAATCTAGGTAATAAATAATAAATGGAAACCCGAAGTCGATGGAAAATACAGGGGTTGGGATCACGTTAGCGTTACTAGTTGGGACATTAGTTAGGTGGTGCAGAGATATAGGAATCAGTATGACAAGGAAATAGCGAAGCGGCGGAAGTATTAGAGTATATCCAGTTTATCTTATTTTAGCATATCTCGTTATTATCTTGTCTAATCTTACCAACCCTATCATCATGGTGTTATCTTGTATTCAGTTAATTCATGTCGTTTTGTTTTTCCATGTTCACATGCTAGAAGTCGCTGAACTTACTCAGGCTTTATGTCTTACTCTGTTTTTCTTTCATCTTCTTTTCTTCTGTTCTCCCCCCCCCCCCCATGTATTAAAGGAGGGAATAGTATAGCTCAGGTTAAGTTGGACTGTTACTCTTTCCCTGCTTGAAGTTTTGCCGAAGTTTTGCTTGGATTCTCTTTTCAGATGCTATGGCTGGCTCTTGCTAAAAATTGTGGAAATATAAATGCATTTTTATGCTTCTTTATTTTGTAAGACAGATGATACTCTGATATTGTATAGAAACCATTGTATAAACTATTTTATCAATAAAGAAAAGTTTTATTTTCCGCTGTTTAATTTCTGTCTGTCTTGTAATTTATTTGCATCTTTTACCCTAAATGCTCCACAGAACTTAGTGCATTCCCTTTGTGAGTGACACTAAAGGATGTGGGGTGTTACTGAAGTTTTATCTATATATTAGCAATATAAAAATGTAATTTTTATATGCATAGCAACAATGTAAAAATGTGATTTTTATATATGTAGTGGCTACGGACAACGAAAGTGATGAAAGGCGAGCATGCCGAAGCAATGTAAAAATGTGATTTTTGTATATGTAGTGGCAACGGACAACGAAAGTGATAAAAGGCGAGCATGCCGAAGATTTCTGCATAAGAAGAGTCGTGGCGTTTGGTTTAGCTAGTTGGTGAGAACTTCTCACTTTAACTCTTCTTTTCTAGTTAAAAATATATACTATGATGCAGACGGTGTTTAGTAGCACCCGACACCCGTCGTCCACAGACCATGGATGGCTTGTTTGTTTGATTGTTTGTTGTGATGAAAATTGATTGTGTGATGTGAAATAAAATAAAATATTTATATAGTTAAAAATATTTTATCGTTAAAAATATAATTTTTAACGTGAATATGAATGAATAAATTTTCATTTACAAACCGGACGGTTTGTTTATGTACACCTATTTGAAGGATATTGATTGGGACGATAAATTTTACACATCGCCCAACTGCACAAATAATATTTAGTGTTTGTTGATTTGAAACCCCACATGGGTGTTGGGATGATATTTGGCGTACACTAATCCCAATTATTTAGTTGTATGTCGATCGATTGGTCGACAGACTGTGTAAGCGTTAATTATTTATATTTGATGCTTATGCAGTTGTGTGGTGCACTTTGGATGATGGTTGATTATTTATCGTTGCAATTATATACATGTGTTGTATGGAATCCATATAATTAACATTATATGGCAATTGATTGGGCCTCATTCCAATTTGGAAAAGAAATATATATTCATGTGTTGAATAGAAGAAATATATATTTATGTGTTGAATAGAAGAAATATATATTCATGTGTTGAATAGAAGAAAATATATATTCATGTGTTGAAAATATTCATGTGTTGAGTAAAATATTTTAACAATAAAATTTATACCTTTATCACAATTTTATAAAATATATTAAATAATAGAAATATTCATGTGTTGACAGTGCTCATGTGTTGAGAATATTTATGTGTTGAAAGAAATATAGATTCATGTGTTGAATAGAATAAATATTCATTTGTTGAATAGAATAACGAAGTTATTGAAATATATAAAGCCGTGTTGATTAGAGATGCACCATTTTGACGTGAACGATATTTATATCGATTATATTTGTTTTTATAATGAATATAGAAAAGGAAGTGATTTTAAAATATAACGTTTTGAAAATATTATCATTTGTATATCGATGATGTGGAATATTCAATTTTGATTCGAAATTGAATATGAAGTTGAAATTGTTTCGAAAATGAATTTTAAACGATTTATAAGTTACGTTTCAAAAGGAAATCGATGAAATATATATAATATATATTATATATATAATGGCCTGAATAGAACCCGTCGCGCCGTGGCAGTTCGCGAATTTCGACCATTGACTTCGAATGGACAGTACGGGAGATCCGACCGTCGGATTCTCCTGAAACCGATTGGGTTCATATCGAAAAGAGCTTTCCAATGAATATTAGAAATTTGAAATCTAATGGTTGGATTTGGAATTATGTCCAAATCAAATTTGGAAAAGGTCGTTGTAAGAGCAGTTCGATGGTCGTCGGTGGAAATCGACTGTACGGGCCTTGATAAAATTATTAAAAATAGAAATAATTTGTGTAAAATCATAAGAAATGATTTGGGAAGAATTGGGATGAAAAACTCCATGTTTGAAAAGATAAAAATAGATTTTTATCGAAATGAACTAGTTTTGAACTAGAATTTAAATCAATTTATTTTTGAAATAAATAAATTGAATTTGAAAGTGGTTTTAAAAATAATCAGAATTTCCAATATACGAATTGGAATGGATTTGAATCGAAATTATCTTCGGAATATTTCGATGTTGGATTTCGTGATTAAACAGTTATGGTTGTGGAAATTTGAAAGATATATTTATATCGTTATTTCCAATACGATATTTGTTGGTTCCAGAATTTGATATTGAATATAAGCCGATATATATTCTATTCAGAGCCTTGTATATAATATCAAATGGGATTTTGGGTTCGTCGTGAATGGTGTCTTGAATAACACTATTCTTTGACCCAGTGTAGAAAAGATTAAATCTTTCTATTTAGATTTAATGAACTGTATTGATTAAATAATATTTAGTTGGAATTGAATTTGAATGTGATTTTGGGTTTATCGTGAACTGTGTTTTAGATGACATTGGTTCTTTAACCCAGTTAAAGATAGGATATTGATTTTTGGGAAAACTAAAACTAAGTGGAGTTTTAAAGAATCTTTAGTTAGATTGAAATGTGAATTTACAATTTAAATTATCAAATCTGAAAAGTGATCGAGGATGGAGTATCACCAGTTTTGCTCTAAAGCGATAGTAAAATCTTTAATTAGATTTGAACGCGAAATGGTAATTAATTTTACCGATAACACAGTGGTGTTAGATATGGAGTATTACCAGTTTCGCTCCATAGGATGAATAGGTTAGGATTGGGAAATAAAATAAATAATTACTTCGGTGTGGTTCGCTAATCCCGACTAGTTTGGAAAACCATAATACGGTTTGAAATGATATCCAAAGGAAGATTAAAGAATAAATTTAGAAGAATTTATCTTTGATAAAATTAATGGGAACCTTTCCCTAAGAATGTGAAGATTTGAATAAAAGAATATTCTGAATTGGAATGAGGCGTATGTTGTGTTTGTATATTATATACGTGGGTTATTCGGAAAGGCCGGTTTTATACCCATTCTGTATAACCGATTCGACGACAAGTCGAAGATGAAGGCGGTGGTTGAAGACCGGAAGCCTTCACATCGTTTGGATGATTCCTGGCAATCTTGTGAGACGACCCCAAACCCCGTACTGACGGTGGCAAGGGTAATCCGTGGAATATAACACAGAAACAGATAATAGCAGAACAGAATTAAATAAATACACCAGATAATGAACAGTAGAATATACTGGATAAACGCAATCATCAGAGTTACACAGTATACAGGATCTTACTTAGTACAAATACAGTTCAGCTATACATAAATGTCTACAATGGAAAACAAACGTAATATGTACAATAGGAGCTGAACAGCATAAAAAGAGATAAATGATAGAATCCATCTTCAGCTCCAGCTATCCAGAAAGAACCAGCTAAACCTGAAAACAAGGCTGCCCGTGTAGAAAAAGGGGCACCCGAGTTTGAAAGTGACACAAAATACGAGTCAGTCATGGGACTGGTATGAGAAATCTACTCAACACATATATATAATTTGGCTAATCACAGGACCACGCCACTTTCGTGGAACGGGTTTACTCCATTGGATTGCCAGTGCTTTAAAACAAATCTTTCTTTTAAACAACGCAATGCTTTTTATAAAAATGAAGCCATTATAAGACTCAGTTCCCATCACACAATGCAACGCAAACCGGAGGATAGAGTTTTACCTTATAATGGCCAAAATATGATTGATAAATAAAACAAAAGCATTTGATATTACTACTAGTGTTTATATGTTTCAAAAACAATTTCAAATCATAACTATCAATCATAGACGACATGAGCGTCCCATGCCACTATGTCGCCAAATATATATATACAATTGAAACCGCACAGTCACGTATTTGGAAATTGGATTTCCGTCATGAACCAAGGCAAAAGATACTCCTTACCGAATTCGAGACGCTCTAGCCCGTGTCTCAGGAACAGTCGCAACTGCCCCTTGGAGCGACAGGGTCGGTCCACCGATGTGGATTATTATGCCTGAACTCTACGTTTCCCCGCCCTTTGGGGCGTCAACGAGCCAACGAATGACTCCATCGGACCCGGATCGTCCGATCAAACCGAGGCGCCTCGCAACAACAACAACCACATAGGTGAAAAATATATAAATGTCAGGGCTGGTAGGTCACGTACACCACTCTATCTAGAAAGAAACGCATGCCCTCCCTGAGGTCCTTCTCCCGTTTCTGGTTCATACAGGGGTGTGAGGCTCGCGAATTCACATTATACACAAAGCTACGCCACACAGGCGGTGCTTTAATCATCACCACAAGACTTTGCTTTTCAACAGAAGCCTCGATCATTTGCCACTTAGGAATGCCACACTAACAATTCATGCCGTGCGACTGATGTCCATCGATATACAATCTCTGAGCTCGTGCGTTTCAGAGAAGGGCGTTAAGCAAGAGAATAAATTCTCCGCCGCCAAACAGATGTATATTTAACAGAGATCAATCAACACAGAATAAAATCCAATGTCAGACACACAGTCCATTTACAAGTCCGCTCTGGGTCTAAACGAAACCGGAGGCACTAAATACCTCACAAACCCATCGATCACCACGTACGTCTGGACGATCACCACTCATTATCCATATTTCCGGATGCCTCCCAATCAGGACCTCGGTTACCATCCAAACGAGGTGAAGATCTCCGGTCTTCGACTACCGTTTTCATCTTCGAATTTCAATCGTCGGTCAATTATTTGAAATGAGAATTAACTCGGCCTTTTCAAATAATTCACGTATATTTAGAATTTCAAATCAATTTATTTCAATGGTTAAATCATTCGACAACACCAATTTTGTTCTTTAATTTAATTTTCACACCAAACACATTCAACCATCAAATACCACATAAATCGAGCAAATTCAGTTTATTTCCATTCCATATCGTTTATGATATTTTCTAACGATTTATCGCTATTTTTATTTATTTTAAAATAGCCAATTTATTCAAAACGGCGCTTCGGGCCATAACGCGGCCATGGCGCTGTTTTTCTTCAGATTTGAATTAAACATCTCTGAAAATCTAACCGTTGGATCTTTACAATGTTGGTGCCGTTGGAAAGATGTTTCCAAGGCGAACCCAACGGTTGTGATTTCAGGAAAATCCGATGGTCGGATCTCCCGTACTAATCGTTTGAAATCACGGTTTCGAAATACGAACTGCAGCGTCGTTATTCGATTAAATATAATTATATTTATATATATACATATATAAATATAATCGCTTCTGGCACTGTTTTTCTTCAGATTTGAATTAAACATTCCAGACAATCCAACCGTTGGATTTTTACAAAGTTGGTGCCGTTGGAAAGATGTTTCCAAGGCGAACCCAACGGTTGTGATTTCAGGAAAATCCGATGGTCGGATCTCCCGTACTAATCGTTTGAAATCACGGTTTCGAAATACGAACTGCAGCGTCGTTATTCGATATATTTAAAATTATATTTATATATATATATATACATATATCGATTCTTCGATTTCAAAGCTATATTCTTTTCATACATTTGATAAAAATGATATTTTTATCTAACTATCTTCTATTTCAACACTTCACTATTTTTAACAGTTCGTTTCTATAATAAAAATGTGATTTTTATTGTAAAACAGTTCATTTCAAAACATTATTATTTTATATAGTTTATATAGGTAATAAAAATAAGATTTTTATTATAAAACAATTTCTTTCGAAACAAGATTATTTTATACATTTCAAATTGATGTTAAAAATGGGATTTTTATTATGAAACAATTTCTTTCAAAATATGAATACCATTCAACACATGAATTTCTAATCAACGAATGAATATCGATTCAACACATGAAGGTTTTCTATAGTTTATATATATAGATAAAAAGGTGATTTTTATATTTAAAACACGAATACCATTCAACACATGAATTTCTAATCAACGAATGAATATCAATTCAACACATGAAGTTTTTCTATTCAACGAATAAATATAGTTTCGACAAATGAAAATAATTCAAACACATGAATATTATTCAAAATTTCGGCAGCATAACGGCAGGGTAGTTAAAACCGGGACCGTCCCTAGTACGGCTCCTCGCTCTACCTTAAAACCTCGCGGTTTTTGACAATGGGAATCATGCATCTAGTTCGCACGTAGGCGGCATGTATATATTTATTTCATTTCCACAAACTAATCCTATGTGGTTTCAACCAAATATTTCTCAACCACAAATGGGTATTTTTCAACCACAATCAACCAATATCAACCAAAAATAATTTCAATCAACCATTCGCTATCAATCGATTTTCACACCAATCACAACCAATAAATATCATCCATGGTTTGTGGATGAGGGGCGTATATATATATATATATATATATATATATATATATATATATATATATAGCAATACACTTCTATTTCTACACATATATAATTTTTACAACGCATATATAACTTATACATCGAACACACAACTTATACAACGCTTATACAAGAGGGTACAACGCTTATATAACTCATACATCGATCATATAATTTATACATCGTCGTTTTCCATATTGTTTATAAATTAGAAATCTCACATTGGGTTCCACTCCACCAAAAACAGCAGAAAGCTCAAAAAAATACGCGTTCTCTTCTAAAATGTAGAAGGCGTCCACACGGTCACGATGTTTCCTGTTTCATCGAATTTCGTTAACACAACAAAAAGATATGATTTTTCGAAGTTTGCAACGGTTTTAAACTGTTAAAATCAGTTTTTAATTTAAACAGCCGTTACCATTCTGAAATCTTCAAAACTAGGTTTGAAGTTTTCGTGCAATCCGTGAATCGATAGCTCGATCGGGCTACGCCGTGTCGAAGAGGGAGGAGAGAGCTTCCAACGCAGGGGGGTGTGGTGGCGTTCGATCGCCTGAGGTGGCGGCGGTGGCGGTTGGAAGCTCGGAACTTTCGAGCTCGATATCTCTTCGAATGATGCACGAAAAAAAAAACTACATATGGATTGGAAGATCTTCTTGAGCTCTTCAAAATCTTCAACTGGAGGAGGGGCTAATTTTGCCTGGTTTGGTCGGAAATTGGAAGGGAACGGCGAGAAAGGGTTCCGCCGTCGATCGCTGCTAATCGGGGAGAGAGAAAACGATATTTTTTTATTAAATTCTGATTGGCCGGGAGATTTTATAAGGGGTTTTCTGATGCGACCACCAATCTAAACCCAACGACTGTCGTCCCTAGCATTTTACCCCCATTCCGAACACAATGGGATATGTTTCGAAGGCCCATTCGACTGTTTTAGTCAGTTTCCATTCAAATTAAAATATAAAACATTCAATATTTAATTTGAACGTGCATTTCAATTTGCCAGGGCCACAAACTGATTCGAAAAATTTCAGAAAAATAAATCTAGCTATGTTTTGATGATACGGTCCCAACAAAACTAGTTTCGTTGAATTCTGAGACCGTTTGCAAAAAGGCCCATTTTTGGTCGATCCAATTTAACTGTAATTGACCAAAACACACTTTCCTTTGCCACGCTCACATACTAGCTTCAAAAATTATGAAATTTGAAACCTAGCAATAAATTCCCATCCCAGATCCAACAAAAGTGGTTTCGTCGAATTCCGAGGTCGTATGCAAAATTGCCAATTTCACGGGCTATATAAATTCCATAGCGACCTTTCTGAAAATTCATTCGGCCATAACTTTTGCTTTCCGCTATGAAAATTCGATTTTTCAGATTCGTTAGAAAGGTATTCACTAACAGATTTAAATTTTTTTCGTTTTGCTAAAATCCGTTTTGTTTTGCACCCGGTACAGTCCGACAAAGTTTGAATTCAATTTTTGAAACTGCAGCGCCTTTTCAGGCCTTGTTTATAATTATAATTAATTATATTCGTTTTCAATTGTCGATTCAAACTCACCTTTCATCTCTATTATTTAAAATATTTATTTAAAATATTTAAAATTCATTATTTTAGCCAATTTAAAAATTTTAAATTGGTTCAGATTTTCTGGGTCGTTACAATCTCTCCCACTTAAAACTTTTCATCTCCGAAAAGGAACAAAGTCGAAAGTGGTTTGATTAATCAACTCTACGTTCGATCTGGCTTCAATTCTCCAACTTTTCAGTTTCTAAGAAATTTCAAATTCTTCAAAAATTTGGCTAACACCCGGAATTTTTGAAAAATTTCGCCATAACCTCTTTTGTATGGGGAGGGGTTTGGAAATTTATTGGGCCGCATTAGGTACCCAATAAATCCTAATAAGCATACACATATTTATAGTGATATATTCTGGTGTTTACAGGGGAGCATGTACTGATAATAACTCCAGAGAATAAATTCTCGTCACCCTGCCCCGTGTGGAAAATAAATAGTCCATGTGCCGTATCTAATAACTAGAGAGACGTGGTTATTGTCAACTCCAGACCCGTGTGGGGTTTTTATTAATCTGGCAATTTTATCTTTACAATTTAAATAGTCCATATCAGTCATCAGTTCAACCTGTAAAGTATAGTCATCGCCATACAAGCCTCTCGCTCGCATGGTAAATCTTCCACCTCGTCACACCAGCTCCAAATGCTTATGTGGTATATGATGAAGTATGCCTATCTTCTGAAGTATGCTATGTAATGTAGTTCAAAATTAGTTGTTACTATCCTATGGCGACGTTTATTATTTCACACAGAAAAACCAGCACTCCGCATCCAATGGCATTCACAGGAGTTGATATAATAATATTTCGCATCCAACTCATTAAGGTTTACCTATTTGTCGGGCACGCAAATAAAATCTTTACTCAACAGCTAATCCATTTACCTATTCAAACATACATAATGCACAAGTATATATATTTCCATTTATTTTCTAATCAGTTCAATGTGTGATTAAATCGAATAAATCCTACCATTCATTTTATTGTTGATTAAATTAACTATCGTTTTAATAATTTTAATCAATCAAATCTACTATCACACAACACACACAACAATCAAATTGTTTTTAGCTTTTCAAAAATATACAAATTAATTCCTATTCTCTTTTAAAATCATTCAGACTATAGAGTTAAAAGTGCACATCCTTGGAAAGAAAATAACAGCAAAGTAGAGAACTAAATGGTAATGCAAAGTATGGTAAATATACCTTGCACCGGAGTCAATCAGAGATATCCACTCGGCATCTGGGATAGGCTTTCTGAATGCTCTCCTCAGTTTCCCAAGTACAATCTCGTGGATCTCCACTCCATTGCACTTTGACTAAGAAAACCTTCTTGTTCCTCAGCTCTTTGGATTCTTTGCCGATGATCTTTAGCGGCTCTCTTCTCACAGCTAATTCTGGGGTAATTTCAACGTCCTGTTGAGCTGCTTCTTCCACGATCAAGTCTGGATCATGAACGTGCTTTCGGAGTTGAGATATGTGAAATACATCATGAACTCCAGGCAACCAGTCAGGCAATTTGACCCTATAAGCGAGAGTTCCGATCCGTTCCAAGATAGGAAACGGACCAATAAATTTGGGCGCCAACTTTCCAGTTTTACCGAACCGGATTACTCCTCTCATCGGCGATACTTTCAAATACACGTAGTCTCCAACAACAAAGGATATATCTCTTCTTCTTCTATCGGCATAGCTCTTTTGTCTGCTTTGAACGGCTAGTAATCGCTTCTTAATAAAATCGACTTTGTCGGCAGCTTCTCGAATCATGTATGGCCCTAACACAAGTCTATTTCCAGGTTCGACCCAACAAGCAGGGGATCGACACGGTCTACCATACAATGCTTTGAATGGCGACGTTGTCAGACTCGCCTGGTAGCTGTTGTTATAAGAGAATTCAGCCAAATGCAGATGGTCTTCCCATGATCCACCGAAATCTATAACACAAGCCCGCAATAGATCTTCTAAAATACGATTCACCCTCTCAGTCTGACCGTCTGTCTGAGGATGATAGGCGGTGCTCAAGTTTAACTTCGTTCCCAGTTCGACTTGAAATGCCTCCCAGAATTTGCTAGTGAAGATTGTATCTCTATCACTGACTATACTGAGCGGCACTCCATGCAGTCTAACTATTTCCCTGAAGTATATCTGCGCCAGACTCTGAGCCGTTCTGTTTGATCTGACAGGTATGAAATGGGCGGTCTTCGTGAAGCGATCTACGATCACCCAAATACTGTCATTCCCTTTTCTGGTTCTGGGCAGACCATCAATGAAATCCATAGAAATATGTTCCCACTTCCAACCAGGAACTTCTAGTGGTTGTAGCAATCCAGCCAATTTCTGTTGGTCGCTTTTGACTAGCTGGCAAGTAGGGCATCGACTAACATATATCGAGATGTCTCTTTTTAACGACTTCCACTAGAATGTGCGCTTGATATAGTTATACATTTTACTCACACCCGGATGGATACTGAGCTTAGACTTGTGGCATTCATCAAGCACATCCTTTCTGAGTTCAGGAATTTCTGGAACACAAATCCGTCCTTCTAACCTCAGAATCCCTTCGCTGTCGAGCTGGAAGTCCGAAGCATTGCCTTCACGAATTCGCTGACTCATTCCTTTGATAAATTGGTCGTCTTTTTGGAGGGCTGATATCTTGTCAATCAACGAAGTCGCAATGATAAAATTGGCGACCATTTCATTCTTTCGGCTTAACGCATCGGCCATGACATTGGCTTTCCCTGGAGTATATATAATTTCAAAGTCATATGCTGCAAGAATCTCCAGCCAACGTTGCTGCCTCAGATTCAGGTCCTTCTGAGTGAACAGGTACTTCAATGATTGGTGATCTGTAAACAGTTCAAATCTCTCACCCAGAAGATAGTGCTTCCAGATTTTCAAGGCGAATACTATAGCCAATAACTCAAGATCATGAGTTACGTAGTTCTTCTCGTGCGGCTTCAGTTGACGGCTAGCATAAGCAATCACTTGGCCTCTTTGCATTAACACTGCGCCAAGGCCTTCTCTAGAAGCACCAGTCCAGACTTTCAAATCCTGGTTGCCATCGATGATAGTTAACACTGGAGCAGTTGTTAATCTCAACTTTAGCTCTTCAAAAGCCTCCTCACTTTCTGGAGTCCATTTGAATTTAGAGTGTTTCTTTGTAAGCTTTGTTAAATGACCAGATATCTTCGAAAAGTTTTTAACGAACTTCCGGTAATAGCTAGCCAATCCGAGAAAACTGCGGACTTCAGTGGGGGTACTGGGCTGTTTCCAATTCTGAATGGCTGTGATTTTGCTTGGATCCACAGCAATTCCTTCTTTCGATACGACGTGTCCTAGAAATTTTACTTTATCTTGCCAGAAGATACCTTTGGAAAATTTGGCTTTTAATACATTCTGTCTCAGAATTTCTAGAACCTGTTCCAAATGTTTTTCATGTTCGGCCTTTGATATAGAGAAGATTAGAATATCGTCAATAAAAACCAGAACAAATTTATTCAAAACTCCTCTGAACACTCTATTCATCAGATCGACGAAATAGGCTGGAGCGTTACATAAGCCGAACGGCATTACTAACCACTCGTAGAATAAGTCGGGACCTCTAAATGCTGTCATTGGAACACACTCTTCGGCAATTCGGAGTTGATGGAAACCTGTAGCTAGGTCCATTCTTAAAAATACTTGTGCTCCATTTAATCAATCCAACAAATCATCAATCCGCGGCAATGGATATTTGTTCTTTATGGTCTGCTTGTTCAAATCACGATAATCCACACATAGCCGTAGAGTACCGTCAGATTTTGGGACAAATACCACTGCTGCACCCCAATCAGAGAAACTAGGCCTGATCAGACCTTTCCATACCAGCTGTCGTGTTTGATTGTCTAATTCCTCCTTCTCTTTCAAGGACATTCTTCGAATAGCGTGAACTACCGGCCTTGCATTGGGAATCAAAGCGATCTTGAAATCTATTTCTCTCTGCGGAGGCAAGCGAACAACTTCTTCGAACACATCCGCATAGTTCTTGATGACAGGAATGTCTTTGATGAGGTCAGGAATATTCTCTGTGACTTCTGGGATATTTTCTATTTGAACTGGGGAAACATCCAAAGCTGCCCAGAAATCTTTTTTATTTAAAGTCGGGCCTTCACATGGTATGGTTATATAATTCCCCGATTGTGCCTTTGCCTTAACAACTCTCTCGGCGCATCTAACCTCTGCTTCATATTTGGTTAGCCAATCTAATCTCAGAATAAGATCGAATTCATTAAAATTCATGACGATAGAGATAGTAGGGAATTTATAGCAAGAAAAAGAGACAGGTACTGCACAAATCCAACTGAGATTGATGGAACCCCCAACTGGATTTTGGACAGTCATTGGCTCTTTGAGCTTCTTCAAATTCAAATCCAACTTCTTGACCGCACTCTTTGCAATAAAGCTTGGTGGCGCGCCTGTGTCAAACAGTACTTTAACTGGAATGTTTTTGACAGTAAGCGTTCCTTCTAAAACATCAGATCTTCCTTGACTTGCTGAGGGATCAGAAGTTTCTGCTACTTCATTCACTTGAACTACTTCTGGCTTCTTCATCTTCCAGCAATCTTGCTTTACGTGCCCAACCTGATGGCAGAGATTGCATTTTCTATTCGCTTGAAATCCTTCTTTGGATCGAAGTCCACCTTTTAATCGCTTCTTTAAAGGTCCGTAGTTTATCGACAAATGCCCTTTCAAATGGCAGTTATTGCATACGGTGGTCGTTACCGGTTCTTTTCCTGATCTGGCCCTTTTTCGATTGACTTTGGGTTCCTTACTGACCTCAGACATGGTACTGGCCTCAGGACGATCAGTTTCTGATTCAACCTTATCGCTAGAACTGACTTCTTCTTCATCTCGCAACATGCCTTTCCTATGGAGATCTTCGTACTGATAAGCCATGTATATCATTTCAGAAAAGGGGAGCTTCACGTTCCTCATTACACTGTTCTGATATCTACTTTGAAGCCCGTTGATAAATCTCATATCCTTCCTCTTCGGATTTTCAATTAGATGAGGGGCAAAGTGAGAAAGTTCATTGAATTTCTTATGATATTCGGGAATGGTCATATCTCCTTGTATCAGATAAGAAAATTCATCACATAGTCGCTCAATTGCTTCTGGAGGAGTAAATCTTTCCAGGAAAATCACTTTGAATTTATCCCAGGTGATATCACCTTCTGGATTATCCTTAATAACAGAATCCCACCAAAACAAAGCTTCATCTTTGAGTGCCCAGGAGGCCAGCAATCTTTTCTGGTCATCCCTCAGCTTTAATCCTTCGAAGATTTTCTCAGCCGAACGAATCCATGCTTGTGTTCTCATAATAGATTCTTCGCCCGAGAATGGTTTTCAACCCAGATTTCTGTATTTCATATATAGGGCTTCGATATCCGGGTCAGTATCACTACTTCTGTTTCTGGCACTCATTTCTAGTCCTTCTGCAAATTGCAGATCAAGTGTCAGGTCAACAGAAAAGATATTTCAAAGTATAGAGACAAATACTTGAATGTAAATGTGTCTACTTAGGTGTTATTTCATTCTACTACTCATACTAGGATATTACTGATCCTATCTGTATAGAGTTACCCGTCCTAGAACACTACTGGTTCTATTTCTGACGAGTTCGTTCAAATGTTATATTCCAGAACTAAGCTTAACTAGAGCTCTGATACCACGTTGAGACGACCCCAAACCCCGTACTGACGGTGGCAAGGGTAATCCGTGGAATATAACACAGAAACAGATAATAGCAGAACAGAATTAAATAAATACACCAGATAATGAACAGTAGAATATACTGGAAAAACGCAATCATCAGAGTTACACAGTATACAGGATCTTACTTAGTACAAATACAGTTCAGTTATACATAAATGTCTACAGCGGAAAACAAACGTAATATGTACAATAGGAGCTGAACAACATAAAAAGAGATAAATGATAGAATCCATCTTCAGCTCCAGCTATCCAGAAAGAACCAGCTAAACCTGAAAACAAGGCTGCCCGTGTAGAAAAAGGGGCACCCGAGTTTGAAAGTGAAACAAACTACGAGTCAGTCATGGGACTGGTATGAGAAATCTACTCAACACATATATATAATTTGGCTAATCACAGGACCACGCCACTTTCGTGGAACGGGTTTACTCCATTGGATTGCCAGTGATTTAAAACAAATCTTTCTTTTAAACAACGCAATGCTTTTTATAAAAATGAAGCCATTATAAGACTCAGTTCCCATCACACAATGCAACGCAAACCGGAGGATAGAGTTTTACCTTATAATGGCCAAAATATGATTGATACGAATAAAACAAAAGCATTTGATATTACTACTAGTGTTTATATGTTTCAAAAACAATTTCAAATCATAACTATCAATCATAGACGACATGAGCGTCCCATGCCACTATGTCGCCAAATATATATATACAATTGAAACTGCACAGTCACGTATTTGGAAATTGGATTTCCGTCATGAACCAAGGCAAAAGATAGTCCTTACCGAATTCAAGACGCTCTAGCCCGTGTCTCAGGAACAGCCGCAACTGCCCCTTGGAGCGACAGGGCCGGTCCACCGATGTGGATTATTATGCCTGAACTCTATGTTTCCCCGCCCTTTGGGGCGTCAACGAGCCAACGAATGACTCCATCGGACCTGGATCGTCCGATCAAACTGAGGCGCCTCGCAACAGCAACAACCACATAGGTGAAAAGTATATAAATGTCAGTGCTGGTAGGTCACTGACACCACCCTATCTAGAAAGAAACGCATGCCCTCCCTGAGGTCCTTCTCCTATTTCTGGTTCATACTGGGGTGTGAGGCTCACGAATTCACATTATACACAAAGCTATGCCACATAGGCGGTGCTTTGATCATCACCACAAGACTTTGCTTTTCAACAGAAGCCTCGATCATTTGCCACTTAGGCATGCCACACTAGCAATTCATGCCGTGCGACTGATGTCCATCGATATACAACCTCTGAGCTCGTGCGTTTCAGAGAAGGGCGTTAAGCAAGAGAATAAATTCTCCGCCGCCAAACAGATGTATATTTAACAGAGATCAATCAACACAGAATAAAATCCAATGTCAGACACACAATCCATTTACAAGTCCGTTCTCTAGGTCTGAACGAAACCGGAGGCACTAAATACCTCGCAAACCCATCGATCACCACGTACGTCTGGACGATCACCACTCATTATCCATATTTCGGGATGCCTCCCAATCAGGACCTCGGTTACCATCCAAACGAGGTGAAGATCTCTGGTCTTCGACCACCGTCTTCATCTTCGAATTTCAATCGTCGGTCAATTATTTGAAATGAGAATTAACTCGGCCTTTTCAAATAATTCACGTATATTTAGAATTTCAAATCAATTTATTTCAATGGTTAAATCATTCGACAACACCAATTTTGTTCTTTAATGTAATTTTCACACCAAACACATTCAACCATCAAATACCACATAAATCGAGCAAATTCAGTTTATTTCCATTCCATATCATTTATGATATTTTCTAACGATTTATCGCTATTTTTATTTATTTTAAAATAGCCAATTTATTCAAAACAGCGCTTCGGGCCATAACGCGGCCATGGCGCTGTTTTTCTTCAGATTTGAATTAAACATCTCTGAAAATCTAACCGTTGGATCTTTACAAAGTTGGTGCCGTTGGAAAGATGTTTCCAAGGCGAACCCAATGGTTGTGATTTCAGGAAAATCCGATGGTCGGATCTCCCGTACTAATCGTTTGAAATCACGGTTTCGAAATACGAACTGCAGCGTCGTTATTCGATTAAATATAATTATATTTTTATATATATATATAAATATAATCGCTTCTGACGCTGTTTTTCTTCAGATTTGAATTAAACATTCCAGACAATCCAACCGTTGGATTTTTACAAAGTTGGTGCCGTTGGAAAGATGTTTCCAAGGCGAACCCAACGGTTGTGATTTCAGGAAAATCCGATGGTCGGATCTCCCGTACTAATCGTTTGAAATCACGGTTTCGAAATACGAACTGCAGCGTCGTTATTCGATATATTTAAAATTATATATATATATATATATATATATATCGATTCTTCGATTTCAAAGCTATATTCTTTTCATACATTTGATAAAAATGATATTTTTATCTAACTATCTTCTATTTCAACACTTCACTATTTTTAACAGTTCGTTTCTATAATAAAAATGTGATTTTTATTGTAAAACAGTTCATTTCAAAACACTATTATTTTATATAGTTTATATAGGTAATAAAAATAAGATTTTTATTATAAAACAATTTCTTTCGAAACAAGAATATTTTATACATTTCATATTGATGTTAAAAATGGGATTTTTATTATGAAACAATTTCTTTCAAAATATGAATACCATTCAACACATGAATTTCTAATCAATGAATGAATATCGATTCAACACATGAAGGTTTTCTATAGTTTATATAGATAGATAAAAAGGTGATTTTTATATTTAAAACACGAATACCATTCAACACATGAATTTCTAATCAACGAATGAATATCAATTCAACACATGAAGGTTTTCTATTCAACGAATAAATATAGTTTCGACAAATGAAAATAATTCAAACACATGAATATTATTCAAAATTTCGGCAGCATAACGGCAGGGTAGTTAAAACCGGGACCGTCCCTAGTACGGCTCCTCGCTCTACCTTAAAACCTCGCGGTTTTTGACAATGGGAATCATGCATCTAGTTCGCACGCAGGCGGCATGTATATATTTATTTCATTTCCACAAACTAATCCTATGTGGTTTCAACCAAATATTTCTCAACCACAAATGGGTATTTTTCAACCACAATCAACCAATATCAACCATAAACAATTTCAATCAACCATTCGCTATCAATCAATTTTCACACCAATCACAACCAACAAATATCGTCCATGATTTGTGGACGAGGGGCGTATATATATATATATATATATATATATATATATATATATATATATATATATATATATAGCAATACACTTCTATTTCAACACATATATAATTTTTACAACGCTTATATAACTTATACATCGAACATACAACTTATACAACGCTTATACAAGAGGTGTACAATGCTTATATAACTCATACATCGATCATATAATTTATACATCGTCGTTTTCCATATTGTTTATAAATTAGAAATCTCACATTGGGTTCCACTCCACCAAAAACAGCAGAAGGCTCAGAAAAATACGCGGTCTCTTCTAAAATGTAGAAGGCGTCCACACGGTCACGATGTTTCCTGTTTCATCGAATTTCGTTAACACAGCAAAAGATATGATTTTTCGAAGTTTGCAACGGTTTTAAACTGTTAAAATCCGTTTTTAATTTAAACAGCTGTTACCTTTCTGAAATCTTCAAAACTAGGTTTGAAGTTTTCGTGCAATCCGTGAATCGATAGATCGATCGGGCTACACCGTGTCGAAGAGGGAGGAGAGAGCTTCCAGCGCAGGGGGGTGCGGTGGCGTTCGATCGCCTGAGGTGGCGGCGGCGGCGGTTGGAAACTCGGAACTTTCGAGCTCGATATCTCTTCGAATGATGCACGAAAAAATACAAACTATATATGGATTTGAAGATCTTCTTGAGCTCTTCAAAATCTTCAACTGGAGGAGGGGCTAATTTTGCCTGGTTTGGTCGGAAATTGGATGGGAACGGCGAGAAAGGGTTCCGCTGTCGATCGCTGCTAATCGGGGAGAGAGAAAACGATTTTTTTTAATTAAATTCTGATTGGCCGGGTGATTTTATAAGGGGTTTTCTGACGCGACCACCAATCTAAACCCAATGACTGTCGTCCCTAGCGTTTTACCCCCATTCCGAACACAATGGGTATGTTTCGAAGGCCCATTCGACTGTTTCAGTCTGTTTCCATTCAAATTAAAATATAAAACCTTCAATATTTAATTTGAACGTGCATTTCAATTTGCCAGGGCCACAAACTGATTCGAAAAATTCCAGAAAAATAAATCTAGCTATGTTTTGACGATACGGTCCCAACAAAACTAGTTTCGTCGAATTCTGAGACCGTTTGCAAAAAGGCCCATTTTTGGTCGATCCAATTTAACTGTAATTGACCAAAACACACTTTCCTTTGCCACGCTCACATACTAGCTTCAAAAATTATGAAATTTGAAACCTAGCAATAACTTCCCATCCCGGATCCAACAAAAGTGGTTTCGTCGAATTCTGAGGTCGTATGCAAAATGGCCAATTTCACGGGCTATATAAATTCCATAGCGACCTTTCTGAAAATTCATTCGGCCATAACTTTTGCTTTCCGCTATGAAAATTTGATTTTTCTGATTCGTTAGAAAGGTATTCGCTAACAGATTTAAATATTTTTGATTTCGCTAAAATCCGTTTTGTTTTGCACCCGGTACAGTCCGACAAAGTTTGAATTCAATTTTTGAAACTGCAGCGCCTTTTCAGGCCTTGTTTATAATTATAATTAATTATATTCGTTTTCAATTGTCGATTCAAACTCACCTTTCATCTCTATTATTTAAAATATTTATTTTAAATATTTAAAATTCATTATTTTAGCCAATTTAAAAATTTTAAATTGGTTCAGATTTTCTGGGTCGTTACATCTTGATTGGGCTGTACACCCAAGATGTGGGAATAAGTTGGAGATCGTCCAGATGTACATGGAGACTGGTGGATATGCAAGGAAAGTGCCTCCGGTTTCGTTCAGACCCAGAACGAACTTATAAATGGACTGTGTGTCTGACATTGGATTTTATTCTATGTTGATTGATCTCTATTAAATATACATCTGTTTGGCGACGGAGAATTTATTCTCTTGCTTAACGCCCTTCTTTGAGATGTACGAGCTCAGAGGTTGTATATCGATAGACATCAGTCGCATGGAGTGAATTGCCTATGTGGCACGCCTAAGTGGCAAATGATCAAGGCTTCTGTAGAAAAGCAAAGTCTTGTGGTTGATGATCAAAGCACGGCCTGTGTGGCGTAGCTTTATGTATAGCGTGATGTAATGACCCGGATTCTTATGGGGTTAATTTTAAAATATTTAATATGGATTTAAATATTGGGTGGATAATATAAATGGAATTTTATATTTGAGTTATCAATCTAATAATCGATTTTGATTTAATATCAAATATATTAAATTATCAAAATAAGGAATCAGCAAATAACTAAATTCGAAGTTAAAACTGATTTGAAAACAGTTCAGATAATTAATACAAACTCTTGCTGGAATTAGAACGATAATATTAATTTATTATCATAGAATAAATTGTGTTGAATTTAATTTATATCAGTTTAAATTTATATCAACTACAGATGATCGAATTGAACTTCGTGACCTATTCCAGTGGGTTCAGAATAGTGGTTTAACCCTAGGAAGAACAGTTGTTGGGTTCAGAAAGGAGTTCAGGACCATGGAGTATTTTAATTAAAGGATACAGTTCTAAAACATTTTTAAATTAAAATAAAAGGGGGCCAAGCAGTTAAAATTTAAACCACATCCATCCTGCTTAAAATCGAAGGGAAAAAAAGGATACACATTGTCCTCCTTAACTCCACAAAGGCTTGGCCTTGTTATTCAATTCCAAGACCCCGCCTTTTCCTATTAAAACTGTATCCCTCCTCCATCGCTTAGAAATCAAAATCGAAACCTCAGAGAATTGAAATGGCCGACCCACTTTAATCATCGTCCTCTTCAAAAGCCGCGCAGTATTTTGGGGTTCGACGCTTTCAGATTTAGGATAAAAGGGGACAGTTTTCGTGGGTGTTCGAAGTTGCCAAAGGAAGTCAACGCTGGAAACCGCGATTTCTGGAAGGCTCGATTGAATCCATGAGCTGGAAAATCGAAGTTGTTGTCTATTCCTGATGGTTCTAGAGCGCGATGTCAACAAACAGTAGTGGATTGCGGTAGGTACAAAAGGGGATGACGGACCTTGAATGAGTCATGCCATGGATTTTAGGAACCGTACTTTTTGAGGGGATGAACCGGAAGTGCGATTAATTCTTGGGTTCTGTTCGACGTCGATGAAGTTGAAGGAGGCCGACAGCGGTGATTTGGGAGGGGCAGTTGTAAGTGGATGGACTGAGGTGGAATTGGAATGTACTGATGAAGTTCGGCAGTGGAGCTTGAATATGAAGTGCTCGTTGAAATGCCGTAGTAAGACTGATTTCAGTTTTGGGACTGGTTTCAGTTGGAGTTGTTCGGAAATGGATTTAAGGTAATTTATTTGTAATTAAATACATAGTTAATTAGTTTAATTTAATTTGTGTAAAGATAAAAATAGGCAGCCTATTCTTTTTAGACCCGTTAGAGGTACCGTTAAGTATGTCTAACTCATAAGCAATTAGGATTTTTTTTAATTAATTTAATTTAATGTGATTCGGATTTTTAAGTTAATTTAATTTATAAGGAGATTTGTTTATAAGTGGTCATTTATTTAAAAGTAGAAATTTGTTTATATAAAAGAAAATGGTGTTAACTATTATTTAGAAATAGATTAGAATTTAATTAGTATATGGATTAGAATTTAATTAGTATATGGATTAGAATTTAATTAGTATATTAATTAAATCAGCATACTAGTTAGAATTAAATTAGTAGGTCAGTTAGGATTAAATTAGTTTAATCCAAATGCATAAAATTTTACTAACTAAGGAATATTTCATTAGATATATACAAGATATTATCGAGTGGAATCAGTCGAGAAAGGCGTAGCTTTGAGATTCATAATTCAACATTTAAGAATTTGAAATCAGAATGGATCGCAAATAAAATCCCTTGTGAGTAAATCTCACTCACCATTTTATTAGAATTATTTTAGTTGTTATAAATAATTGATTGTTGCTTGGATGCGTTTAAATACTTTTGTGTTGATAATATATTAGTTATTTAGGGTTGACTATTATATATATATATATATATATATATATATATTAGGATAATGATTGGATTGTTCCCGCAGTATCATTAGCGGATGCCCGCGGTATCATTAAGGATGTGTAATGACCCGAAAATTCGGTCCAATTTGAGCTGACTAAATAACACAAGTCCAACCCCAAATTGCACTGAAAATTCAAGAAATTAATAGAAAGAAGATAGAGGGTGAGGATAGATAAGATAGAACTAGTAGAATAGAAGAAGAAGAAGAACATCATCATAAGAGTAACCACGAATCTCACAGTGGAACGAATAAAATATAACATAACTTTTGAAATACAAACAGTATATGTATACAATAACATTTCAGAGTACAACACTTACAACAACAGCGGAACTAATAGCTATAGAATCTTGAAGCCTTCTGCTCCAAGCTCTCCAAGTGTATCTGTAAAATCCTGAACTACTTGACTGCCCATAAAAATTTAGGCACCCAAGAGTTTAGGTAGAACAAAACAAAGTAAACTCCGGGTCAGTCATGGGACTGGTATGAGTAAAACAGTTTAAAACAATTTGAACAAGTAAACGATATCTCATAAGACCACGCCGTATAACGGAACGGATTTTTCCCTTATGAGAATCCAAAATATCTTTATATCAAAAAACCTTTTGATATTATAATAATGTCTATCAACCGCAATATAATAACCATATAGCAGAAACGCTTTCATCTCACGTTCTACATATATAGTATACAATCAAAACCGCAAGCACGTATTGGGTAATGGATTTCCACTATGACAAGGTATGGAACCACCTTCCGATCAGTGTACTCTAGGAACGATACACTGGAGTTCAACAAGAACATCTTGCAACTCAGCCACACATGACCGACCACTCATTTCGCTTGAGTGTATCGAATATACATCACCAACGGTTGGGATCAGCAACCGTTTCCCGTATATATATGGGACAACATTGATAGATTAAAGAAGCAAATGAATATTCTCTAGATAGGTGATTATACACACTACTTCGGTGCGACCGACTTAGCCATGCTACCTGCCCGATTTTTGTCATTTACCGGTTGTTGAGGCCAGAGGTTACGATTACTTTCCATTCATTGATAACACGATCACTTTGAATGCCACATTATCAAATCCGTTAATCACCAATTGATTTGCACAAATATTCTGGATGTTATGCTAAGGGAATAAATCCGTTGCCACCATATATATTTGTACAGACCAACCATATTCGATCATTGGAAATACTCTGTCAGACACTCGTCCATATACGTTCGTTCTGGGACTGAACGAAACCGAAGGCACTATTCAGTACATCCATCTTAGTCCATTGTTGTCTAAGATTTATACAACAGCCCTTGCACTTTACTCCGTCTTCCAATTTTCTTCGGCATATTCGCAACGCTTACGCCAATACAAAGTGGTTCTTTGGATAAGAATCCCACCGGTCTCTCCATATTAACAACGTTAAAATGGTCAAACTTTGATAGTCTGTAATTTAACTATCAATGAAAACATGTCGGTGTTCACACAACGATCTTAATTCTAAATGGAACTATCGATCAAATCATCCAACATATGTGTGTATATATATATTTCCTTATTTTCTCTGATTAGAAAATATACGTTTATTTACAGTGGAAAACATTTCCAATCCTCATTCACGCATTACTACCATTCCACAACTATTAGTCCCTAACTGTAAACTAGTAAGAGAACAATTCTCTAAGTATAAACCCCGAAGGCCGAAACCAATATCAGATCAACACTCAGAAAAATATTCAACTTACCAATCTCTAGTCAGTTTCTAATATTGTTTAACTCTATTTGATTTACTCTTATTCGAATAATTAATATTCGATTAACTCCATTCGCTTAACTTGACTCTATTGACTCGACTCGAATAACTTGATTCAAATAACCACTTGACTAACTTGATTCAAATAACCAAACTCAACTTAACTTAATTCACATAATCAACTTGACTTAACTTGATTCACCTAACCAACTTGACTTAACTTGATTCACCTAACCAACTTGACTTAACTTGATTCACATAACCAACTTGACTTAACTTGATTCACATAACCAACTTGACTTAACTTAATTCACATAACCAACTTGACTATCGTGGTTAACTCTTTTCGATTAACTCCTTTTGATTTACTCTTTTCGAATACTATAAGTCGATTAACTCTATTTGAATAATTTTACTCGAACGACTGCGTTCGACTAATTCCTTTTTAATTCTATTTATTTTCCTAAATAAATATTCCTTTTATAAAATCCTTCGATTTTATAAATAATTCATTTTCAATAACTCTTCGAAAATTCCTCTTTCTATATTCCAGTATTTCGTATGGTATTTTATATACCAAACCAGAAAGATCGATATCATTTTAAACACACATAATCAAACAGATTATATCACCTCATATATTACAATATATGATAAACAGTAAAATAAATGTTGAGGAATCCAGTTGGATTCCTCCAACCTGTATTCCTGCATCCACAGATGTTATACAATAAAATCAACATCACTTTCAGTTCAGTACGAATTATTCTGATAAACAGAATATATATATATATATATATATATATATATACATATATATATATATATATATAATTTTAACTAACTGACTTGCAGTTCAATCAACCAAATCAACACACAACAGTCAACATATAATTAATAGTTCTAAAATACATTATAAAATATGACTATTCAGAGTTGGTGAGTTTTACTCACATTTTCGCGTTAACCGTTAAATAACGATTTGCGTCTGTTTTCAGACGGATAATTTATTTCGCTATAAATTGTAACGGGCTTTGATTCACTTCCAGTCAGTCTCATTGTGTTGCTCCCGTCCATACGATCCTGTCAGATCTTGTTTCGCTGATTTCGTCCACATATGATCAAGTTATAATGATTAGAGGTTTATACATTGTTAAATGAAAACTAACTTTAACTTATTAGTTGAACGGGCCTCACCATGTTTGAAAGTCGGCCCATTGTCATGTTTAAATCCACGACCCGTTTATACTTCCTCTCCTCCTTCCAGTTTCTTGCCTTCCATTCATATTCACTGTTCAAACATGAGGAAACACCATAGCCGCTCCCTTTTTGGCCTGTGTTCCCTTTGACTTCACTTTGGTCCCTTTTTATTTTATTGTTTGCACTGTTGCACTAAAACTCCACCATGTGGTGATTAAAACTTGTGCCCACCCTTTCTTTGAATTATTCACTGACGTCAGTTCTGTTTGTTTCCAAATTTCTTTTGCCCCCTTTAGTCTTTACACCATCATTTTCTTCCCAGTAAATAATTTCGACCTTTGTTTGGCAACGAAACAACCGACCATTTCAGAGTTCTTCACTACACAACCACACAGTGCACAGACTCCTCTACCTGCTTTAGACTATACTTTTACTTCTTCACATTTTGACCTCACACGCAAGTATTAAACTTCATTCCCTTCACAACGTTACTTTCAAAATCTCCAAAACAAAAACACAGCAGTCAACTCACTATCTCGGTCTCCCCTTTTCACCATTACAGAAAACTTCAAAACAATACCATCACATTACCCTAACACTACCAAGAACACCACTTGACAAACCAAAGTCTGCTACTTCCCTTCTTGCTGCCAACAAGTGTACAGTCCCAAATTACTTTACCATTTCATCTCTTCACAGTTCAAGCCACCTTTTCAACAGACAATACCACCACAGTCCTCCCTCAATTCCAGGAAGCAACCACTCGCAATACTTGAAATGAAATCCGTCCTCAACCTCAAAATTACTAAATACAATACATACCCCAACTGTTCTTGCCACCGACTCATCTCTGGCGTTGATCGGCCGATCTGAACTCCTCAGCACAACCACCTACACGTCCTTCACCTCTGCCGACAACGCCCCCTTTCCCAGGTTCCCTAGTCGCCTCAGATTCCACTTGAACCGCCCCCTCTTTCGAACGCTACCCACGCCAGCACAGTAGTCCATCTTCCATCACCGCCGTTCAGGTTTCCGATCCCACCAAGACGAACATAATTGTTGAGGGAAGACTTCGATTTCGATTGGAGGATGGATTGGAAATCATGGAGGAAGGAGTGATGTTTTTCGGTCGTTCATTTTATAAGGTGGAGGCGGAAAATCTGACCTAAGAACGAAAGCTTTTTGGGTTTTAGTGAGTTCAAAGGGGGTATTTATACACGGTGACAAATATCTAGATATTTTGTGTTTAGATGGAGATGTAGTGTGTGGTTAAGAAGATTGGTCCGTGGCCCTTCATTAGTCCACAAAAGTGCTTTGTATACTTCTGAGTTTTGTATAACATATGTATGATCATACATACATGTATATCTCGATACTGTCTGAAATAAAAATACCATTGAAATGAGTGATGTGCTCTGGTCCCAAAAATGTAATAATACCGGTATATGAACTCATATTGTGAAACCCCGAAATGTCGATACAGGGTGCCAAATACTCCAAATAAAAAGTTGCTTATTTAATTAATTAAAAATTACCATAAAATTCTAAAAATTAAATTATCAATATTTCCCAAAAGAACCTTGTCTAAATTCAAACCCGATCTTTAGTTATTTCGAATAATCTGTTACGGTCGATAAACGATTCTATAGCGACTATTTTAAAATTTGATTTGGACATATCTTAAAATCTACACGACGAAATCCTGATTTTTCTCTTCGACTAGAAAGATATACTCCACCAGCTCCACACGTTTCTTGTTTCACAGAAATCTAACTTAAAACGGGTTCTGTATATTCAGTTGAAGTTCAAATTGCCAAATTACGAACTGCAGCGCCATTTCGAGCTCGGTTTTAATTATAATATAATTATACGTTCTTTAATAACCCGGAAATTCTGAGCCAGTTTAAAATTTTTATTTTGGCAATTTTAGCGAATTTTGAACATTTAAAATGGATTATTTTAAATAATATCAACGAGAAATTTATTTTGAATATAATTCGACGTATATATTATACGCGTCGTCGTTAGAATATAAATATTTATGTATAATTATAAATAGAATTGAAAATGGCGCGGTAGTTCGATAATTCGATTTCAAACTTCAATTGAACGTACCGGGTGCAAAACAACCCGGATTTTAACGAAACCAAAAACAATAGGATCTAAATGATGATATCTTTCCAACGAATCCTAAAAATCAAAATTCCATAGCGGGAATCAAAAGATATGTCCAGTTGAAAATTCTGAATAGTCGCTATGGAATTCAGGCCCTTAAAAATAGACATTTTGCAAACGACCTCGGATTTCGACGAAACCACTTTTGTTGGATCCGTGATGTCAAATTATTGCTAGATTCCAAATTTCATAATTTTTCGAATCAATATGTGAGCGTGGCAAAGGAAAACGCGTTTGACCAGTTTCAGTTGATTTTAATCGACTGGAAAATGGCCATTTTTCCAACGGTCTCGGAATTTGACGAAACTAGTTTTGTTAGGACTGTATCGTCAATACGAAGCTAGAAAATATTTTCCGGGAATTTTTCGAGTTAGTATGTGACCCCAGTAAACTGAAATGCGCGTTCAAATTCAATATATAGAGTTATATGTTGACTTTGACGAAAACTGATCGAAACGACTGAATCAGCTTGCGATACATATCCCATTGTGTTCGGAATGGGGGGTAAAACGCTATGGACGACAGGCGGTGGGCCTTGTTTCGAGGTCGTATGTAAAAGTCAACGTTTTGAAAATATAAAATATAAAAAAAATTAAAACTCTCTCCCTCTCCTTTATTTCTCTCTGCCCCCCCCCCCTCCAATTCATTCCCGATCGTTCCAGGAAAAAAAAACGAAAACCCGCCGCCCCTCCCCTTAAACCGTCGCCGCCTCGAGAAGACCCCCCCCGAAGCGAACGCCACCGCCGACCGCCATTCCCCCCCTCCGCACCCCCCTCCTTGCCCGATCTCCCCTCTCTCTCCCTGTCTCTATCAAAAACCCGTCGACGTTGCCAGTCACCCCCCCTCGTGATCCACCACCGCCACAGCCGCCGACCCCCCTTCCAACGATCCTCCTCCGTCCTTCCGCTCTGCCTCCCACCCTTCACCCTCCGTCACAGAAAACCCCCTCCTCCTCCTTATTCCATTGTAAGTTTTTAATTATATAGTTATTTACTTTTATTTAGTTACATTAATTAGTTTTAAAGGGAAGGAAAATTTTCAGTTTTTATATGTTTGAAAACTGAGTTTTTATAAAATAAAAAGTTTATATATTTTTTTATTAGGAGGAAGCTTATATTATAGAAATATTAAAGAAGAAATTTTTATATAATAGAAATATTAAAGATATGATTTTTCTATAATAGAGATAATAAAAATATAATTTTTATATGATAGAAAGGTTCAAAATGTAATTTTTATTCAAGTAGTAAGTTAGAAATATAGTTTTTATATATGTAAGAATGTAAAAATTCGATTTTTATATATTGAATAGCAAGGTAAAAATTAGATTTTTATATATTGAATAGCGAAGTAAAAATTCGATTTTTATATATTGAATAGCGAGGTAAAAATTCGATTTTTATATATTGAATAGCGAAGTGAAAATGTGATTTTTATATATATAGTGGCTACGGGCAACAAAGGTGATAAAAAGGCGAGAACGATGAAGATTTCTATCAATGTAGTGTCGTGAAGTTGGGATAGCTTTCGGTGAGAACTACTCACTCAAAATTCCTTTTTCTAGTTATATATATATATATATATATATATATATATATATATAGGATGCAGACGGTGTTTAGTAGCACCCAACACAATCGTCCACAGACCATGGACTTGTTTGTTTGATTGCAAAAATTAGTTAGATTATTTGATTGAAATTGAATTGTTTGGTGGAATGAAATTGATTTGATTGATGTGTGAATGGCGTGGGCCTTCACTAGACCGGGGATAAGGCTAGGCCTCGTCCCGTTTCTAGTATCGTGCCGTTATGTCGTCGAAATTTCCTAAAATATGTTAGAAAATAAAAATATCATTTTTATTGTGTAAATGAACTGAATAAAAATTCATGTGTTAAAATAAAATGTTTTATCGTTAAAATATAATTTTTAACGTGAATGTGAATAAATAAATATTCATTTACAAACCGGACGGTTTGTTTATGTACACCTATTTGAATGACATTGATTGGGTCGATAAATTTTATACATCGCCCAACTGCACAACTAAAATCTGTGTTTGATTGTTTGAAACCCCACACGGGTGTTGGGATGAAATTTGAAGTTCACTCATCCTGATTGATTAAATATGTCGATCGATTGATTGACAGGCTGTTATAAGCGTTAGATATCTATATTTGATGCTTATACAGTGTAGTGCACTTTGGTTGATGGTTGATTATTTTCAATGCTATTATATACGTGTGATGTATGAAAAGTCCATATAATTAACATTATATGGTGATTGATTGGGCCTCATTCCAATTTAGAAAATAAAGAATATTAAAATATAAAGGTTCATGTGTTGACTGTACTCATCCGTTGAGATTAGTCATGTGTTGAACGAAATATTTTTATAATAAAATTTATATCTTTATCAATATAATATAAAGGTTCATGTGTTGACTGTACTCATCCGTTGAGATTAGTCATGTGTTGAACGAAATATTTTTATAATAAAATTTATATCTTTATCAATATAATATAAAGGTTCATGTGTTGACTGTACTCATCCGTTGAGATTAGTCATGTGTTGAACGAAATATTTTTATAATAAAATTTACATCTTTATCAATATTTGAAATAGAAATATTTGAAAACGAAATATTTGAAATAGAAATATTTGAAATAGAAATATTTGAAAAAGAAATATTTGAAACAGAACATTTGAAAATAGAAATATATGAAGCCGTGTTGATTAGATTGACGCCATTTTGAAGTGAACGATATTTATATCGATTTTATTCATTTTAAAATAAATATTGTAAAGTGATTTCGAAATCACATATTTTGAAATGAAAGTTGAATTCAAATGAAATAGAAACGAAATTGATTTCAATTGAATATGAAACGAATTTGATTTCAATTGAATATAAAACGGTTTCGAAATGAATTGAATATAAAACGATTTCGAAATGAATTGAATATAAAACGATTTCGAAATGAATTGAATATAAAACGATTTCGAAATGAATTGAATATAAAACGATTTCGAAAATGAATCGAATAGAAAACCAATTTGAAATGAATCGAATAGAAAACCAATTTGAATTGAATCAAATAGAAAACCAATTTGAATTCGAATTGAATTGAAAACGAATTCGAATTGAATTAAAAACGAATTTGAATTGAATTAAAAACGAACTGAAATGAATTCAAATTAAATTGAAATTTGAATTGAATTGAAATGAATTTTAAAACGAATTTATAAGGAAGAATTCAATTTTGATTTGAAATGAAATGGAAGTTGAAATTGTTTTTGAAACGAATTTAAAACTATTTATATAATTCGTTTTAAATAGAAATCGACGAAATATATATTATATATATTACATATATAATATAATGGCTTGAATAGAACGCGCCGCGCCGCGGCAGTTCGTGAATTTCGACTATTTATTTCGAACAAACATTACGGGAGATCCGACCGTCGGATTCTCCTAAAACCGGAACCGTTGGGTTCGTATCGAAAAGAGCTTTCTAACGAATATTAGAAATTCAAAATCTAACGGTTGGATTTGGAGATACGTCCAAATCAAATTTAGAAAAGGTCGCTGTAAGTGCAGTTCGATGGCCATTGATGGAAATCGACTGTACGGGCCCTGATAAAATTATTAAAAATAGCAATAATTTGCGTAAAATCATAAGAAATGATTTGGGAAAATTTGGGATGAAAACCCCATATTTGAAAGGATAAAAATAGATTTTTATCGAAATGAACTAGTTTTGAATTGAAATTAAAACCCATTTATTTTTAAATAAATAAATTGGATTTGAAATGGGTTTGAAATAGAATTGATTTGTTGGTTTATCGTGAGCAGTGTTTTAAATAACACCAGTTCTTTAACCCGATAATAAATAGAATGTGATTTGGGTTTGTCGTGAACTGTGTTTTAAAAGACATTAGTTCTTTAACCCAATAAAAGGAGTTTTAATGAATCTTCAATTAAATTGAAATGTGGATTGATAATTTAAATTATCAACTTTAGAAAATGAGCGAGGATGGAGTATCACCAGTTTTGCTCCAAAGCGATAGTTAAATCTTTAATTAGATTTGAACGTGAAATGGTAATTAATTTTACCGATAACACCATGGTGTTAGATATGGAGTATTACCAGTTTTGCTTCATAGGATGAATAGGTTGGGATTGGGAAATAAAATAAATAATTACTTCGATGTGGTTCGCTAATCTCGACTAGTTTGAAAAACCATAATTTGGTTTGAAATGACATCCAAAGGAAGATTAAAGGATAAATTTGAAAGGATTTATCTTGGATAAAATTAATGGGAACCTTTCCCTAAAAATGTGATTTTGTGAATAAAAGAATATTCTGAATTGGAATGAGGCGTATGTTGTGTTTGTGTAACATTTGTTTTTAATATACGCGGGTTGTTCGGAAAGTCCGGGTTTATCCCCATTCTGGATGACCGATTCGACGATATGTCGAAGATGAAGACGGTGGTTGAAGACCGGAAGTCTTCACATCGTTTGGGTGATTACTGATGATCTTGATTGGGCTGTACACCCAAGATGAGGGGCATCAGTTGGTGGTCGTCCAGACTGTAATGACCCGGATTTCTTATGGGTTAATTTTAACTATTTAATATGGATTTAAATATTTAGTTAAGTAAATAAATCAATTTTTATGGGGAGTTATCGATTTAAAAATCAATTTCAATTTAATATTGAAAATATCAAGTTATCAGAAAACGAAAATGGATTTAGTTGAATTCAAATTTTTATTTGAATTGAAAACAGTTCAAATAATTAATATGAAATTTTAACGGTAATAATATTTGAATATTATCGAGGAGAATAAATAGTTTGAAATTTAATTAATTGTTTTGAATTAAATTTCTATCAGTTTAAATTTATATCTTCCACGGATGATCGGATTGGACCTCGTGATCTATCCCAGTGTGTCTGGAATGGTGGGTGAACCCTAGAAATGACAGTTGTTGGGTTCAGAAAGGAGTTCGGAGTCAAGGGTTATCTAAATTTTGAAGGATACAGTTTTTAATTAAATTTAATTAAAATAAATATCAGTGTTGTGTGGCTCCTCCCTCTCCACCAAACCAAACAACGGTGGCCTCTTTTTCTTCCGCACAAAATCTTAAGCAAAAATGAAAGCCACGTTCTCCACTTCATCTTCACAAACAAATGTATGGCCACTGCTAAATTCCATTCCTTATAAAAACCGCGCCCCCTTTGCCTTCATAAATCGCAGTCGCTCCATTCCTTATCTCCTCTTAGGAAACCAAATTTGAAAATCCCCTTTTCTACAAAAATCAAATCGCGCTGACCTCTTCAGTCTCGACTGCAAACCAATTCAGATTCCAGAGAAGAAAAAAAAGAGAATGAGAATCGAATTCGAATTCGAATTCGTTTTCAACTTCATCACCGAGGCAAGGTTTATGAGCGACGAGCGAAGCCATGGCACTGCAACAATAAAACGTTCGAGCTAGGGCATGGGTGCGTCGGAGTTAGGGCAAATCGAGGTTCATCAGAGTGGCGGTTTCAAGCAGGAATTTGGGATCTGGTATGGATTCTGAACTTGCGCGAATTTTCCTTGTTGAAGATCTGAGTGCGGTTGGGGATTTTTGAAGGCCAGTCAGTGGATGTTAATCGACGTGTCGGCTGTAAATAGAAAGAGCACTGTCTGAACAGTCTTTAGTGGGGATGCCGGAGCTCTGGACAACGGTATTGAGTAGCTTGGTTGTTGGTTGGGATGTCTACAAAGGGTCGACAGGGTCTGAGGATAAAGAAGTGTTGTAAAGGAAAGGTAGTGTGGCTATGACTATGTATTACTGGGAGGTGATGTGACAGTCTGAACGAGGGGTCTGGAGCTGAAACGGTGGCATTGCAGCGGAGGTTGAGGCTGTCGGACATTGGTTCGATGTTGATGATGAAGTGACCATGAAGTGTTCGAGAAAATGTCACAAAGAGAAGGAGCATTATTTTGAGGTTGATTCGAAGATGTACTTCGTAGTGATCGGGTTTGAAAAGCGATAAGGTGAATAATTTATTCAAGGCGATCGAAGACACGACGATTCAAAAATTAAATAGATATTCAGCTAAGAAAAAAATCAAAGGTGAGTAAACTTCACTCACCTATTATTTAGAATTATTTTATTCAGTAAAAATAATTGTTGTTGCTTGTTTTGAATGCCTTTTGCTTGATTTATATATATTAGTTATTTAGGATATATATATATATATATATATATTGGGTTGATGATTGGTTGGATTCCCGCAGTCTCATTAGCGGATGCCCGCAGTTTCATAGCGGATGATTACCCTATACGCCCCACGCTATGATAGTGGATGACCTTCTATACCGCGATATCCTGCCTCGAAGCAGGATGGGTATTACTATGTTGACTAACATCTGTGGATGCAGGAAAACAGGTTGGAGGAATCCAACTGGATTCCTCAAAAATATATATTCTGTTTGTTTGTTTGATTTCATATATATTCATATATGATGTGTTAAAAATCAAATGATTGAAAATTGGTTGATCTGATTGTTGAAAATACCACTAGAGCTTGAATATTGATTCATAAAAATATCGGAAAGGGTATTTGATATTTAAAAAGAGAATTCTATTTTTATAAATAGAATTTGAATTTTTAATAAAACTATAGAAAATATTAACTTGTTTTGAAGGTATATAAAACAAGTGATCGAATTTATAAACTTTGTTTATAAATGAAAAGATAGGTTTTGAATCGAATTTATAAACGTTGTTTATAAATGAAAAGATAGGTTTTGAATCGAATTTATAAAGTTGTTATAAATGAAAATATGGGATTTGAATCGAATTTATAAACTTTGTTTATAAATGAAAAGATAGGTTTTGAATCGAATTTATAAACTTTGTTTATAATTGAAAAGATAGGTTTTGAATCGAATTTATAAACGTTGTTTATAAATAAAAAGATAGGTTTTGAATCGAATTTACAAACGTTGTTTATAAATGAAAGGATGGAATTTGAATCGAATTTATAAAGTTGTTTATAAATGAAAATATGGGATTTGAATTGAATTTATAAACGTTGTTTATAAATGGAAAGGTGGGATTTGAATTGAAGTTATAAACGTTGTTTATAAATAATGCAGAGAATTCAAATGGACTTTAACAATAGAATTTGAATATAGAATTCAAATGGACTTTAAACTATAGATTTGAATATAGAAATTCAAATGGACTTTAAACTATAGATTTGAATATAGAAATTCAAATGGACTTTAAACGATTTGAATATAGGATTTAAATGGAATTTAAACAATAGAATTTGAATAGATTTGAATAATAAAATTCGAATGGAATTTAAACAATAGAATTTGAATAGATTTGAATAATAGAATTCAAATGGAGTTTAACTATAGAATTTGAATATAGAATTCAAATGAAGTTTAAATATAGGGATGCAAATAGAATTCAAATGAAGTTTAAATAAAGAGAATTCAAATAGAATTGAATTGGAATTTGAATAGAGAAGTCGATAAGGAAACGAGAGTATGAGTATAATTAGAATTTGTTAATATGCAGTTAAAATATATTTGAACATGTCATGTTCAAATATGAAGGTGAAATAGACTGAAAAGTTAAGTAACAGATTTAATTAACAAATTGAGTTAAAACGATTGATATAGTTAAAATAGATTGGACAGGTATAGACATACAGGAGACAGGTATGGAATAAAGTATAGAAGTGAAATAAATAGAATGCCCGACAAAAAGGTACGTATTTAATTTCCATATGAGATTTTATGCGCCGTATCGGCAAGCCGCTTGGCTTTTTCTTTTTCTTTTTGAGATAAGAAGGACCGGGAAAGCTATTTGAAATTTCCCGATGCTCCCGGTACAAAGGAGGTTATGGCGAATTTTTTCCGGGAATTTAAGGAGATAGAATATTTTTAAGATAATTTGATAGTTAGAAATCAACGTATCGAAATACATAGAAGTCGATAAGAAAACGAACTTAGAAATAGAATAGTATAATCAAAAAGGAAGTATAAGAAAAAAATCTCGTAGGAATAGAAAGAGAAGATGTATATGTGTTTAAAGGTGAATAATCAGTTGTATGGTATTGATTATTCGAGTAAGTAGTCTTGTCTGTTTTGACGTTAAATGTTATTCAGTCAAGGTCTGAGAGGTAATTATACCCCAACTTGGTTGATTTCATGATATACCGATAAGTAGCAAGATTCAGGCTCGAAGATCAATGTGGAATAAGAATTAGTTAAATACTGTATTTGGGTTGTCGTAACGATGTTTTACACAACATCTGTTTTAACCCAATATGTGCAAAGCTTGGAAATAGAATAATGAACGTTTCCTAAGTATAGGAATAAACGAGATTGGAAAAGAGATAAGTAATTGGAATATTTTCCAATTATAAATAACATATATTTTCTAAAGTTTAGAAAATAAAAGAAGGCGATATATGGAAATGTTTTCCAAATAACGTATAAAGGCCAATATGGTTATCGAAAATATTTGGTTAACAAATATTGATAAGAAATAGAGAAGAGATTTAATTAATGGAATATTAATTAAAGGTTCAGTGATTGTTGGGTGTTTGGATGAACACTTGTTTTATTCGATAGTTAAATCATCGACTATCGAAACACTTGTTTTTATTCGATAGTTAAATCACAGACTATCGAAGTTTTGACCATCGTTGTCAATATGGAGAGACCGGTTGGATTATTATCCGAAGAACCACTCCATATCGGCAGTAGCGTGCGAATCAGATTATGTAAAGATAATCGAAGACGGAGTAGAGTGCAAGGACTTTTTCTATAAATAGAAATAGTGCCTTCAGTTCATCCTGTTCCTGGGTGACTTGTATGGATGAATGTCTGACAGAGTATTTCCAGAATGGTCACGTACATTGATTTCTTCAACCGTACCAAGAGTGGAAGCGGAGAAGGAAACTTCTTTTAGCTAACACATAATGTACTGTTGAGGACGTCAATCGGTGATTTGATGGATTTGACGATGTGACACTCGAAGTGAATCTGGTGTGATGATAAAGCGTAGCTTCTAGCCTCATCAACCGGTAAATGACAGAAATCGGGCAAGCAGCATGGCTATGTAGGTCGCACCTATTAGGGTGTATAATCACCTGATCTAGAGTTTCATTTACTTCTAAAAATCTATTGTCGATGCTGACCCATTCGGGAAACGGTTGCTGATCCCAACCGTTGGTGATATACATTCGATACTCTCAAGCGAAATGAGTGGTCGGTCATGTGTGGCTGAGTTGCAAGATGTTCTTGTTGAACTCGGTGTATTCTCCTCTAGAGATATACCAGCGGAAGGTGGTCCCATACCTTGTCATAGTTGGAAACCAAATACCCAATACGTGCTTGCGGTTTTGATTGTATATTTATATGGAACGTGAGATGCAAACGTTCCACTAGATTGTTATTTACTTGATTTAGACATTATTATAATATCAAAAAAGTTTTGATATAAAGTTAAATCAAGTGTTTGGATGTTCATAAGGGAAAAACCCGTTCCGTTATGCGGCGTGGTCTTATGAGATATCATTTAGTTTTCTGAAACTGTTTTAAACTGTTTACTCATACCAGTCCCATGACTGACCCGGAGTTTATTTTGTTTTGTTCTACCTAAACTCTTGGGTGCGTAAATTTGTACGGGCAGTCAAGTAGTTCAGGATTTTTCAGATATACTGGAAGAGCTTGGAGCAGGAGGCTTCAGGATCATATAGCTATAGTTATTTCTGCTGTGTTGTAAGTGATGTACTTTGATATTGATGTGTATTCAAGTACAGATGTATATTTCAAGTTATGTTATATATATTATATGTTATTCGTTCCGCTGTGAGATTCGTGTTACTCTGATGTTGTGTTCTTCTTCTTCTTCTATTCTAAGTTTCTATCTTATCTATCCTCACCCTCTAACTTCTTTCTATTAATGGTTCAAATTTCCGTGATATTTGGGGTTGGACTTGTGTTTTTGGTCAGCTCAAATTCTACCGGATTTTTGGGTCATTACAGTTGGTATCAGAGCTTAGGTTGAGCGAATACCTAGGCTTGTGTGTCATGTGCTCATTAGAGATAGGGTTAGTAATACCCTAGATTGAGTTTGAGTGTATATATATACGAGAGAGCGTATTTGTTATTTGATATAAAAACCGTTTTTTATTGTGTTGACTAGTCTGTTGAGTGGATTATAAATTTTGGTCGAATCGTGGGACGCCACGAAGTCGATAGGAATTTATAAACATTTGAACAGAAGATTGGACACGATATTGTTTTTAAATAGTTAAGTTGATTGTTAGGATTATAATCAAATTAGATTATAAAATGAAATAGTTATATATATATATAACCAAGTGGAATTTGTATATGAAATCAAATATACAAATGTGATAAATTGAAATTTGATTTCCAACCAGAATTAAGAATTTAAAATCCTGGGAGTTTGGAAAATATTTTTCTAAATGGAGTTTGAAAGAAATAAAGCACTGAACTCATTCAGTAGCTGGGAAATAATTCTGATGATGGTCGCAACATCACCAGTGTTCATTTTCGAGTTTCTAAGTGAGGAATTCCTGCCTTAGAAAAGTTTTGATGGAAATTTGTTTGAAAAGAAAACAAGTTGTTTGAAAATTCAAATGTTTTGAATTTGAGATAGATAAATATATGTATATATTTATATTACTTCAAAAGGAATTTTGAAATGGGAAATGGGAATATAGATTTCAAATAGAAGTAAAATAAAGGAATTTGAATATATATATATAATTCAAATGGAAGTGAAATAGAATTTGAATTCAAAGGAATTCAAATGAGTTTGAATAATGAAATTCAAATGGAATTTGTATATTGCAAATATAAGGGAATTCAAATATAGGATTTGAACATAGAAATTTAAATAGGATTTGAATAAAGAAATTTCAAATAGAAATTGTATAAGGAAATTGAAATGGAATTTGAATTCAAAGGAATTCAAAGGGATTTGAATAAAGAAAAGTCAATTAGAGATTTGAATATTAGAATTCAAAGAAGTTGAAATAGAATTTAAATTCAAAGGATTTCAAATAGAAATTGAACAAAGGAATTTAAATAGAAATTGAATAAAGGATTTCAAATGGAATTTGAATAAGGGATTTAAATAGGATTTGAATAAAGGATTTCAAATAGAAATTGAAGATAAGAAATTCAAATGGAATTTGAATATTTTAAATATATAGGATTTGAAAATTTGAAGTGAAATAGATCGGGAATATTATGTTGGAATGGATTTGATATATATTAAAAATATATCAAAATGGAGTTGAATTTATTGTAAACAAAGTTAAAATGTTTATATTTATAAATAAAATTAAAACGAGCTCGCCATAGCGCGGCAGTTCGTAAATTGGCGATTCGAACTTCAATTTAGTATACAGAACTCAATTGAAGTCGGAATTCTTTGAAACAACAATCGTCGGGACCGGTTGAACAATAGTTTTCTAATGAAAGAGAAAAATCTAGATTTCATCGTATAGATTTTGAGTTATGTCAAAATCAAATTTTTTGAAAAGCAGCGCCCGAAACCATATAAAACCATAACGGTTTAATTAAATAAATAAAAGGATTGTTAGGAAATAAAATCCGAATTGGAATTAGAAAATCCAGACTGGAAATATAAAATAAATATGAACTCCAGTGAAGTAAGTGAAATGATTTTTTTAAAAAAAACAAAAATCATATTTTAAATGGTTAAATAGAATTAACTAAATTGGAGAATAATTAGTTAAAGGAAATTTGAATCGAAATTGGGTTTTTGGATAAGTGAAAGAGATTGAGAATTTATATTCGAAATCGAATATATAACTTGAGTTGAAAATATAATTAGATTAGTCTATCATTAAGTTGACATATATTTGAACAAGTTATATTCAAATAAAAAGGGTGAAATATGCAAAACGGTTAATTAGCAACTAGTTAATGGGAATTTGAATGATTGAAATTAAATTTAACTTAAGTAAGTTAAATGGATCGAAATGAATAAATTGAGTAAAATCAATGTGAATGAAATATGAATTTGGTGTGAATAAAGGAAATACCAAAAGAGTTAAAGAGGAAATATATTTGTAACACAAATACAAAGGAAGTTATGTGCAAACAAATAGAAGGAGAAATATTTGTAAAAACATTTACAAATAGAATTTTAAAAGGAAATATTTGTAAAAACATTTACAAATAGATTAGATGAGAATAGATATTTATTTGTGAAATAAATAGAATGTTGTAGATGAGATATTTATTTGTTAAATAAATAGAATTTAATCAAAGGAATATATAGAAGATGAATAGAAAATGGAAATCTGTTTTTAACAGATAAATGGAAAGATTAATTTATAAATAACAGTTTATAAATTAAATTAAATATCTGTCATTCGATAAATGGAATATATAAGTCTGAACTTATCTAGAGAAGAGATATTGGTTTTTAACACCGATAGTTTTAAATAGAAGGGGTACACAACACTTATATAAGTGAAGTAACGATATTAAAGAGAACATTCATAAAGTGAAGAACCGTTACTAAAAGTAAATCTTTATAAATGAATAAACGTTATCCAATAGGAGCTATTCGAAAGGAGTTATCCATTATTAGTTAATCAAAGGAGTTATCGATTATTAGTAAATCGAAGGAGTTATCGATTATTAGTAAATCGAAGTGAGTTATAGAATATTGGTTATTCGAAGGAGTTATCGAATTTAGTTATTCGATGGAGTAAATCGAAAAGAGTTAAATCCAATAGAGTTAATTGATAAGAGTAAATTGAATAGAGTAAATCGAATATAGCTTATTCAAGGAAAGGTTTTCGAATCTAGTTATTCGAAAGAGAGATTATCGAATATAGTTATTTGAAGGGAAGAGTTATCGAATAGGGATTTATTCGAAAGAGAGTTACATAAGGAAGTTTGAAATGTTGAGTATCAACATAAATAAGTTCTGAAAAGATAAATGGGTTTGTAGCACTTTTTCTACCTTAGCAATTTCGAGGACGAAATTATTTTAAGTGGGGAAGATTGTAATGACCCGGATTTCTTATGGGTTAATTTTAACTATTTAATATGGATTTAAATATTTAGTTAAGTAAATAAATCAATTTTTATGGGGAGTTATTGATTTAAAAATCAATTTCAATTTAATATTGAAAATATTAAGTTATCAGAATACGAAAATGGATTTAGTTGAATTCAAATTTTTATTTGAATTGAAAACAGTTCAAATAATTAATATGAAATTTTAACGGTAATAATATTTGAATATTATCGAGGAGAATAAATAGTTTGAAATTTAATTAATTGTTTTGAATTAAATTTCTATCAGTTTAAATTTATATCTTACACGGATGATCGGATTGGACCTCGTGATCGATCCCAGTGTGTCCGGAATGGTGGGTGAACCCTAGAAATGACAGTTGTTGGGTTCAGAAAGGAGTTCGGAGTCAAGGGTTATCTAAATTTTGAAGGATACAGTTTTTAATTAAATTTAATTAAAATAAATATCAGTGTTGTGTGGCTCCTCCCTCTCCACCAAACCAAACAACGGTGGCCTCTTTTTCTTCCGCACAAAATCTTAAGCAAAAATGAAAGCCACGTTCTCCACTTCATCTTCACAAACAAATGTATGGCCACTCCTAAATTCCATTCCTTATAAAAACCGCGCCCCCTTTGCCTTCATAAATCGCAGTCGCTCCATTCCTTATCTTCTCTTAGGAAACCAAATTTGAAAATCCCCTTTTCTACAAAAATCAAATCGCGCTGACCTCTTCAGTCTCGACTGCAAACCAATTCGGATTCCAGAGGAAAAAAAAAGAGAATGAGAATCGAATTCGAATTCGTTTTCAACTTCATCACCGAGGCAAGGTTTATGAGCGACGAGCGAAGCCATGGCACTGCAACAATAAAACGTTCGAGCTAGGGCATGGGTGCGTCGGAGTTAGGGCAAATCGAGGTTCATCAGAGTGGCGGTTTCAAGCAGGAATTTGGGATCTGGTATGGATTCTGAACTTGCGCGATTTTTCCTTGTTGAAGATCTGAGTGCGGTTGGGGATTTTTGAAGGCCAGTCAGTGGATGTTAATCGACGTGTCGGCTGTAAATAGAAAGAGCACGGTCTGAACAGTCTTTAGTGGGGATGCCGGAGCTCTGAACAACGGTATTGAGTAGCTTGGTTGTTGGTTGGGATGTCTACAAAGGGTCGACAGGGTCTGAGGATAAAGAAGTGTTGTAAAGGAAAGGTAGTGTGGCTATGACTATGTATTACTGGGAGGTGATGCGACAGTCTGAACAAGGGGTCTGGAGCTGAAATGGTGGCATTGCAGCGGAGGTTGAGGCTGTCGGACATTGGTTCGATGTTGATGATGAAGTGACCATGAAGTGTTCGAGAAAATGTCACAAAGAGAAGGAGCATTATTTTGAGGTTGATTCGAAGATGTACCTCGTAGTGATCGGGTTTGAAAAGCGATAAGGTGAATAATTTATTCAAGGCGATCGAAGACACGACGATTCAAAAATTAAATAGATATTCACCTAAGAAAAAATCAAAGGTGAGTAAACTTCACTCACCTATTATTTAGAATTATTTTATTCAGTAAAAATAATTGTTGTTGCTTGTTTTGAATGCCTTTTGCTTGATTTATATATATTAGTTATTTAGGATATATATATATATATATTGGGTTGATGATTGGTTGGATTCCCGCAGTCTCATTAGCGGATGCCCGCAGTTTCATAGTGGATGATTACCCTATACGCCCCACGCTATGATAGTGGATGACCTTCTATACCGCGATATCCTGCCTCGAAGCAGGATGGGTATTACTATGTTGACTAACATCTGTGGATGCAGGAAAACAGGTTGGAGGAATCCAACTGGATTCCTCAAAAATATATATATTCTGTTTGTTTGTTTGATTTCATATATATTCATATATGATGTGTTAAAAATCAAATGATTGAAAATTGGTTGATTTGATTGTTGAAAATACCACTAGAGCTTGAATATTGATTCATAAAAATATCGGAAAGGGTATTTGATATTTAAAAAGAGAATTCTATTTTTATAAATAGAATTTGAATTTTTAATAAAACTATAGAAAATATTAACTTGTTTTGAAGGTATATAAAACAAGTGATCGAATTTATAAACTTTGTTTATAAATGAAAAGATAGGTTTTGAATCGAATTTATAAACGTTGTTTATAAATGAAAAGATAGGTTTTGAATCGAATTTATAAAGTTGTTATAAATGAAAATATGGGATTTGAATCGAATTTATAAACTTTGTTTATAAATGAAAAGATAGGTTTTGAATCGAATTTATAAACTTTGTTTATAAATGAAAAGATAGGTTTTGAATCGAATTTATAAACGTTGTTTATAAATGAAAAGATAGGTTTTGAATCGAATTTACAAACGTTGTTTATAAATGAAAGGATGGAATTTGAATCGAATTTATAAAGTTGTTTATAAATGAAAATATGGGATTTGAATTGAATTTATAAACGTTGTTTATAAATGGAAAGGTGGGATTTGAATTGAAGTTATAAACGTTGTTTATAAATAATGCAGAGAATTCAAATGGACTTTAACAATAGAATTTGAATATAGAATTCAAATGGACTTTAAACTATAGATTTGAATATAGAAATTCAAATGGACTTTAAACTATAGATTTGAATATAGAAATTCAAATGGACTTTAAACGATTTGAATATAGGATTTAAATGGAATTTAAACAATAGAATTTGAATAGATTTGAATAATAAAATTCGAATGGAATTTAAACAATAGAATTTGAATAGATTTGAATAATAGAATTCAAATGGAGTTTAACTATAGAATTTGAATATAGAATTCAAATGAAGTTTAAATATAGGGATGCAAATAGAATTCAAATGAAGTTTAAATAAAGAGAATTCAAATAGAATTGAATTGGAATTTGAATAGAGAAGTCGATAAGGAAACGAGAGTATGAGTATAATTAGAATTTGTTAATATGCAGTTAAAATATATTTGAACATGTCATGTTCAAATATGAAGGTGAAATAGACTGAAAAGTTAAGTAACAGATTTAATTAACAAATTGAGTTAAAACGATTGATATAGTTAAAATAGATTGGACAGGTATAGACATACAGGAGACAGGTATGGAATAAAGTATAGAAGTGAAATAAATAGAATGCCCGACAAAAAGGTACGTATTTAATTTCCATATGAGATTTTATGCGCTGTATCGGCAAGCCGCTTGGCTTTTTCTTTTTCTTTTTGAGATAAGAAGGACCGGGAAAGCTATTTGAAATTTCCCGATGCTCCCGGTACAAAGGAGGTTATGGCGAATTTTTTCCGGGAATTTAAGGAGATAGAATATTTTTAAGATAATTTGATAGTTAGAAATCAACGTATCGAAATATATAGAAGTCGATAAGAAAACGAACTTAGAAATAGAATAGTATAATCAAAAAGGAAGTATAAGAAAAAAATCTCGTAGGAATAGAAAGAGAAGATGTATATGTGTTTAAAGGTGAATAATCAGTTGTATGGTATTGATTATTCGAGTAAGTAGTCTTGTCTGTTTTGACGTTAAATGTTATTCAGTCAAGGTCTGAGAGGTAATTATACCCCAACTTGGTTGATTTCATGATATACCGATAAGTAGCAAGATTCAGGATCGAAGATCAATATGGAATAAGAATTAGTTAAATACTGTATTTGGGTTGTCGTAACGATGTTTTACACAACATCTGTTTTAACCCAATATGTGCAAAGCTTGGAAATAGAATAATGAACGTTTCCTAAGTATAGGAATAAACGAGATTGGAAAAGAGATAAGTAATTGGAATATTTTCCAATTATAAATAACATATATTTTCTAAAGTTTAGAAAATAAAAGAAGGCGATATATGGAAATGTTTTCCAAATAACGTATAAAGGCCAATATGGTTATCGAAAATATTTGGTTAACAAATATTGATAAGAAATAGAGAAGAGATTTAATTAATGGAATATTAATTAAAGGTTCAGTGATTGTTGGATGTTTGGATGAACAATTGTTTTATTCGATAGTTAAATCATCGACTATCGAAACACTTGTTTTTATTCGATAGTTAAATCACAGACTATCGAAGTTTTGACCATCGTTGTCAATATGGAGAGACCGGTTGGATTATTATCCGAAGAACCACTCCATATCGGCAGTAGCGTGCGAATCAGATTATGTAAAGATAATCGAAGACGGAGTAGAGTGCAAGGACTTTTTCTATAAATAGAAATAGTGCCTTCAGTTCATCCTGTTCCTGGGTGACTTGTATGGATGAATGTCTGACAGAGTATTTCCAGAATGGTCACGTACATTGATTTCTTCAACCGTACCAAGAGTGGAAGCGAAGAAGGAAACTTCTTTTAGCTAACACGTAATGTACTGTTGAGGACGTCAATCGGTGATTTGATGGATTTGACGATGTGACATTCGAAGTGAATCTGGTGTGATGATAAAGCGTAGCTTCTAGCCTCATCAATCGGTAAATGACAGAAATCGGGCAAGCAGCATGGCTATGTAGGTCGCACCTATTAGGGTGTATAATCACCTGATCTAGAGTTTCATTTACTTCTAAAAATCTATTGTCGATGCTGACCCATTCGGGAAACGGTTGCTGATCCCAACCGTTGGTGATATACATTCGATACTCTCAAGCGAAATGAGTGGTCGGTCATGTGTGGCTGAGTTGCAAGATGTTCTTGTTGAACTCGGTGTATTCTCCTCTAGAGATATACCAGCGGAAGGTGGTCCCATACCTTGTCATAGTTGGAAACCAAATACCCAATACGTGCTTGCGGTTTTGATTGTATATTTATGTGGAACGTGAGATGCAAACGTTCCACTAGATTGTTATTTACTTGATTTAGACATTATTATAATATCAAAAAAGTTTTGATATAAAGTTAAATCAAGTGTTTGGATGTTCATAAGGGAAAAACCCGTTCCGTTATGCGGCGTGGTCTTATGAGATATCATTTAGTTTTCTGAAACTGTTTTAAACTGTTTACTCATACCAGTCCCATGACTGACCCGGAGTTTATTTTGTTTTGTTCTACCTAAACTCTTGGGTGCGTAAATTTGTACGGGCAGTCAAGTAGTTCAGGATTTTTCAGATATACTGGAAGAGCTTGGAGCAGGAGGCTTCAGGATCATATAGCTATAGTTATTTCTGCTGTGTTGTAAGTGATGTACTTTGATATTGATGTATATTCAAGTACAGATGTATATTTCAAGTTATGTTATATATATTATATGTTATTCGTTCCGCTGTGAGATTCGTGTTACTCTGATGTTGTGTTCTTCTTCTTCTTCTATTCTAAGTTTCTATCTTATCTATCCTCACCCTCTAACTTCTTTCTATTAATGGTTCGAATTTCCGTGATATTTGGGGTTGGACTTGTGTTTTTGGTCAGCTCAAATTCTACCGGATTTTCGGGTCATTACACAGACGTACTTGGAGATCGATGGATATGCGAGGAAAGTGCCTCCGGTTTCGTTCAGACCCAGAACGAACTTGTAAATGGATTGTGTGTCTGACATTGTATTTTATTCTGTGTTGATTGATTTCTATTAAATATACATCTGTTTGGCGGCGGAGAATTTATTCTTTTGCTTAACGCCCTTCTCTGAGACGTACGAGCTTAGAGGTTATATATCGATAGATATCAATTGCAAGGCATGAACTGCCTGTGTGGCACGCTGAGATGCAATGATCAAGGCTTCTGTTGAAAAGCAAAGTCTTGTGGTTGATGATCAAAGCACGCCTACGTGGCAGCTTTGTGTATAACGTGAATTCGCGAGCCTCACACCTCGGTATGAGTTAAAAACGGGATACGGACCGCTGGGAGAGCACGACGTTTCTTTCTAGCTATGGTGGTGTCAGTGACTTACCAGCCCTGACATTTATATACTTTTCACCTTTGTGGTTGTTGGAATGAGGCGCCTCGATTATAGGTCTGTAAGGACCGGGAAACGTGTGTTCAGGCATAATTAATCCTCTAACATAAGTGAGGACCGGCCCAGCCGCATCCGGGGTCACCCAGAGTGCGTAACCCTGAGGCATTTGCTAGAGTGTCTCGAACGCGGAGAGGAGCTTGCCCCTTGCCTCGACTCATGATGGAAATCCAATTTCCAATACGTGTATCGCGGTTTTAATTGTAGAACTAGTATGGCGACATGATAGATGGTACCCATGCCGCCTATGATTTATATTTATGATTGAAATTGTTTTGACACTATACACTTATTATAGTATCAAATGATTTGTTTTAAACGTACCAAGCATGTTTGGCTATTATAAGGGAAAACCCTATCCTCCGGCTTGCGTTGCATTGTGTGATAGGACCTGTGTCTTATAATAGCTTCATTTTTCGAAAAAGCATTGCGCTGTTTATTCTATGCACTGGTATTCTTGGGAGGAAACCCGTTCTGTGTTATACGGCGTGGTCCCTTGAATTACTCTCTTTTAAAGTAAAGCTTTAAATAACTGTTTTAGTTCTCACACCAGTCACATGACTGACCTGGAGTTTATTGTTTTAACCTAAACTCTGGGTGCCCCTATTTTCCGCACGGTCAGCTAGTAGTTTTGGTTTTGCAGATTTATATTCACAGGATCCTGGTTTACAGCTGGAATGATATCCGGAAAGCTCTGTATCCGTATATCACCTTCAGTTGTGCTTTGTATTATTTTTCCGCTGCTATGTAATTTATTGTAATCTCTGATATTTATCGAATGTAATTTATTCAATTATACTCTGTATATCCTTGTATCTGATGGAATTGTTGTAATAACAATGAAATGTTCTTCTGTTTGTGCTCTGATTTGTCCTGTTCTCAAATGATCAGGGGTTTCGAACGGTCTAGATCGGTTTAACGACTGATTCGGATCGAGCGAAATTCCCGGCCGTTACATTTGGTATCAGAGCTTTGGTTTACAGAGCTCGAGAACAAGACATATTAGAACCATACGAAAGAATTCATCATATATTGGATTAGTAATATCCAATTAGAATGGCTCGTTAGAGATGGGATCAGTAGTATCCTAGAACGAGTGTGAAGAGTATATTTTTTCAAATGAAAACAATTTTGGTTTGAAAATTTAAATCGTTTTATACGTATTTGATTATTTATTTATTTTGAATATGGACAATCTAGTATATAAAGGTTTTGCATATACGCGTCATGAACGTATATTCGAAGTTTTAATATATTAGATAGATATAGAATCACATTCTAGTTGCCCGGGGATGATTCTGATAATGTTGCAGCGTTACCAGTATTTATTTTCGAGTGACGAAGGTATGATATCTATATATTTCCATTAGACTGGTGTGAGAACCAAAACTTATATAGTTAGAACACATTGTTGTGAATTGGCATCAAAAACATGATTTTTTGTATATATATCAAAATTATGAATTTGAAACGTTAATCCACTAATTGATTGATGTTTGTGTTGTTTGTTTATTTGTTTGATAATTTTAACCATTTATGCCTAATTGTGCCAAATGTTGAATTGTATTGAAAATTAGACGCATTTGCTTGCATATACATGTACTTACATTGAACAGGTCATAACAAGGAGGCTAGAGCCAGAGAATAAAATTTGTTTGCCCGACAAATAGGTACATGTTTACTATATAATTTACTGTTTTGTTTGGGTGATGATGATTTCATGAGCCTATTGGCTAGCCGCTTGGCTTTTTCTTTTTTCTTTTTGAGATCAGAAGGCCTATATGGCAATTTCGGGATTTTCCCGTGTCTCCCGGTGCAGGGGAGGTTATGGAGAAAATTTAGGGTGTTAGCCAAATTTTTGAAAATTTGAAAATTCTCAGAAACTGAAAAGTTGGAGAATGGAAGCCAAATCGAACGTAGAGTTGATTAATCAAACCACTTTCGACTTTGTTCCTTTTCGGGGAAGAAAAGTTTTAAGTGGGGGAGATTGTAATAACCCGGAAATTCTGAGCCAGTTTAAAATTTTTATTTTGGCAATTTTAGCGAATTTTGAACATTTAAAATGGATTATTTTAAATAATATCAACGAGAAATTTATTTTGAATATAATTCGACGTATATATTATACGCGTCGTCGTTAGAATATAAACATTTATATATAATTATAAATAGAATTGAAAATGGCGCGGTAGTTCGATAATTCGATTTCAAACTTCAATTGAACGTACCGGGTGCAAAACAACCCGGATTTTAACGAAACCAAAAACAATAGGATCTAAATGATGATATCTTTCCAAGAATCCAAAAAATCAAAATTTCATTGCGGGAATCAAAAGATATGTCAAGTTGAAAATTCTGAATAGTCGCTATGGATTCAGGCCCTTAAAAATAGACATTTTGCAAACGACCTCGGATTTCGACGAAACCACTTTTGTTGGATCCGTGATGTCAAATTATTGCTAGATTCCAAATTTCATAATTTTTGGAATCAATATGTGAGCGTGGCAAAGGAAAACGCGTTTGACCAGTTTCAGTTGATTTTAATCGACTGGAAAATGGCCATTTTTCCAACGGTCTCGGAATTTGACGAAACTAGTTTTGTTAGGACTGTATCGTCAATACGAAGCTAGAAAATATTTTCCGGGAATTTTTCGAGTTAGTATGTGACCCCAGTAAACTGAAATGCGCGTTCAAATTCAATATATAGAGTTATATGTTGACTTTGACGAAAACTGATCGAAACGACTGAATCAGCTTGCGATACATATCCAATTGTTTTCGGAATGGGGGTAAAACGCTATGGACGACAGGCGGTGGGCCTCGTTTCGAGGTTGTATGTAAAAGTCAACTTTTTGAAAATATAAAATATAAAAAAAAAAATTAAAACTCTCTCCCTCTCCTTTATTTCTCTCTGCCCCCCCCCCCCCCCAATTCATTCCCGATCGTTCCAGGAAAAAAAACGAAAACCCGCCGCCCCTCCCCTTAAACCGCCGCCGCCTCGAGAAGACCCCCCCCCCCCCCCCGAAGCGAACGCCACCGCCGACCGCCATTCCCCCCCTCCACACCCCCTCCTTGCCCGATCTCCCCTCTCTCTCCCTGTCTCTATCAAAAACCCGTCGACGTTGTCAGTCACCCCCCCTCGCGATCCACCACCGCCACAGCCGCCGACCCCCCTTCCACCGATCCTCCTCCGTCCTTCCGCTCTGCCTCCCACCCTTCACCCTCCGTCGCAGAAAACCCCCTCCTCCTCCTTATTCCATTGTAAGTTTTTAATTATATAGTTATTTACTTTTATTTAGTTACAATAATTAGTTTTAAAGGGAAGGAAAATTTTCAGTTTTTATATGTTTGAAAACTAAGTTTTTATAAAATAAAAAAGTTTATATTTTTTTTATTATGAGGAAGCTTATATTATAGAAATATTAAAGAAGAAATTTTTATATAATAGAAATATTAAAGATATGATTTTTCTATAATAGAGATAATAAAAATATAATTTTTATATGATAGAAAGGTTCAAAATGTAATTTTTATTCAAGTAGTAAGTTAGAAATATAGTTTTTATATATGTAAGAATGTAAAAATTCGATTTTTATATATTTAATAGCGAGGTAAAAATTAGATTTTTATATATTGAATAGCGAAGTAAAAATTCGATTTTTATATATTGAATAACGAGGTAAAAATTCGATTTTTATATATTGAATAGCGAAGTGAAAATGTGATTTTTATATATATAGTGGCAACGGGCAACGAAGGTGATAAAAAGGCGAGAACGATGAAGATTTCTATCAATGTAGTGTCGTGAAGTTGGGATAGCTTTCGGTGAGAACTCCTCACTTAAAATTCCTTTTTCTAGTTATATATATATATATATATATATAGGATGCAGACGGTGTTTAGTAGCACCCGACACAATCGTCCACAGACCATGGACTTGTTTGTTTGATTGCAAAAATTAGTTAGATTATTTGATTGAAATTGAATTGTTTGGTGGAATGAAATTGATTTGATTGATGTGTGAATGGCGTGGGCCTTCACTAGACCGGGGATAAGGCTAGGCCTCGTCCCGTTTCTAGTATCGTGCCGTTATGCCGCCGAAATTTCCTAAAATATGTTAGAAAATAAAAATATCATTTTTATTGTGTAAATGAACTGAATAAAAATTCATGTGTTAAAATAAAATGTTTTATCGTTAAAATATAATTTTTAACGTGAATGTGAATAAATAAATATTCATTTACAAACCGGACGGTTTGTTTATGTACACCTATTTGAATGACATTGATTGGGTCGATAAATTTTACACATCGCCCAACTGCACAACTAAAATCTGTGTTTGATTGTTTGAAACCCCACACGGGTGTTGGGATGAAATTTGAAGTTCACTCATCCTGATTGATTAAATATGTCGATCGATTGATTGACAGGCTGTTATAAGCGTTAGATATCTATATTTGATGCTTATACAGTGTAGTGCACTTTGGTTGATGGTTGATTATTTTCAATGCTATTATATACGTGTGATGTATGAAAAGTCCATATAATTAACATTATATGGTGATTGATTGGGCCTCATTCCAATTTAGAAAATAAAGAATATTAAAATATAAAGGTTCATGTGTTGACTGTACTCATCCGTTGAGATTAGTCATGTGTTGAACGAAATATTTTTATAATAAAATTTATATCTTTATCAATATAATATAAAGGTTCATGTGTTGACTGTACTCATCCGTTGAGATTAGTCATGTGTTAAACGAAATATTTTTATAATAAAATTTATATCTTTATCAATATAATATAAAGGTTCATGTGTTGACTGTACTCATCCGTTGAGATTAGTCATGTGTTGAACGAAATATTTTTATAATAAAATTTACATCTTTATCAATATTTGAAATAGAAATATTTGAAAATGAAATATTTGAAATAGAAATATTTGAAATAGAAATATTTGAAAAAGAAATATTTGAAACAGAACATTTGAAAATAGAAATATATGAAGCCGTGTTGATTAGATTGACGCCATTTTGAAGTGAACGATATTTATATCGATTTTATTCATTTTAAAATAAATATTGTAAAGTGATTTCGAAATCGCATATTTTGAAATGAAAGTTGAATTCAAATGAAATAGAAACGAAATTGATTTCAATTGAATATGAAACGAATTTGATTTCAATTGAATATAAAACGGTTTCGAAATGAATTGAATATAAAACGATTTCGAAATGAATTGAATATAAAACGATTTCGAAATGAATTGAATATAAAACGATTTCGAAATGAATTGAATATAAAACGATTTCGAAATGAATTGAATATAAAATGATTTCGGAAATGAATTGAATATAAAACGATTTCGGAAATGAATCGAATAGAAAACCAATTTGAAATGAATCGAATAGAAAACCAATTTGAATTGAATCGAATAGAAAACCAATTTGAATTCGAATTGAATTGAAAACGAATTTGAATTGAATTAAAAACGAATTCGAATTGAATTAAAAACGAACTGAAATGAATTCAAATTAAATTGAAATTTGAATTGAATTGAATTGAATTTTAAAACGAATTTATAAGGAAGAATTCAATTTTGATTTGAAATGAAATGGAAGTTGAAATTGTTTTTGAAACGAATTTAAAACTATTTATATAATTCGTTTTAAATAGAAATCGATGAAATATATATTATATATATTATATATATAATATAATGGCCTGAATAGAACGCGCCGCGGCAGTTCATGAATTTCGACCATTTATTTCGAACGGACATTACGGGAGATCCGACCGTCGGATTCTCCTAAAACCGGAACCGTTGGGTTCGTATCGAAAAGAGATTTCTAAGGAATATTAGAAATTCAAAATCTAATGGTTGGATTTGGAGATACGTCCAAATCAAATTTAGAAAAGGTCGCTGTAAGTGCAGTTCGATGGCCATTGATGGAAATCGACTGTACGGGCCCTGATAAAATTATTAAAAATAGCAATAATTTGCGTAAAATCATAAGAAATGATTTGGGAAAATTTGGGATGAAAACCCATATTTGAAAGGATAAAAATAGATTTTTATCGAAATGAACTAGTTTTGAACTGAAATTAAAACCCATTTATTTTTAAATAAATAAATTGGATTTGAAATGGGTTTGAAATAGAATTGATTTGTGGGTTTATCGTGAGCAGTGTTTTAAATAACACCAGTTCTTTAACCCGATAATAAATAGAATATGATTTGGGTTTGTCGTGAACTATGTTTTAAAAGACATTAGTTCTTTAACCCAATAAAAGGAGTTTTAATGAATCTTCAATTAAATTGAAATGTGGATTGATAATTTAAATTATCAACTTTAGAAAATGAGCGAGGATGGAGTATCACCAGTTTTGCTCCAAAGCGATAGTTAAATCTTTAATTAGATTTGAACGTGAAATGGTAATTAATTTTACCGATAACACCATGGTGTTAGATATGGAGTATTACCAGTTTTGCTTCATAGGATGAATAGGTTGGGATTGGGAAATAAAATAAATAATTACTTCGATGTGGTTCGCTAATCTCGACTAGTTTGAAAAACCATAATTTGATTTGAAATGACATCCAAAGGAAGATTAAAGGATAAATTTGAAAGGATTTATCTTGGATAAAATTAATGGGAACCTTTCCCTAAAAATGTGATTTTGTGAATAAAAGAATATTCTGAATTGGAATGAGGCGTATGTTGTGTTTGTGTAACATTTGTTTTTAATATACGCGGGTTGTTCGGAAAGTCCGGGTTTATCCTCATTCTGGATGACCGATTCGACGATATGTCGAAGATGAAGACGGTGGTTGAAGACCGGAAGTCTTCACATCGTTTGGGTGATTACTGATGATCTTGATTGGGTTGTACACCCAAGATGAGGGAATCAGTTGGTGGTCGTCCAGATGTACTTGGAGATCGATGGATATGCGAGGAAAGTGCCTCTGGTTTCGTTCAGACCCAAAACGAACTTGTAAATGGATTGTGTGTCTGACATTGGATTTTATTCTGTGTTGATTGATTTCTATTAAATATACATCTGTTTGGCGGCGGAGAATTTATTCTTTTGCTTAACGCCCTTCTCTGAGACGTACGAGCTTAGAGGTTATATATCGATAGATATCAATCGCATGGCATGAACTGCCTGTGTGGCACGCTGAGATGCAATGATCATGGCTTCTGTTGAAAAGCAAAGTCTTGTGGTTGATGATCAAAGCACGCCTACGTGGCAGCTTTGTGTATAACGTGAATTCGCGAGCCTCACACCTCGGTATGAGTTAAAAACGGGATACAGACCGCTGGGAGAGCACGACGTTTCTTTCTAGCTATGGTGGTGTCAGTGACTTACCAGCCCTGACATTTATATACTTTTCACCTTTGTGGTTGTTGGAATGAGGCGCCTCGATTATAGGTCTGTAAGGACCGGGAAACGTGTGTTCAGGCATAATTAATCCTCTAACGTAAGTGAGGACCGGCCCAGCCGCATCCGGGGTTGCCCAGAGTGCGTAACCCTGAGGCATTTGCTAGAGTGTCTCGAACGCGGAGAGGAGCTTGCCCCTTGCCTCGACTCATGACGGAAATCCAATTTCCAATACGTGTATCGCGGTTTTAATTGTAGAACTAGTATGGCGACATGATAGATGGTACCCATGCCGCCTATGATTTATATTTATGATTGAAATTGTTTTGACACTATACACTTATTATAGTATCAAATGATTTGTTTTAAACGTACCAAGCATGTTTGGCTATTATAAGGGAAAACCCTATCCTCCGGCTTGCGTTGCATTGTGTGATGGGACCTGGGTCTTATAATAGCTTCATTTTTCGAAAAAGCATTGCGCTGTTTATTCTATACACTGGTATTCTTGGGAGGAAACCTGTTCCGTGTTATACGGCGTGGTCCCTTGAATTACTCTCTTTTAAAGTAAAGCTTTAAATAATTGTTTTAGTTATCACACCAGTCACATGACTGACCTGGAGTTTATTGTTTTAACCTAAACTCTGGGTGCCCCTATTTTCCGCATGGGCAGCTAGTAGTTTTGGTTTTGCAGATTTATATTCACAGGATCCTGGTTTACAGCTGGAATGATATCCGAAAAGCTCTGTATCCGTATATCACCTTCAGTTGTGCTTTGTATTATTTTTCCGCTGCTATGTAATTTATTGTAATCTCTGATATTTATCGAATGTAATTTATTCAATTATACTCTGTATATCCTTGTATCTGATGGAATTGTTGTAATAACAATGAAATATTCTTCTGTTTGTGTTCTGATTTGTCCTGTTCTCAAACGATCAGGGGTTTCGAACGGTCTAGATCGGTTTAACGACTGATTCGGATCGAGCGAAATTCCCGGCCGTTACACGTTCTAACGTCATCGATTAAATAATATATTCGTTATTTAAATAATTAAATAAGTTAATTATTCCACTGTTAAAATACGGATCATTACATTCTTCCCCACTTAAAATAATTTCGTCCTCGAAATTGCTAAGGTAGTGGACGACCCTATCTACTGGGTAAATATTTATATGTTTACCACCTAACTCTGGTTTCACTGAACCACTTAAATTCCGATTAAAATATTAATTCATTACGACTTACTAAATTTTCAAAAATTTTGAAAATTTTCTAACACCCGGAATTTCTGGAAAATTTTTCCATAACCTCCTTTGTACAGCCCTATCGGTAAAACCACAACTCGCCTCTCTAGGCCTTCTCCAACCCAAAAGAAAATCAAACAGCCAAGCGGCTTGCCAAATTTGCTCATAAATCACCAAACTCATATGAAATATAAACTTGTACCTTTTTTGTCGGGTATATCATTATATCATTCCCATCGGTACCAGTTCTGCATATACCGTGCCATCCATATCAACTCTAATCAGTTTACTCTCAACTAAATCATTTGGTTATATCCAAGCCAAATCACATTTTAAACTCAAATCCATTATTGATCCCACAATCATTACTTAACAATCTGATTCCATTTTGTTTAACTTAGTTAGAGTTAAATCCGCATTTACTTATTCACCTTCACCATTTTAATCCATTTAACTTCATAAGTTAAATTAAAATTTTCAGAATTTTAAATTCCTGGGTTTATTACAAATCAATTTTGAAATCATAACACCAATTCAAAACTTTTGAATTTCAAAACAACTTGTTTTATCAAAATAATTCAAAACAAAAATTTTGGTAGTAATCCGTCACTTTGAAACTCGAAAATCACACTGGTGATGTGTACACCATCATCAGAATTATTTCCCAGCGATCGAAGTGATTTCAATACTATATTTCTCTCTCAAATTTGAAAACAAATTTCAAACTCTCCCAGGAACTTAAAATTTCCTTATTAAAATTCCAAATCTGATTTAAATTCAAATTTACTTCATCTTACTTGACATACTTTACTTATATGAATTCTGATTAGTTATTTATAACTATTTCACCTTTTTATAGTTCAATTCGTTTATACTAACAACCCATACAACCAATTATACTATGGTAATTTCAAAACATATCATGTTGGTTCATCGTATTCAAGTGTTTAGAAACCCTTATCGATGTTGTGGTGCCCCACTATCGACCAGAATTCATAAGCCACTCAACCAATAAAGCTCCACAATACAAAACAAATTTTTATATCAAATAACAAATACGTTCACTCGTATATATACACTCAATCTCAGTCTAGGGTATTACTAACCCCGTCTCTACTGAGTAACGCCACAGAGCCAAGGTAATTCGCTTAACTTAAGCTCTGATACCAACTGTAATGACCCGAAAATCCGGTCCAATTTGAGCTGACTAAATAACACAAGTCCAACCCCAAATTGCACTGAAAATTCAAGAAATTAATAGAAAGAAGATAGAGGGTGAGGATAGATAAGATAGAACTAGTAGAATAGAAGAAGAAGATGAACATCATCATCAGAGTAACCACGAATCTCACCGCGGAACGAATAAAATATAACATAACTTTTGAAATACAAACAGTATATGTATACAATAACATTTCAGAGTACAACACTTACAACAACAGCGGAACTAATAGCTATAGAATCTTGAAGCCTTCTGCTCCAAGCTCTCCAAGTGTATCTGTAAAATCCTGAACTACTTGACTGCCCGTAAAAATTTAGGCACCCAAGAGTTTAGGTAGAAAAAAACAAAGTAAACTCCGGGTCAGTCATGGGACTGGTATGAGTAAAACAGTTTAAAACAATTTGAACAAGTAAACGATATCTCATAAGACCATGCCGTTTAACGGAATGGATTTTTCCCTTATGAGAATCCAAAATATCTTTATATCAAAAAACCTTTTGATATTATAATAATGTCTATCAACCGCAATATAATAACCATCTAGCAGAAACGCTTTCATCTCACGTTCTACATATATAGTATACAATCAAAACCGCAAGCACGTATTGGGTAATGGATTTCCACTATGACAAGGTATGGAACCACCTTCCGATCAGTGTACTCTAGGAACGATACACTGGAGTTCAACAAGAACATCTTGCAACTCAGCCACACATGACCGACCACTCATTTCGCTTGAGTGTATCGAATGTACATCACCAACGGTTGGGATCAGCAACCGTTTCCCGTATATATATGGGACAACATTGATAGATTAAAGAAGCAAATGAATATTCTCTAGATAGGTGATTATACACCCTACTTCGGTGCGACCGACTTAGCCATGCTGCCTGCCCGATTTTTGTCATTTACCGGTTGTTGAGGCCAGAGGTTACGATTACTTTCCATTCATTGATAACACGATCACTTTGAATGCCACATTATCAAATCCGTTAATCACCAATTGATTTGCACAAATATTCTGGATGTTATGCTAAGGGAATAAATCCGTTTCCACCATATATATTTGTACAGACCAACCATATTCGATCATTGGAAATACTCTGTCAGACACTCGTCCATATACGTTCGTTCTGGGACTGAACGAAACCGAAGGCACTATTCAGTACATCCATCTTAATCCATTGTTGTCTAAGATTTATACAACAGCCCTTGCACTTTACTCTGTCTTCCAATTTTCTTCGGCATGTTCGCAACGCTTACGCCAATACAGAGTGGTTCTTTGGATAAGAATCCAACTGGTCTCTCCATATTAACAACGTTAAAATGGTCAAACTTTGATAGTCTGTAATTTAACTATCAATGAAAACATGTCGGTGTTCACACAACGATCTTAATTCCAAATGGAACTATCGATCAAATCATCCAACATATGTGTGTATATATATATATATATATATATATATATTTCCTTATTTTCTCTGATTAGAAAATATACGTTTATTTACATTGGAAAACATTTCCAATCCTCATTCACGCATTACTACCATTCCACAACTATTAGTCCCTAACTGTAAACTAGTAAGAGAACAATTCTCTAAGTATAAACCCTGAAGGCCGAAACCAACATCAGATCAACACTCAGAAAAATATTCAACTTACCAATCTCTAGTCAGTTTCTAATATTGTTTAACTCTATTTGATTTACTCTTATTCGAATAATTAATATTCGATTAACTCCATTCGCTTAACTTGACTCGATTGACTCGACTCGAATAACTTGATTCAAATAACCACTTGACTAACTTGATTCAAATAACCAAACTCAACTTAACTTGATTCACCTAACCAACTTGACTTAACTTGATTCACCTAACCAACTTGACTTAACTTGATTCACATAACCAACTTGACTTAACTTGATTCACATAACCAACTTGACTATCGTGGTTAACTCTTTTCGATTAACTCCTTTTGATTTACTCTTTTCGAATACTATAAGTCGATTAACTCTATTTGAATAATTTTACTCGACTAACTCGACTCGAACGACTGCGTTCGACTAATTCCTTTTATAATTCTATTTATTTTCCTAAATAAATATTCCTTTTATAAATACCTTCGATTTTATAAATAATTCATTTTCAATAACTCTTCGAAAATTCCTCTTTCTATATTCCAGTATTTTGTATGGTATTTTATATACCAAACCAGAAAGATCGATATCATTTTAAACACACATAATCAAACAGATTATATTACCTCATATATTACAATATATGATAAACAGTAAAATAAATGTTGAGGAATCCAGTCGGATTCCTCCAACCTGTATTCCTGCATCCACAAATGTTATACAATAAAATCAACATCACTTTCAGTTCAGTACGAATTATTCTGATAAACAGAATCTATATATATATACATATATATATATATATATATATATATAATTTTAACTAACTGACTTGCAGTTCAATCAACCAAATCAACACACAACAGTCAACAGATAATTAATAGTTCTAAAATACGTTATAAAAATATGACTATTCAGAGTTGGTGAGTTTTACTCACATTTTCGCGTTAACCGTTAAATAACGATTTGCGTCTGTTTTCAGACGGACAATTTATTTCGCCATAAATTGTAACGGGCTTTGATTCACTTCCAGTCAGTCTCATTGTGTTGCTCCTGTCCATACGATCCTGTCGGATCTTATTTCACTGATTTTCGTCCACGTATGATCAAGTTATAATGATTAGAGGTTTATACATTGTTAAATGAAAACTAACTTTAACTTATTAGTTAAACGGGTCTCACCATGTTTGAAAGTCGGCCCATTGTCATGTTTAAATCCACGACCCATTTATACTTCCTCTCCTCCTTCCAGTTTCTTTCCTTCCATTCATATTCACTGTTCAAACATGAGGAAACACCATAGCCGCTCCCTTTTTGGCCTGTGTTCCCTTTGACTTCACTTTGGTCCCTTTTTATTTTATTGTTTGCACTGTTGCACTAAAACTCCACCATGTGGTGATTAAAATGTGTGCCCACCCTTTCTTTGAATTATTCACTGACGTCAGTTCTGTTTGTTTCCAATTTTCTTTTGCCCCCTTTAGTCTTTACACCATCATTTTCTTCCCAGTAAATAATTTCGACCTTTGTTTGGCAACGAAACAACCGACCATTTCAGAGTTCTTCACTACACAACCACACAGTGCACAGACTCCTCTACCTGCTTCAGACTATACCCTTACTTCTTCACATTTTGACCTCACACGCAAGTATTAAACTTCATTCCCTTCACAATGTTACTTTCAAAATCTCCAAAACAAAAACACAGCAGTCAACTCACCATCTCGGTCTCCCCTTTTCACCATTACAGAAAACTTCAAAACAATACCATCACATTACCCTAACACTACCAAGAACACCACTTGACAAACCAAAGTCTGCTACTTCCCTTCTTGCTGCCAACAAGTGTACAGTCCCAAATTACTTTACCATTTCATCTCTTCATAGTTCAAGCCACCTTTTCAACATACAATACCACCACAGTCCTCCCTCAATTCCAGGAAGCAACCACTCGCAATACTTGAAATGAAATCCGTCCTCAACCTCAAAATTACTAAATACAGTACATACCCCAACTCTTCTTGCCACCGACTCATCTCTGGCGTTGATCGGCCGATCCGAACTCCTCAGCACAACCACCTACACGTCCTTCACCTCTGCCGACAACGCCCCCTTTCCCAGGTTCCCTAGTCGCCTCAGATTCCACATGAACCGCCCCCTCTTTCGAACGCTACCCACGCCACCACAATAGTCCATCTTCCATCACCGCCGTTCAGGTTTCCGATCCCACCAAGCGAACATAATTGTTGAGGGAAGACTTCGATTTCGATTTGAGGATGGATTGGAAATCGTGGAGGAAGGAGTGATGTTTTTCGGTCGTTCATTTTATAAGGTGGAGGCGGAAAATCTGACCTAAGAACGAAAGCTTTTTGGGTTTTAGTGAGTTTAAAGGGGGTATTTATACACGGTGACAAATATCTAGATATTTTGTGTTTAGACGGAGATGTAGTGTGTGGTTAAGAAGATTGGTCCGTGGCCCTTCATTAGTCCACAAAAGTGCTTTGTATACTTCTGAGTTTTGTATAACATATGTATGATCATACATACATGTATATCTCGCTACTGTCTGAAATAAAAATACCATTGAAATGAGTGATGTGCTCTGGTCCCAAAAATGTAATAATACCGGTAGATGAACTCATATTGTGAAACCCCGAAATGTCGATACAGGGTGCCAAATACTCTAAATAAAAAGTTGCTTATTTAATTAATTAAAAATTACCATAAAATTCTAAAAATTAAATTATCACTATTTCCCAAAAGAACCTTGTCTAAATTCAAACCCGATCTTTAGTTATTTCGAATAATCCGTTACGGTCGATAAACGATTCTATAGCGACTATTTTAAAATTTGATTTGGACATATCTCAAAATCTACACGACGAAATCCGGATTTTTCTCTTCCACTAGAAAGATATACTCCACCAGCTCCACACGTTTCTTGTTTCACAAAAATATAACTTAAAATGGGTTCTGTATATTCAGTTGAAGTTCAAATTGCCAAATTACGAACTGCAGCGCCATTTCGAGCTCGGTTTTAATTATAATATAATTATACGTTCTAACGTCATCGACTAAATAATATATTCGTTATTTAAATAATTAAATAAGTTAATTATTCCACTGTTAAAATATGGGTCATTACAGGATGATTTCCCTATACGCCACCACAAATATATATTAGTGGATGACCTTCTATACCACGATATCCTGTCTCGAAGCAGGATGGGTATTACTATGATGACTAACGTCCGTGGATGCAGGAAAACAGAATGGAGGAATCCGACTGGATTCCTCAAAAATATATAATCTGTTTGTTTATTTGTTTGCATATACACTGTCACATATGGTGTGATAGAAACCTGAAATAAATAATTGGTTGTTAGTGTTTAAATATCATGGGGCCTAAGTGATAATTTATAAAAAATATCCTGAAAAGGGATATTTGAGATTTAAAAGGGAAATTCTATTTTCTAAAATAGAATTTGAATTTTTTAAATAGATTTGAAATATTAACTTGTTTTATAAAGAAATAAAACAAGTAGTTCCTTTATAAACGAAGTTTATAAATAGTTCTTTTATAAACGAAGTTTATAAATGAAGTGAAAAGAATTATCATTGGATAATTCAGAAATAAAAATACAAGTGTGAAATTGAAAGGGAAATCTATTTTCCAAAGGTAGAAATATCGATTTCAAATGGAATTGAAATCGAGACTTATTTAAAGAATGAATAAAGAAAGTTTGAAAAGGAATTTGAATAAAGGAAATTCAAACATAGAATTTAAATAAGAAAATTCAAAGAGGATTTGAATATAGAAATTCAAAGGGATTTTGAATATATGAAATTCAATGGAATTGGAATAGAAATTGAATATAGAAATTCAAAGGGAGTTTGAATATATGAAATTCAATGGAATTGAAATAGAGTTTGAATATAGAAATTCAAATGGGGTTTGAATATAGAAATTCAAATATAGAATTTGAATATAGAAAATATAAAGGAATTCAAATATAGAATTTGAATATCGAAAGTGAAATGGAATTTGAATAAAGAAATTCAAATGGAATTTGAATATAGAATTCAAATGGAATTAAAATATAGGATTTGAATATATAGAATTCGAATGGAATTTAAACTATAGAATTTGATACATATAATTTGAATAATATAAGTGATATAAAATATGAATAGAAATTGAATAGAATTAACTAAGTCGAAGAGGAATTAGTTAATCGAGTTTTGAATTTGAAGTTGAACTTTAAAAGGTGAATTGGATTTGTAAATGTATATTCGAAATCGAATATAGAACTTAAGTTTGAAATTTGAATTCAAATCAGTTAATAAGCAAATTAAAATATATTTGAACATGTCATGTTCAAATATAAAAGTGAAATAGACTAAAGAGTTAATTAACAAATTAATTAACGAATTGAGTTAAACGATCGGGTATAGTTGAATTAAATTGGACAGGTATAAATATACCGGAGACATGTATGGGATAAGGTTAATGAAGGTATATAAATAGAATGCTCGACAAAAAGGTACGTATTTAATTCATATATGAGATTTTATGCGCCGTATCGGCTAGCCGCTTGGCTTTTCTTTTTCTTTTTGGATTGGTGAGGGCCATGGGAGGCTATTTGAAATATCCCGATGCTCCCGGTACAAAGGAGGTTATGGCAAATTTTTCAGGGAATTTAAGGAGTTAGAATATTTTTAAGAAGTTTGATAACTCGAAATCCATATATCAATATATATAGAAGTCGATAAGGAAACGAACTTAGAAATAGAATAGTATAATCAAAAAGGAAGTCTAGAATGAAATCTAGTAAGAATAGAAAGAGAAAGTGTATACGTGTTTAAAAGTGAATGAGTAGTTGTATGGTATTGATTATTCGAGTAAGTAGTCTTATCTGTTTTGACATTATAAATGTTATTCAGTCAAGGTCTGAGAGGTAGTTATACCCCAACTTGATTGATTTCACTATTAACAAATAAATAGTAAGATTTCAGGCTCGAAGATCAATGTTGGATAAGAGTTAGTTGAATATAGTATTTGGGTTGTCGTAACGATGTTTTACACAACATCCGTTTTAACCTAAATAAGTGTAAACTTGGAAATAGGATAAAGAATATTTCCTAAGTATAGAAATAAACGAGATCGGAAAAGAGATAAGTAATTGGAATATTTTCCAATTATAAATAGCATATATTTTCTAAAGTTTAGAAAATAAAGGAAGGCGATATATGGAAATGTTTTCCAAATAACGTATAAGGCCAATATAGTTATTGAAAATATTTGGGTAACAAATATTAATAAAGAAATGGAGAAGTGATTTAATTAATGGAATATTAATTAAGGGCTCAGTGATTGTTTGATAATTGGATGAACACTTGTTTTCTTCGATAGTTAAATCATCGACTATCGAAACACTTGTTTTTATTCGATAGTTAAATCACAAACTATCGAAGTTTTGACCATCGTTGTCAATATGGAGAGACCGGTTGGATTATTATCCGAGAACCACTCCGTATTGGCAGTAGCATTGCAAATCAGATTATATGAAGATATTCGAAGATGGAGTAGAGTGCAAGGACTTTTTCTATTAATAGAAATAGTACCTTCGGTTCATCCTGTTCCTGGATGACTTGTGTGGATGAATGTCTGACAGAGTATTTCCAGAAAGGTCATGTACATTGATTTCTTCATCCGTACCAAGAGTGGAAGCGGAGAAGGAAACTTCTTTAGCTAACACGTAATGTACTATTGTAGACGTCAATTAGTGATTTTCGATGGATCTGACAAAGTGGCATTCGAAGTGAATCTGATGTGATGATAAAGCGTAACCTCAAGCCTCATCAACAGGTAAATGACAGAAATTGGGCAGGCAGCATGGCTATGTAGGTCGCACCTATTAGGGTGTATAATCACCTGATCTAGAGTTTCATTTACTTCTAAAAATCTACTGTCGATGTTGTCCCATTCGGGAAACGGTTGCTGATCCCAACCGTTGGTGATATACATTCGATACACTCAAGCGAAATGAGTGGTCGGTCATGTGTGGCTGAGTTGCAAGATGTTCTTGTTGAACTCGGTGTATTCTCCTCTAGAGATACACCAGCGGTAGGTGGTTCCATACCTTGTCATAGTTGGAAATCCATTACCCAATAAGTGCTTGCGGTTTTGATTGTATATTATATATGTGGAACGTGAGATGCAAATGTTCCACTAGATTGTTATTTACTTGATTTAGACATTATTATAATATCAAAAGAGTTTTGATATAAAGATTATTATTCCTTTCAAAAGGATTTTTGAAAGTTAAGTCAAGTGTTTGGATTCTCATAAGGGAAAAACCCGTTCCGTGTATACGGCGTGGTCTTATGAGATATCATTTAGTTTTCTGAAACTGTTTTAAACTGTTTACTCATACCAGTCCCATGACTGACCCGGAGTTTATTTTGTTTTGTTCTACCTAAACTCTTGGGTGCCTAAATTTGTATGGGCAGTCAAGTAGTTCAGGATTTTACATATCTATCTAAAGGAGCTTGGAGCAGGAGGCTTTAGCGTTAATGATATATTATATTTTGTTCCGCTGTGTTGTAAGTGCTGTACTCTGATAAGTGTATGTTATACAGTTGAAATTTTGTATTTCAAAAGTTATGATATATTATATTTTGTTCCGCTGCGATGTGAGATTCTGTGTTGTTATTTCTGTTCTTCTTCTATCTTTTTATTCTAAAAAAATGTTTCGTATTTTCGTGATATTTAGGTTGGACGTATAATGAATATAGTCAACTCTGATATTGCGGATTTGCGGGTCATTACACATGAATTCGCGAGCCTCACACCTCGGTATGAGTCAAAAACGGGATAAGGACCCAAGGAGTGCACGACGTTTCTTTCTAGCTAGTGGTGGTGTTAGTGCTTAAACTGGCTGACATTTATATATACTTTTCACCTGTGTGGTTGTTGGAATGCGAGGCGCCTCGTATATATGGTCGATAACTGGTACTTTGTGAGCCGACGTACAGACCATAATATATAGGTCCTATAGGACTGGGAAACGTGTGTCCAGGAATTGCCAATCCTCAAAAGTAAGAGAGGACCGGCCTTGGAGGTTCCAAGGGATCGTTGTGTGTGGTCCTGAGGCATTCGCTAGAGTGTCTCGAATCAGAGAGGAGCTTGCCGCTTGCCTCGACGCATGATGGAATCCAATTTCCAATACATGACTTTCGGTTTTATTTGTAGAGCCTAGTACGGTGACATAGTGGTATGGGTCACTTATGTCGTCTATGATTTATACATTATGATTGAAGTTGCTTTCTTCACTTATAAAAATAATAAAATATGAAATTTCACGTACCAAGCATTTTTGGCTATTATAAGGTAAAAACCCTATCCTCCGGCTTGCGTTGCATTGTGTGATGGGACCTGGATCTTACAATAGCTTTATTCTTCTTTATTTAGCATTGTGTTGTTGTTTTTTGCACGGGTATTCTTGGGGTAAAAACTCGTTCCTTGTTATACGGCGTGGTCCCTTGATTTACCTAACTTTAAAAATAAAGATTAATAACTGTTTTAGTTCTCACACCAGTCACATGACTGACCTGGAGTTTATTGTTTTAACCTAAACTCCGAGTGCCCCTATTTTCCACACGGGCAGCTAATAGTTTTGGTTTTGCAGATTTATATTCACATGATCCTGGTTTACAGCGGGAATGATATTCGGAAAGCTCTGTATCCGTATATCTCCTTTCAGTTGTGTGTTGTATTATTTTACCGCTGCTATGTATTTAAATGTAATTTAAATCTCTGATATTTGTAAAAATGTGTAATATTCATTCATACTATGTATATTCTTGTATTCTGATCGAATTATTGTAATAAGCAATGAAATGTTCTTCCGTTTGCGACCTGATTGGTCTTGTCCTCATCTTAATTCGGGATTTCCTTACCGAGGAAGTTCGGGTTGTTATAGAGTGGTATCAGAGCTTTGGTTTACAGAGCTCGAGAACAAGACACATTAGAACCATACAAAAGAATTCATCAGATATTGGATTAGTAATATCCAATTAGAATAACTCGTTAGAGATAAGACGAGTAGTATCCTAGAACGAGTGTGAAGAGTATATTTTTCAAATGAAAACAATATTGTTTTGAAAATTGAATTCAAGTATACGTATTTGAATATTTTATTTGTATTGAATTTGGACAATCGAGTATATAAAGATTTCATGTATACATGTCATGAACGTATATTCGAAGTTTTAATACACTGGATAGATATAGAATCACATTCTAGACACCCGGGGATAATTCTGATGGTGTGGCCACATCATCAGTATTTATGTTCATGTTTCGAAGGTGTGATTTCTTTATATTTCCATCAGACTGGTGTGAGAACCAAAACTAGATAAGTTTATTGTTCTGATTTGGGATCAAAAACATGATTTTCTGTATATGTATCAAATTATGAATTTGAAACGTTAATCCACTAATTAATTGATGGTTGTGTTGTTTGTTTATTGGTTTGATAAATTTTGAACCATTTATGCCAAAATTAACCGAATATTGAACTGTATAGAAAATTGTTTGAAAATGCATGCATATACATGTACTTACATTGAATAGGTCGTAGCAAGGAGGCTAAAGCACAAGAATAAAATTGTTTGCCCGACAAATAGGTACACGTTTGTTGTATTTCTTGGGTTTGGATGATTTTATGAGCCGATTCGCTAGCCGCTTGGATTTTTCTTTTTCTTTTGTATTGAAGAAGGCCATGGGAGGCTATATGAAATATCCCGAAGTCCCCGGTGCAGGGGAGGTTATGGAGAAATTTTTCGAAAATTTAGGGTGTTAGCCAAATTTTTGAAGAATTTGAAAAGTTCTTAAAAACTAAAAAGTTGAAGAACTTAAGCCGTAAAGAAAATAATGAGAGTTGAGTTGATTAATTAAACAACTTTCGGCTTCGTTCCTTTTCGGGGACGAAAAGTTTTAAGTGGGGGAGATTGTAACAACCCGGAAATTATGAGCCAATTTCAAATTTTTATTTTGTCAATTTCAATGAATTCTGAATATTTAAAATGAATTATTTTAAATATTAACAACGAGAAATTTATTTTGAATAGAATTAGAACGTATATATTTATATAGATCGTTGTTAGAATTTAAATATTTTATTTTAATTATAAAAGGAATTGAAAACGGTGCGGTAGTTCGATAATTCGATTTCAAAGTTCAATTGAATGTACTCAGTGCAAAATAAACCGGATTTTGGCGAAACCAAAAATATTAGAATCTAATTGAGGATATCTTTCCAATGAATCCGAGAAATCAAAATTTCATAGTGGGAATCAAAAGTTATGTCCACTTGAAAATTCAGAATCGTCACTATGAAATTCTGGCCCTTAAAAATGGAAATTTTGCAAACGATGTCGGTTTTCGACGAAACCACTTTTGTTGGATCCGGGATGTCAAACTATTGCTATGTTTTAAAATTCGTAATTTTTCGAATTAATATGTGAGTGTGGCAAAGGAAAACGCATTTGACCAGTTTCAGTTGATTTTAGTCGACTGGAAAATGGCCATTTTTCAAACGGTCTCAGAATCCGATGAAATTAGTTTTGTTAGGATCGTATCGTCAATACGAAGCTAGAAAATATTTTTCGAAGATTTTACGAGTTAGTATGTGGCCCCGGTAAATTGAAATGTGCATTCAAATTCAATATATAGATTTATATTTTGATTTTGATGAAAATTGATCGAAACGATCGAATCAGCTTACGATACATATCCCATTGTGTTCAGAGTGGGGGTAATTAGCTATGGACGACAGTCGGTGGGTTCGATTTCGAGTTCGCCAATAAAAGTTGCTTTTTGGAATTAAATAAATAAAATCTCTCTCTTCCTTTTACCTCTGCAACCCCCCCCCCCCCGGTGTTAATTCCGTTCAAAAAAAAAAAAACAATCGCGCCCTAGCGCGATGGCCCTTCCACTGCCGACAAGGCGGGCGCCACCGCCCACCGCCGATCGAGACCCCCTCCCCGCGTTGCGCCCCTCTCCCTCCTCCTCTTCTCCTTCCCGCTTCCCTCCTTCTACTCGGCGTGAACCCCAAACACCCCCCTTTCCGAAACCCTAGCTGTCGGAGCGCCATGGCGCCACTATCCGCCACCCACACGACCCCGCCGACCCCCTCCGACCTCAGGCGACGGTGAACCCCCTTCCCTTCAAAACAAAGGTAAAAATTGTTTATTTCAGTTCTTCAACTATTTCCTTATATAAAACTGAAGAAAATTAAATGATGATCTATATAGTAATAAAAAAAAAATGATTTTTATATCATATAGATCATGAGAATATGATTTTATATAATGTAGAGTAATAAAGATGTGATCTTTATAGAAGTAGCAATGTAAAAATATGATTTTTATAGTATAAAAAAATAGAATTTTTTTATCTATATAGTAGCTATGTAAAAATAGAATTTTTTTTATCTATATAGTAGCGATGTAAAAATATAATTTTTATCTATATAGCAGCGATGTAAAAATAGAATTTGTATCTATATAGTAGCGGTGTAAAAATAGATTTTTTATCTATATAGTAGCGGTGTAAAAATAGAATTTCTATCTATATAGTAGCGGTGTAAAAATAGAATTTTTATCTATATAGTAGCGATATAAAAATAGAATTTGTATCTATATAGTAGCGGTGTAAAAATAGAATTTTTATCTATATAGTAGCGGTGTAAAATTAGAATTTTTATCAGTATAGTAGCGGTGTAAAAATAGAATTTTTATCTATATAGTAGCGGTGTAAAAATAGAATTTTTATCTATATAGTAGCAATATAAAAATGTAATTTTTATATGCATAGCAACAATGTAAAAATGTGATTTTTATATACGTAGTGGCTACAGACAACAAAAGTGACAAAAGGCGAGCACGTCGAAGATTTCTGCATAAGAAGAGTCATGGCGTTTGGTTTAGCTAGTTGGTGAGAACTTCTCACTTTAACTCTTCTTTTCTGGTTAAAAATATATACTATGATGCAGACGGTGTTTAGTAGCACCCGACACCCGTCGTCCAAAGACCATGGATGACTTTTTTGTTTAATTGTTTGTTGTGAGGAAAATTGATTGTGTGATGTGAAATAAAATAAAATATTTATATAGTTAAAAATATTTTATCGTTAAAAATATAATTTTTAACGTGAATGTGAATGAATAAATATTCATTTACAAACCGGACGGTTTGTTTATGTACACCTTTTTGAAGGATATTGATTGGGACGATAAATTTTACACATCGCCCAACTGCACAAATAATATTTAGTGTTTGTTGATTTGAAATCCCACACGGGTGTTGGGATGATATTTGGCGTACACTAATCCCAATTATTTAGTTGTATGTCGATCGATTGGTCGACAGACTGTGTGAGCATTAATTATTTATATTTGATGCTTGCAGTTGTGTGGTGCACTTTGGATGATGGTTGATTATTTATCGTTGCTATTATATACATGTGTTGTATGGAATCCATATATTTAACATTATATGGTAATTGATTGGGCCTCATTCCAATTTGGAAAAGAAATATATATTCATGTGTTAAATAGAAGAAATATATATATATTCATGTGTTGAATAGAAGAAATATATATTCATGTGTTGAAAATATTCATGTGTTGAGTAAAATATTTTAACAATAAAATTTATACCTTTATCACAATTTTATAAAATATATTAAATAATAGAAATAGTCATGTGTTGACAGTGCTCATGTGTTGAGAATATTCATGTGTTGAAAGAAATATAGATTCATGTGTTGAATAGAATAAATATTCATTTGTTGAATAGAATAACGAAGTTATTGAAATATATAAAGTCGTGTTAATTAGAGATGCGCTATTTTGATGTGAATGATATTTATATCGATTATATTCGTTTTTATAATGAATATAGAAAAGGAAGTGATTTCAAAATATAACGTTTTGAAAATATTATCATTTGTATATCGATGATGTGGAATATCAATTTTGTCAAAATTGAATATGAAGTTGAAATCGTTTCGAAAACGAATTTAAAACGATTTGTAAATTATGTTTCTAAAGGAAATCGACGAAATATATATAATATATATATTATATATATGATGGCCTGAATAAAACGCGCCGCGCCGCGGCAGTTCGCGAATTTCGACCATTGACTTTGAATGGACAGTATGGGAGATCCGACCGTCGGATTCTCCTGAAACCGGAACCGTTGGGTTCGTATCGAAAAGAGCTTTCCAATGAATATTAGAAATTTGAAATCTAACGGTTGGATTTGGAATTATATCCAAATCAAATTTGGAAAAGGTCGTTGTAAGTGCAGTTCGATGGCCGTTGATGGAAATCGACTGTACGGGCCTTGATAAAATTATTAAAAATAGTAATAATTTATGTAAAATCATAAGAAATGATTTGGGATGAAAAACTCCACGTTTGAAAAGATAAAAATAGATTTTTATCGAAATGAACTAGTTTTGAACTAGAATTAAAATTAATTTATTTTTGAAATAAATAAATTGAATTTGAAAGTGGTTTTAAAAATAATCAGAATTTCCAATATACGAATTGGAATGGATTTGAATCAAAATTATCTTCGAAATATTTCGATGTTGGATTTCGTGATTATACAGATATGGTTGTGGAAATTTGAAAGATATATTTATATCGTTATTTCCAATACGATATTTGTTGGTTCCAGAATTTGATATTGAATATAAGCCGATATATTTTCTATTCAGAGCCATGTATTTAATATCAAATGGGATTTTGGGTTCGTCGTGAATGGTGTCTTGAATAACACTGTTCTTGGACCCAGTGTAGAAAAGATTAAATCTTTCTATTTAGATTTAATGAAGTGTACCAATTAAATAATATTTAATTGGAATTGAATTTGAATGTGATTTTGGGCTTATCGTGAACCGTGTTTTAGATGACATTGGTTCTTTAACCCAGTTAAATACAGGATATTGATTTTTGGGAAAATTAAAACTAAGTGGAGTTTTAATGAATCATTAATTAGATTGAATTGTGAATTGATAATTTAAATTATTAAATTTGAAAAGTGATCGAAGATGGAGTATCACCATTTTTGCTCCAAAGCGATAGTAAAATCTTTAATTAGTTTTGAACGCGAAATGGTAATTAATTTTACCGATAACACGGTGGTGTTAAATATGGAGTATTACCAGTTTTGCTCCATGGGATGAATAGGTTGGGATTGGGAAATAAAATAAATAATTACTTTGGTGTGGTTCGCTAATCCCGACTAGTTTGGAAAACCATAATACAGTTTGAAATGATATCCAAAGGAAGATTAAAGAATAAATTTAGAAGAATTTATCTTTGATAAAATTAATGGGAACCTTTCGCTAAGAATGTGAAGATTTGAATAAAAGAATATTCTGAATTGGAATGAGGCGTATGTTGTGTTTGTGTAACATTTGTTTATTATATAAATGGGTTATTCGGAAAGGCCAGGTTTATACCCATTCTGAATAACCAATTCGATGACAAGTCGAAGATGAAGACGGTGGTTGAAGACCGGAATTCTTCACATCGTTTGGATGATTCATGTCAATCTTGATTGGGCTGTACACCCAAGATAAGGGAATAGGTTGGAGATCGTCCAGACGTACTTGGAAATCGATGGATATGCGAGGAAAGTGACTCCGGTTTCGTTCAGACCCAGAACGAACTTGTAAATGGACTGTGTGTCTGACATTGGATTTTATTCTGTGTTGATTGATCTCTATTAAATATACATTCGTTTGGCGACGGAAAATTTATTCTCTTGCTTAACACCCTTCTCTGAGACGTACGAGCTTAGAGGTTGTATATCGATGGACATCAGTTGCATGGAGTGAATTGCCTGTGTGGCACGCCTAAGTGGCAAATGATCAAGGCTTCTGTTGAAAAGCAAAGTCTTGTGGTTGATGATCAAAGCACGGCCTGTGTGGCGCAGCTTTTTGTATAGCGTGAATTCGCGAGCCTCACACCTCGGTATGAGTCAAAAACGGGATAAGGACCCAAGGAGTGCACAACGTTTCTTTCTAGCTAGTGGTGGTGTCAGTGCTTAAACTGGCTGACATTTATATATACTTTTCACATGTGTGGTTGTTGGAATGCGAGGCGCCTCGAATATATGGTCGATAACTAGTACTATGTGAGCCGACGTACAGACCATTATATATAGGTCCTATAGGACCGGGAAACGTGTGTTCAGGAATTGCCAATCCTCAAAAGTAAGAGAGGACCGGCCTTGGAGATTCCAAGGGATCGCTGTGTGTGGTCCTAAGGCATTTGCTAGAGTGTCTCGAATCGGAGAGGACTTGCCCCTTGCCTTGACTCATGATGGAATCCAATTTCCAATACGTGACTTTCGGTTTTATTAGTAGAGCCTAGTACGGCGACTTAGTGGTATGGGTCACTTATGCCGTCTATGATTTATACATTATGATTGAAGTTGCTTTCTTCACTTATAGTAATAATAAAATATGAAATTTCACGTACCAAGCATTTTTGGCTATTATAAGGTAAAAACCCTATCCTCCGACTTGCGTTGCATTGTGTGATGGGACCTGGGTCTTATAATAGCTTCATTCTTCTTTATTTAGCATTGCGCTGTGATAGCCTATAACTTCCCCGTGAAGGAAAGCCCGGATTACCTTGAGAACACGACAAATCAGAACGCAATCAGAAGAACATTTCATTGAATATTACAACAATTCCATCAGAATACAAGAATATACAGAGTATGAATTAATATTACACTGAAAATATCAGAGATTTAAATTACATTTAAATACATCGCAGTGGAAAAACAATACAAAGCACAACTGAAAGTAATACACGGATACAGAGCTTTCCGAGCATCGTTCCAGCTGTAAATCAGGATCCTGTGAATATAAATCTGCAAAACCAAAACTACTAGTTGCCCGTGTGGAAAATAGGGGCACCCAGAGTTTAGGTTAAAACAATAAACTCCAGGTCAGTCATGTGACTGGTGTGAGAACTAAAACAGTTATTAATCTTTGTTTTTAAAGTCAGGTAAATCAAGGGACCACGCCGTATAACACAGAACGAGTTTCCTCCCAAGAATACCAGTGCATAAAACAAACAACGCAATGCTAAATAAAGAACAATGAAGCTGTTATAAGACCCAGATCCCATCACACAATGCAACGCAAGCCGGAGGATAGGGTTTTCCCTTATAATAGCCATATATGCTTAATACGCGAAATTTCATCTTATATTATTACTATAAGTGAAGAAAACAACTTCAAATATAAATATATCAATCATAGATGGCATGGGTACCATATATCATGTCGCCAATACTAGGCTCTACAATCAAAACCGCAAAATGTCATATTTCGAAGTTGGATTTCCATCATGGTGGCTCCTGATTCGAAAGATCGATCGCGTAGTGCCATCTACAATGGCTTACGTCTCAGCTAGAGAAAACACCGTAATACACATCCGCAATTTTGGGAAATCGAGTATCACTGCGGCTTACGTCTCGGCGAGAGAAAACACCGCTTACCCTATCCCTCTGAGCACTAAGCTCAATCTCGGTCGATCGAATCCACGACACCACTAAGGTGCCCATCCACTAAAAAGCATACTGATCAAACCATCAGTTTACCACCATACCGGGGTGTGAGGCTCGCGAATCAACGCTATGCACAAAGCCGTGCTATATTAAAGCTGCGCTTTGATCATCATCCACCAAACTTTGCTTTTCAACAAAAGTCTGGATCACTGCATCTCAGCATGACACACTATCAATCCATATCGTACAACTGATTTCTGCCAATATATAACCTTTGAGCTCGTATGTCTCAGAGAAAGGCGTTAAGCAAGAGAATAAATTCTCCGCCGCCAAACAGATATATATTTAGCAGAGATCAACGAATACAATATAAAGGAATACAATGTCAGACACACCATCCATTTACAAGTCCGTTCTAGGTCTGAACCAAACCGGAGGCACTTTCCTCGCATATCCGTCGACCTCCAAGCACGTCCGGACGGCTACCACTTTAGCCCCCTTCAAGGTAGCTACTCCCATCGTGAGCATCAGTAGCACGCATCCATTCGATGTGAAGATCGTCGGTCTTGCACCGTCTTCAATCTCTTCGACTCGTCGTCGAATCAGTTATTCAGAATGGGTTATACCCGGACTTTCTGAATAACTTGCGTATCTTAATCAACAAGTGCTATAAAACACAATATACGCCTCATTCTAATTCAGAATATTCTTTATTCAGATATTCACACTCCTAGGGAAAGTTTCCCATTAATTTTATCAAAGATAAATTCTTTTAAATTTATTCTTTAATCTTCCTTTGGATATCATTTCAAACCATATTATGGTTTTCCAAACTTGTCGGGATTAGCGAACCACACCGAAGTAATTATTTATTTTATTTCCCAATCCCAACCTATTCATCCCATGGAGCAAAATTGTTATTACCCCATAACTAACACCACTGTGTTAGCAGTAAATTTAATTACCATTTCACGTTCAAATCTAATTAAAGAATTAACTATCGCTAGGAGCAAAACTGGTGATACTCCCCTTTCGATCATTTCCAAATTTTGATAATTTAAATTATCAATTGATATTTCAATCTAATTAAAGATTCATTAAAACTCCTTTTACTGGGTTAAAGAACTAATGTCATTTAAAACACAGTCCACGATAAACCCAAATCACATTCTATTTCAATCCCAATTAAATGTATTAGAAATTCTGGTTATTTAAAACCCATTTCAAATTCAATTTATTTATTTCAAAAATAAATTGATTTTTATTCTAGTTCAAAACTAGTTCATTTCGATAAAAATATATTTTTACCTTTTCAAATATGGAGTTTTTCATCCCAGTTTTCCCGAAATCATTTCTTATGACTTTACACAAATTATATATATTTCTAATAATTTTATCAAGGCCCGTACAGTCGGTTTCTATAACTGCTACCGAACTGCACTTACAACGACCTTTTCCAAATTTGATTTGGGCATAATTCCAAATCCAACCGTTAGATTTCAAATTCCTAATATTCATTGGAAAGCTCTTTTCGATACGAACCCAATAGTTCCATTTTTAGGAGAATCCGACGGCCGGATCTCCCAAAATGTCTGTTCGAAGTCAATGGTCGAAATTCGCGAACTGCCGCGGCGCGTTCTATTCAGGCCATTATATTGTATATATATAATATATATATAATATATATATTTCGTCGATTTCTATTTAAAACGAATTTTATAAATCGTTTTAAATACGTTTTCAAAACGATTTCAACTTCATTTCAAATTCAAATCAAAATTGAATTTTTCCAATATAAATTCATTTCAAATTGATTTCAATTCAAATTCAATTCTATTCAATTTCGATTCGAATTCATTCCTATTCAATTCAATTTCAAATTCATCTTCTACTCTATTCAATTCGAATTCATTTCTATTTCAATTCAATTTCAAATTCATTTCTATTCAATTCGAATTCATTTCTATTTCAATTCAATTTCAAATTCATTTTCTATTCTATTCAATTCGAATTCATTTTCTATTCAATTCGATTTCTATTCAATTCAATTCAATTCGTTTCGATTTCTATTCAATTCAATTCGATTCAGTTTCTATTCAATTCAATTCGATTTGATTTCTATTCAGTTCGATTCAATTCGTTATAGAAAAAAACGAATATAATCGATATAAATATCGTTCGCGTCAAAATAGCGCATCTCTAATCAACATGGCTTTATATTTTTCAAAAATTTCGTTATTCTATTTAACAAATGAATATTTATTCTATTCAACACATGAATCTATATTTCTTTCAATACATGACTAATCTCAACGGATGAGTACTGTCAACACGCGACTATTTTTGTTATTTAATATATTTTATAAAAATTATGGTATCAATCGTTTGATTTCAAATCAGACTCCAACCGTAAATTAGTAAGAGAATGATTCCCTAAATATTAACCCCGAAGGCCGAAACCTACATCAGATCAATATCCAGGAGACCACTCATCTTATCTATTTTCCAGTTAGTTTCTAATTTTATACATGATAAAGATGTAAATTTTATTGTTAAAATATTTCGTTCAACACATGACTAATCTCAACGGATGAGTACTGTCAACACATGAACCTTTATTTTATAATATTCTTTATTTTCTAAATTGGAATGAGGCTCAATCAATCACCATATAGCGTTAACTATATGGATTCCATACAACACATGTATATAAATAGCAACGATAAATAATCAACAACCATCCAAAGTGCACTACTTTGTATAAGCATCAAATATAGATATCTAACGCTTGTAACAGCATGTCAATCAATCGACCGACATACAACTAATTACTGGGATTAGTGTATGCCGTATTTTATCCCAATACCCGTGTGGGGTTTCAAATCAACAAACACATATTTTTATTTGTGTAGTTGAGCGATGTGTAAAATTTATCGTCCCAATTAATGTCCTTCAAATAGGTGTACATAAACAAACCGTCCGGTTTGTAAATGAACATTTATTTATTCACATTCACGTTAAAAATTATATTTTTAACGATAAAATAATTTTAAATATATAAATATTTTATTTCATTCCACATCACACAATCGATTAAATCAAATTTATCAACCAAACAAATAAATCAATCATCAAACAATTAACTAAACAAACAAGTCGTCCATGGTCTGTGGACGACGGGTGTCGGGTGCTACTAAACACCGTCTGCATCCTAGTATATATTTATATAACTAGAAAAATAAAACTAAAAGGTGAGAAATTCTCACCGAGGGATCCACTCCTCCAGTTTTATTTCTAAATTTCTGAACATCTGGATTCGCCCGTACTCCCAACATAATCTTTGTCACGCTGTTCACATTAAAGATCACATTCTTATTCCAATGCTATATGGATAAAAATCACATTTTCATATCACTATACGTATCAGATTTTTATTTCATTATATATATAAAAATCACATTTTTATATGCTCGACCTTATAATAATTATATTTTTATAATCTCTACTATATAAAAATCATATTTTTATTATTATATAAATATAAAAACCATATTTTTAATACACTACATAAGTAAAAAATCATATTTTTAAAATCACGTATATTTTTCTATTTACAAATCATGTATAGTTTTCTATTGCTACAAATCACTTATATTTTCCTATTACTACAGTCTATATAAAAACTCCATTTTTATATCTATGCTAATTTATTATATATATATATATATATTAATCATATCTTACAATGTATTCCTATTAATTTAAAACTGATTTTACCTTATATTTATATATAAATTTAAAACTGATTTTACACTATATTTATATATAAATTTAAAACTGATTTTACACTATATTTATATAAATTTAAAACTTATTTTGAACATTGTAATTAAATAAATTTAAAACTGATTTTGAACATTGTATTTAAATAAATTTAAAACTGATTTTGAACATTGTATTTAAATAAATTTAAAACTGATTTTGAACATTGTATTTAAATTTAAAACTGAATTTGAAATAAAATACAAAGAAGAAGCTCACTGTAGCTTTCTGGTTTCACCGTCTTCTTTGTAGAACACGCCTGGAAACGAACCCATCAGCTCCACTTCCCTCTCTCCTCCGCGCACCATCACCACTTCACGTGAACCCGATCAGGCTACACCCCAACGCCGAGCTTCGAACCACCTTCCTGCGCCATCAACGACATCCGACTCGCTCCACCTACAGTGCCAGGAATCTCAGAAGAACGGCGCCACTTCGAGCTTCATTCCTAAGCTAACCATGAGACAAAAACTCCTAATGCCGGTGTTGATTTGAAGAAGGCAAAAATCTAAGCAAAAATCGTTTTATAGTTTCCAACTTTATTTCGTGGATTTTGAGGAGACAGTTTGGAGCCTCTTTTAATCGTCGGTTTTCTTTAAGGAGGGAGAGGCGGCTGATAATTTTGACCTTGGAGTGTTGTTTGATTAGGGTTTGACCCCCCCCCTATTTATATAATTATTTTATTTTTAATTCAAGAAAGTAACTTTTCCATACGAACCCCAAATCAAACCCACCAACTTTCGCCTCTAGCTAATTACCCCCATCCCGGACACAATGGGATACATATCGTAAGCCAATTCGACTGTTTAAATCAGTTTTCCTTTAAATTAAAATATAAATCAGTATATATTTAATTTAAACTTACATTTTAAATTACCGAGGCCGAATACTGACTCTAAAAATTCCAGAAAAAATATTTCTAGCTTTATATTGACGATACGGTCCTAACAAAACTAATTTCATCGAATTCTGAGACCGTTTGAAAAATGGCCATTTTCAGGTCGATCAGATTTGATTGAAACTGACAAAACACGTTTTCCTTTGCCACGCTCACATACTAGCTTCAAAAATTATGAAATTTGAAACCTAGCACTAATTTGACATCCCGGATCCAACAAAAGTGGTTTCATCGAAAACCGATGTCGTTTGCAAAATCTCCATTTTTAAGGGCCAGAATTCCATGGCGACTATTTTGAATTTTCAACTGGGCATATCTTTTGATTCCCGCTATGAAATTTTGATTTTTTGGATTCGTTGGAAAGATATTCTCAAATGTATTCTAATATTTTCGGTTTCGTTAAAATCCGGTTTATTTTGCACCCGGTACATTCATTTGAAATTTGAGATCGAATTATCGAACTACCGCGCCATTTTTAATTCCTTTTATATATATAAATAAAGATTTATATTCTAACGACGACGTATGTAAATATATACGTTCTAATCTATTCAAAATAAATTTCTCATCGTTATTATTTAAAATAATTCATTTTAAATATTCAAAATTCACTAAAATTTCCAAAATAAAAAATTTAAGCTGGCTCGGATTTCCGGTTTATTACAGCGCTGTTGTTTTGTGCACTGGTATTCTTGGGGTAAAAACCCGTTCTGTGTTATATGACGTGGTCCCTCGATTTACCTAACTTTAAAAATAAAGATTAATAACTGTTTTAGTTCTCACACCAGTCACATGACTGACCTGAAGTTTATTATTTTAACTAAACTCTGGGTGCCTCTATTTTCCACAAGGGCAGCTAGTAGTTTTGGTTTTGTATATTTATATTCACAGGATCCTGGTTTACAGCTGGAATGATATTCGGAAAGCTCTGTATCCATATATCTCCTTTCAGTTGTGTGTTGTATTATTTTTCTGCTGCTATGTATTTAAATGTAATTTAAATCTATGATATTTGTAAAATGTGTAATATTCATTCATACTCTGTATATTCTGATAGAATTGTTGTAATAAGCAATGAAATGTTCTTCTGTTTGCATTCCAATGTGTGTTGTTCTCAAAGTAATTCGAGCTTTCCTTACCGGGGAAGTTCGGGTCGCTACATGCAGAGGCGACTAAAGGCTAACCCTTCCACCAGTTCAGACGAGGAATTAGAAAAAACTTCATCGAATTGATGAACTGGAAGTTGAGTTGACGAAAATAAAAGCAAACTATGCATCCTTGCAATTTGCTCTAAATCATCCTAACTCGGATTAGAGGGCCTAGTTATTACGAAATTTCTTTTCTGCGACAAATGTGATATGGTACTTGTGTGTCTTAAATGTAAAACACTTGATGCAGAAATAGCGTGTATGCAATAACTTGTAAAGAATGATTATGTAAACAAGTTTGTAGATTGTGTGGATATCACGTGATATGCAATATTTCTCCTTGCTAAGGAGGCCATTTTTCCAGAGTCTTATTTCACTACTCTACACATACTTAACACCTTGTCTTGCATTAGCTTCAGAGAATATATACCATAACTTGCCTGCTTTCACTGAAATCGTGAGTATTGTACTAATAAATGTATGATAGGATAATAAGCTCATTTACATTTTCTGCATAAGTAAAAGCATCTTTGTTTAATGGGTATTCCCAAAAAAATTCCCTTTGTGGGATCTTTAAGAGAATTGTAATCTTTGTTACAAGGTTCTATCAGGAAAACTGTAACAACCCACCTCCATTAAGGTCACTCACAAAGGGAATGCATTAACTTCAGTGGAGCATCATAAGTGTATAGAACAGATAAATTACAAAACAGAAAAAATTTAAATAGCAGAAAATAAATAAAACTTTACTTTATTGATAGAACAACAGCTTGGTAAAACAGCTTGTAAAAAGATTGTTTTCCAGCACCAAAACCCATATAGTCATTACAAAAAAGCATCCGTCTTGTTTAACAAAATAAAGAAGCAGAAAATAACAATGATATTCCCCAATAAAGCATGAGCCAGCCATAGCAGTGGAAAAGAGAGTCCAAAGCAATACATCGACTATCCTCGAGTTTGGAAAGAAAACTGAGCTAAAAAGTAACATTTCCTCCCTATGAACCTGGGCGGAACGGAAAAAAAGAGGCGAAAGAAAACGGGTCAGACATAAGTCTGGTAAGTCCAGTGATTATTTAGCATGTAAACAGGCAAAAGGATCATGACAAGAATAAACTGAATATCAGACATAATCATGATGATAAGCATAGCAAGACAACAAAGGATGATCGTTAGATATGACAAGGTAAGATATACTAAATGCGCTTCAGTTCTTTCTCTGATTTCCTATTTTCTCTGCACCACCCAACTAGCATCCTAACTAGTGTCTTTTATGGAACGATTCGCATTCCCTACTAGTGTCCCAAATAGTATCCTGTGAAAAATGATCTGTATCCCCTAGTAATGTCCTAACTAGTATCCTGTGTTATAAAATAAGGTGATCCCAACCCCGCGATTGTGGTAGCCTTCAGGTGTACATCTAGTATGAGGATCTTACCTCAACCAGCCTAATTGCCATGAAGATGTTAGATGTACCCTTACTGCCCTATCGATTGGCTCCCTACTTGTATTAATTTTTCCTTGTGTCTGTGTCAATCGGCCATCTCTTGCGTGTAGATACCTTGTGCTGGTCCCACCATAAGGTGTATCAATCCCTATGATAGCGACCCGACACGATTCAAGATGCACAATGTATACTACTAATGCCCGGTGCCTGCTTTTCCACCCCGGAGCACGTGCACACCCATACTCCGTCGGAACTACACTGTTGCACCCCTTGTCGCTATTGCGACCGCTTATAATCAGTCCAGTAATCGTGCCCCACCCTGCCTAGTTCAGGGTACCGTGATACATCTATATGGGTTACTGCTGAAATGGGTCCCCGTTACTAGGGTTTTCTGGGGTCTATTCGTATACCCCCCCAAATTGGCTAAGTGTTACCCATCCATTCAAGTTAACTTAACCCATCCACACGTCATTTCATGTTAGTTAAGTGTTTCTTATTAACTTAACCCTTCTCACTCATCATGTTGTAATTTGTTAAGTGTTTTCCTCTTAGCTTAACCCCATTCGTTCATCATGTTATATTAGTTAAGTGTCATCAATCCAGTCGAGTTAACTTAACCCACCCACTTGTCATGTTACATTGGTTAAGTGTTGCGTTCTTGTGTTACTTAACCCTACCACTTGTCATGTTACACTGGTTAATTGTTGTCTTCTTGTGTTACTTAACCCTATCACACATCATGTTATATTGGTTAAGTGTTTCCCTATTGAGTTAACTTAACCCTACCACTTGTCATGTTACATTGGTTAAGTGTTTCCTTCTTGTGTTAACTTAACCCTACCATTATTAGCATGTCTATTTCTTAGCTTTAATTTATTCATTAAAGCACCAACCTCTCACATTAGATATGCATTGTTGTGGCCGCTGGATGTGTCGGGCGGTTCCGGGCAGTCTTACACTACAACTCAATCTAACCTCGGGTTTTTCGGGCTTAATGCGCTAACCTCTCACATTAGATCTATATTGCTACGGTTGCTGGATGTGCCGGGTTGTTCCGGCAAGTCTTACACCGCAACACAATCTAACCTCGGGTTAGCCATATTCATCTTTTAATTAATTTACATATTTACTATTAATGTTTATATGTAAATTATCCACAAGTGTTGTCAATTCAAGTCATGCCCCATTTACCCTCTAAATTATGTCCATAATTCTAGGTATACAACTTCCACCATTTCATGCTACTAATTATTTACATGATTATGAGCCAATCTATGCCAATAGCATGTAGTTTAATATTTTTTTCCCAACGTCTCCCCCGTTATTTGTTCGCATAATTCACATAGAACGTTAGGCTCGCAAATTAGCCTAACTTATAAACAAAAGGGAAAAGAAAGGGACATGTAACATTCCAACAGGCCTAAACAATATAGATCAACATGCGTAGTATAAATTTGGGATAGAACGACATAAACTTAAATAAGCACATGAACGTGATCTTACATTTAAATTAGATCCAATTAACATGCAAACTAGCATAGATCTAATTGTATAAGCATGGACTTATATAGATCTTAAACATGGGTACTAGCTTGGATCTAAACATGTAAGCATGTATTTTCATATACAACATCATAGGCATACGATGTACAACATGATAAATTAATCACAACAGTTCCATAGGCATGATAGGTTCCATTTTGTTAATCCAACAGTCTTATAGGCATGTTAGGTTTCATTATATCAATCACAGTAGTCTCATAGGCACAATAGATGTCATTACATCAATCACAAAAGTCTCATAAGCATAGGCAATTCAGAATTGACAAAAGGATAGGCACGAGTAGAATTAGGCATAGTTCTAGATCCAGTTATTACTATCATGATTTCTTATTAGGTGTTCACATCTAAACAATAACTGTACTTACAGAAAAAGGATGGATCTTGTATTCTGGGATCTGATTTCTGAATTTGAAAAGCTATCCTTTGATGTAGATGCTTGATTTAAAGTTCTTCTAATCGATTAGTTGTTTGGATTTATTTTTCTAGTTAGGAGAAGATGAAGGAGGCTAGGCTAGCTTGTAGACGAACGGCATGACGACACCATAGTCTTAGGGTTATGAGGTTAGGGTCTAGGTTTGGCTACGTATATATAGATGTCCAGGATTAATTCTAGCCTTTATATTAGTCTAGGATAAATCAGAGCCATCAAACCAAAGAGATGTGTCACCTAGCTAATCATAGCATGACACATAAGCTTTAACACCTCAGAAATTAGTCATTGGCCAATTAGGGAAGGCCACATCAGCTCAGAGCTACTAAAATTTGTCACAAGAAGAAGATCTAAAAAGGGGTCGACTCCCCACAGGGGGGGTCGACACCTATGTCGACACCCTTATAGGGGGGTCGACACCTTTGTCGACTCACCTATGTTGACTCCCCCTGGGGGGGTCGACACCTCTGAGTGGGAAATTTCCAGCTCAGCCCGCTCTAACCGAATTTCAAATTTTGAACAGTTTTGACCTTATATTATTATTTTAATTTAATTTCTGTTTAAACTTGAAATCTTCTGAACTCCAAAACTTCTTCATACGGAGCCCGATTTACGCAAACTCGGACTCTATCTCAAGCAGAATTCCGAGATGAACGCAATGTCACAACCCGTTTCACTTAATTCTTCTTCTAAAAATTAAGTGTTCTTAAATTTGTTAACTTTAATATTTAAAATTACGGGGTGTTACATTCCCCCATAGTTAAAGGATTTCGTCATCGAAATCTTCAAGTCAAGAAGAATGAACATCCTGCCATCCAACATCCATCTACTCAACCATTCAATCACATGCATCCATTGTCCTTAAAAAGGCTTCTAATGTTTTCCATGAATATATGCATAGTGTGTGTATAGTCCTTACCCAAATGCAAAATCAGGCGGTCTACTGATTTAGTTGACCTCCTTAATGCAATTCATGATATTTCCATGTGTCCATTATGTATGCAAAAGAATCCTAATGATACATATTATTCCTACATGAGTGCACAATCATTTATACAAATGCAACATCCATATGATAACACATTGAGTTTCAATCCATATACAAATACATATATGCATATGCACTATGAAAGTGACTGAGACGATCTAGTGCCTAATGTGTGTGTATATGCATCCACGAGCAACCACTAGCAAACACTTACATCCACTTGCATCCACCAAACATAACATGTCTCAAACACATGTTTACATCCATTGGCTTTTACCTAAGGATCGAGGATAGGACCGAGAGGATATACTTAAAAGATAAAGACTAGCATGCAAATAAACTTTACAGAAAAAGAAAGATCAAGGATATACCCTCAAAAAGGGTATGATGCACGTGTCTAGTCTACAGCCTTCTAAGTCGAATCTTCTTGAGCTTCACCCCATTGTGCTCTGACTATCTTAACTTCATGATTGCATAGCTTCTTAATTTCTATTTTCAAAGTATGAGTTGGAACTTATTTCACTGTCGCCTCTTGTTCCACCCTTTCTCCTTCTAGTATACTCGGGACTACAACTTCTGTTGTGTCATGCTAACATTTCCTCAAAGGGTCTTCAAAATTCACTAGAGGATATTCCATGTAGAAGAACTATCTCTTGAAAATAAACAGATGCTAACCATGTTACCAAGTGCATTTATTGAGATGATTAGAGGTATCTTCTCAACTTAACTTATCCATTGCGTAAACTATCTGAGAGTCTTTTGTTTGTGAAGTCCCTATTTGATCTAAAAGCGTAAGTTTTACTCCTAGCGATGCCAACTGCTAACTTAACCGAAGGTTTTAAAATCAAAGGTTGATGTGTATTCTGAACTTTTCCTTTTCACATAAAGAGGACTTAAAGTCAATCTTTTTCTTCTTATGGCATCCGCTACGACCTTACACTTCCTTTTCACATCAAAATGGTGCCTAGTCTCGTGCCGCATGCATCCGTGTATACCGTAAACCTTTTACTACCGTAAGGTAAAAGTCAAAACTGGGGCCGTTGTAAGAGCCCTCTTCGATCGTTGGAAAGCGACATTACAATCAATATCCCGAGCAAAGGTTAGATTCTTTTTCGTAAATCCAGTAAGTGGGGCTAATACCTTCGCAAAGTTCTTAATGAACTTCCTATATTATCCCGCTAGTCCAAGAAAACTTCTTACTCTTGTTACATTCCTTGGGACCTTTCAGTCTTGCACCGCGACTACTTTTGCGAGATCTACTGCTATCCCTTCTTTGGATGCCACAGTCCTAGAAACCTTACTCCTTCTCTCCAAAAATGACATCTTAGAGAACTTCGCCTTAAGTTGATGTGCTCGAAGTGTATCCGTGACTTCTCTTAAATGCAAAGCATATTCTCCCCCATTCTTTGAGAAAATCAAGATATCGTCCACGAAGACTACTACAAACTTATTAAGGAACTCCCTAAACACCCTACTCATCAAGTCAACAAAATAAGCGGGTGCATTCGTCAAATCGAAAGGCATGACGAGCTACTCAAAGAAACCGTCAGGGGTCCTAAAAGCAATCTTGTCTATACTGTCCTCGGCTTCTCTTAGCCGATGAAACCATGTAGCCAAATCCAGTTGGGAGAAAACAGACGTACCTACATTCTGGTCCAACAAATCATATATTCTTAGAAGTGGGTGCCTATTTTTCTTAGTCAGCTTGTTTAATTCTCTAAGATCCACGCATAAGCGAAGTGAACCATCCGCTTTGGTTGCAAATACCAGTGGAGCACCCCATTCAGAAATACTTCGCCTAATAAACCCCTTCTCAAGCAACTCTTTAACTTTTCTTGATGAGCTCCTTCCTCTCCCTAGCAGCCATGTGTTGTACGGGTAATGCAACTGGGTTGGCATTATCAACCAAGTATATGCGGAAATCTATTTCACGTTTTTAGGGGTAAACCCTTCACTTCGTCAAAGACATCGGGATAATCATAGACTACTTGAACAGATTGCAAATTATCAATGGATGTATCAAGAGATTCTAGGTAACTAAGCATGACAGAACCCTTAGGGTTACACGAGATTTCGAGGGTATTACCGAGGCGAGTCAAAAGTCTCACTACTCTCCTTTCACAAATTGAGAATGGCACCATTACTGAATAACTAATCCATCCCTAGAATCAACCCATAACCCAAGAAAACAAAAACGTAGGCATTACATCTAAACTCAACGCTTAGTATAGATATTCCCAAATCCAAACAAATTATAGATAAATGAGTCGAACCACCAATTGTATTTAAGACAATAATGGGATTTTCTACTATACAAGTACTAAGGTGCAAAGACTCAACTATGGAAGCAGATATAAAAGAATGTGAAGTGCCAGAATCGAACAAGGTTCTAACAGGATGATTGAAAAGAAAAACTAAAATTTCAACGGAAACATTCCTACCTCTCTTAGGTACACTAGCAGTGAGAGCATGCAATTGCTCGCTAGAAGATTATGTCCTTTGCCCTTGTCCTTGTCCTTCGACAATCCTTGATAAAATTCCCTGCTCCACCATACTGAAAACAACACCCTACCTTCTTCTTCCTACAATTAACCCACTATACCATAGAAAAGAAACTCCCTCCTATCGTAGGATCTACTATTTCTACCATTCTTCTTGTATTCCAATCCCTTGTTTGTGATTCTTCCACTTTGGCCTCTTTCTTTTCACCTTACTCCTTCTGCGTGGATTAAGCCATATCAACAAGCTTCTTATCCTTGGGCTTGTGCTCCTTAGCCCAAACTCCCTTATTCTTATTCTTACTATCCTTGTGTAGCTTGTTGACAAGTTCCTCGAAACTGCCTCCATCGCGACCTACAAGGCTTGAAAGAAAATTAGCCGCAAGTGGAACTACTATGGCCATAGATGGAGGTTGGGCACTACTTCGCCCTCGACATGTGCCGCATGTCTATGAAACTATGGCAAAAAGAGAGGAAGAAGAGATTCAAATAGAGAACCGAAAGATAGTGCATATGGCTTTGGGGAATATGCCTTTTAAAAACAATATTTTTCTCTTAAAAAATGCATCATTAAAACATGTTTTTGAAAATACTTCTTTATAAAAATGCTTTTGAAAACGGGTTTTAAAATCCTCTATCTGTTCTGGTAACCTTCAGCTCTGATACCATGTGTAACACCCCACCTCCGTTAAGGTCACTCACAAAGGGAATGCATTAACTTCAGTGGAGCTTCATAAGTGTATAGAACAGATAAATTACAAAATAGACAAAATTTAAACAGCCGAAAATAAATAAAACTTTACTTTATTGATAAAACAGCAGCTTGGTAAAACAGCTTGTAAAAAGATTGTTTTCCAGCACCAAAACCCCTATAGTCATTACAACAAAGCATCCATCTTGTTTAACAAAATAAAGAAGCAGAAAATAATAATGATATTCCCCAATAAAGCATGAGCCAGCCATGGCAGTGTAAAAGAGAGTCCAAAGCAATACATCGACTATCCTCGAGCTTGGAAAGAAAACTGAGCGAAGTGGTAATATTTCCTCCCTGTAAACCTTGGGAGGACGGAAGAAAAGAGGCGAAAGAAAACGGGTCAGACATAAGTCTGGTAAGTCCAGTGATTATTTAGCATGTAAACAGGCAAAAGGATCATGACATGAATAAACTGAATATCAGACATAACCATGATGATAAGCATAGCAAGACAACAAAGGATGATCGTTAGATATGACAAGGTAAGAAATACTGAATGCGCTTCGGTTCTTTCTCTGTTTTCCTATTTTCTCTGCACCAACCAACTAACATTCTAACTAGTGTCTTTTATGGAACGATTCATATTCCCTACTAGTATCCTGTGAAAAAGGATCGGTATCCCTTACTATTGTCCTAACTAGTATCTAGTGTTATAAAATAAGGTGATCCCAACCCCGCGATTGTGGTAGCCTTCAGGTGTACATCTAGTATGAGGATCTTACCTCAACCAGCCTAATTGCCATGAACATGTTGGATGTACCCTTACTACCCTATCGATCGGCTCCATACTTGTATTAATTTTTCCTTGTGTCTGTGTCAATCGGCCCTCTCTTGCATGTAGGTACCCCTGTGCTGGTCCCACCATAAGGTGTATCAATCCCTATGATAACGACCCGACACGATTCAAGATGCACAATGTATACTACTGATGCCCAGTGCCTGCTTTTCCACTCCGGAGCACGGGCACACCCATAACCTGTCGGAACTACCTATTGCACCCCCTGCCGCCACCCTGCCTAGTTCAGGATACCATGATACATCTATGTGGGTTACTGCTGAAATGGGTCCCCGTTACTAGGGTTCTAGGGTCTATTCGTATAACCCCCCCCCCCCCCCCCAAATTGGCTAAGTGTTATCCATCCATTCAAGTTAACTTAACCCATCCAGATGTCATTTCATGCTGGTTAAGTATTTCTTATTAACTTAACCCTTCTCACTCATCATGTTGTAATTAGTTAAGTGTGTTCCTCTTAGCTTAACCCCATTCGTTCATCATGTTATATTGGTTAAGTGTCACCAATCCAGTCGAGTTAACTTAACCCACCCATTTGTCATGTTACATTGGTTAAGTGTTGCATTCTTGTGTTTCTTAACCCTACCACTTGTCATGTTACATTGGTTAAGTGTTGCCTTCTTGTGTTACTTAACCCTATCACATATCATGTTATATTGGTTAAGTGTTTCCCTCTTGTGTTAACTTAACCCAACCATTTGTCATGTTACATTGGTTAAGTGTTGCCTTCTTGTGTTAACTTAACCATACCATTCTTAGCATGTATGTTTCTTAGCGTTAATTTATTCATTAAAGCACCAACCTCTCACATTAGATATGTATTGTTGTGGTCGCTGGATGTGTCGAGCGGTTCCGGGCAGTCTTACACCGCAACTCAATCTAACCTCGGGTTAGGCATATTCATCTTTTAATTAATTTACATATTTACCATTCATGTTTATATGTAAATTATCCACAAGTGTTGTCAATTCAAGTCATGCCCCATTTACCCTCTAAATTATGTCCATAATTCTAGGTATACAAATTCCACCATTTCATGCTACTAATTATTTACACGATTATGAGCCAATCTATGCCAATAGCATGTAGTTTAATATTTTTTTCCAACGTATCCCCCATTATTCGTTCGCATAATTCACATAGAACGTTAGGCTCGCAAATTAGCCTAACTTATAAACAAAAGGGAAAAGAAAGGGACATGTAACATTCCAATAGGCCTATACAATATAGATCAACATGCGTAGTATAAATTTGGGATAGAATGACAAAAACTTAATTAAGCACATGAACGTGGTCTTACATTTAAATTAGATCCAATTAACATGCTAACTAGCATAGATCTAATTGCATAAGCATGAACTTATATAGATCTTAAACACGGGTACTAGCTTGGATCTAAACATGTAAGCATGTATTTGTATATACAGCATGGTAGGTTCAATTGTGTCAGTCCAATAGTCTCATATGCATAGGATATACAACATGATAAATTAATCACAACAGTTCCAGAGGCATGATAGGTTCCATTTTGTCAATCCAACAGTCTTATAGGCATGTTAGGTTCCATTATGTCAATCACAGTGTCTCATAGGCACAATAGGTGTCAATACATCAATCACAATAGTCTCATAGGCATAGGCAATTCAGAATTGACAAAAGGATAGGCATGAATAGAATTAGGCATAGTTCTAGATCCAGTTATTACTGTCATGATTTCTTATTAGGTGTTCACATCTAAACAATAACTGTACTTACAGAAAAAGGATGGATCTTGTATTCTGGGATCTGATTTCTGAATTTGAAAAGCTAACCTTTGATGTAGACGCTTGATTTGAAGTTCTTCTAATCGATTACTAGTTTGGATTTATTTTTCTAGTTAGGAGAAGATGAAGGAGGCTAGGCTAGCTTGTAGAAGAATAGCATGACGACACCATAGTCTTAGGGTTATGAGGTTAGGGTCTAGGTTTGGCTACGTATATATAGATGTCTTGGATTAATTCTAGCCTTTATATTAGTCTAGGAGATATCAGAGCCATCAAACTAAAAAGATGTGTCACCTAGCCAATCATAGCACGACACATAAGCCCTAACACCTCAGAAATTAGTCATTGGTCAATTAGGGAAGGCCACATCAGCTCAGAGCTACTAAAATTTGTCATAGGAAGCAGATCAAAAAAGGGGTCGACTCCCTACAGGGGGGTCGACACCTATGTCGACACCCCTATAGGGGGTCAACACCTATGTCGACTCCCCTATAGTGGGTCGACACCTATGTCGACTCCCCCTAAGGAGTCGACACCTCTAAGTGGAAAATTTCCCGCTTAGCCCGCTCTGACCAAATTTCGAATTTTGAACAGTTTTGACCTTTGATTATTATTTTAATTTAATTTCTATTTAAACTTAAAATCTTCTGAACTCCATAACTTCTTCATACGGAGCCCGTTTTACGCAAACTTGGACTCTGTCTCAAGTAGAATTCCGAGACGAACGCAATGGCGCATCCCGTTTCACTTAATTATTCTTCTAAAAATTAAGTGTTCTTAAATTTGTTAATTTTAATATTTAAAATTACGGGGTGTTACAAAAACCTAAGGTATTATCTCGAGCTCTTTCTTAAGCCGAAATTTTTTTTTTGCAATGTGATCACTTATACCACCTATTTAGTTTGAATAAAGTGTAAGGACTTGATATGTAAATGAGTTGATAAAATCTCCCTAAGCAAGACGGAAGACCACGATCTTCATCTGAAAGCTCTTAGTTTGTTGACTTAAGTCACCGCCTTGAATGCAGTTAGTTAATCCTTTCTTTAGGGATAAGAATTAGAATCTTGTGACCCATGCCAGGGTATGAATAAGATGAGACCAGGGTACTTCCCTTGGTAATAAGAGAAAATCCAAAACCATAACCTAGATTCAGGTATGTAGAATAAAATACCAAAAATCCACTTCTGGCAGTTAATAGAAGCTCCAAACTAACCTAGATTCGGGTATTAAGAATAGAAGACTAGAAGTCCACTTCTGGAAGTTGATAGAGTCTCTGAACCAACCCAAATTCGGGTATTAAGAATGGAAGACTAGAAATCCATTTCTGGCGATTAGTTTCCTTACCCCTTTTGTGTTTGATTTATGAAGCAGAGGATGTGCATGCTTCGTGAGCCACTCTTTAGGCTTTTGGTAGTCAAAATAGAGGATATACGTTCTTTGTTGGCCACTCTCTGGGCCTGTGCGTCCAGTGCACTTGGCTAGCTTATTCTCAAGTAGGGTCTGAGGACTTACCCGACCTCCCTCCAGGAGGCGCCCTACCCCAGCCATCGTAGGCGATGATAAGGGCTTAAATGCTTAAACCGAGTCATCATAGATACGGAATTAAGGCTTACTCTTTTGATTCTCTACCCCGACCATCGTAGGCGATAGTAGAGGCTTACACTCCACCGACTCCACTTGTATTTGTTCCGATTGGCGCCCCATGATCGGGGTGAAGTGATCCCCTTTCTAAAGAGCGGCTCCTACTCGTAAAATCATATGTGTCATACAGCCCCAAATGATTGTAGATACCTATGCTGGTCCCACCATGGGGTGTATCAAGTCCCATGGTGGCGGACCGACACAATTCTAGAATGCATAGGTTATACTACTGAAGCCCAGTGCCCTGTTTGTCTACTCCGAAGTGTGTGCACGCCCGCACTCCGTTAGAACCTACACTGTTGCACCAACTGTCGTCGATTTTGACCGCTTACAATCAGCTCAGTAATCGTGCCCCGCCCTGCCTAGTTTCAGGGTACCATGATACATAATTGGGTTACTGCTGAAATGGGTCCCCGTTACTAGGGTTTTCTAGTCAAACATGTTAAGTGGTTAAGTGTTTGTATTAACCTAACCCCACCCATCAGTTTAGTTAACATATTGAATTAGTTAAGTGTTTTAGTTAACTTAACCCTACCATCCTCATTCTAGCTTTAATTTATTCATTAAAGCATTAGACAGGTATTGTTGTGGTTACTGGACAGCCGGTCGGTTCCGGGCAGGTTTACACCGCAATTCAGTCTAACCTCTGGTCCATATTGGGCTTAATGCCTTAACCTCCCACATTGGATAGGTATTGTTGTGATTACTGGACAGCCGGGCGGGTCCGGGCTGGTTTACATCATAACTCAATCCAACCTCGGGTTAAACATATTCGTATTTTCTAAATTTACATATTTGTCTCTTTTACTTGTTATATGTAAATGTTATGGCCCATTTTCCAAGTTCGTTATTTTTTTAGGCATGGCAATTCATACCATTTAAATGTCACCAATTATTGGCATGTGCCAAACATGCCAACACATATATTTTTCATGTTTAATCCCAATGATATTCCCCCGTTTGTACGTTCGCAAGATTATAATGAATGTTGGGCTAGATATTTCAGCCCAACTTATAAACATAGAAGGGAAAGCCAAGAACATGAAACATTCTAAATAACATAAAGGGTGTGTGACATATGAACTTGCAACTTTGCGATCTAATTAACATAAATCATGGGTTTCAACTTGTCATGTGAAATTGTATTCAAATAAGAATCTAATTAAATAGGTGTCACATGAAATGGCATAATTTAGACTTGCATAAAACATAAGCCTAAGCATATTTTTATCTAGGTATAACTTAAAACACAAACTAGCATGTGACAAATTTATTACATGTCCATAAAAATGTCTATTTTTGACATTAACCCAAAAGCGTGAACTAGATCAAATCATGTATCCTATTATAACATGAAACTTCATGTGAAACTAAATGGTACTTGGCGTGGACCCAATTACAAACTTGCAAAGAACATACGAACATATACATGGGATTAAATCATGTATGCATAATGGTCTTAACATAGAACATGCGTATATAAGTCTTAACTTGGACTTAGAAAAATGTATACAACCTATGTTAAACATATAAACATATAGGTGTAAATTCGAACATTAACCATATACTTGTATGTGATGTTGCTTTCATTATAAATGTACAATAGGACCAACATCAAGTCAATTATACCACAAACATCCCAATACCATTCACAATACAATCATTGCAATACACAGGTATGAATTAGCATCGTCGTCATACAATAGTAAAATTCCATTTCCACTTTACATTGAATCAAGTCTTAATTTTATTCTCATCGGAAAAATCACTATACTTACAACAAACGACGAGTTATGGTTTCTGAGTTTTGACTTTGCAATGCTTTCCTTTGGGTAGATAAACGTTGTTTGAATCTTGTTTTTACTTTAGTTTTGCTCGTCTCTAAGCTTTCTCCATCTGACGGCTACTATTAGTTTCCTCCTGGCAACATGACGGCTCTAGTTCTATTTTATTTGTGTGAATTTAGGTTGAGTATTGGGTTGTATTTATAGAATTTCAGATTAATTTGAGCTGTCATATGATCATAGAGTGAATCCAGACCATACACACCAAGAGGAGCCAATTAGAAAGTGACAAATCAGCCATAGTGACACACCCGAACTCAGAAAATCGACCAGAACCCGATCAAGCCAGCCAAGACCTGACCAGGTCGACTGGGTAGGTCGACCCCCTAGTCGATCTGGGTCCTGGGCTGGAATTTTCCCGCCCAGCCCAATTTGGGTCTGTTTTCGAATTTTGAACTGAATTTTGAACTGTTTGAATTTTAAATTGAATTCTGAAACTTCGGAAGGTCATAACTCCTTCATACTGAGTCCAATTTACGCAAACTCGGACTCTATCTCAAGCAGAATTCCGAGGCGAACGCAATGGCATAACCCGTTTCCCTTAATTCTTTCATTTTGAATTAAGTATACTTTAATTTGTTAATTTAATGTTAACAGAAAATTCGGGGTGTTACATTCTCCCCTCCTTAAAGGATTTTGTCCCCGAAATCTTCAAGTCTAGAAGAACGTATATCCTAACATCCAATCGTCCATCTACTCAACCAGCAAACACAGGCGTCCATTGTCGTTAAAAGACTTCTAATGCTTCATGATCATATGCATAGTGTATGTACATGTCCTTATCTAATGTAAAATCAGGCTATCTACTGATTCAGTTGACCTCCTTAATGCAAATCATGTAAGTGTCATGAATCCATTATGTATGCAAATTTTTCCCTACTCATAATTCTACATGAGTGCGGAACCATTCATACAAATGCGACATCCATATGACAACATATCAAGTTTCAACCACATACAAATATGAATGCATATATGCATATGCAATATGGAAGTGACTGAGCCGATCTAATACCTAGGGTGTGTGTATATGCAACCACGAGCAACCACTAGCAACCACTTGCAACCACTTGCAGTCATCAATCATAACATGTTTCAAATACATGTTTACATCCATTAGTTTCTACCTAAGGAGTCAGGAGAAAAAGGACCGAGAAGATACACTAAAAGGTAGATACAAGCATAAACTTATGGAAAAAGAGAGGTCAAAGATGTACCCTCAAAAAGAAAAGGGTAGGCAGCGCGTATTTTGTCCTTAGTTTCCCAAGTTGCGTCTTCCTCGGCATCGCTCCATTGAACTTTAACAAGCTTGACTTCACGGTTGCGTAGCTTTTTGATTTCAGTTCCTATGATTCGAGTTGGAACTCTCCTCATAGTTGTTTCTTGTTCTATTTCAACTTCTTCTAGAATGCTTGGATCCACCACTTCCGCAGACTCATGTATACATTTACGGAGATGAGAAACGTGAAAGGCATTGTGAATTCCAGCCAACCTTTCGGGCAGCTCTACTCTATAAGCCATCTTCCCAATCTTCTCGATGATAGGGAACGGTCCTACAATTCTTGGTGCTAGCTTTCCTGCGGATCCAAGGCGAACGACGTTCCTTAAAGGAGATACCTTAAGGAAAACCATGTCCCCAACCTCAAACTCAAGGTCGGTCCTTCTTTTGTCTGCGTAGGATTTCTGTCTATCTTGGGCAGACTTCATTCTCCTTCGTATCAAGTCCACTTTTTATGAAGTCTCCTTAATCATGTCTGGCCCAAGTATAAGCTTGTCTGTAGACTCCCACCAACAAGTTGGTGATCAGCACGGTCTTCCATACAAAGCTTTGAAGGGCGCCAAGCCGATGGTGGCTTGGTAGCAGTTGTTGTAGGCGAATTCCACTAAAGGAAGATTATCCTCCCATGTCCCTCTAAAGTCAAGAACGCATAGTCTCAAAAGATCTTCTAATACTCTGTTAACCCTTTCTGTCTGTCCATCAGTTTGGGGGTGATAGGCTGTGCTCAAGCATAACTGTGTGCCTACAGCTTCTTACAGACTCCGCCAAAACTCGCTTGCAAAGATAGGATCTCGGTCACTCACTATGCTGGAGGGTATTCCATGGAGTCGAACTATTTCCTTGAGATAAAGAGATGCTAGAGATGAGGCAGTCCTTCTACTCTTGACAGGTATAAAGTGGGCACTTTTTGTGAGCCTATCCACTATTACCCAAATGCTAGTATTGCCCCTTCTTAACCTAGGCAACCCATCAATGAAGTCCATTGAAATGCTATCCCACTTCCATTGCGGGACTTCTAGAGGATGAAGCAGTCCTCCAGGCTTCTTTTGTTCCGCCTTGACCTATTGGCATATCATGCACTTAGAAATGAAATCTGCCACATCCTTCTTCATGTCGCTCCAAAAGAAAACTCTCTTTACGTCCTTGTACATCTTGTCTCCACCTGGGTGTATTGTCATCTTGGAATGGTGTGCTTCCTCGAGAACCATCTTTACCAAATCCCTTTCTTGTGGGATGCATAGTCTTCCATCTCACCTCAGTCAACCCTTATCATCGATGGAGTACCTGTTGAGGTGACTGGAAGTTTCACCCCTAATTAGCTTATCAATCACATCAACAAGCTGAGGATCTTCGCGTTTTGCGGCCCCTATTGAGTCTAAAAGAGTGGGTCGTACTTCTAGTGATGCCAACAAACCAGGTACAAAATTAGAGGAGGGCCTAAAGTCAAAACTGGCTATATACTCCAAGCTTTGCCTTTCTACAAAGAGAGTGCTTACGATCAGCTTCTTTCTACTCAAGGCGTCTGCTACTACGTTGCCCTTGCCAGAAGTACAGGAAATCTCAAAATCATACGAGGCAAGAAACTCCATCCACCTTTGCTGCCTCAAGTTAAGATCTTTCTACGAGAAAAGATACTTCAATGATTTATGGTCAGTATATAATTCGAATTTCTCACCTAGGAGATAATTGCGCTAAGACTTAAGCGCAAAGATGATGGCGGCTAACTCAAGATCGTGGGTTGTATAGTTCTTTTCATGAACTTTCAATTGTCTTCCACCATAATCTACTACCTTCCCTTCTTACATCAGAACAGCGCCTAGTCCCATACCACAAGCATCCGTGTATACTGTGAACATCTTGCTTCCATCAGGAAAGTCAAAACTGGGGCTGTTGTAAGAGCCCTTTTCGAGCGTTGGAAAGCAATATCACAATCCAAATCCCAAGCAAACGCTAGATTCTCCTTTGTTAGCCTTGTGAGTGGAGCTGAAATTTTCGTGAAATCTCTAATGAACTTTCGGTAAAAACCTGCTAGCCCGAGAAAGCTTCGGACTTCGGTTGCATTTCTTGGTGCCTTCCAATCTTGCACTGACACCACTTTCGCGGGGTCCACAGCTAACCCCTCCTTGGACACTACATGTCCAAGAAACCTTACTTCTTCTCTCCAGAAGTGGCACTTGGAGAATTTTGCTTTTAGCTGATGTGCACGGAGAGTGTCCATGATTTCCTTTAAATGCTGAGCATGCTCTTCCTCATCCTTTGAGAAGATCAAGATATCGTCTACGAAGACAACCACAGACTTGTTGAGGAATTCTCTGAACACCCTGCTCATTAGGTCTACGAAATAAGCGGGTGCGTTTGCCAAGCCAAAAGTCATGACAAGCCACTCGAAGAAACCGTCTGGGGTTCTGAATGCCTTCTTATCAATGCTATCTCTAGCTATCCTTAGCTGATGGAACCCAGTAGCCAGATCAAGTTGGGAGAAAACCGATGCACCTACAAGTTTATCAAACAGATCGTCTATTCTGGGAAGCGGGTGTCTATTCTTCTTAGTCAGCTTGTTTAGCTCCCTATAGTCCACACAAAGACGTAGTGAGCCATCTGTTTGGTGGTGAACACCACTGGAGCACCCCATTCCGAGATACTCTGCCTTATAAACCCCTTCTCGAGAAGCTCCTTAACTTTCTTACTGAGCTCCTTTCTCTCTTTTGGAGCCATATGTCTATCAGGTAAAGCTACGGGCTTTGCATTATCAACAAGATATATGCGGAAGTCTATTTCCCACCTCGGAGGTAAGCCCTTTACCTCTTCAAAGACATCCGGGTATTGAAGGACCACTCTAACCGACTGCAAATTCTCAACAGAAGCATCAAGCGACTCTAGATAACTAAGCATAACAGCATTCAAGGGATTACAAGAAATTTCTAGAGTGTTACTGAGCCGAGTCAAAAGTCTAACCACTCTCTTCTCACAATCAAGAACGGCACCATTACTGGATAACCAGTCCTTGCCTAAGATCAATCCATATCCCGAGAAACCCAAAACAAAGGCACTACATCTAAACTCAACACTTAGAATAGAGATTTTCAAATCTAAACAAACCATCGACAAATAAGCTGAGCCCCCAATTGGATTTGAAACAACCAAGGGATCTTCTATCATACTAGTGTCTAGGTGCAGAGATTCTACTAAAGCAGATGAAATAAAGGAGTGTGATGTGCCAGAATCAAAGAGAGTGCGAACTGGATGATCATAGAGATAAACTAAGCTTTCTACAGAAATATTTCTACCTCGTTCCTGCTGAGGTGCCACCAGCACGTGAACCTGTCCCCCTGAACTGGATCCAGTCCTCTGTCCCTTCCCCTGCTTCTTTGGGAAAACCTTAGACATGTGTCCAGTCTCGCCGCAATGGAAACAACCACCATTCATCTTTGCCTTCTTCTTTCTGAAGTCTTTCACTATATGTCCAACAATGCCACAGAAATTACACTTTCTCTTTTCATGGGATTTTGTTCTTTCCACCCTTCTTGAAGTCTGTTTTCTTAGCCTGTAAACCCTTTTTCTTTTCTTGAGGCACATCCACCTTTGCCTCTTTCTTGCCTTTATCTTCCTCGTGTAGCAGCGCCATGTCCACTAAGCTTTCATAAGTCGCTTCCATAGGTATATGGGTCATAGCAAGGCTGTGTAGAGGCTCATTCAGACCTTTGACGAAGCGAAGGGCCTTCTTGTGTTGGGTGTTTACTAAATCCAGCCCAAATCTGGCTAGCTGATTAAACTGATTGACGTACTCCTTGATCATCATACTTCCTTGTTTAAGAGTTAGGAACTTCTCCATCTACAGGATTCTTTGAGCTTGGGAGAGGAATTTCATCTCAAACCTCATTCTGAAATCTTCCCAAGTCTCCACTGGCCTCTCAGCATGGGTAACTTCCCACCAATAATAAGCTTCGTCTTTAAGCAACCACACTGCTAGCTGTATCTTTTGCCTGTCGTCAACTTCGAAGATGACGAACAAATCTTCGGTCTCCTTCAACCAGTTCCTTGCTGCCGCAAAGGATTCAATTCCATAAAAGTCCTTTCCACCCATAGCCTTGAAGTCTCTACAAGTCTTAGCGAAAGAATTTCCACGAGGAGGAGGAGGAGGAACCGCTGCCACTGTGGGAGGAGGAATGTTTGTTGGGCCCGCATCATTGGCCCTAGCCTATAGGTACCTTCGAAACCAGCTAGGTATCGGTACTCCTTCTGGAAGGTTAAGATCTCCAGACATGCTGAAACAAAAAGGAAAGATTCAAGACAAAAGGATAGAGAGATAGTGCATATGGCTTTGGGGAATTATGCCTTTTTAAAAACAACGCTTTTCTTGAAAAAGAAAAAAAAATGCTTCTTTAAACTTCTTTTTGAAAATAGTTTCAAAAACCTTTATCTAATCTGGTAAACCTGGTCTCTGATACCAAGTGAAACACCCCACCTCCATTGAGGTCACTCACAAAGGGAATGCCTTAACTTCGGTGGAGGTTTATAAGTAAAAGTCACAGATAAAACACAAGACAGATAAAACACAAGACAGATATAAACACATATATATAAGCAGCGGAAAACAAATAGACTTTCATTTCATAAATACGTGTTCATACAAAACATTTCCATAATTGTCTCACAATAACTTCCAAAACATTACATCATCATTTTTGTCTTGATTATTAAATAAAGAAGCATAAAACATAATTAAAACTACATAAATCCCCATAGAACGTGTCCAAAAGTCATAGCCATGGAAAGTGAGTCCAAACCATACATCTACTATCTTGGAGCTTGCAAACAGTCTGACTAAGCTGGGTTGTTTCCTCCCTGTGGACCTGGGGGGGAAACGGAAGAAAAGAAGACAAAAGAAAAATAGAGTCAGACATAAAGCCTGGTAAGTCTGGTGACTCTTCAGTATGAGAATAAGAAAAAGGGCATGATAGGTATAAACTGGAAACAGGAAAGTATCATAAACTAAGATAAAGCAGTTTTGAACCGAATATACTATCGCACCCCATACTATACTCTACACCTACTTGTATTTGTTCCGATTGGCACCCCATGATCGGGGTGAAGTGATCCCCTTTCTAAAGATCGGCTTCTACTCGCAAAATCATATGTGTCATACGGCCCCCAATGATTGTAGATATGCTGGTCCCACCATGGGGTGTATCAAGTCCCATGGTGGCAGCCCAACACAATTCTAGAATGCATAGGTTATACTACTGACGCCCAGTGCCCTGTTTGTCTGCTCCGAAGTGTGTGCACGCCCGCACTCCGTTAGAACCTACACTACTGCACCAACTGTCGTTGCTTTTGACCGCTTACAATCAGCTCATTAATCATGCCCCACCCTGCCTAGTTTCAGGGTACCATGATACCTAATTGGGTTACTGCTGAAATGGGTCCCCGTTACTAGGGTTTTCTAGTCAAATATGTTAAGTGGTTAAGTGTCTATATTAACCTAACCCCACCATCAGTTTAGTTAACATGTTGAATTGGTCAAGTGTTTTAGTTAACTTAACCCTACCATCCTCATTCTAGCTTTAATTTATTCATTAAAGCACCGACCACTCACATTAGATAGGTATTATTGCGGTTGCTGGACAGCCGGTCGGTTCCGGGCAGGTTTACACCGCAATTCAGTCTAACTTCGGGTCCTTATTGGGCTTAATGCCTTAACCTCCCATATTGGATATGTATTGTTGTGATTACTGGATAGCCGGGCGGGTCCGGGAAGGTTTACATCACAACTCAATCCAACCTCGGGTTAAGCATATTCAAATTTTCTAAATTTACATATTTGTCTCTTTTACTTGTTATATGTAAATGTTATGGCCCATTTTCCAAGTTTGTTATTTTTTTAGGCATGTCAATTCATACCATTTAAATGTCACCAATTATTGGAATGTGCCAAACATGCCAACACATATATTTTTCATGTTTAATCCCAACGATATTCCCCCGTTTGTGCGTTCGCAAGATTATAATGAATGTTGGGATAGATATTTCAGCCCAACTTATAAACATAGAAGGGAAAGACAAGAACATGAAACGTTTTAAATAACATAAAGGGTGTGTGACATATGAACTTGCAACTTTGTGATCTAATTAACATAAATCAAGGGTTTCAACTTGTCATGTGAACTTGTATTCAAATAAGAATCTAATTAAAAAGGTGTCACATGAAATGGCATAATTTAGACTTGCATAAAACATAAGCCTAAACATATTTTTATCTAGGTATAACTTAAAACACAAACTAGCATGTGACAAATTTATTACATGTCCATAAAAATGTCTATTTTTCCCAAAGCCATGACACTTACTTACATCAGTAAGCCAGTGTGGGGAGCTATCGATCAGATTCAGCTTATTTTCATCGACAGTATAAGAGACAATGATTGTCTCATAACAGCTTCCTCTTCCATATCTCTGATGGTGTGTAGATTTCACCGATGCGACTGAAGTTGTTCTCTAGCGAGTAGTGACCACCTTATTTATATAACTTAAACCTGTCCAATCGGCGGAGCATCGAATGACGTTTATATGGAACAATCCAAGCACTACTCCGAAGATGATTCATATGATCTTAGTGACCATGATTGTCAATAATGGGATATCGAAAAGCAGCCAAGGATCCCAACATCCCCAAGCTACACTTCAATTGCATGATGTGATGAATGAAACATGTCCTGCGGTTCACCTCCTGAAAAACTCGGCAAACCTATGCAATGGCTATTTGCTGTCAACCGCATCGAGGAAGACTGATTTCCATTGAATAAGGGTTAGGTCAACATACTTTGGTGCCCAGAGTTAGTTACTAGTTGAACCACCACACGCCATGATTGGACCTATGGATCCTCTCCCGGACTATAGTAACTTGACTACTCACCAGCCACCATATGACCTTAGTCAAGTGATGAGAGCTCGAGATTAAAGCAAATATGAATCAACCATTAGCTCCCTACTTCTTATTTCTGTTGTGATATAACTCATGAATATTACTTTAAGTCTCGCAAACTATGTTGTCGTATTCAAGCTTATTTGATCAAGGTCTAGACTGACCAGCTCCAATAGAATTCAGAACTTACATTGTAGCCTAATGTTTATTGCTAAAATTCCCAACCAAAACTGGAGTGGGAATTGTCCCTGGTGACTAAGTTACTAGAAGATCCTGCTATTTTCCTAAATGGAATATGATACACATCAGAGATGGAACCCAAATATGTTTCCTCTCTTGATGAGATGCAGTGCGAAGGAGGCATCGGCTTAGCAAGCAAAGGAAACATCACATAAAGAGTTGCCTAATGATCTGGCCAAAGACATAGATCTCAGAGAAAATGAAGATTCAGGATGCAGGAGGGGGACATCTAATGAAGAAACTACCTAAAGACTGAAAAGCTCGCTTACAGTTTGATGATTGCTTCGAGAAAACTCCGCCATTATTTCCAAGTTCATCTAATTGTGATACACACTGATTGGACAATACGACAGGTCCCACAGCGACCCAATGCATCTGGATGATTGCTCGAACGAAACATCAAGCTGAACCAGTTCGATCTCAATTCCCTCTTATAGAAGTCCATACGGGGGAAGTATTAACTGACTTCATCATTGAGTTTACCATTCCTGAAGAGGGCGTAACAGATGAATAAGATGGCCCCACAAAAAGAAAGATGAAAGTAAGCACTTAGAAGATATACAGACGGTGCAAGGAATGATCAACGGTCTGATGCCGGACTTTTGCCAATAATTCCTGAAGAACGGTCAATTTTCTATGCCTTAGGTTTGGAATTTTCCGCTAGCAACAATGATTCTGAATACAAGGCCCTGATCGCCAGCCTAAAAACTCATTGAGGAGTTGGGAGTAGCGCCGTTGAACATCTTTGTAACTCTTGGATTGTTATTTTCTAGTTTCGGAGGAAATTCCAGATGAAGGGACCATGACTTGCTGTTTACCTAGAACGGATAGAGCAGCTGTTGGATGGATGGGAACATTACAACATATCTTGTATTCCGCACATAGAAAATAGAAAGTGGATTACCTGGCCAAGTTAGAAAATCTGACAATCCAGAAGAGATGAAGATAATCCAAATCAAGACACTACAAACTCCGACCATTGATCAGATGAAAGTTGATCCAGTGTTGGAGACCGAACCCGAAAGAGATTCATGGGCAACCCCCATAAAGAATTTCCTGCAGCATGAACTGCATCCAGCAAGGAGAAGTGAAAGGCGTGTCATCGTTCATTATGCCTCAAGATATGACAAGCAAGGTGACATTGCTTATTTCCCTTGGAAGGTTATCCTAAGATTGGTAACAACGAGTCCTATTGCTGAATACACCATCCTGAATGATTAGATAAAAGCACTCATCAACTTCCCACTAGATGGGAGATGTACATAAATGAAGCTTCTGACGAAAGACGTCTTGGTGTTAGAAAATGAAGATTCACAATTCCACTCCATTGATCGATTATCTGCCAAGAAACTCATACCCAGATGCTGGGGGCAATTGGAAAATCAAGCATGGAATGCTCGTGATTACATCATCTAATTCAATGCTGATACATTATAATCCTACATGACCGATTGCCTCAGTCTTTCCCGAAGAGTGGCGAGTTGAGAGTTCGGAACACTTAAACCTGGATGCTGATCGATTCTTTGTGTATAAGCTTTTATCCTCGGAGCGGGATCGAAGGCATGCCTACAGAGGGATGAGGCATGTTTATCCTTATGGCTCCTGAACCAACTTCCTGACATGGAAGGGGCTAAGGTCCTTTAAGCATGGAACCATTTTTAACCATAGATCTATTTCCTCCTGCCAACTACCATCCTAGCACCAATATGATGATGTGCTACTATTAGCGGTACAGACGTGACTCCCTGACACTCAATCCTTGCCTTTGGCATGGGGGCAAGAAGGCGATTCAAAGGAGATGCAACCTTGTCATTCACTAATAGTATTTACCTAGCTGCCTTTGTCGCTCCAAAACCCCAATCAAGCCATCCGCTGGTAGAGATTAGGCAAGGCAAAATGGACCTACAAAGAAACTACAGTGCCATTTTCGCTCCGAATGATATTCATTCCTTTAAGAGGATTACTCTTTAACCATGACTCTTATATTTTCATGCTTTATAAGTTATTAATGTAATTGACGTAGATGAATTAATATGTAGATGGTATAGGTACCCTGGTTTTGACATCGAACAGACTTCTAGCACCCGCATATGGAGTTATGGAATAAACCCATAACGGGCTCGATTGAACTGCTCGTATACAAAGCCACACCCTCCATCTAAAGAGAGTTGTATAGCTCAAAGTGGATTTGGGATGACCATCCACTCCTTGGCTCATACGTGGCAGACCTCAAGATAATTGTGCATTGATCTTTGAATTGCAAGGTCGGAATCTTACTCCAGATAGATGCAGCCTGACTAGTTACATGGCTCGATCCTATGCACAACGCCACCAAATTACATGAATCCGAATAAAGGAGGCAGCACTGCCCTTTGATATGCTTACTTTTCAATTATGCGATCTACTTTTACATGCTTTCTGAATTATAGACATGACTAACTTGTGCGACATGATTGATGCAGGTACCTGAAGATTGGTGCCAATTAGTCCTTTCATCGATTGAATGGAGGAATGCAAAGATTCGGCAAGTGTGTCCCGACCACTTGCCCGATAATGTACATCCACCGGAGCAAAGTGGGAAGTATGGATTAAAATCGAGTTCGAGAACGACACTCGAACCGGCAGAATCCCGCTCTTGGAATTATAGTGCAGAAGGAAAGCTGTGGCAAATGGCATGACCGTTCGCCTGATTAACTCTAACTTTCATGATTCAAGAGAGAGTATAAAAGTCGGGAAGATGATGTCCCTAAGGCATGATGGTGCACCACGATTAAAAGACTGCATTGATTCCACTCTACCCTAGGCATTCGATGAGAGAGTATAAAGGCGCCAGGGACTGAGTCCTGCAAATGAACTCCTACCCCACTAAAGGATTGAGGGGCAGAATGAAAGCTGAGTTCGAACTCTATCCTGGGCATACGACAGGAGAGTGTAAAGGAATTGCGTTTAGATGCCACGGAAGGGCTCCTACCCCACTGTAAGATCGGGGGCAAGAATGAAAGCTGAGCTTGAACCCCTCATTTCAGGACATTGGGGAGTGATACACTATCGATCCTAATCAATCCCAAACAAGCCCTGGCCAGGCACTTTATTCACTATTGATCGCGCCATACACACACATCATACCCCTATGTTGGCTGCGATATGATATGCTATTTATTTGCAGGGATACCGAATTGAAACCCTTATCTGGTGTGTGTAAGATAACAAGACTAAGACGCAAGAGCCGCACTCACAACACCAACAAAGAGCCGCGTTTAAAGGGTTGACGCCGATGCCTGAAGCTGAACTTTCTGCATGACCTAAGACATCAACTGAAAGGAGGCCTTAGGAGAGTGATGATCAATAATGTATCATGCGACTTGAGGCGACGACCGAAAGGAGGCCTTGGGAGTGACATCTCAAGTACAATGACGAGTGCCACCTTATAAGTACACCGAATGGAAAATTCAATGACTCGAGCACTTGGATAACTCAATCACTTAAGCTTTCAAAGAAATGTCTTTTCCGTACATCCATGTCTAAATTTAAAAGGGATGTGATATGACTACCTGTCTTTCGCCATTATCCCTGGACTGGGGGCATAGCTATTGAAAGTATTTACAAATGGCATAACTTATTTGTCCATGTCTAACTTATGCTTTGATTCTGATAGGCCGCTTAAGGACCATAAGGAGGATGCAGAGTGAACGTCCATTTGCTTGTTCCAGCCGACTACCCAACTGAAAGGTCTCGGACAAAGGGGGAACGCCATTACTTCGAGTTCTAGCTCACAAGCGGATTGCTTGATACTCCAACTCGAGGGTTAAGAGGAAGAAAGATAGAACCTTCTTCCATGCTGAAGATGTTGACACAGAAGATGCTAGGAGCAAAGGATGTCAGGATATTTCCTCTCGCGGTGAACCTTAGCACATCAAACTAGATATGAAATAGATGGTTCCTTTGCTGAATTGAGAACCTAGATGGATCGACAAGATGAAATTCTCCGCAAGCGACATAAAATGATTGATAACTTCTTTACTCGGATGGATGGAAGGCCGAGCAACTACGACTTACTTACTGGAGCAAGCACCGTGGGAATTCAAGCGATAACGAACTTGGCTCAAACACTCCCTACTCTGTAGTTCATATCGCACGAGACCCTACAACAAGTTGACAACGTCGTCTTGGATGAAATAAGGGGAAATCAATCTCCTCCTGGACATGTACAGCATGTAACTTCTAACATAACATTCTAGATGAAAACGACGGTAATGCCAGAGCCACTGGAAACTTAAATAGAGTCCGACCAACCTCTGCTCCAATTCGGATGAATGTTTCAAATCCAACCCAACTCAACCTCGACATGAAGCTCCCTATTCCTTAGTGTAGGGACAAGTAGAAGAATTTGAGCCACCTATAATTTAATCTAATCGCCACCCAACTCCAATCCTTAGAGCTTGGATGGGAGACCCAAGACTATCCCGCATACATCCGAGCCGTGAATAACCATCCAGAATTACAGGACCGAAGCTTGATTGATGACTATCACATAAGCGAACCTAAGAAGCCAGAGACTACCTTTTACCCACTTCAAGACTTCATGCTGGGGGCACCAGCGCTAAATTGGATAATTGTCGACAACTTCTCAATGATGAAGACCATATTTCCAACCTCAATTGATGCTTCAGCAGAGATCCAATGAGACCCTGCATGCATTCCTTGAAAGATTCAATGCCGCAGCGGCATCTGTAGATCAACGTGGATCATCTATGGTATTGACAGTAGCAATATTTGATATTCTAGATAACTCAGACTTCAAAGTCCCTCCGCGTCAAGACCCACCAAAAGGCCTTGGCGGATTCACCTCTGGAACAAGCCTCAATATTTTTATGCCATGAGATTTTCCTAGAGAAGTAGGTGAATTCTATCCTGAGACAGACTCCTGCAACAAGAGGATACTAATATTGAGATGTATGGTCTCACTGTTTTTGTGACAACGAATAGAGCATCATTTGACTCTTGAAATGATAAAGACAAAAGGAAAACGCCAGAAAAGATCGATAGGAATGTAAAATTATAGAAAGAACTAATTTCATTGATGAAGCCCGCGATCTTGATTGTCAAGTTTAATGGAACTAAGCATGAGAGATAGACTTCACAAATCTATGATGACTATTTCGGATTATGCCAAATCATGAAACAAAGGAGCTCGAATATCTCCCTAACAACGTTCTTCGCTTGCATAATTAACGAGCATACTCAACTCTGTGGCTGATGTGAGGAAAGTATCTGAATTCGCTGACACTTGATAAGGAAATCCTCACTTTCTGACTAAAGGGACGAGATGACACTAAAGCGAACATGATTCGACCATTCACGCATACAACTTCAACTCTTGCTGACTTGAGAAAGAGCATATAATGACTTGGGTTGACTACGATTGTCGAGCCTATAGCTCTAACCAGATGCAATAATGAAAAGTAAAATGACTAGAAGACTAGATGTTTGTTTGACCTGGTCCAACCCCCATCGATGCCGGGGGCATAAACATTGACTTCATTTGCCCCCCACTGATGTTATAAACACGAGCTTTAACTCGTAGACTGAATTTGAATATGACCCTGGCTTCGTGCGTAATTCAGAATATATAAACTATATCTCCGGAATATGATATGATTCATTCTGACCGTTCAAGGAAGCTAACTAGCAGATCAATCATGAATCCAAAGGCTTGATCCGCAACTGCATCGAATGGAGAGTGTGATAAACTCCTTTGCTGCCATACGATTGTGATGATCCTACCAACTACTGACTTGCATATTTTCAACATCTTGTGTTGACTCGTATGTGATTACGGGGTTACAAAACGATCTGGAGTGTTATGGCTTTCAGATGCCTTATTGTTATGATTCGATGTAATTGGGGAGCCCTAGGTTAATATCATGATATCGAGATAGTCCAAATCTAAACACAAATGACAGAACCATATGCCAATTCTGAAGCATTATATCCTTATAAGCCAGAGGCTAGCTCAAGGCCTGAAGATTCTAATACTACCCTTTGACTTGGGTGACTACTTCATATATTGACTCGTACATAAAAGAAAATCAAACTCGACCATGCACTTGAATTGTGTAGGAAGACGACGACACATGGAAATGACCTGTGTGTGAAATCACATTCGGAAGCCAATGATCCAGCATGAATTATGGTGAAAGAGTTGAACCCCATTGGTTCGACAAAGTCTAATGAATTACTTGATCATTTTGTCCACTCTGGCTATAGAATATGACCCGATGAACACCCATGGAAGCGGTGCGATATATATCAAGCCGTCTATACAACGAAGAGTCGAAATATCAGAAACCTCCAAGACACGACAAGATGATAACGCCTTCACAAGAATGGATGACATTCCAGAAAGATTCAGTTAAACTTATTCAAAGCACATCTCATCTGCGATAATACGTACTTTTGGGGGCAAAATGTTAGCCTACTTTGGGACCAGGTCACCCAAATCTTGGCTGAAGTGATGAGATTTTGGAAACTTGGATTATTATGTTGATCAAACCCTGGATCGGGTCTATCCCCTCGGGTTGAATTGCATCCCTTGGATCAATTCAAATGAAGGCAAGTTTTCCTTATTGCCCCGTACGGTTCAGATTGAGGGGAACGGGTCGGATAGAAAGGACCCGACCCTATCCTATTCTACACACTGGAACAACTTTGCTTCTGAACTACTAACATGTGACTGTCTCCGGATCGGATCGCCCTAGATGAACCCGATCCCATGCCAACTGCACACATTGAGTGGTCTTGGCAGATACCATCGGGCCGGGTCGAATGAAATGGAACCCCGACCCGCCTCAAGTTGACGGTGCACACACAGATTTGGACGTTGACAAGCTCCAGCTCGGTTCGTACAAGGAGGACCCCATTTGTTAGTGTTTCGAAACTGATCATTGGATCTCTTTGGCTTGCACCGCACAAGAGGTTCCCCATTCACAATTAGCAGCCCGATCTGGATGCCATGAAGTGGTTATGCCCATTAAAATAAGGGCCGAATTTCATGCCTAAAAAGGGGACCAAATGCCACTTGATTCTCACGGGATGAAGCCTATTTCTCCACTATCTCCATTACTTTCGAAGTGCTCCCTAATGCTGCCACGTGGCCACTCCTCCCTAACCAACTCTATGCCTATGAAACACGATTTTGCACAAAATTGAAGGGTTCTTTTTGCATTTCGGTTCCTGACACCTTACATGGCCGCACCTCCTCAATATAAGAAATCACCTTCTTCTTAAATGAAAATCATTGAATTCGAAGAGATAAATTCATTGTAATCAAGTGTTGGAATGATGTTATTCATTGTAATTGTAATTATCTATTGAATGAAGAACTGTAAAGTGGATATAAGCTCGTTAATGCCGAACCACTATAAATCTCGTGTGTTGATTGCTTTTTCTCTGTTTTTAGATTATTATTCCTAGATGTTATCTACAAATCCTAGACAATTGGGTGTTGGTGTCATTTTTTGTTCTAACACTTCCTTTCATTTACTGTTAATTAGGTAATGTCATCATTGTTGCGAATAAATGCCAATAATTTAATTTAACATGTTTCATCCTTTTTATATTCGACCATGTTTCTTTCTGCATCAGTATTGTTTCGTAATATCGATTTGGAAGGATTAACCTCGACATACTCTAATAATATGTATTGTTTACTTTCGATATAGGGCATCGCGATTACAAGGTTTTTGTTCTTTTACTTGTACACCCTTTGAAGTGCTTCGGATAATTTCCTATTATGAATGCACGTGGTTAGTGCTTAACAAGTCATCCTCTATTATCGTGCATTACATAGATAGATTATCAGCATCAGATTCCATTGATCTTCATAAATATTGAATATTAGGGGGGTCAAATAGGTCATGTAGGTCATATGAGGGTCAAGAAAAATTTGACCCAACCCATTTATTTTGATCCATTTAACATAAAGATTTTTTTAATATAAACATACATATATGCCAAAAATGGAGAAAAGTAGTCTTTGTCTCATGGCTCACAAAAGCAGACCACCTTAGCAGAGTGCTTAAGTGTCTAAACAACAAAGAACAAAACTTCCATACAAATAATTTTAAAACTAGGAAAATAAACAAGTCCTATAAACCAAAAAAAATACAAGAAGAAACTATTCAAACTGTACAACCCAAGATAGCGCAGGGCACAAGCAAAAGAAATGCCAATAAAAAATGCAACTCCAACATAGCACTAAAGGTCTGCATCCCCAGAAGACTGCAAACCCGTCTAACTATACTTCCCTAAAACCCATAATAAACTGAGATACCATTTTAAAGCCAACTCCCTCTCAAGCCCTACCAACATCTGCGACGAATATATGAAAAAAACACTCAACTCGCACCTTCTGGGGGCCTATATGCCCGAGTGATAAAAAAACACAGGCCAAGGAAACCGACTGAGGATTCAGGATGCCCCTGAAGGGCCTATCACCAAAACGTGAAATAAACATCATTAGAGATTCTCCAAATGATATTCGAAACATAGAACGACATCTTGTCAAAAACAATGTTGTTCCTTGCCCACCAGAGATGCCAACATATGAGACAAGGGATGTATCTGAAGAGGATCGATCTAAGATCATTTCCCAAACCCATAGCCTATCAAGAACGAAGAAAAGAATGCAAAAAAGAGTGAACTCTATGGATACCTACCAATCCTCCAAAGGAATCCCATACAGAGCGAGCACACTCAACTTTCAAAAATAAGTGAGCATATGACTCCTCTGATCCATGCCAACAACACCGAAACCGAGACACCAACGGGATACCATACACATAAGATTAATATACAGAGGGAGACCATTGTGAATTTTTTTGCATATAAGGATGGAAACCTTAGGCGAAGTGTAGGGATCCTAGATGAAAGAGAAACAAGAGATTTTAGGAACTGAAATTCTAGCGGAATTCCAGGCTGCGCGAAGGGTGAAGGGTTTACCATTCCAGTGAAACCCCCTGCCATGCAAATCAGTGTAAACTTTTGCCGACTGCATCTGCGTCTCACTATCATAAGAAGAAATCCGGTAAAATCCATTAGTGAAAGACAACGGTGCTTAACATGGAGAAACAACGAATCTATACCAGGAGACCCACTAATGCTTCTTTACTTTATCCCTTTTTTCCTAGAAAAAGGACGAAGCCGAAGAATGGAAAAAGCGAAAAAGATATGATGAAGTGGGCGTCATAGCTGTAAAGTAACGAGACCCTATTGAATTGAGAAAAGATTTGATGAGAACGAGGCAACCGGCCTAGGATATGAGAGAAGAATTCCATCTCACGATCTTACCCCTAGCTTTGTCATTTAAAGGGCCAAAAACCGCATTTAGCTTTTGACCTCGGTAAAGAACAATGCCAAGATAAGGAAGAGGAAGAGAACCTCTCCAAAAACAAGAGGAATCGATCCACTGAGTCCTTTTTGGGTCCGTGGACTTGGCATGAACAAAACAACTTTTCAAAGCGTTGACTAATTGACTTGAACAATGTTCGTAAAGCAGAAGAAAAGAAAGTAGCCTATGGATAGACCTTCGGTGCCCGTTGGTGAAAATAATGGTGTCCTCCGCAAGCAACAACAAAGAGATTATGCGTCATCCGCTCGAAATACCGAACCAATGAATCAAGACATAGACCTTCGATACCCTCTATCGAGAACTTTTGCAGCGATGACGAACAGGGAACGGGAAAACTGGGTCTCCTTACTGAAGTCCCCTTTCCAATAGGAAAAAAGCTTTTTAGCACTCCGTTGATAAGGATAGAGATCAACATCCCAACATCAGCCTCCAAACCATGTCAATCAGAGATTTTGGGAACCCAAAATATCGAATAACCCTAATGATGAAGAACCAAGACATACGGTTGTATGCTTTCGTCGTATAGAGCTTAATCACCACATTGGATCCTTTGATCTTCCGATTGATTTGGGAAATCATCTCTTGAGCGAGGACATTGTCAGTGATTAGGAGGCCTTTTAAGCCTACGATGAGGAAATAATCCGATCAAGAATGGGGGCGAGTCTAGTAGCCAAGATCTTGTTGACGACCTTGTTCGAGAAGTCACAAAGACTAATGAGACAAAAATTAGAAGAAGGCCAGTATGATAACCACCCACAACCCCTACACCAAACAAGATGAATAATGCGCTGAAAGGGGTGCTAGACAGTTCTGGACAATCATCAAGGTATGATACAATTGCAAAACCTGTCGTAAACTCATAGCGTAAGGATAAAATATAATAGAATATATACAACAGGCATTTATAGTGAAACAAGGAAACACCATACTTTCAGAACAACCAGAAAGTAATATCGGTACACTTGAATAGTAATAGTAGTGTTTATACAATTTTGCCTCACTACATCACTCGGAGAAATGGAAAACAACGGAAATCCAAATACTATATAGTAAGAAATATTGTACATCAGCCTCATGCTCGTCTTCGAACAGCAACATCGTCATCATTAAGCTTTCACCTGCTACCTGCCACCTAGTCTGCCCATCCAAACAATTTGGATGAACAACCCAAGGTAATAAGAGGAAATATAAAACCTTGAGTCAGACAACAGTCTTAGTGAGCGATAAAACAACTAATAAACTTTATCAATAAAGTATATGAGAATGGGTAAATAAACAAACTAATCTACCCGGCTCCAGAGAAGGACTCACAGCTGCTTTCCCTACACCTGACAGTGATAGCCTTTACGATCCATACACCCAAAAGAATAACAATTCAATCGTGGCAACTAGAACAACCATTCGTACATAGTAATAGCAACTCAATCATGATCACAACATGCATTCAAACATCCATGACTGACTCTGGCTATCACCGCCAACCTTGCCTTAGAATCCTCATTATCGTATGACTGGCTAACAACTTGCAGCCAACTGTCAAGGACCACACACGACATTCCGGTTTTAGTAAAGTTCCACACGCTATATTCAACGCGTGTCTAGGCCATACACAACACCTAAGGCACTTGAACTACAATTTGATCTTCAATTGTACCTCTGCTTTGATTCCGCTAGAACCTACGACAACGATAATTCCTCGGCCTTCAACTTTCTAGTCGTTATCAATTACGACTATTATTTAGCTCCGAACAACAATTGGTCCCCCCAAGACAACACTGGTCGGTCCTCGTGAAACACCACCGGTTTACTACCCATCGGTTGGTCTTGAAAAACTACCCACCGGTGGGTCTTGAAAAACTACCCACCAGTTGGTCTTGAAAGACTACCCACCGGTCCTCCAGAAAACAATGTAGCAATGGTTGACCGGCCATCACTGTAGAAACTACTGACCGGTCGGTACTGTAGCAAGGGATGAGCGGTCCTTCACTGTAGAAACTGCTGACCGGTCGGTACTGTAGCAATGGCTGAGCAGTCCATCACTATAGAAACTACTGAGCGGTCCATCACTATAGAAACTACTGACCGGTTGGTACTGTAGCAATGGCTGAGCGGTCCATCACTGTAGAAACTGCTGACCGGTCGGTACTGTAGCAACGGCTGAGCGGTCCATCACTGTAGAAACTGCTGACCGGCCGGTAGTAGCAATGGCTGAGCGGTCCATCACTGTAGAAACTGCTGACCGGTCGATACTGTAGAAACTGCTGAACGGTCGGTACGGTAGCAATGGCTGACCTGTAACAACCCGGAAGTTCTGAGCCAATTTAAAAAAATTATCTTGGCAATTTTAATGAATTTTAAATATTTAAAATGAATTATTTTTAATATTAATGACGAGAAATTTATTTCGAATAGAAATAGAATGTATATATTTATTTGAATCGTCGTTAGAATATAAATATTTATTTTTAATTATAAAAGGAATTGAAAAATGGCGCGGTAGTTTGAAAATTCGATTTCAAATTTCAAATGAATGTACAGGATTCAAAATAAACCGGATTTTAGCGAAACCAAAAATATTAGAATCTATTTTAGAATATCTTTCCACCGAAAAATTGAAATTTCATAGCGGGAATAAAAAGTTATGCCCAATTGGAAATTCAGAATAGTCGCTAAGGAATTCTGGCCCTTAAAAATAGAAATTTTGCAAATGACCTCGGTTTTCGACGAAATCACTTTTGTTGAATTCGGGATGTCAAATTATTGCTAGGTTTCAAAATTTGTAATTTTTCAAATCAATATGTAAGCGTGGTTGAAACACCCCACCTCTGTTAAGGTCACTCACAAAGGGAATGCCTTAATTTTGGTGGAGGTTTATAAGTAAAAGCCACAGATAAACTCAAGACAAATATAAATACACATTTTAAACAGTGGAAACCAAACAGACTTTTATTTCATCAATATGTGTTCAAAACCAAACATTCCATAATTGTCTCAAAATATTTCCAATATTACAACATCATTACTGTCTTGATAATTAAAGAAGCAGAAAACATAAATAAAGTGACAAAAATCCCCATAGTGATATCCAAAGCCATAGTCCGAGCAAAAGAGACCCAAATCATACATCTACGTTCTTAGAGCTTGTACAGAGCCTGACTGAGCTGAGTTGTTTCCTCCCTGTGGACCTGGGGGGAACGAAAGAAAAGAAGATGAAAAGAAAAAAGGGTCAGACATAAAGCCTGAGTAAATCTAGAACTCTTCAGTATGTGAATAAGAAAAGGGAATGATAGATATATACTGAAAAAAGGATGGTGTCACAAGCTAAGGGAATGTCGAATGTACTATCGCACCCATACTATATCTCTGCATCTACTTGAGTTTACTCTAACTGGCACCCTATGGTGAAGGTAAAGTGATCTCCATTTTCGAAAGATCGGCTCCTACTCGCGTTAACATGTGTCATACGACCCCCAAGAATTGTAGATACCTATGCTGGTCCCACCATGGGGTGTATCAAGACCCATGGTGGCGGCCCCCGACACAAATCTAGAAGGCATAGGTTATACTACTGGTGTCCCCAGTGCCCTGGTTGTTTGCTCCGGAGTGTGTGCACGCCCGCACCCCGTTAGACCTACACTGTGCACCCACCGCCGTCGTTTTGACCGCTTAAAATCAGCCCAGTAATCGTGCCCCACCCTGCCTAGTTTCAGGGTACCGTTGATACCTAACTTGGGTTACTGCTGAAACGGGTCCCACGTTACCAGGATTTTCTAGTCAAACATGTTAAGTGGTTAAGTGTCTGTATTTACCTAACTCCACCCATCAATTCTTGTTAACATGTTGAATTTGGTTAAGTGTTATAGTTGACTTAACCCTACCATCTGTCCTTAGCCTCTTAGGAGCACCTGACCACTCACATTAGACAGGTATTGCTACAGTTACTGGATATGCCGGTCGGTTCTGGGAAGGTTTACACCGTAGCTCAGTCTAACGTCGGTTCATTATTGGGCTCAATTCTTAACCACCCACATTGGATAGGTATTGTTGTGACTACTGGACAGCCGGGCGGTTCCGGACAGGTTTACATCACAACTCAATCCAACCTCAGGTTAAGCATATCGTGTTTTCTAAATTTACATATTTTATTACTTCTCAAATATATATGTAAATGTCATATCTTTTATTTTTGGGTATAACAATTCATATCGCTTTAAATGTCATTGTCGTTGGCATGTGCCAAACATACCAACATATATTTTCATGTTTTACACCCAACGTTATTACCCCTGTTTATACGTTTGCAACGTTATAACAAATGTTGGGCTCTAAACAATTCAGCCCAACTTTATAAGCGTAAGAAAAGGGGAAATCAAGAACATGTGATAGTTGACAACATATAAGGGTGTGTGGCGCATGAACTTGCAATTTAGAGATATTAACATAAATGATGGGTCATGTGAACTTGCATTAAAATCAAAGTATAACAAAGTAGGTGACATATGAAATGGCATAGTTTAGGCTAATACAAACTTGTGTTGAAACATGTTTAACTTGGCATAATGTCAAACACAAAACTAGCGTGATGTATATCCACCAAAAGGTCCAATTATAACATCTAATCACATAGCCTTTTTCAACATGAACTTGCGTAGTTTTTTTTTTAGAAACCCAAACGATGCTTAACATAGATCCAATTATACTTGCAAATAAACATGAACTTGCATAGTTTATGAAACACAAACGATACTTAACATAGATCCAATTATACTTGCAAATAAACATGGAAGTGATAACATAGGATTTGGGTCGTGTAGGAATAAAAGGTTTCAAGTCTAAATCATGTTTACATAAGCCTTAATTTAGGCTTAATGAATGTATAAGGTCCATGTCATAGGCATAAACAAAAAGGGATCAATTTCTAGTTTTTGCCACAAACTTAAAAGTGTCATTGTTTTCATATACAATTGTTCAATAGGCTTGCATCAATCAACTTTTGCCACAAACATCAATACACAGGTCATGATAGAACCATCGCAACACATAGAATTTATACAATACAATAACACAATTCTATTTTCATTTACATCGAATCACATCACAATTTTTATTCATATTCTGAAAGGTCGCTATACTTACAATGAATGCAGAATCTTGAATTCTGGATTCTGAATTCTGAAATTGAGATGCGCTCCTTTGGGTAGATTAACGTTGCGTTGATAAATTTGATTTAAACTTTAATCTTCTTCTTTGTTTGATTCATCTCTAGGCTTTTCTCTTGACGGCTATGTTTAATTCCTCCCTAGCAGCATAACGACTCCTTTCTCATATTTTTTTGGTGTGAATTTTCAGTTGAGACTTAGGGTATATTTATAGATTTTTAAGTTGTTTTGAGCCGTCAGATGAAGACAGGAGGAATATAGGCCATTCAAAGTTCAGAGAGCCAATCAAGAGGTGACACGTCAGCCCTAGTGACACACAGAGCCACAGAAATTCGAGCCAGAGCCAGACCTGGCCAGCCAGGTCGACCAGGCAGGTCGACACACAGGTCGACACCATGGTAGACCTGGGGGGGACCAGGTCGACACTGGGGTGACGAGGTCGACCCTATGGTCGACCTGGTCTCTGGGCGGGAATTTTCCCGCTGTAACACCCCGTGTATTCTATAATTGTGGAATTAACAAATTAAAGTATAATTAATTTGAAATCAAAGAACTAAGGGAAACGGGATACGCCATTGCGTTCGTCTCGGAAAAATACGCGAAATAGAGTCCGAGTTTTCGAAAAACGGAGTCCGTATGAAGAAGATATAGCCTCCGGAAGTTTCTGAATTAAGTTTAAAATTCGAACAGAATAAAACAGTTTAAAATTAAAAACCGGGCCCAATTGGCCAGGGCGGGAAAAATCCCGCCTGATGCACCCAGGTCGACTGGGCTGTCGACCTGGTCTAACCAGGTCGACAGGGCTGTCGATAGGGCTGTCGACCTGGTCCAGAGCCAGGTCGAACCCAGCCCAACCTGGCTGGCCTATTCTCTGTTAGTCGATTTTCTGTGGTCTGCTTTGTCATTAGGGCTAGGTGGCAGGCTCTAATTGGTCCCTCTTGCGAATGAATGGCTACGATCAATCCAAGCAACATCAATGGTCCTAATCAGTTCATAAACTCTATAAAAATGACCCTAGACTCTACCTAGGTTTCCTACACAATTCTCTAGCCTCAATTGCTCTCTTCTTCTAATAAAAAAATAAAAATGGCGTCACTGCTCTGCTGGAATTGAAACTAGAAGATAATCAACATCAGCCTAAGCAACTCAATTCAAACTAGAGATTAAAGTTTCTGCAAAGATTCTACAACAAGTTAAAGTTCTTTCTTTAATCTAATCAAGGCAAGTACAGTTATTTTCCGCTATAAACGTTAATAATAATTTTGATATGTTTTTGATTCTGAATCTGAGATTGTATATATATATTTTCTTCTGTCAGATCTGTTTTTCTGTATCCCTTTTCTTCTTTTCTGTTTTTATAGCCAGGCTACCACGAGCCTGTGCCTATTCTCATAAGAGATGAACGTATGAACGCAAATTTTGGGATGAATGATGCGAAATTTGACAAGACTAAATTGAATGTGTGACTTTAGGTCTGAGGCATAAAATATATTGGACATGTGCATAAATTTGACTATGAACATATAATTTATGCATGTTGTATGCATAGCTATGTTGTAATTTAGAACTGTAATTAATGAGCATATGTTGTAAACATAGATTTGGATCTATGCATATTCTATGATAGAAGAAAAGAGGAACCATTGTAAGATTACATATGATTTGAGACTTTGGACAAAATGCATATAAAAGTCAAGATCTGATTTTTAGAAGATATGATTTAAAGATTTATATTGTTGTGTATAGTTTGCATAATGATTCATGACATGAAAAGAAGAAGGATATGGAAAGTTAGGTGTAAAGATTTACATTAATTAGGATATCTATTTAGATTACACCTAAATAGGGATTTTTGGATATATGGCATGCATTGAAATTAATGGTTATATTTGGTATAATTTATATGTGAATCTGCTGTAAGATGCTAGTTTAACAAAAATTGGAACATATGTTATATGGCAGATTATGTCCATATTCTGTGCTATGTAACTTTATGCAAACATGGAGTATATGTTGTGAATCATGACAATTATGTAAGCATATGAATTTAGGCCAATTTATGATTGGGCAAGGCATGTAAATAGAACTTTTAGAAATATTAAATTTGCTAAATCTGCTAATTTGTCTAGTTGCCTAAACTACTAGTTTTGTTATATTGCCTAGACTGCTAATTAGATTGAAATGCCTAATCTGTTAAATTTGTCGGTTGAAATGCCTAACCTGTTATATGCCAAAATCTGCTAAGTTGCTAAATTTGTTAAATCCGTTATGTCGTATAAAATCTGTTATCTGCTATGTTGATATAATCATCCTGTGATTGATATAATCTGAATTGGCATATATATATTGGGCACGCGCATAAACGGTAAATTATTAATTAATTGGCCGCAAAGATAAACATGGCTAACTCGAGGTTAGAATGAGTTTGCGGCGTAAATCTGCCCGGAACCGCCCGGCACATCCAGTGGCCGCAAACAATAGGTTCTAATGTGAGAAGTTAGTCATAACATGCGTAAGACACGAGGTTAGGTCTGGCTTGTGGCAGAAGTCTGCCCGGAACCGCCCGGCATATCCAGCGGCCACAAGCTACCGACCTAATGTGAGAGGTCTGTGCATTAATAATTAATTAATGCAAATCTAAGATAAGAATGACGTCTAAAACGTATTGGGGAAAAATAGGGTTAAACCAAAGGGATTAATAAATGTAGTAAAACCCGTCCATGAATTTGTAGGCCCAATACAAAGTTAGACAAATCTGAAAAATCTGTACATCTGACTCGTTAGTCTGAAAACTTGTTAACTGAATTTGTGAATTAGTAAATCTGAACTCTGTATGTCTGAACTTGTAAACAAGTTAATCTGAAATCTGTTAGTCTGGGGACACAAGGTTAGGAGGGGAATTACTTGTGTCATCTGTTGTTTGGGACCCATATTAGTCAGTAACCCTTTCTGGTATCAAAACTTTGACCCAACAATAGGTAGGGTCCGGGCACGCTTACTGAACTAATTATAAGTGGTTCATTCTGATAATGGCGAGGGGTGTTGATGGTGCGTTCCAACCGGGTCATGTGCGTGCATGGATCCCGGTCTGCCTCTGAGGATGTAAGACGCCGTGACATCTGTAAATAGGTCTGTGCCAATTGGTTGTCACTTTAGGGAGTGATACACCCTACTGTGGGGCCGACACAGGATATTTATGTATTAGGGAGTCGATCGCTTGGGGTAGGGTTTTAGGGTACGCTTAGTTCTGTCTGTTTCTGTTGGTACCGTCTGTTTCTGTTGGGTGGTAACACCTGTCTGTTTCTGTGTGGTACCGTCTGTTCGGGTGGTAAAGGCCCATTACTAGTGTACACCTAATTCCACATTCTGTTTCCATAGGGATAAATCTGTTTCTTCTTCTGTCTGTTTCTGATCGGGCAGTAAAGGCCCATTATTAGCATTCTGTTTCTGTTAAAGTATTCTGTACCCGTTCCTGCTTCAATTTAGACATTAGGGTGACACCTAATTCTGCTATACTAGTATTAGTGCAGAGAAGTGTAAAACAATAGTTTATATCATTCTGTTTTTCTGTTATATCTGCTACACCTGTTATAATTATCTCACATCCAGTTTTATGTTCATATCATATTATTATTATCTGTTCATATGCTGAAAGTCACTGGACTTGCCAGACTTTTTGTCTGACCCTTGTTGTTTTCGCCTCCTTTCTTCCGTTTCCCCCCCCCCCAGGTTATCCAAGGAGGGAAATACTTTAGCTTGATCCGGATTTCTCTTTGCTTGAAGTGCTTAAAGTATGGCTTGGCTCTGTATAGCTTCCGTTCTATGGGGATTATGATTTTAAACTATGCATTTTGAAGGCTTTTGTACAAGACTGATATTTTGTACTTGAATTCTGAAATTGAAAGGATGTAACCATATAAATTTCTGTTTCCGCTGTAATAAAGTTAAAAATTTTCAAGTACTGTTTTATCTGTCTTGTAAGTTTCTGTTCTGTTTACTAAAATGCTCCACCAAAGTTAAGGCATTCCCTTTGTGAGTGACCTTAACAGAGGAGGGGTGTTACACCCGCCCAGCCCAGTTTGAACCTGAAATTCGAATTTTGAATTTAAAAATGAGCTGTTTGAATTTTAAACTTTATTCTGAAACTTCCGAAGGCCATAACTCCTTCATACGGAGTCCGATTCGCGCAAACTCGGACTCTATCTCCAGTAGAATTCTGAGTCGAACGCAATGGCGTAACCCGTTTCCCTTAATTCTTTCATTTAGAATTAATTATACTTTAATTCGTGAAGCTTAGCGTTATATAATTCACGGGGTGTTTCATTCTCCCCCCTTAAAAGGATTTTGTCCCCGAAATCTTCAAGTTAGGAAGAATGTATATCCTACCATCCAACAGTCCATCTACTCAACCAACAAACACAGGCATCCACTGTCCTTAAAAGACTTCAAATGCTTCATGATCATATGCATAGTGTGTGTACATGTCCTTATCTAATGCAGAAATCAGGCGGTCTACTGATTCAGTTGAGCTCCTTAATGTGAATCATGTAAGTGTCATAAATCCATTATGTATGCAGATTTTTCCTACTCATAATTCTACATGAGTGCACAACCATTCATACAAATGCGATGACTATATGACAGCATATCAAGTTTCAACCATATACAAATGAGAATACATATATATGCATATGCAATATGAAGTCACTGAGCCGATCTATAACCTAGGGTGTGTGTGTATATGCATCCACGAGCAACCACTAGCAACCATTTGCAGCCATCATCCATAACATGTTTTCAAATACATGCTTGCATCCATTTGTTTTCTACCTAAGGAAAAAGGACCGAGGAGATATACCTAAAAAGATAGATAAAGCATAACTTAAGGAAAAGAGAGAGATCAAAGATGTACCCTCAAAAAGAAGAGGGTAGGCAGCGCGTATTCTGTCCTCAGCTTCCCAAGTCGCGTCTTCCTCAGCATCGCTCCACTGAACTTTAACGAGTTTGAGTTCGCGGTTGTGTAGCTTTTTCACTTCAGTTCCTAAGATGCGGGTTGGAACTCTCCTCACAGTTGCTTCGCGTTCTACTTCAGCTTCTTCTAGAATGTTAGGTTCCACCACTTCCGCAGACTCATGCAAACACTTCCGGAGGTGAGAAACATGAAAGACGTTGTGAACTCCGACCAGTCTCTCGGGTAGCTCTAATCTATAGGCCATCTTTCCAACCTTCTCGATGATAGGAAACGGTCCTACAAATCTTGGTGCTAGCTTTCCTATGGATCCAAAACGAACGACGTTCCTTAAAGGAGATACCTTAAGGATAACCCTGTCCCCAATCTCAAACTCAAGGTCGGTCCTTCTTTTGTCGGCGTAGGATTTCTGTCTGTCTTGGGCAGTCTTCATTCTCCTACGTATCAAGTCCACTTTCTCCGAAATCTCTCAAATCATATCTGGCCCAAGTATAAGCTTATCTGTAGACTCCCACCAACAAGTTGGTGATTTGCACTGTCTTCCATACAAGGCTTCGAAGGTTGCCATACCGATGGTAGCTTGGTAGCTGTTGTTATAGGCAAATTCCACTACAGGAAGTTGATCCTCCCAAGTCCCTCCAAAGTCAAGAACGCAAAGTCTTAAAAGATCCTCTAAAACTCTATTCACTCTTTCCGTCTGGCTATCGGTTTGGGGGTGATAGGCCGTGCTCAAACATAACTGTGTGCCTACAGCTTCTTGCAGACTCCGCCAAAACTCGCTTGTGAAGATAGGGTCTCGGTCACTAACAATGCTGGAGGGTATCCCATGGAGTCGAACTATTTCCTTGAGATAAAGAGATGCCAGAGATGAGGCAGTCCTTTTACTTTTGATAGGTATGAAGTGGGCGCTTTTAGTAAGCCTATCCACTATTACCCAAATGCTAGTGTTGCCTCTTCTCGACCTAGGCAGTCCATCAATGAAGTCCATTGAAATGCTCTCCCACTTCCATTGTAGGACCTCTAAAGGATGAAGTAGTCCTCCAGGCTTCTTCTGTTCCGCCTTGACCCGTTGGCAGGTCATGCACTTAGAAACGAAATCTACCATGTCTTGTTTCATACCGCTCCAAAAGAAAGTCCTTTTTATATCCTTGTACATTTTATCACCGCCAGAGTGTATGGTCATCTTGGAATGATGCGCTTCCTCGAGAACCATCTTTGTCAACTCCCTTGCTTGTGGGACGCATAATCTTCCATCTCGCCTCAGCCAACCCTTATCATCGATGGCGTACCTACTGAGGTGACTAGAAGTCTCACCCCTAATAAGTTTATCAATCACATCAACAAGCTGAGGTTCTTCGCGTTGTGCAGCCCCTATTGAGTCCAAGAGAGTAGGGCGTACTTCGAGAGATGCTAGCAAACCCGGTACAAAATCTAAGAAGGGCCTAAAGTTAAAACTGGCTATATACTCCAGGCTTGCCTTTCCAGGAAGAGCGGACTTAAGGTCAGTTTCTTTCGGCTCAACGCATCTGCTACTACGTTGCCTTTGCCGGGAGTATAGGAAATTTCAAAGTCATACGAGGCAAGAAACTCCATCCATCTTTGCTGCCTCAAGTTAAGATCCTTCTACGAGAAGAGATATTTCAACGATTTATGGTCAGTGTATAATTCAAACTTCTCACCTAGGAGATAATGGCGCCAAGACTTAAGCGCAAAAACGATGGCGGCTAACTCAAGATCATGCGTTGGGTAGTTCTTTTCATGAACTTTCAATTGTCTTCTGCCATAAGCTACTACCCTTCCTTCTTGCATTAGAACAGCGCCAAGTCCCGTTCCCATTGCATCCGTGTATACCGTGAACATTTTGCTTCCATCTGGCAAAGTCAGAACTGGGGCTGTTGTGAGAGCCCTTTTTAATCGTTGGAAAGCAAACTCGCAGTCCAAATCCCAAGTGAACGCCAGATTCTTCTTTGTTAGCCTTGTGAGCGGGGCTGAGATTTTCACGAAATCCCTAATAAACTTTCGGTAAAAACCGGCTAGCCCAAGAAAGCTTCGAACTTCGGTTGTACTTCTTGGTGTTTTCCAATCTTGCACTGCCACCACTTTCGCGGGGTCCACGGCCAACCCTTCTTTGGACACTATATGCCCCAAAAATCTTACTTCTTTTCTCTAGAAGTGACACTTGGAGAATTTGGCTTTTAGTTGATGAGCTCGAAGAGTTTCCATGATTTCTTTCAAATGCTGAGCATGCTCTTCCTCACTCTTTGAGAAGATTAAGATATCATCTACGAAGACAATCAAAAATTTGTTGAGGAATTCTCTGAACACCCTGCTCATTAGGTCTACGAAATAAGCGGGTGCGTTTGTCAAGCCGAAAGGCATGACAAGCCACTCGAAGAAACCGTCTGGGGTTCTGAACGATGTCTTATCAATACTATCTTAAGCTACTCTTAGCTGATGGAACCCAGTTGCCAGATCAAGTTGGGAGAAGACTGTCGCACCAACAAGCTGACCAAACAAATCGTCAATTCGGGGAAGAGGGTGCCTATTTTTCTTGGTCAATTTGTTTAACTCCCTATAGTCGACGCAAAGGCGAAGCGAACCATCCTCTTTGGTTGCGAACACCACTGGAGCACCCCATTTCGAAATGCTCCGTCTAATGAACCCTTTTTTGAGGAGTTCTTTAACCTGCTTACTGAGCTCCTTTCTCTCCCTTGGAGCCATGTGTCTGACAGGTAAAGCTACAGGCTTTGCGTTATCCACAAGATATATGCGGAAGTCTATTTCCCGCCTCGGAGGTAAGCCTTTCACCTCCTCAAAGACATCCGGATATTCCCGGACTACTCTTACTGATTGCAAATTCTCATCAGAAGCATCAAGCGACTCTAGATAACTTAGCATAACAACATTCAAGGGATTACAAGAAATTTCTAGAGTTTTACCAAGCCGAGTCAAGAGCCTAACTACTCTTTTCTCACAATCAAGAATGGCACTATTACTGGATAACCAGTCCATGCCTAAGATCAAACCATATCCCGAGAAGCCTAAGACAAAGGCATCACAACTAAACTCAATGCTTAGAATAGAGATTTTCAAACCCAAACAAACCATTGACAAGTAAGCGGAGCCCCCAATTGGATTTGAAACTACTAAGGGATCTTCTACCATACTAGTGTCTAGATGCAGAGATTCTACTAAGGCGGATGAAATAAAAGAGTGTGATGCGCTAGAGTCAAAAAGTGTATGAACCGGATGATCATAAAGATAGACTACACTTTCTACAGAAATATTACTACCTCGTTCCTGCTGAGGTGCCACTAGCACATGAACCTGACCCCCTGAAGTGGATCCAGCTTTCTATCCCTGCCCTTTCTTCTTTGGGTAGTCCTTAGCTTGGTGCCCAGTCTCTCCACAATGAAAGTAACCACCCATCTTCGCCTTCCTTTTCCAGCAGTTTTTTGATATATGGCCCACAATGCCACAGAAATTGCACCTTCTCTTCTCACGGGGCTTATTGTTCTTCCCTCCTTTCTTGAAGTCTGTTTTCTTTGTTTGTAGACCTTCTTTCTTCTCTTCCACCTTAGTTTCTTTCTTTCCGTGGTCTTCCTCGTGCAGTAATGCCATGTCCACCAAGCTTTCATAAGTCGCTCCCGTGGATACATGGGTCATGGCAAGGCTGTGTAAAAGGTTAATTCAAACCCTTGACAAAGCGAAGTGCCTTCTTGTGTTGGGTTTTTACTAAGTCTAACCCAAATCTGGCCAGCTGATTAAATTGATTAACATATTCCCTGATCGTCATGCTCCCCTGTTTCAAAGTTAGGAACTTCTCCATTTGCAGGCTTTTTTCAGCTTGGGAGAGAAATTTCACTTCAAACCTTGTCCTGAAATCTTCCCATGTTTCCACCGCCCTCTGAGCATTGGTAACTTCCCACCAATAGGAAGCTTCATCCTTAAGCAACCATACCGCTAGTTGTATCTTTTGCCTGTCATCAACCCCGAAGATGACAAACAGATCCTCAGTCTCCTTTAGCCAGTTTCTTGCTCCTACAAAGGATTCTGTCCCATAAAAGTCTTTTCCACCCATAGCCTTAAAGTGTCTATAGGTTTTTGCAAAGGCATTTCCACGAGGAGGAGGAGGAGGAGGAGGAACCGCGGCCACTGGAGGAGGGATGTCTGCTGAGCCCGCACCATTGGCCCTTGCTTCTAAGTACCTCCTAAACCAGCCGGGAATCGGCACTCCTTCCGGGAGGTTAAGGTCTCCAGACATACTGAAACAGAAAGGAAAGATTCAAAATGAAGGATAGAGAGAGATAGTGCATATGGCTTTAGGGGATTTTGTCTTTTTATAAATATAACACATTTTCTTGAAAAATGCTTCTTTAAACTTTCTTTTTGAAAACAATTTCAAAAACTTTTATCCTGTCTAGTAAACCTGGCTCTGATACCAAGTGAAACACCCCACCTCCGTTAAGGTCACTCACAAAGGGAATGCCTTAATTTTGGTGGAGGTTTATAAGTAAAAGCCATAGATAAACTCAAGACAGATATAAATACACATATTTTAAACAGCGGAAACCAAACAAACTTTTATTTCATCAATATGTGTTCAAAACCAAACATTCCATAATTGCCTCAAAATATTTCCAACATTACAACATCATTACTGTCTTGATAATTAAAGAAGCAGAAAACATAAATAAAGTGACAAAAATCCCCATAGTGATATCCAAAGCCATAGTCCGAGCAAAAGGGACCCAAATCATACATCTACGTTCTTAGAGCTTGTACAGAGCCTGACTAAGCTGAGTTGTTTCCTCCCTGTGGACCTGGGGGGGGAACGAAAGAAAAGAAGATGAAAAGAAAATAGGGTCAGACATAAATCCTGAGTAAATCTAGTAACTCTTCAGTATGTGAATAAGAAAAGGGCATGACAGATATATACTGAAAATAGGATGGTGTCACAAGCTAAGGGAATGTCGAATGTACTATTGCACCCATACTATATCTCTGCATCTACTTGAGTTTACTCTAACTGGCACCCCATGGTGAGGGTGAAGTGATCCACATTTTTGAAAGATCGGCTCCTACTCGCATTAACATGTGTCACACGGTCCCCAAGAATTGTAGATACCTATGTTGGTCCCACCATTGGGTGTATCAAGACCCATGGTGGCGGCCCCCGACACAAATCTAGAAGGCATAGGTTATACTACTGGTGTCCCCAGTGCCTTGGTTGTCTGCTCCGGAGTGTGTGCACGCCCGCACCCCGTTAGACCTGCACTATGCACCCACCGCCGTCGTTTTGACCGCTTACAATTAGCCCAGTAATCGTGCCCCACCCTGCCTAGTTTCAAGGTACCGTTGATACCTAACTTGGGTTACTGCTGAAACGGGTCCCACGTTACCAGGATTTTCTAGTCAAACATGTTAAGTGGTTAAGTGTCTATATTTACCTAACCCCACCCATCAATTCTTGTTAACATGTTGAATTTGGTTAAGTGTTATAGTTGACTTAACCCTACCATCTGTCCTTAGCCTCTTAGGAGCACCTGACCACTCACATTAGACAGGTATTGCTACGGTTACTGGATATGCCGGTCGGTTCCGGGCAAGTTTACACCGTAGCTCAGTCTAACCTTGGTTCATTATTGGGCTCAATGCTTAACCACCCACATTGGATAGGTATTGTTGTGACTACTGGACAGCCGGGCGGTTCCGGGCAGGTTTACATCACAACTCAATCCAACCTCAGGTTAAGCATATCGTGTTTTCTAAATTTACATATTTTATTACTTCTCAAATATATATGTAAATGTCATATCTTTTATTTTTGGGTATAACAGTTCATATCGCTTTAAATGTCATTGTCGTTGGCATGTGCCAAACATGCCAACATATATTTTCATGTTTTACACCCAATGTTATTACCCCCGTTTATACGTTTGCAACGTTATAACAAATGCCGGGCTCGACACAATTCAGCCCAACTTTATAAGCGTAAGAAAAGGGGAAATCAAGAACATGTAATAGTTGACAACATATAAGGGTGTGTGGCGCATGAACTTGCAATTTAGCGATATTAACATAAATGATGGGTCATGTGAACTTGCATTAAAATCAAAGTATAACTAAGTAGGTGACATATAAAATAGCATAGTTTAGGCTAATACAAACTTGTGTTGAAACATGTTTAACTTGGCATAATGTCGAACACAAAACTAGCATGATGTATATCCACCAAAAGGTCCAATTATAACATCTAATCACATAGCCATTTTCAACATGAACATGCATAGTTTTTTTTTTTTTTTTGAAACCCAAACGATACTTAACATAGATCCAATTATACTTGCAAATAAACATGAACTTGCATAGTTTATGAAACACAAACGATACTTAACATAGATCCAATTATACTTGCAAATAAACATGGAAGTGATAACATTGGCTTTGGGTCATGTAGGCATAAAAGGTTTCAAGTCTAAATCATGTTTACATAAGCCTTAATTTAGGCTTAATGAATGTATAAGGTCCATGTCATAGGCATAAACTAAAAGGGATTAATTTCTAGTTTTTGCCACAAACTTACAAGTGTCATTGTTTTCATATACAATTGTTCGATAGGCTTGCATCAATCAACTTATGCCACAAACATCAATACACAAGTCATGATAGAACCATCGCAACACATAGAATTTATACAATACAATAACATAATTCTATTTTCATTTACATCGAATCACATCACAATTTTTATTCATATTCTGAAAGGTCGCTATACTTACAACGAATGCAGAATCTTGAATTCTGGATTCTGAACTCTGAAATTGAGATGCGCTCCTTTGGGTAGACTAACGTTGCGTTGATAAATTTGATTTAAACTTTAATCTTCTTCTTAGTTTGATTCGTCTCTAGGCTTTTCTCTTGACGACTATGTTTAATTCCTCCCTAGCAGCATGACGACTCCTTTCTAATTTTTTTGTGTGAATTTTCAGTTGAGACTTAGGGTGTATTTATAGATTTTTAAGTTGTTTTGAGCCGTCAGATGAAGACAGAAGGAATCTAGGCCATTCAAAGTTCAGAGAGCCAATCAAGAGGTGACACGTCATCCCAAGTGACACACAAAGCCACAGAAATTCGGGCCAGAGCCAGACCTGGCCAGCCAGGTCGACCAGGCAGGTCGACACCATGGTCGACCTGGGGTGACCAGGTCGACACCATGGTCGACCCTATGGTCGACCTGGTCTCTGGGCGGGAATTTTCCCGCCCAGCCCAGTTTGAACCTGAAATTCGAATTTTGAATTTAAAACTGAGCTGTTTGAATTTTAAACTTTATTCTGAAACTTCCGAAGGTCATAACTCCTTCATACGGAGTCCGATTCGCGCAAACTTGGACTCTATCTCAAGCAGAATTCCGAGACGAACGCAATGGCATAACCCGTTTCCCTTAATTCTTTCATTTAGAATTAATTATACTTTAATTTGTGAAGCTTAGCGTTATAGAATTCACGGGGTGTTACAGTGGCGAAGTAAAATGTGTTTTAACAGTTTCAGTCAATTTCGATCGACCAGAAAATGGCCATTTTACAAACGGTCTCAGAATTCGACGAAATTAGTTTTGTTAGGACCATATCGTCAATACGAAGCTAGAAAATATTTTTCGGGAATTTTTAGAGTCTGTATGTGGCCCCGGTAAATTGAAATGTGCATTCAAATTCAATATATAGATTTATATTTTAATTTCAGTGAAAACTGATCGAACCGATGAGGTTGGCTTACAGAACATATCCCATTGCGTTCGGAATGGGGGTAATTGGCTAGGGACGATAGTCGTGGGTCTCATTTGGAGTTCAAATAAAAACCTAACTTTCTATGGAAGAAAAATAATAAAATATATATAATAAAACTCCTCTCTTATCTCAAACCCCCTTGTTTCTTTTTCTAACCTAAATTGAAAATTTCGAAACCCGTCGCCTTGTCCTGAGAGCTGCCGCCGACCTCGAGCTCCACCGCCCCAACTGAGCGCCGCCCCCACCTCTAGCTCAAGCGCCGCCGCCCTGATGATCCCCAGCACCCCCTTGTCTAATTCGAAACCCACCACCGAAGCCCCAAATCACGAGGAACCACCGCCACCCAGCCATGGATCCACTGCCACTGGCGAGAACAGCCCAGCTCCGACCATCTCTGGCCCATACGCCTCCCCTTTGAACCACCAACTCCCCCTCCAATCGCGCTGTAAGTTTTTATTTATTTTTTTGATTTTGTTGTGTGGTGAAAATTGATTGTGATGTGGAATGAATGGAAATATATTCATGTGTTGAAATAAATTATTTATCGTTAAAAATATAAATTTAACGTGAAGGTGAATAAATAAATATTCATCTACAAATCGAACGATTTGTTTATGTACACCCATTTGACTAATATTGATTGGGACGATAAATTTTACACGTCGCCCAACCGCACAAATAATATTCAATGTTTGTGGATTGAAACCCCACATGGGTGTTGGGATGATATTTGGCGTACACTAATCCCAATTATTTAGTTGTATGTCGATCGATTGGTTGACAGACTATGTAAGCGTTAATTATTTATATTTAATGCTTATGCAGTTGTGTGGTGCACTATGGATGATGGTTGATTATTTATCGTTGCTATTATATACATGTGTTGTATGGAATCCATATAATTAACATTATATGGTGATTGATTGGGCCTCATTCCAATTTGGAAAATAAAGAATATTATAAAGGAAAATTCATGTGTTGAATAAAATATATATTCATGTGTTGAATAAAAGAAAATTCATGTGTTGAATAAAATATGTATTCATGGGTTGAATAAAAGAAAACTCATGTGTTGAGAATATTCACGTGTTGAAACGATTCATGGTTGAACGAAATATTTACACAATAAAATTCACATTTTATTGCAAGTAAGAAATAAATAATTAATATTCATGTGTTGAATAAAATATATATATTCATGTATTGAAGAAAATATTCATGTGTTGAATAGAATAACGAAGTTATTGAAATATATAAAGCCGTGTTGATTATAGATGCACCATTTCGACGCGAATGATATTTATATCGATTATATTTGTTTTTATAATAAATATAGAAAAGGAAGTGATTTCGAAATATAATATTTTGAAAATATTATCATTTATATATTAATGATATGGGATATTCAATTTTGAATTAAAATTGAATATGAAGTTGAAATTGTTTTGAAAACGAATTACAAAATACGTTTTGAATTGAAATCGGTGAAGTATATATAATATATATATTAAATGGCTTGAATAGAACGCGTCGTGCCGCGGCAGTTCGCGAATTTCGACCATTGACTTCGAATTGACGTTGCGGGAGATCCGACCGTCGGATTCTCCTGAAACCGGAACCGTAGGGTTCGTATCGAAAAGAGCTTTCCAATGAATAATAGAAATTTGAAATCTAATGGCTGGATTTGGAATTATGTCCAAATCAAATTTGGAAAAGGTTGTTGTAAGTGCAGTTCGACGACCGTTATTGGAAATCTACTGTACGAGCCTTGATAAAATTATTAAAAATATCAATAATTTGTGTAAAATCATAATAAATGATTTAGAAAGAATTAGGGTGAAAAATCCCATATTTGAAAAAAAAGATAAAAATATATTTTTATCGAAATGAACAAGTTATGAACTAGAATTATAATCCAATGCTTTTAAATAAAGAAATTGGATTTGAAGTGGTTTTAAAAATAATCAGAATTCCCAATATACGAATTGGAATGGATTTGAATCGAAGTTATCTTCGGAATATTTCGATGTTGGATTTCGTGAATATACAGATATGGTTGTGGAAATTTAAAAGATATATTTATATCGTTATTTCCAATACAATATTTGTTGGTTTCAGAATTTGATATTGAATATAAGCTGATATATTTTCTATTCAGAGCCTTGTATTTAATATCAAATGGGATTTTGGGTTCGTCGTGAATGGTGTCTTAAATAACACTGTTCTTGAACCCAGTTTAGAAAAGAATAAATCTTTTAATTAAGATTTTATGAAATGGTCCAGTTAATTAGTATTTAATTGGAATTGAATTTAGATTGGTTTTTGGGTTTATTGTGAGCGGTGTTTTGAATAACACCTGTTCTTTAACCCGACTAACAATGGAAAGGGATTTTGGGTTTGTCGTGAACCGTGTTTTTAAATGACATTGGTTCTTTAACACAGTTAAAGATAAGATTAACTTCTTAGATTTGAATAACCATTAACATTGATTAGTGGGAAGATTAAAACAAAGTGGAGTTTTAATGAATCTTTAATTAGATTGAAATGATCGAGAATGGAGTACCACCAGTTTTGCTCCAAAGCGATAGCTAAATCTTTAGTTAGATTTGAATGTGAAATGGTAATTAATATTTACCGATAACACCGTGGTGTTAGATATGGAGTATTACCAGTTTTGCTCCATGGGATGAATAGGTTGGGATTGGGAAATAAAATAAACGATTACTTTGGTGTGGTTCGCTAATCCCGACTAGTTTAGAAAACCTTAATATGGTTTGAAATGACATCCAAAGAAAGGTTAAATAATAAATTTAGAAGAATTTATCTTTGATAAAATTAATGGGAACCTTTCCCAAAAGATGTGAATATTTGAATAAAATATTCAGAATTGGAATTGGGCGAATGTTGGGTTTTATAGCACTTGTTTATTATATATGCGAGTTATTTGAAAAGTCCGGGTTTATACTCATTCTGAATAACTGTTTCGACGATAAGTCGAAGATGAAGACGGTGGTCGAAGACTAGAGGTCTTCACATCGGTTGGATAATTACTGATGATCTTGATTGGGTTGTACACCCAAGAGGAGGGAATCAGTTGGTGATCGTCCAGACGTATTTGGAGATCGATGGATATGCGAGGTATAAGGTGCCTCCAGTTTCGTTCAGACCCGGAACGGACTTGTAAATGGATTGTGTGTCTGACATTGGATTTTATTCTGTGTTGATTGATTTCTGTTAAATATATATCTGTTTGGCAGCGAAGAATTTATTCTCTGTCTTAACGCCCTTCTCTGAGACGTACGAGCTCAGAGGTAATATATCGATAGATATCAGTCGCATGGCGTGAATTGCCTGTGTGGCATGCCTAAGTGGCAGATGGTCAAGGCTCCTGTTGCAAAGCATAGTCTTGTGGTTGATGATCAAAGCACGGCCCACGTGGCATAGTGTAACACCCCACTCCCGCTATGATCACTCACTAAGGGAATGCCATAGCATCGGTGAAGTATTTTAGTGAATATAGAACAGAAAAATTACAACAAGACAGATATAAATAGTACTTGAAATTTTAAAACATCATCTCATAACAGCGGAAGTAAAACATGTCTGGTTACATCATAAAACCACAATAAAGGTCAAGTACAATATCCATCAAAATAAAGAAGTACATAATCCCACTCTCATACAATAGCCAAACAAAAGAAAAGATAACTGGATAACTGGAGCTTTACATCTATCCAAGCTCCTAAAGACTGGAACAGCAATCCGATCAAGCTCCACTACTGCTAGGATCCACCGTAGGACCTGAGGGTTGGGAAAAAGATAAAAACAACAGGGTCAGACATAAGTCTGAGCGAGTCCTATAACTTTAACAATACAATCGTTAAAGTAACCAGAGAAGACATAAACTGATATACGGTAACATATAGGGATGAATGGCTACCCTAAGCAGTCAACTAAACGAAGATAAAGGATAAAGACGCATCTACCCTCCCTAAGGTAAATTACTAAACTGCACCACACCAGTCGTTCCTAACTTAAAGGTTGATCCCACCCAAGGACTTATAAAATTTACTAATTAGTACCTGCGTACCCCTAGGTGACCAAGTAGGCGCCACGGGGCCCTACAATCCACTAGGTGTACACACTACTTCCCATTCGATCGGCTCCCTAACGTAGATACCCGTGCTGGCCCCACCGTGGGATGTATCATTCCCCAATGTGGCAACCTGATGAAACTAAAGGTGCACGGCTTATATCTACTCGATGCAACAACGGCTTACCTACCAGCCCGGGCCCACTCACGCATATGAAGCCCGTTGGACTTGCGTTGCCACCGCTAACCCGTTTGCCTCTTACAGTCAAGCCCAGTATGCGTGTCCCGTCCTCGACATGGGTCGAGCCCACAAAGATACGTATGGGTTACTGGTTGAAATGGGCCTCCACAAGCTACCCACCTAAGCTTGTCCCTTTTTCTAGTATATCCCACTTAACCCTTTAATCATGTTTTAATTACATGTTCTATTTTGGTTAAGTATTCTAATCGTATTTTCTATTGCCACCCAAGGCAACCACTAGATTTTCTCATGCCACCCGAGGCACCCACTTAACCCCTCATGTCCCTCTACATGCTAATGTGGTTAAGTGTTTCTTAATTAATTAATTAAGAACGTAACCTTTGTAAAGACCTCTCACATTAGACTGTCTTTTATGACCGCTGGTTAAGCCGGTTGGGTCCGGGCAGCCTTATGTCATAACAGAGTCTAACCTCGTGTCTTTACATTAATTACGTATTTAGTTTGTGCCTAAGACCTCTCACATTGGGCTAACATTTGTAGCAACTGGTTAAGCCGGTTGGGTCCGGGCAGTTTTACGCTACAACTGAGTCCAACCTCGTGTCTTAGTCAATTAATTACACCTAATTAATCACCCTCATAATTTTATATTAATTATCCCTAATTAATCAAGTTTTCTTAACATGGGTAGACCTAACTTAATAGGTAAATTCCCATGGGGTAGACCTAACTCAATAGGTAAATTCCCAACACATAGTATGGGTACACCTAACCAAATAGGCAAATTCCCATACTATGTTTATTTATTTTGTGTTATGCATAATTATATTAATTTCACACAATCTTATTAACTTATGCATTTAATTACCCCATCGTTCCCACGTAATTTCGTTCATGATATAACACATATAAAAGGTGTCAACTTGCATATGAATGAACATGTTTCAAAGGTGCCATCTTGCATATTAACAAACACATAACTTGCATATGAACTTGCATAACATGTCACATAACTTGCATATAATATGTCACATAACTTACATATTCATTTTGCATAACAAACTTGCATATTAGCTTATAGACTTGCATAATGTGTCATCATGAACTTGCATATTAATAAACATGTAACTTGCATATTTACATACATGTAACTCGCATATTAACAAACATGTAACTTGCATATAAAGAAACATGTAACTTGCATATTTACATACATGTAACTTGCATATTAACAAACATGTAACTTGCATATTAACAAACATGTAACTTGCATATTTACATACATGTAACTTGCATATTAACAAACATGTAACTTGCATATTAACAAACATGTAACTTGCATAGCATATTACCATGAACTTGCATAACATGCATATGATTACATAGCCCACAACTTGCATATTTAGCATCATGCAAACATAACATACATCATATTAAACTTGCATAAGCTTACATACTCAACATGCATAAACATAAGATTAATGCTAACATCATATCATATGATTCAAAGCTCATTAACCCACATACAAAACCATAAATCTCATCACATCTCATCTAATTAGTTTACCAAAAGATCATCAAAGTGATAGAAACTCACAACTAGCAACTTTGAACACCAAATGAAGAAGATTAAGATGCTAAGAAGGGATTAGAAGTTGATTAGAGAGTGATTAGTATGCAACCCTCTTCATAAAATTAGTGGAGGCCATGAGAGCTAGCATTTTGCCATAGTTTAGTCACTAGGTTTAATTATGAATGAATTAGGGTAGGTTAGGGTCTTATTTATAGATTAGGCAAGTGTTTTAGGCCATAGGATTAACCCTAGATTCAATCCAAGCCATCAAAGCATGTCTTGGGGAAGAAGTCAAGTGTAGGAACCATCTAGGGCCTTTAGATTAAAGATGGACCATGAGAACCATTCAAATGCAAAATCTGCACTTGAGCGAATCGGCCCACGGGTTGACAGCCAAACACCCTGGATTAACCCCTAGTCGACCCAGCGGGCTCGGGTCGACTTCAAAAATCGGCCGGTTCGGTTATTCCCCTCTCCCAATTCGCTGTTTTGAGCATTTTTGCATATTTATTTATTAAATTTTCAATTATATATATATATATATATATATATATCAATATATATATATATATACATATATCTACACAACCCATTTCACTTAATTAAGTATACTTTAATTTGGGAATTTTCGTGAAACTTCGCGAGGCCATATCTTGGTCATACGGACTCCGATTTTCTAAAACTCGGACTCTATTTCGCGTATTTTTCCGAGACGAACACAATGGCATAGCCCGTTTCCCTTGATTCCCATTTTAGAATTAAATTCTGCCTCGATTTATGTTATTACAGGTTATTGAAAATACGGGTTGTTACATTCTCCCCTCCTTAAAGGATTTCGTCCCCGAAATCTTCAAGTTAGGAAGAACGTATCCTACCATCCAATCATCCATCTACTCAAAGCATCATCCACGAGCAATCATTGTCCTTACAAGATTCTAAATGCTGGATGGATATATGCAAAAGTGTGTGTATATGTACTTACCTAATGCGAAAATCAGGCGGTTACTGATACAGTAAACCTCCTTAATGCAAACCATGATAGTGCCATGCATCCAATATGTATGCGAAACCCTATTGACACATACAAATTTCTACATGCGTGCACAACCATACACAAAAATGCATCATCCATATGATAACACAGCCATGATACATCCATCAATCTAACTACCACATCCATTTATGCAATATGCAACATGAAGTGACTGAGCCGATCTAGTGCCTAATGTGTGTGTATATGCATCCACGAGCAACCACTAGCAAACAATTGCATCCATATGCATCCATCAACCATAACATGTTTCAAACACATGTCTCAACCATAGGTTTTACCCTATCTAAAGGTCATAGGTATTAGCGAGAGGATATACTAAAGATAAGATAAGTACTAGACAAGCAATAAAGGAGAAGTTAAAAGACATACTCTCAAAAAGAAATGGATACAAAGAACGCATCTTTGCTTCCGTCTCCCAAGTAGCATTGCTTTCGTCATCTCCCCATTGCACTTTAACTAGCTGAACTTCTCTGTTCCTCAACTTCCTAGTTTCTGACCCAAGGATGCGAGTAGGAGCTCGTCGAATCGTCGCATCACGCTCTACCTCTACATCTCTAAGCAAGCTCGGCTCTACCACCTCCGCGGTCTCATGTAAGCACTTCCTCAAATGTGATACATGGAATACATCATGAACACCACTAAGTCTGTCGGGCAACTCCACCCTATATGCCATCCGTCCAATCCTTTCCTTAATAGGAAACGGCCCAACAAATCTCGGTGCTAACTTCCCTACGGACCCAAAGCGAACAACATTTCTCAATGGAGATACTTTGACAAAAACCATGTCCCCAACCTCAAACTCAAGATCCGTCCTTCTCCGATCCGCATAAGATTTCTGTCTATCTTGCGCTGCTTTCATCCTTTTTTCGAATTAAATCAATCTTCTCTGAAGTCTCTCTAACCATATCCGGCCCAAGCAAGATCTTATCCGTAGATTCCCACCAACATGTAGGAGATCGACAAGGCCTTCCATAAAGAGCTTCGAAAGGAGCCATACCAATACTGGACTGAAAGCTGTTATTATATGCGAACTCCACCAAAGGAAGATGTTCTTCCCATGTACCTCCAAAATCCAAGATACAAAGCCTCAAAAGATCTTCTAAGATACGGTTCACCCTCTCGGTCTGACCGTCCGTCTGAGGATGATATGCGGTGCTCAAACACAACTGAGTCCCTACCGCCTCTTGCAAACTTCTCCAAAACTCACTAGTGAAAATAGGATCTCGATCACTCACAATGCTGGATGGTACGCCATGCAATCTAACAATCTCTCTAACATAGACTGAAGCAAGCCATGGAGCGGTCCTCTTACTCTTTACGGGTATAAAATGGGCACTCTTTGTAAGTCTGTCTACCACAACCCAAATTCCCGTATTGCCCTTCCTCGATCTCGGTAACCCGTCGATGAAATCCATCGAGACACTATCCCACTTCCACTGTGGAACTTCCAATGGGTGTAGCAACCCACCGGGTTTCCTTTGCTCCACTTTAACTTGTTGGCACACTAAGCATCTAGCCACATACTCGGCCACATCTTTCTTCATACCGGCCCAAAAGAAAACTCTCTTCATGTCTTGGTACATTTTGTCTCCACCGGGATGAATAATCATTCTTGAACGATGTGCATCATCCAAAATAGCCTTCTTCAAACCCTCATCTTGCGGTACACAAAGTCTACCGTCTCTATGCAACCATCCCTTATCATCTATGGTGTATCTACCCAAATGGCTGGACGACTCCCCTCTTATAAGCTTCTCTACCAACACAACCAACTGTGGGTCGTCTCGCTGAGCCTCGCCAATCCGTCTCAAAAGAGTAGGTCTAACCTCCAAGGATGCCAACAAACCAGGTACAAAATCAACAGAAGGTCTGAAGTCAAACAAAGAAAGAAACTCCAAGCTTCGTCGTTCCACGAACAATGGACTCAAAGATAGCCTTTTTCTACTTAAGGCGTCTGCCACCACGTTACCCTTACCAGGGGTATACGCTATCTCGAAATCATAGGATGCTAAGAACTCCATCCACCTTTGCTGTCTTAAGTTTAAATCCTTCTGAGAGAATAAGTACTTCAATGATTTATGGTCGGTGAACAACTCGAATCTCTCACCAAGAAGATAATGGCGCCAAGACTTAAGTGCGAAAACAATCGCGGCCAACTCTAGATCATGGGTAGGGTAATTCTTCTCATGCACTCTCAATTGTCTCCCTCCATAGGCTATTACCCTTCCCTCCTGCATCAAGACTGCGCCTAATCCTGTTCCACAAGCATCGGTATAAACAACAAACGGCTTACTCCCATCTGGAAGCACTAAAACTGGAGCGGTGGTCAAAGCTCTCTTTAACCGTCGGAAAGCATCATCACAATCTACATCCCATGAGAAAACCAGATTCTTCTTCGTCAAGCGGGTTAATGGGGCTGATATCTTCGCGAAGTCTTTGATGAACTTCCTATAATATCCTGCCAACCCCAAGAAACTTCTTACCTCGGTAGCATTTCTAGGAACTTTCCAATCCTGGATAGATACTATCTTTGCGGGATCCACAGCTATCCCTTCCTTAGAGACCACATGCCCTAAGAATCGCACTTCTCTTCTCCAAAAATGGCATTTAGAGAATTTAGCTTTAAGACTATGCGCTCGAAGAGTCTCCAACACTTCCTTGAGATGTAAGGCATGCTCTTCTTCATTCTTGGAAAAGACCAAGATGTCATCCACAAAAACTACTACAAACTTATTCAGATACTCTCTGAACACTCTACTCATGAGATCAACAAAGTATGCGGGGGCGTTTGTCAACCCAAATGGCATCACTAGCCACTCATAAAAACCATCCGGAGTCCGGAAAGCAGTCTTCTCTATACTGTCCTCCGCCACTCTTAACTGATGAAACCCTGTAGCTAAGTCCATCTGCGAAAATACTGACGCGCCAACCAACTGATCAAAGAGATCATCTATCCTCGGTAATGGGTGTCTATTCTTCTTCGTGAGCTTATTAAGTTCCCTATAATCCACACAAAGTCTGAGGGACCCATCCGCCTTCGTGGCAAACACTACTGGAGCTCCCCACTCCGATATACTTCGCCTTATGAACCCCTTCTCAAGCAACTCCCCTACTTGCTTATGAAGTTCTCTTCTCTCACGAGGAGCCATGTGGCGTACTGGCAAAGACACTGGTTTGGCATTATCCACCAAATAAATTCGGAAATCTATCTCCCGCTTCGGAGGCAAACCCTTTACTTCTTCAAACACATCCGGATATTCCCGGACTACTCTGACAGAACACAAACTTTCGACCGAAGCATCGAGCGATTCAAGATAACTTAGCAAAACAGATTCCATGGGATTGCAAGAGATCTCGAGAGTGTTACCCAAGCGGGTCATGAGCCTGACAACTCTCCTTTCGCAATCAAGAACGGCACCATTACTGGATAACCAGTCCATGCCCAAGATCAACCCATAGCCCGTGAAGCCCAATACAAAAGCATCACATCTAAACTCAACGCTAAGTATAGAAATCTTCAAACCCAAACATATCATAGACAGATATATGGAGCCCCCAATTGGGTTTGAGACAACCAAGGGATCATCAACTAGACTGGTGTCTAAGTGCAGTGACTCAACTAACGATGATGAGATAAAAGAATGCGATGCGCCAGAGTCAAACAAAGTACGAACTGGATGATCAAACAGAAAAACCAGACTTTCAACGGAAATAGTTCTACCTCTCTGCTGAATCGGTGGAACTGAGAGAACCTGAACTTGCCCCCCTGACTGAGGTGGTGCTATAAGAGCTTGCACCTGGCCTCCTGAGGTAGACCCCGTCTTCTGCCCCTTCTTTGGGCAGTTTTTCACAAGATGCCCTGCTTCACCACAATGAAAGCAACCGGTCTTCTTCTTTTTGCGACAATCCTTACTGAGGTGTCCTGGTGTTCCACAATTGAAGCACTTCTTCTTCGTCTTCTTTTTGTCACCATTGCCTTTTCCGCCCTTGCCTTGTTGTTGCTGTTGCGGTTTCTTCTGATCCCCCTTTTTCTCTGGTGCCTTAGAATTCTTATCATCCTCATGCATAAGTGCCATGTAGACAAGCTTCTCAAAAGTGGCCCCCATAGGAATGTGAGTCATAGCTATTCCTTGCAATGGTTCGTTCAAGCCTCTAACGAACCTCAAAGCCTTCTTCTCCGGTGTATTCACCAACTCTATGCCAAACCTTGCTAATTGATTGAATTTGTTGACATATTCTTTCACCGTGAGATTCCCTTGCTTCAAATTCAAGAACTTCTCCATAAACAGATTCTCTTCCGCCCTTGAGAGAAACTTAGCCCCAAACCTTTGCTTAAAATCTGCCCAAGAGTCAACAGGGCGTTCTCCATTAGTGACCTCCCACCAGAATGAGGCCTCTCCCTTCATTAACCAAGCCGCCAACTTGACTTTCTTTCCCTCTTCCACTTCAAAGATATCTAGCAACTCTTCCACTTCCTTAAGCCAATCTCTAGCCTCTACGAAAGTCTCTGAACCAAGAAAAGGTTTTCCTCCTATAGCCTTGAACTCCTTGCAAACCTTAGCAAAATTATCCACTCTAGGCTGAGGAGGAGGAGCGGTTGTCTCTGGTGTAGTAGCATTGGCCGGACCCGCAGCCGCGGCCCTAGCCTCTTGCAACCTCCTATACCATAGTGGTATAACTAAACCCTCAGGGATGTTAAGATCTTCAGCCATGCTGAAACGAAAGAGGAAAGATTCAAAAAGGAGATTCCGAAAGATAAAGATATGGCTATTGGGGATTATGCTTTTCTTTTTCAAAAACTTTTTCTCTTAGAAGACATGCTTTTAAAAATACTTTCTTCGAAAATACTCTTAGAAAGTAGTTTTTCTCAAAAAATTTATCTGTTCTGGTAACCTTAAGCTCTGATACCACGTGTAACACCCCACTCCCGCTATGATCACTCACTAAGGGAATGCCATAGCATCGGTGGAGTATTTTAGTGAATATAGAACAGAAAAATTACAACAAGACAGATATAAATAGTACTTGAAATTTTAAAACATCATCTCATAACAGCGGAAGTAAAACATGTCTGGTTACATCATAAAACCACAATAAAGGTCAAGTACAATATCCATCAAAATAAAGAAGTACATAATCCCACTCTCATACAATAGCCAAACAAAAGAAAAGATAACTGGATAACTGGAGCTTTACATCTATCCAAGCTCCTAAAGACTGGAACAACAATCCGATCAAGCTCCACTACTGCTAGGATCCACCGTAGGACCTGAGGGTTGGGAAAAAGATAAAAACAACAGGGTCAGACATAAGTCTGAGCGAGTCCTATAACTTTAACAATACAATCGTTAAAGTAACCAGAGAAGACATAAACTGATATACGGTAACATATAGGGATGAATGGCTACCCTAAGCAGTCAACTAAACGAAGATAAAGGATAAAGACGCATCTACCCTCCCTAAGGTAAATTACTAAACTGCACCACACCAGTCGTTCCTAACTTAAAGGTTGATCCCACCCAAGGACTTATAAAATTTACTAATTAGTACCTGCGTACCCCTAGGTGACCAAGTAGGCGCCACGGGGCCCTACAATCCACTAGGTGTACACACTACTTCCCATTCGATCGGCTCCCTAACGTAGATACCCGTGCTGGCCCCACCGTGGGATGTATCATTCCCCAATGTGGCAACCTGATGAAACTAAAGGTGCACGGCTTATATCTACTCGATGCAACAACGGCTTACCTACCAGCCCGGGCCCACTCACGCATATGAAGCCCGTTGGACTTGCGTTGCCACCGCTAACCCGTTTGCCTCTTACAGTCAAGCCCAGTATGCGTGTCCCGTCCTCGACATGGGTCGAGCCCACAAAGATACGTATGGGTTACTGGTTGAAATGGGCCTCCACAAGCTACCCACCTAAGCTTGTCCCTTTTTCTAGTATATCCCACTTAACCCTTTAATCATGTTTTAATTACATGTTCTATTTTGGTTAAGTATTCTAATCGTATTTTCTATTGCCACCCAAGGCAACCACTAGATTTTCTCATGCCACCCGAGGCACCCACTTAACCCCTCATGTCCCTCTACATGCTAATGTGGTTAAGTGTTTCTTAATTAATTAATTAAGAACGTAACCTTTGTAAAGACCTCTCACATTAGACTGTCTTTTATGACCGCTGGTTAAGCCGGTTGGGTCCGGGCAGCCTTATGTCATAACAGAGTCTAACCTCGTGTCTTTACATTAATTACGTATTTAGTTTGTGCCTAAGACCTCTCACATTGGGCTAACATTTGTAGCAACTGGTTAAGCCGGTTGGGTCCGGGCAGTTTTACGCTACAACTGAGTCCAACCTCGTGTCTTAGTCAATTAATTACACCTAATTAATCACCCTCATAATTTTATATTAATTATCCCTAATTAATCAAGTTTTCTTAACATGGGTAGACCTAACTTAATAGGTAAATTCCCATGGGGTAGACCTAACTCAATAGGTAAATTCCCAACACATAGTATGGGTACACCTAACCAAATAGGCAAATTCCCATACTATGTTTATTTATTTTGTGTTATGCATAATTATATTAATTTCACACAATCTTATTAACTTATGCATTTAATTACCCCATCGTTCCCACGTAATTTCGTTCATGATATAACACATATAAAAGGTGTCAACTTGCATATGAATGAACATGTTTCAAAGGTGCCATCTTGCATATTAACAAACACATAACTTGCATATGAACTTGCATAACATGTCACATAACTTGCATATAATATGTCACATAACTTACATATTCATTTTGCATAACAAACTTGCATATTAGCTTATAAACTTGCATAATGTGTCATCATGAACTTGCATATTAATAAACATGTAACTTGCATATTTACATACATGTAACTCGCATATTAACAAACATGTAACTTGCATATAAAGAAACATGTAACTTGCATATTTACATACATGTAACTTGCATATTAACAAACATGTAACTTGCATATTAACAAACATGTAACTTGCATATTTACATACATGTAACTTGCATATTAACAAACATGTAACTTGCATATTAACAAACATGTAACTTGCATAGCATATTACCATGAACTTGCATAACATGCATATGATTACATAGCCCACAACTTGCATATTTAGCATCATGCAAACATAACATACATCATATTAAACTTGCATAAGCTTACATACTCAACATGCATAAACATAAGATTAATGCTAACATCATATCATATGATTCAAAGCTCATTAACCCACATACAAAACCATAAATCTCATCACATCTCATCTAATTAGTTTACCAAAAGATCATCAAAGTGATAGAAACTCACAACTAGCAACTTTGAACACCAAATGAAGAAGATTAAGATGCTAAGAAGGGATTAGAAGTTGATTAGAGAGTGATTAGTATGCAACCCTCTTCATAAAATTAGTGGAGGCCATGAGAGCTAGCATTTTGCCATAGTTTAGTCACTAGGTTTAATTATGAATGAATTAGGGTAGGTTAGGGTCTTATTTATAGATTAGGCAAGTGTTTTAGGCCATAGGATTAACCCTAGATTCAATCCAAGCCATCAAAGCATGTCTTGGGGAAGAAGTCAAGTGTAGGAACCATCTAGGGCCTTTAGATTAAAGATGGACCATGAGAACCATTCAAATGCAAAATCTGCACTTGAGCGAATCGGCCCACGGGTTGACAGCCAAACACCCTGGATTAACCCCTAGTCGACCCAGCGGGCTCGGGTCGACTTCAAAAATCGGCCGGTTCGGTTATTCCCCTCTCCCAATTCGCTGTTTTGAGCATTTTTGCATATTTATTTATTAAATTTTCAATTATATATATATATATCAATATATATATATATATATATATATATATCTACACAACCCATTTCACTTAATTAAGTATACTTTAATTTGGGAATTTTCGTGAAACTTCGCGAGGCCATATCTTGGTCATACGGACTCCGATTTTCGAAAACTCGGACTCTATTTCGCGTATTTTTCCGAGACGAACACAATGGCATAGCCCGTTTCCCTTGATTCCCATTTTAGAATTAAATTCTGCCTCGATTTATGTTATTACAGGTTATTGAAAATACGGGTTGTTACACATAGCTTTGTGTATAACGTGAATTCGCGAGCCTCATACCCCGGTATGAGTTAAAAACCGGATAAGGACCGTTGGGAGAACACGACGTTTCTTTCTAGCTACGGTGGTGTCAGTGACTTACCAGCCTGTGACAACCCCAAACCCCGTACTGACGGTGGCAAGGGTAATCTTTGGAATATAACATATAAACAGATAATAGCAGAACAGAATTAAATAAATACACCAAATAATGTACAATAGAATACACTAGATAAACGTAATCATCAGAGTTACACGGTATACAGGATCATACTTAGTACAAATACAGTTCAACTATACATAAATGTCTACAGCGGAAAACAAACATAATATGTATAATAGGAGTTAAATAGCATAAAAAGAGATAAATGATAGAATCCATCTTCAGCTCCAGCTATCCAGAAAGGGCCTGCTAAAACCTGAACACAAGGCTGCCCGTGTAGAAAGAGGGGCACCCGAGTTTGCAAGTGAAACAAACTACGAGTCAGTCAAGGGACTGGTATGAGAAATCTAGTTAACACATTTTATAATATGGCTAATCACAGGACCACGCCACTTTCACGGAACGGGTTTACTCCATTGGATTGCCAGTTCTTTAAAACAAGTAATTCTTTTAAACATCGCAATGCTTTTTATAAAAATGAAGCCGATACAAGACTCAAGTCCCATCACACAATGCAACGCAAACCGGAGGATAGAGTTTTACCTTATATCGACCAAGATATGCTTAATACGTGTAAAGTAAAATCACTTAAAATGTAAACTTCATCGTTTAATTCTTAATCAGACTCCAACTGTAAAATAGTAAGAGAACGATTCCCTAAGTATTAACCCCGAAGGACGAAACCAACATCAGACCAATACCCAGGAAACCACCCATCTTAGCTCGTTTCCAGTTAGTTTCTAATTTTATAAACAATCATAAATATCAATCATAGACGACATGAGCGTCCCATGCCACTATGTCGCCAAATATAGGTTTACAATCAAAACTACACGATGTCGTATTTGGAAATTGGATTTCCGTCATGAACCAAGGCAAAAGATAGTCCTTACCGACTTCGAGACTCTCTAGCCCGAGCCTCAGGCAAGTGCGCAGACAAGCCTTGGATCGTCAAGGCCGGTCCACCGATGTGGATTATTATGCCTGAACACTACGTTCCCCCACCCTTTGGGGCATAAATGAGCCAACAAATGACTCCGTCGGCTTCACATAGTCACCGATATATCCGAGGCGCCTCGCAACAGCAACAACCACACAGGTGAAAATAATATAAATGTCAGCCAGTTTAAGCACTAACACCACCTCTAGCTAGAAGGAAACGCATGCCCTCCCTGAGGTCCTCTCCCGATTCTGGTTCATACCGGGGTGTGAGGCTCGCGAATTGACGTTATACACAAAGCTATGCCACACAGGCCGTGCTTTGATCATCAACCACAAGACTTTGCTTTTCAACAGAAGCCTTGATCACTGCATCTGAGCATGCCACACAGGCGATTCACACCATGCAACTGATGGTTATCAATCACACAGAATGAATTCCAATGTCAGACACACAGTCCATCTACAAGTCCGTTCTGGGTTTGAACGAAACCGGAGGCACTATATACCTCGCATACCCATTGATCCCCACGTACGTCTGGACGATCACCACTCATTATCCATATTTCGGGATGCCTCCCAATTAGGACATCAGTTATCATCCAACCGAGGTGAAGATCTTCGGTCTTCAACCACCGTCTTCATCATCGACTTTTTATCGTCGATTTAGTTATTCAGAATGGGATAAACCCGGTCTTTATGAGCAACTCGCGTATATAATTAACAAGGGCTACACAAACACAACATATGCCTTATTCCAATTCATTAGTCACTAACCGTAAATTAGTAAGAGAACGATTTCCCAAATATTAACCTCGAAGGTCGAAACCAACATCAGATCAAAACCCAGGAAACCATTCGACTTATATAACCTTCAGTTAGTTTCTAAATTTCACATTCAACCATCAAATATTCAATAAACCGGGTAAATTCAGTTTATTTCCATTCCATATCGTTTATAATATTTTATAATGATTTATCGCTATTTTTATTTATTTAAAAATAGCCATTTCATTTAAACGACGCTTCAGGCCATAACGCGGCCGTGGCGCTGTTTTTCTTCAGATTTGATTTACACATATCTGAAAATCTAACTGTTGGGTCTTAACAAATTTTATATCATTAGAAAGATCTTTTCAAAATGAATCCAACGGTTTTAGTTTTGGGAAAATCCGACAATCGGATCTTCTGGTACACTCGTTTGAAGTTTCGATTTCAAAATACGAACTACGGCGTCGTTATTCGATTTAATTTAATTATATTCACATATATATATAAGTATAATCAATTCTGGCGCTGTTTTTCTTCAGATTTGAATTAAACATTCTAGACAATCCAACCGTTGGATCTTTACAAAGTGGGTATCGTTGGAAAGATATTTCCAAGACAAACCCAACGGTTATGGTTTCGGGTAAATCCGACGGTCGGATCTCCCGCACTAATCGTTTGAAATCACGGTTTCAAAAAAAGAACTGTAGCTTCGTTATTCGATATATTTTAATTATATATATATATATATAATCGATTCTTCGATTTCAAAACCATATTCTTTTCATACATTTGATAAAAATGATATTTTTATCCAACAGACATTTATTTCGACATTTTGCTATTTTTAACAATTCATGTATTTAATAAAAATGTGATTTTTATTGTAAAAAAATTTATTTCAAAACACGACTATTATATATAGTTCATATAGATGATAAAAATATGATTTTTATTATAAAACAATTTTTTTCAAAACACGACTATTTTATATAGTTCATACAGATGATAAAAATATGATTTTTATTATAAAACAATTTATTTCAAAACACGACTATTTTATATAGTTCATATAGATGATAAAAATTTGATTTTTATTATAAAAAAATTTATTTCAAAACACAACTATTTTATATAATTCATATAGATGATAAAAATATGATTTTTATTATAAAACAATTTATTTCAAAACATGAATGTCGTTCAACATATGAATTTCTATTCAACACATAAATTTCAATTCAACACACGAATATAGTTTCAACACATGAAAATAATTCTAACACATAAATATTATTGTAAATTTCGACAGCATAACGACAGGGTAGCTAAAACCGAGGTCGTTCCTAGTACGGCTCCTCGCTCTACCTTAAAGCCTCGCAGCTTTTGACAATGGGGATTTCATGCATCTAGTTCGCACGCAGGCAGCATGTTTATTTTTTTCTTTTCCACAAACTAATCCTATGTGGTTTCAACCAAACAATTCTGTAACACCCCGAATTTCAGTTAACACTGATATTCACTAATTACAAAATTAATAATCTCAGATGTGAGAATCAGGGAAACGGGTTACGTCATTGTGTTCGTCTCGGAAAAATACGCGAAATAGAGTCCGAAATTTTGTAAATCGGAGTCCGTATGACCCGGTTAAGGCCCAAAGAAGTTTTCGGGAAATTTGAATTTCGAAACATGCAGAAATGGGGGCCAGGCGGGAAAACTCCCGCCCAGCCAAGTCGACTTGGCAGTCGATAGGGCTGTCGACTTGCCCTGTCGTCTGATTCTGGCCTGGGTGCACCTAGTTGAGTTTTGGGCTGGGTTGGAGGGCTTGGGACGAAATCTGACGGACCTAAACTAACCTAGGGTTAATCTAAGGGTCTAAAACACATCCTAATCCTATAAATAAGACCCTAAGCTAGCCCTAAATGATCATAATCCTATCCTCTAACTAAACTATGCCAAAATCTTCTATGATCATGGCCTCCACTCAAAATCCTAGCCTCCATCCTCTTTCGAAACTATTTCTATGAAGGCTTTCATGTTCATACAAGCATTTTTAAGTTGTATGAGTGATCATTAGCTTGCATTCATCATCAAGTTGCAAGCTTTATTTTCAAGGCTAGAGTTTTTGGGTGATTTCTGGCAAGGGTTTTCTTATTGGAGTTTAGTGGTGAGTTTCTATAGCCTTAATAATCAATTGTTAAATTGATTATGATAGGATATGATAAGATATGGCTATGTTTGTGGATCAATGTGTTTATGCAAGTTTAGTATAGTGTATGTTGTGTGTTTTGCGAGTTTTATACTATATGTTATGCAAGTTTAATGCTATGTTTTATGATGCTCATTATGCAAAACACTATGTTGAACATTGATTCATATGTAACATGTTATGCAAGCTATATGTGAGATTATATGCAAGTTCACATGTAACATGTTATGCAAGCTATATGTGAGATTATATGCAAGTTCATATGTAACATGTAATGCAAGTTATGTGCATGATTATATGCAAGTTCATATGTAACATGTTATGCAAGTTATGTGTTTGGTTATATGCAAGTTATGTGCATGATTATATGCAAGTTCATATGTAACATGTTATGCAAGTTATGTGTTTGGTTATATGCAAGTTAACATGTGACATGCTATGCAAATTCACACCTTTGTATGACATAAGAATCATATGCAAGTTACCCCTTTTGTGACATATGTGCTTCATGCAAGTTTGGGTTAAATGCTAGTTGGGTTTAATGTATGCTCATATATGCAAGTTGACACCTTTTAAACCCATGATAAAGTTATATGCTATGATTGGTTAAACCCATGGCATTTGTGATGAATCTTCCCTTTATTATGTCATGTTATATGAACGAATTACGTGGGGAACGATGGGGTTAATATGCATGTTAATAAAATGGTGTGAAATGGGTATGCTTAAGCATAACATAAAGTGAATGGACATAATTGGGAATTTACCTATTAAGTTAGGTCTACCCATATTATGGAATTGGGAATTTACCTATTAAGTTAGGTCTACCCATATTATGGAATTGGGAATTTACCTATTGAGTTAGGTCTACCCATATTCTTGAAATTGGTAATTAATTAGGGATAATTAATACAAATTATGGGGGTGATTAATTAGGTGTAATTAATCGACTAAGACACGAGGTTGGACCCTTTTGTAGCATAAGACTGCCCGGAACCAACTGGCAAATCCAGCGGCTACAAATGATTGGCCTAATGTGAGAGGTCTTAGTCATAAACTAAATACGTGACAAGTGTAAAGACACGAGGTTAGACTCTGTTATGGTGTAAGGCTGGCCGGAACCAACCGGCATATCCAGCTGCCATAAAAGACAGTCTAATGTGAGAGGTCTTTACAAAGGTTACGATCTTAATTAATTAAGAAACACTTAACCAAATTAGCATGTAGTGGGGCATGGGGGGTTAAGTGGGTGCCTTGGATGGCATGTAGTAACTAGTGGGGGTGCCTTGGGTGGCATGAAGAAACTAGTGGGTTGCCTTGGGTGGCAATAGAAAATACGATTAGAATACTTAACCAAAGTGGAACATGTAATTAAACATGATTAAAGGGTTAAGTAAGTGCCTTGGGTGGCATGTGGGAATCAAGTAAGTGCCTTGGGTGGCATGTGGAAATCTAGTGGGCGCCTTGAGTGGCAATTAAAATATGATTAAAAGACTTAACCAAAATTTATAACATGTAAGTGGACATGGTTAAAGGGTTAAGTGGGATTCACTAGAAATGACAAGCTTAGGTGGGTAGCTTGTGGGGGCCCATTTCAACCAATATCCCAAACGTATCTTTGTGGGCTCGACCCAAGTCGAGGACGGGACACGCATATTGGGCTTGACTGTAAGAGGCCAAAACAGGTTAGCGGTGGCAACGCAAGTCCAACGGGTTTCATATGCGTGTGTGGACCCGGGCTGGTAAGTAAGACGTTGTTGCATCGTGTAGGTATAAGCCGTGCACCGTTGATATTATTAGGTTGCCACTTTGGGGAATGATACACCCCACTGTGGGGCCAGCACGGGTATCTACGTTAGGGAGCCGATCGCTTGGGGAGTAGTGGGTACACCTAGTGGAGATAGGGGCAGACGGCACCTATGTAGTCAGCTAGGGGTACACGAAACTACTATTAAAAATTACTAAGTACACTTAGTGGGATCAACCTTAAGTAGGAATTACCCTTGGGTGGGTAGAACTGGTGTGGTGCAGTGTAGGAATTACCCTTGGGTGGGTAGAACTGGTGTGTTGCAGTGTAGGAATTACCTTTGGGTGGGTAGAACTGGTGTGGTGCAGTGTAGGAATTACCCTTGGGTGGGTAGATCTGGTGTGGTGCAGTGTAGGAATTACCCTTGGGTGGGTAGAACTGGTGTGGTGCAGTGTAGGAATTACCCTTGGGTGGGTAGAACTGGTGTGGTGCAGTGTAGGAATTACCCTTGGGTGGGTAGATCTGGGGTGGTGCAGTGTAGGAATTACCCTTGGGTGGGTAGATCTGGGGTGGTGCAGTGTAGTAATTATCCTTGGGTGGGTAAATGCGTCTTTTCGGTTATCTTAGTACATCCTGTGTTTAGTTGGCTACTTAGTGTAGTCATTATCCCCAGAGGTACCGTACCTTGTTTATATCATACCCTAATTACTTTAATGATTGTATTGTTAAGGTTATAGGACTCGCTCAGACTTATGTCTGACCCCGTTGTTTTTTTATCTTTTTCCCAACCCTCAGGTTTTTAGAGTGGGCCTAGCACTAGTGGGCTTTGATCAGACTGCTTTATCTATCTTTTGGAGCTTGGACCGTGGATGTAAAGCTCAGTTTATCTTTTCTATTATGGCTATTAAGTTATGTAGTGGGATTATGTACTTTTGTTTTATCAGGATGGATATTATGTACTTGACTCTTGTTTATGGTTTTGGTGTAACCAAACATGTTTTACTTTCTGCTGCAATGAAATGATGTTTTAAATTCTCAAGTATTACTTATATCTGTCTTGTTGTAATTTTTCTGTTCTATATTCACTTAAAATACTCCACCGATGTTATGGCATTCCCATAGTGAGTGACCGTAGCGGGTGTGGGGTGTTACACGTGGTATCAGAGCTTAAGGTTACCAGAACAGATAAAATTTTTAGAAAAACTATTTTCTAAGAATATTTTTGAAAGGAGTATTTTCAAAAACATGTCTTTTAAGAGAAAAGTTTTTGAAAGAAAAGAATAATCCCCAATAGCCATATCTATATCTTTCAAATTCTCCGTTTTGAATCTAGTCCTCTCTCGTTTTGAGTTTCCCCTCCGCGTATAGATGATCTTTCTAAGATAGATAAGAATGGAAAACCACTTCAAGGGACTTAGACATTAGTCGGATTAGAAGTTGGTTCAAGAAGGAGGAGGACTGGTAGGTACCTATTGGATAGACGATGGGAGGAAGGCTCAAATAGTTGTTTGGTTAATGAAGGATGAAACCTCATTGGTGGGAGGTTACGAGTGGAGAATGGGAAGAAGAAGGCGAGTAGTTATCCTTTTGGGAGGAATAGGACACCTTATTAGGGTTGTCCAAAGGGGCAAGGGCAAGGTATGGAATCTTCTGGAGGGTAGTTGTATTCCCTCACGGCTAGTGTACCAGATGGGGATAAGACCGTCTAGGTTGGAATTTGGATTTCTTTATTATCCGGTTCGAACTTTATTTGATTCTGACGCATCGAGTTTGTTTATCTCATCGTTGTTAGTTGAGTCACTGCACTTAGACACCAGTTTAGTAGATGATCCCTTACTTGTTTCAAACCCAATTGGGGGCTCCATGATGTGTTTGGGTTTGAAAGTTTCTATACTTAGCGTTGAGTTTAGATGTGATGCTTCTTGGGCTTCACGGGCTATGGGTTAGTTTTGGGCATGGACTGGTTATCCAGTAATGGTGCCGTTCTTGTTTGTGGAAGGAGAGTTGTTAGGCTTACGACCCGCTTGGGTAACACTCTCGAGATCTCTTGTAATCCCATGGAATCTGTTATGCTAAGTTATCTAGAATCGCTTGACACGTCGGTCTAGAGTTTGCGATCTGTTAGAGTGGTCCGGGAATACTCGGATGTGTTTGAGGAGGTGAAGGGCTTACCTCCGGAGCGGGAGATTGACTTCCGAATATATCCGGTAGACAATGCCAAACCAGTATCTTGGCCAGTGTGCCACATGGCTCCTCGTGAGAGGAGGGAACTCCATAAGCAAGTAGGCGATTTGCTTGAGAAGGGGTTTAGAAGACGAAGTATATCGGAGTGGGGTGCTCCAGTAGTTTTTGCTATGAAGGCGGATGGGTCCCTCAGACTTTGTGTAGATTATAGGGAGTTTAACAAGATAACAAAGAAGAATAGACACCCATTGCCGAGGATTGATGATCTCTTTGATCAGTTGGTTGGCGCCTCAGTGTTTTCGTAGTAGGACTTAGCCACGGGGTTTCATCAGTTGAGAGTGGCTGAGGATAGTATAGAGAAGACTACCTTTAGGACTCCGGATGGTTTTTATGAGTGGCTGGTGATGCCATTTGGTTTGACGAACGCCCCCGCATACTTTGTTGATTTGATGAGAAGGGTGTTCAGGGAGTACCTAAATAAGTTCGTGATGGTCTTTGTAAATGACATCTTGGTCTTTTCTAGGAGCGAAATAAGTTTTCGTATGTGCTCAATAGGTTGAGCAAAGCCAGTTATGGGATAAACGGTGGTTTTGGAGCGAGACTGGCGAGGACATCCAGAGTTGGACAAGGGCTTAATTATTTAGCCGTTTTTACTAGTATCATCTCACGTAGGTCGTCTGAATTCGAAGGAGGTATCCCTTGGGTGTTTGTCTGATATTGGTTTAGGCCTTTGGGGCTTGCACTTGGGGGATGTCAAGTTCGACTAGGATGGTCTGCGTGAGAGATGGACAGTTGTGATGATTTTGGATGGGGTAATATCCTGGTTTTCTCTAGAAGTGAAGAAAAGCATGCCCTACATCTTAGGGAAGTGTTGGAGACTCTTCGAGCGCATAGTCTTAGGACAGCAAAAGTGGATAGGATTCTTAGCATCCTATGAGTTTGAGATAGCGTATACCCCTGGCAAGGGTAACGTGGTAGCGGACGCCTTAAGTAGAAAAAGGTTGTCCTTGAGTTCATTGTTCGTTGAACGACGGAGCTTAGAGTTTATTTCTATGTTTGACTTTAGACCTTCCGTTGACTTTGTACCCGGTTTGCTAGCCTCCTTGGAGGTTAGGCCTACTCTTTTGGGGCGGATTGGCAGATCACAGCGAGATGACCCACAGTTGGTTGAGTTAGTAGAGAAGCTCATGAGGAGGGGGAGTCGTCCAACCATTTGAGTAGGTACACCCTAGATGGTAAGGGGTGGTTGCGTAGAGACGGTAGACTTTGTGTACCGCAAGACGAGGGTTTGAGGAAGGCTATACTTGATGATGCATATCGTTCGAAGATGACCATTCATCCCGGTAGGGACAAGATGTACCAAGACATGAAGCGAGTTTTCTTTTGGGCCGGTATGAAGAAAGACGCGGCCGAGTATGTCGCTAGATGCTTGGTGTGCCAACAAGTAAAAGCGGAGCAAAAGAAACCCGGTGGGTTGCTTCACCCATTGGAGGTTCCGCTATGGAAGTGGGATAGTGTCTCGATGGATTTCGTCAATGGATTACCAAGATCGAGGAAGGGTAATACGGGAGTTTGGGTTGGGGTAGACAAACTTACTAAGAGTGCCCATTTTATACCCGTGAAGAGTAAGAGGACTGCTCAATGGCTAGCTTCAATCTACATTCGAGAGATTGTTAGATTGCATGGTGTACCTTCCAGCATAGTGAGTGATCGAGATCCTTTCTTCACTAGCGAGTTTTGGAAGAGTTTGAAAGAGGCGGTAGGGACTCAGCTGTGTTTGAGCACCGCAAATCATCCTCAGACGGACGGCCAGACCGGGAGGGTGAATCGCATTTTAGAAGACCTTTTGAGGCTATGTATTTTAGATTTTGGAGGTACATGAGAAGAGCATCTTCCATTGGTGGAGTTCGCATATAATAACAGGTTTCAGTCTAGTATTGGCATGGCTCCTTTCGAAGCTTTTTATGGAAGGCCTTGTCGATCACCTACATGTTGGTGGGAATCTACGGATAAGATCTTGCTTGGGCCCGATATGGTTAGGAAGACTTCGGAAAAGATTGATTTGATTCGAAGAAGGATGAAAGTGGCGCAAGACAGACAGAAATCTTATGCGGACAAGAGGAGAACAGAGCTTGAGTTTGATGTTGGGGACATGGTCTTTGTCAAAGTATCTCCGTTACGGAATGTGGTTCGCTTTGGATCTGTTGGGAAGTTAGCACCAAGGTTTGTTGGACTGTTTCCTATTAAGGAAAGGGTTGGACAGATGGTCTATAGAGTGGAGTTGCCCGACAGACTTAGTGGTGTACATGATGTATTCCATGTGTCACATTTGAGGAAGTGCCTACATGAGACCGCAGAGGTGGTAGAGCCGAGCTTGCTTAGAGAAGTAGAGATAGAGCGTGATGCGACTATTCGACGAGCTCCTACACGCATCCTTGGGTCAGAAATTAAGAGGTTGAGAAACAGGGAGGTTCAACTAGTCAAAGTGCAATGGAGAGAAGATGAGAGCAACGCTACTTGGGAGACGAAAGCGAAAATGAGTTCATTATACCCATTCCTTTTTTAGGGTATGTCTTTTAACTTCTCCTTTATCGTTTGTCTAGTACTTATCTTATCTTTAGTATGTCCTCTTGTTAGTGCCTTTGACCTTTAGATAGGGTAAACCTATGGTTGAAACATGTGTTTGAGACATGTTATGATTGATGGATGCATGTGGATGCAAGTGTTTGCTAGTGGTTGCTCGTGGATGCATATACACACACTCTAGACACTAGATCGGCTCAATCACTTCATATTGCATATTGCATATAATTGTGTGTAGGTAGCTATATTTATGGATGTATAATGGTTGTGTTATCATATGGATGATGCATTTTGGTGAATGATTGTGCACTCATGTAGATATAGTATGTGTCGATAGGGTTCTTTCGCATACATATTGGATGCATGGCACTATCACGGTTTGCATATGTTCATACATTAGATAGGGAACATATACACACACTTTTTGCATATGCTCATACATCAGTAGAAATTATTTTAAGGACAATGGATGCCCGTGTTTGATAGATTGAGTAGATGGTTGTTTGGATGGTAGGATATGCATTCTCCTTAACTTGGAGATTCCGGGGACGAAATCCTTTAAGGAGGGGAGAATGTAACACCCCGAATTTCAGTTAACACTGATATTCACTAATTACAGAATTAATAATATCAGATGTGAGAATCAGGGAAACGGGTTACGTCATTGTGTTCGTCTCGGAAAAATACGCGAAATAGAGTCCGAAATTTTGTAAATCGGAGTCCGTATGACCCGGTTAAGGCCCAAAGAAGTTTTCGGGAAATTTGAATTTCGAAAGATGCAGAAATGGGGGCCAGGCGGGAAAACTCCCGCCCAGCCAAGTCGACTTGGCTGTCGACAGGGCTGTCGACTTGCCTGTCGACATGCCTGTCGACTTGGCAGTCGACAGGGCTGTCGACTTGCCCTGTCGGCTGATTCTGGCCTGGGTGCACCTAGTTGAGTTTTGGGCTGGGTTGGAGGGCTTGGGACGAAATCTGACGGACCTAAACTAACCTAGGGTTAATCTAAGGGTCTAAAACACATCCTAATCCTATAAATAAGACCCTAAGCTAGCCCTAAATGATCATAATCCTATCCTCTAACTAAACTATGCCAAAATCTTCTATGATCATGGCCTCCACTCAAAATCCTAGCCTCCATCCTCTTTCGAAACTATTTCTATGAAGGCTTTCATGTTCATACGAGCATTTTTAAGTTGTATGAGTGATCATTAGCTTGCATTCATCATCAAGTTGCAAGCTTTATTTTCAAGGCTAGAGTTTTTGGGTGATTTTTGGCAAGGGTTTGCTTATTGGAGTTTAGTGGTGAGTTTCTATAGCCTTAATAATCAATTGTTAAATTGATTATGATAGGATATGATAAGATATGGCTATGTTTGTGGATCAATGTGTTTATGCAAGTTTAGTATAGTGTATGTTGTGTGTTTTGCGAGTTTTATACTATATGTTATGCAAGTTTAATGCTATGTTTTATGATGCTCATTATGCAAAACACTATATTGAACATTGATTCATATGTAACATGTTATGCAAGCTATATGTGAGATTATATGCAAGTTCACATGTAACATGTTATGCAAGCTATATGTGAGATTATATGCAAGTTCATATGTAACATGTAATGCAAGTTATGTGCATGATTATATGCAAGTTCATATGTAACATGTTATGCAAGTTATGTGTTTGGTTATATGCAAGTTATGTGCATGATTATATGCAAGTTCATATGTAACATGTTATGCAAGTTATGTGTTTGGTTATATGCAAGTTATGTGCATGATTATATGCAAGTTCATATGTGACATGTTATGCAAGTTATGTGTTTGGTTATATGCAAGTTAACATGTGACATGCTATGCAAGTTCACACCTTTGTATGACATAAGAATCTTATGCAAGTTACCCCTTTTGTGACATATGTGCTTCATGCAAGTTTGGGTTAAATGCTAGTTGGGTTTAATGTATGCTCATATATGCAAGTTGACACCTTTTAAACCCATGATAAAGTTATATGCTATGATTGGTTAAACCCATGGCATTTGTGATGAATCTTCCCTTTATTATGTCATGTTATGAGAACGAATTACGTGGGGAACGATGGGGTTAATATGCATGTTAATAAAATCATGTGAAATGGGTATGCTTAAGCATAACATAAAGTGAATGGACATAATTGGGAATTTACCTATTAAGTTAGGTCTACCCATATTATGGAATTGGGAATTTACCTATTAAGTTAGGTCTACCCATATTATGGAATTGGGAATTTACCTATTGAGTTAGGTCTACCCATATTCTTGAAATTGGTAATTAATTAGGGATAATTAATACAAATTATGGGGGTGATTAATTAGGTGTAATTAATCGACTAAGACACGAGGTTGGACCCTTTTGTAGCATAAGACTGCCCGGAACCAACCGGCAAATCTAGCGGCTACAAATGATTGGCCCAATGTGAGAGGTCTTAGTCATAAACTAAATACGTGACAAGTGTAAAGACACGAGGTTAGACTCTGTTATGGTGTAAGGCTGGCCGGAACCAACCGGCATATCCAGCTGCCATAAAAGACAGTCTAATGTGAGAGGTCTTTACAAAGGTTATGATCTTAATTAATTAAGAAACACTTAACCAAATTAGCATGTAGTGGGGCATGGGGGGTTAAGTGGGTGCCTTGGGTGGCATGTAGTTACTAGTGGGGGTGCCTTGGGTGGCATGAGGAAACTAGTGGGTTGCCTTGGGTGGCAATAGAAAATACGATTAAAATACTTAACCAAAGTGGAACATGTAATTAAACATGATTAAAGGGTTAAGTAAGTGCCTTGGGTGGCATGTGGGAATCAAGTAAGTGCCTTGGGTGGCATGTGGAAATCTAGTGGGCACCTTGAGTGGCAAATAAAATATGATTAAAAGACTTAACCAAAATTTATAACATGTAAGTGGACATGGTTAAAGGGTTAAGTGGGATTCACTAGAAATGACAAGCTTAGGTGGGTAGCTTGTGGGGGCCCATTTCAACCAATATCCCAAACGTATCTTTGTGGGATCGACCCAAGTCGAGGACGGGACACGCATATTGGGCTTGACTGTAAGAGGCCAAAACGGGTTAGCGGTGGCAACGCAAGTCCAACGGGTTTCATATGCGTGTGTGGACCCGGGCTGGTAAGTAAGACGTTGTTGCATCGTGTAGGTATAAGCCGTGCACCGTTGATATTATTAGGTTGCCACTTTGGGGAATGATACACCCCACTGTGGGGCCAGCACGGGTATCTACGTTAGGGAGCCGATCGCTTGGGGAGTAGTGGGTACACTTAGTGGAGATAGGGGCAGACGGCACCTATGTAGTCAGCTAGGGGTACACGAAACTACTATTAAAAATTACTAAGTACACTTAGTGGGATCAACCTTAAGTAGGAATTACCCTTGGGTGGGTAGAACTGGTGTGGTGCAGTGTAGGAATTACCCTTGGGTGGGTAGAACTGGTGTGGTGCAGTGTAGGAATTACCCTTGGGTGGGGTAGAACTGGTGTGGTGCAGTGTAGGAATTACCCTTGGGTGGGTAGATCTGGGGTGGTGCAGTATAGGAATTACCCTTGGGTGGGTAGATCTGGTGTGGTGCAGTGTAGGAATTACCCTTGGGTGGGTAGAACTGGTGTGGTGCAGTGTAGGAATTACCCTTGGGTGGGTAGAACTGGTGTGGTGCAGTGTAGGAATTACCCTTGGGTGGGTAGAACTGGTGTGGTGCAGTGTAGGAATTACCCTTGGGTGGGTAGATCTGGGGTGGTGCAGTGTAGGAATTACCCTTGGGTGGGTAGATCTGGGGTGGTGCAGTGTAGTAATTATCCTTGGGTGGGTAAATGCGTCTTTTCGGTTATCTTAGTACATCCTGTGTTTAGTTGGCTACTTAGTGTAGTCATTATCCCCAGAGGTACCGTACCTTGTTTATATCATACCCTAATTACTTTAATGATTGTATTGTTAAGGTTATAGGACTCGCTCAGACTTATGTCTGACCCCGTTGTTTTTTTATCTTTTTCCCAACCCTCAGGTTTTCAGAGTGGGCCTAGCACTAGTGGGCTTTGATCAGACTGCTTTATCTATCTTTTGGAGCTTGGACCGTGGATGTAAAGCTCAGTTTATCTTTTCTATTATGGCTATTAAGTTATGTAGTGGGATTATGTACTTTTGTTTTATCAGGATGGATATTATGTACTTGACTCTTGTTTATGGTTTTGGTGTAACCAAACATGTTTTACTTTCCGCTGCAATGAAATGATGTTTTAAATTCTCAAGTATTACTTATATCTGTCTTGTTGTAATTTTTCTGTTCTATATTCACTTAAAATACTCCACCGATGTTATGGCATTCCCATAGTGAGTGACCGTAACGGGTGTGGGGTGTTACAAATTCTCAACCACAAACGGGTATTTTTCAACCACAATCAATCAATTTCAACCACAAACAATTCTAATCAGCCATTCGCTATCAACCAATTTTTCACACCAATCACAACCGTTAAATATCGTCCATGTTTTGTGGACGAGGGGCGTGTATATATATATAAGTATTTCACTTCACTTCAACACATATATAATTTTTACAACGCATATATAACTTATACATCGAACGTACAACTTATACAATGCTTATACATGAGGTGTACAACGCTTATATAACTCATACATCGACTATATAATTTATACATCGTCGTTTTCCATATCGTTTATAATTCAGAAATCTCACATTGGGTTCCACTCCACCAAAAATAGCAGAAGTCTCAAAAAAATATGCGGTCTCTTTTAGAATGTAGAAGACGTCCGCATGAGTCCATTGTCTCTTGTTTCACTGAATTTCATCAACAAACGAAAAAGATGTGATTTTTTCAGTGAAATCAAAAACCGTAGCGTTTTAAAGTGCTATAGAATAGTTTAAAATAATTTCAGCCGTACCTCTCTGAAGTTGTTCAAAACTAGGTATTGATTTTTCGCGAAATCCGTGAAGGGGTTGGACGATCGGGCTACGCAGCGTTGAAGGGCTTGGAAGTGGCTTGCCGGCGCCACCAGAGATGACCCGCTCGACGGCGGTGGTGAGGCTGGGCGGCGGCTCGAAGTCGGAGACTTCCTGGCGATCGTTCTCTTCAAATTCACCACGATAAATTCCCAAACTTGTATGGGTTTAAAGTTCTCGAGGAGCTCTACAAATTTCCCAACTAGAGTGTTTAATTTTGATGCGTGGATTAGAAGAAAAAGAAGAGAGAAGGAAGGAAGGGTTTATCGCCGTCGTTCTGAAGATAATCGGGGAGAGAGAAATAAATGAGCCAATCAGATTTTTTTATTTATAGATTTTAAAAATCAAAAAATACCTCTTCTCTCATACGAACACCAATCCAAACCCAACGACTGTCGACCCTAGCTAAATATCCCCATTCCAAACACAATGGGATATGTTTCGTAGGCCCATTCGACTATTTCAGTTAGTTTCACTTTAAATTAAAATATAAAACATTCGATATTTAATTTGAACGTACATTTCAATTTGCCGGGGCCACATACGGATTCTAAAAATTCCCGAAAAAATCTAGCTATGTTTTGACAATACGGTCCCAACAAAACTAGTTTCGTTGAATTCTGAGACCATTTGAAAAATGTCCTTTTTCTGGTCGATCCAATTTAATAGAAATCGACCAAACACATTTTCCTTTGCCACGCTCACATACTAGCTTCATAAATTATGAAATTTGAAACCTAGCAATAATTTGATGTCCCGGATCCAACAAAAGTGGTTTCATCGAATTCCGAGATCGTTTGCAAAATGGCCATTTTCACGGGCTATATAAACTCTATAGCGACCTTTCTGAAAATTCATTTAGCCACAACTTTTGCTTCCAACTATGAAACTTCGATTTTTCAGATTCGTTAGAAAGATATTCGATAATAGATTTAAATATTTAGGGTTTCACTAAAATCTGTTTTATTTTGCACCCGGTACAGTCAGTCAAAGTTTGAATTCAAATTTTGAAACTACTGCTCCATTTTGGGCCTTGTTTATAATTAGAATTAATTATATTTATTTTCAAACGTCGATTCAAACACACTTTTCGTCATTATTATTTAAAATATTTATTTTAAATATTTTAAACTAACTAAAATAGCCAAATTAAAAAAATTAAATTGGTTTAGATTTTCCGGTTGTTACACAGCCCTGACATTTATATTATTTCCACATGTGTGGTTGTTGGAATGCGAGGCGCCTCGGTTATAGGTTTGATAGGACCGGGATACGTGTGTTCAGGAATTGCCAATCCTCAAACGTAAGAGAGGACCGACCCAACCGATCCAGGGGTTGCCTAGAGTGTATAGTCCCGAGGCATTTGCTAGAGTGTTTCGAAGCGGAGAGGAGCTTGCCCCTAGCCTCGACTCATGACGGAAATCCAATTTCCAATACGTGATATTTCGGTTTTATTTGTAGAGCCTAGTATGGCGACATAGTAGCATGGGATACTATGCCGTCTACGATTGATACCTTTATATTTGAAGTTGTTTTCTTCACTTATAATAATAATAAAAGATGAAATTTCACGTATCAAGCATTATTTGGCTATTATAAGGTAAAACCCTATCCTCCGGCTTGCGTTGCATTGTGTGATGGGACATGGGTCTTATAATAGCTTCATTTTCTTTATTTAGCATTGCGCTGTTGTTATATGCACTGGTATTCTTGGGGTAAAAACTCGTTCTGTGTTATACGGCGTGGTCCCTTGATTTACTGAACTTTAAAGCCAAAAATAATAACTGTTTTAGTTCTCACACCAGTCACATGACTGACCTGGAGTTTATTGTTTTAACCTAAACTCTGGGGCCCCTATTTTCCACACGGGCAGCTAGTAGTGTTGGTTTTGCAGATTTATATTCACAGGATCCTTGTTTACAGCTGGAATGATATTCGGAAAGCTCAGTATCCGTATATCGCCTTCAGTTGTGTTTTGTATTATTTTTCCGCTGCTATGTATTTAAATGTAATTTAAATCTCTGATATTTGTCGAATGTATATTTATTCATACTGAAAAATCTTAAAACAATGATTTCTCCCAAACCGCTGAGCCAAATCTTCAATGTAACCACTCTACGGAAAGGCAACCAGCAATTCCTTTCCAATGGCACAGGTCTGACCCTCTGATTTGACCTGAGTCAAAAGTTATGCCCCTTATAATACTGACAGGGGCAAAATGATCACAAACAAAATTGGTAAAGATGATGGGCATGTCTCATATCCCCATAAGCAACATATTAAAAGATGAGAATGACCTAACCCTCGGGGAATAAAATAAAAATATTTTACGATCTTCCGATACGTAAAATGCGGGCTGTTACATTCTCCCCCTAAAGAATTTCGCCCCCGAAATTCCAAACAAACACAAGCAACCACACCAATTCTGCACGTCTATCATTCAAGTGAAGCCGATTCTATCATCCAAACTAGCAATCATCAAGCCATACATCCATAGCCTTATCCTAGCACGCGTAATTCTATTAAACAACAACAAGATACAACGATATTATGATGATACGATTAAAAAGTCCTACCGATGAACAATTCTGGATGATTCGCCCTCATGCTCTCTTCTGTCTCCCATGTACAATCGTTGTAATCTTCACTCCATTGTATCTTGACTAGCTTAACCGTCTTCCTCCTAAGTTGTTTCATGTCATTCCCTACAACACGAAGTGGCTTATGAACTGCGGTCTCTACTTCTAGATCTTCGTACTGCTCTGGAGATACTACCACATTTGAATCATGCATGAATTTCCTTAGAAACGACACATGGAACAAATTATGCACACTCGAGATCCTCTCGGGTAACTCCAATCTATATGCGAGCTTTTCAATTCGCTCGACTATCGGAAAATGGTCCAACAAACCTTGGAGCTAACTTTCCTTTCTTACCAAATCTAACCATGTGCTTCAAAGGCGAAGCTTTCACGAAAACCATGTTGCCCACATCGAATTCCAAGTCCTTACGGCGCTTGTCAGCGTAACTCTTCTGACGGTCCTGGGCTGCCTTCATTCGTTGCCGAACTATCTCGATACAATCTGAGGTTTCTCTAATCATAACTGGTCCAAGCACCAACTTATCTCCAGTTCTAACCAATTTGCTGGAGAATTCCACGACCTCCTATACAACACCTTGTATGGTGCCATCCCAAAGCTAGACTGGTAGCTATTATTATATGCAAACTCAACTAGATGTAGACGGTCTTCCCATGATCCTCCGAAGTCTAACACACAAGCCTTCAGGAGATCTTCCAAAACTCGAATGACTCTCTCGGTCTGACCATCAGTTTGGGGATGATATGCCGTACTCAAGCACAACTCGGTTCCCAAAGCTTCTTGCAAACTTTTCCAAAATTCACTCATGAATAATGAATCTCGGTCACTCACTATACCCTTTGGGACACCATGGAATCGAACTATCTATTTCACATAAAGTTCAGCCAATTTCGATGTCGTCCTAGTCGACTTAACAAGAATGAATCTCGCACTTTTGGTCAAGCGATCCACAATGACCCAAATTCCTTCTTTCCCTGCCCTAATTCTAGGTAGTCCATCGATACAATCCATCGATACTTGCTCCCATTTCCATGTAGAAACTTCCAATGGCTGAAGCAAATTACTCGAATTCTTCTGTTCAGCTTTCACCAATTGACAGTTCATGCACTTGGAAATGAACTTTCCAATATCTCGCTTCATCCCCTCCCAGTAGTAAACTCGCTTCATGTCCTGATACATCTTATTACCACCGGGATGAATTGTCAACTTCGAGTGATGACATTCTCTCAGAACCTCATCTCTCAATCCATCAACATCAGGAACAACTAACCGCCCTTGCTTCCGAAGCCAACCTTCTTGATCGACTTCAAACTCTTTATCTTTTGGTCCTAGCTTCTGGATAACCTCGACAATCTTTGCATCTCGCTTTTGGCTCTCTCCAATCCTTTCGATGAGAATAGGTCTTATCGATAAGCTTGCCAACATTTTCGGTTCCAACTCACACTTCGGCCTGAAATCAAACCTTGCCAAATACTCAAGGCTCTTCCATTCCAAAAACATCGCTCCCAAACTTGTGTGTCTTCTACTCAACGCATCTGCAACTGCGTTGCCTTTGCCAGGAGTATAAGCTATACCAAAATCATATGACGCCAAAAGCTCTAACCATCGTTGCTTCCGAAGATTCAAATCCTTTTGGGAGAAAAGATACTTCAACGACTTGTGATCCGTAAATAACTCAAACCGGACTCCCAACAGGTAATGTCTCCACATCTTCAGAGCAAATAAAATAGCCGCCAACTGCAAATCATGAGTTGGGTAATTCTTCTCATGCGGCTTTAGTTGTCGACTCGCGTAGGCCACAACCTTATCCTTTTGCATTAGCACTGCTCCAAGCCCAGTACCACATGCATCGGTGTATGCCACCATCTCCTTGTTTCCACTTGGAATGGTCAACACAGGAGCACTCGTCAATCTCTCCTTCAGGATTTCGAATGCTTGTTCACATTTTGCATCCCACGTGAACACCTGGTTCTTCTTCGTCGATCATGTCAACGGTACAACTATCTTGGAGAAATCCTTGAAAAACCGTCGGTAATAACCAGTCAACCCAAGGAAACTCTGCACATCTGTCGCATTCTTAGGCCTATCCCAGTCCTGGATTGCTGCTACTTTATCGGGGTCAACTACTATCCCATTTCAGAAACTACATGGCCTAAGAATCTCGCTTCATCCTTCCAGAAGTGACACTTCGAGAACTTAGCTTTCAACTAATGCTTTCGCAAGATCTCTAACACAACTCTCAAGTGTGTCTTGTGTTCTTCCTCATTCCTGAAGTAAACCAGAATATCATCCACGAACACAAGCACAAACTTATTCAACTGATCTCTGAACACCCTATTCATATGATCAACAAAATATGCTAGCGCGTTCGTCAACCAGATTAGCATCACCAACCACTCGAAGAAACCGGATGGTGTCCTAAAAGCGGTCTTTGGCACACTATCCTTGGCCACCCTCAAGTGGTGAAATCTCATTACCAAATCCATCTGAGAAAACACTTTGGCTTCGTGAAGCTGATCGAACAAGTCATCAATCCTTGGCAACAGATACTTGTTCTTTTTAATCACCTTGTTCGGCTCACGATAGTCCACACACAATCTTAACGAGCCATCTGCCTTGGTTGCAAACACGACTGGTGCTCCCCATTTAGAAACACTTCTCCGAATGAATCCCTTCCTTAGAAGATCTCGAACTTGCACCTCCAATTCTCGTTGTTCCTTAGGCGCCATCCGCCTATGAGGCATAACCATTGTCCTAGCGCCCTCGACCAAATCAATCCTAAATTCAATCTCACGATGCGGCGGCAACCCTTTGACCTCGTCAAAGACATCCTCATACTCATTGGCGATCAGCGCAGATGACAAGTCTTCTTGTGGAATCACAAGAGAATATAGATAGCTAACAAAGACACCTTCTTCGTGCTTAAACTTTATCAACACCTTTCGCCCTTCCACATCCCCGACCCTCACCTCTAGCTTCTCGCAATTCACCCTTGCCGCATACCTCTTGAGCAATCCATGCCCAAGACGATCCCAAACCCAGCGAAGTTAAGAACAAAACAGTCACACACAAAAGTGCAACCATGACTCGACAACACTAGACCACGGCACAACATGCACAAACTGGACGAACACCCAACTAGATTAGTCACGATCAATGGTCTATCACAAATATCGGGTTCCAAACCTAAACGACACACAAGCTCATTGCAAATGAATGAATGCAATGCTCCAGTATCAAACAAAACTTGAACTAAAACACCATGAACAGAAAAAGTACCTTGCACCACGACACCCTTTCCTTTCTCCTCAGCAGTAGGAGCTCTTGAAGAAGATGGCACTGCCCCCAAAGCATAAGCCTTAACCACTTTCTTTCCTTGAGCTGATTTTGTACAATCTTTCTTCTCATGTCCCGGCTTCCCACACTTGAAGCACTTCTTTTCAGCTTTAGGATTCTTGCATTCACTAGCAAAATGGCCCTTCTGCCAACAATTGAAGAAATTCACTTCTCCCTTTTGCTTCTTTTGGCCATCCTTTCCTTTCTGTTGTTGTTGCTTCCTTTTCTTATTATTACCACCTTGTTGTGGCTTCTGTTCCTCCTTAGGTGCAACAATAGACATCTTCTTAGGAAACAGATTTTCATGCCTCAAAGCCTTCTCGAAGATCTTCTCAAAGCTATCATCGAGGTGATCCACCAGCTGATCCCCAAGATATTCATCCAACCTTAAGACAAACTTCTTGTTCTTTTGATAAGGCGTATCCACATATGAACAAGCATACTTCGACATAGTCTCGAAGTCAGAAATGTAGTCAAGAACTGGGCGACCATTCTGTTTAAGCTCCATGAATTTCTTAAACAGAATAGACTTTTGCACGGTGGAGATGAATTTTGCTTCAAACTTAGCTTGGAATAGCTCCCATGAAATATCCTCTTTAGGAGTCTCAAGTGTGACAGAGTTCCACTAATCCATTGCTCTGCCCACTAACTGCCTTGATGCAAGTTTCCTCTTTGTTGCATCATCAATACCCATATCCTTGAAGATTCGGGCACAAGTATCCATCCACCTCCGGACTTCTTCAACTGGTACAGTGCCTTTGAATTGTTTCCCTCCCAATGAAGAAAAGTCTTTGCATAGCTTTGCAAAATCTACTCCTTCAGGAACTCGCACACCTACATCTACCGTAGCGGCCACTGGAGCGGGGACCCTATTCACGATTGTTGCCGCCATGGCCTCAAACATGGTTGGGTAGTCTGGTTCGCCACCATTTTCCCCTCCAATGTTAGCTCTTCTAGCAACGTGTCTTGATGGTCGTCTACTCATTCTAAATCTGCAATTTAGAACAATTAGCCACTTTCAAGAAAAACTGCTAAAGTGATACAACCGCTAATACTATATATGCTAATATATATATAGTAAGTATCCAACTAAAATCAACAAGTGCGTCTTTCATATGTGAGTACGTCTTAGAACTTTGGCTAAAATCGTTAACCAGAGCTCTGATACCAAATGTGACGATCGCCCATAACTCCTGCACTAAACAAGAGGAATAATGCGCTGAAAGGTGTGTCAGGCAGCTATAGACGATCATCACAGTAGGTAAACACAAGCGGAACCTGTCGTAAACTCACGGCGCAAGGATAAAATATAATAGAATATATACAACAGGCATTTATAGTGAAACAAGGAAACACCATACTTTCAGAACAACCAGAAAGTAATATCCGTACACTTGGATAGCAACAGTAGTGTTTATACAATTTTGCCTCACTACATCACTTAGAGAAATGGCAAACAGCGGAAATCCAAATACTGTATAGTAAGAAAGATAGTACGTCAGCCTCCTGCTCGTCTTCGAACCGCAACATCGTCAATACTAAGCTTTCACCTGCCACCTGCCACCTAGTCTGCCCATCCAAACAATTTGGATGAACAACCCAAGGTAATAAGAGGAAACATAAAACCTTGAGTCAGACAACAGTCTTAGTGAGCGATAAGACAACTAATAAACTTTATCAATAAAGTATATGAGAATGGGTAAATAAAAAACTAATCTACCCAGCTTCAGAGAAGGACTCACAACTGCTTTCCCCAACCTGACAGTGATAGCCTTTACGATCCATACACCTAAAGGAATAACAATTCAACCGTGGCAACCAGAACAAACACTCGTACATAGCGCTAGCAACTCAATCATGATCACAACATGCATTCAAACGTCCATGACTGACTCTGGCTATCACCGCCAATCTTGTCTTAGAATCCTCGTTATCGTATGACTGGCTAACAACTTGTCATCAACTGTCAAGAACCACACACGACATCCTGGTTTTAGTAAAGTTCCACACACTATACTCAACGCGTGTCTAGGCCATACACGACGCCCAAGACACTCGACCTACAATTTGTTCTTCAATTGTACCTCTGCTTTGATTCCGCTAGAACCTACAACAACGATAATTCCTCGGCCTTCATCCTTCTAGTCGTTATCAATTACGACTATTATTTAGGTCCGAACACTAGTCGGTCCCCCCAAGACAACACTGGTCGGTCCTCCCGAAACACCACCGGTCTACTACCCATCGGTCGATCTTGAAAAACTACCCACCGGTCGGCCTTGAAAAACTACCCACCGGTCCTCCAGAAAACACTTTAGCAATGGCTGACTGACCATCATTGTAGAAACTACTGACCGATCGGTACTGTAGCAATGGCTGAGTGGTCCATCGTTGTAGAAACTGCTGATCGGTTGGTACTGTAGCAAGCAGTCCATCACTGTAGAAACTACTGACCGGTCGGTACTGTAGAAACTACTGACAGGTCGGTACTGTAGCAATGGTTGAGCGGTCCATCACTATAGAAACTGCTGACCGGTCGGTACTGTAGAAACTGCTGACCGGTCGGTACTGTAGCAATGGTTGACGCGTTGGCGATTTTGACCAAAACTTTGCCAAACGATCATATTGACGAAATCAACTTATCCAACTCATCCAATACAATCATAAGCATGTTATGAAACCACTAACATCATGAAAATGACAATTATCATCAAATTATGCAAATTCACCAAAAATCATGAGAAATGAACATACGATCAAAATGATGGATCTAACTCGCACATTCACATGAAATTTCATAGAAATTACTTATCAAAACTTGCTAAATTGGATCATAAGGTGATTTATATAAAAATGGACTTATAATAGTATAAATCCATGAGAAAGCACTTGGATTTGATGAAAAACATGCATAAACATCATATAATTCATTGATTCCATGTAAGAGATGTAAATCACTCATCGGTTCTCCAAACAAAGCAAAAACGATGAAATCAGATTCCGGACAGCAAAGAGATTACTTCTTGCCCTTCGATTTGATGAATCCACCCTCCAGTTGATGTAGATCTAGCCTCCAAAGGTGTAGATCTATGATTTCCCCCCTTAGATTTGGATTTTTAATGGTGGAAAGGTGTTAGAGGAAGAAGAAGCACAAGGCCACTTAATGAGAAAATGAAAAACTAAATCATTTCCCATATCCTTCACCCCCTATTTATACCCTCCCATCAATCCACTAATGGGCCTCTCCAATTCAGCCCATTATGGCTTACCAAACCTGGACAGCCAACAAAAAAAAAAATCTTAAAATAGCAATTTCTCCCAAACCGTTGAGCCACATCTTTAATGTAACCATTATACGGAAAGGCAACCAGCAATTTCTTTCCAATGGCACAGGTCTAACCCTCTGATTCGACCTGAGTCAAAAGTTACGCCCCGTACAAGACTGACAGGGGCAAAATGGTCACAAACAAAATCGGTAAAAAATACGGGCATGTCTCAAATCCCCATAAGCAACATATTAAAAGATGAGAATGGTCCAACCCTCAGGGAATAAAATACAAATATTTTATGATCTTCCGATACGTAAAATGTGGGCTGTTACAACTAGGGATTCTCACACTTAGGGATAAGTACAAGATTGGTGGAAATCCAACTCTTTGGGGGCGAAGCACCAAAGAAGAAAGAACAGATAGCCAAAGAGAAATCATGTCTAATGATCTCGCATACACTTCGATAAAAAAAATCCCAATTAAAACCATCGGGCCCACTTCCACTCTCTCTGTTAAGTGAGAAGACACTCTTCTGAATCTCTTCCAACTCCGGAGGGTAGCAAAGAAAGTGATTCTCGGTCGGAAGAACAAGAGAAGGAATAAATGACAAGTTGATAGGATCAGAGAGTACGACAGTGGAACTCCCCAGAAAAGACTAAAAATGGGACACAATCGTCTCCCCCACGTCGGAAAGGAGACATCGCCAAAGACTGGTCAGGACGAAGGATCTAGCGGACAGCGAGAATATTGTACTTTTTTCTAATGGTAGAGTGAAAAAAATTCTAATTGGAGTCGCCATCTACTATCCACTTAATCATAGCTTTCTGCCGAAGGAAAGCAGTTTCATGCTAAGCTCCAAGTTGGAGGCAAGTTAGGATTTGACCCATTTCTCCTTTCACGTAGGAGATGGGTTGGCATCATATGATGCTTCAGCCAAGATAAGAGCCTCTATTGCAACACGAACTCTGTCAAATATGTTCATCTTAAAGTGATCCATGCCTTAAGACAAGATTTAAGGCGCTTGAGTTAGACAGAAAAAACAACAATCGAACCACCAAAAAAGGGAAGAGACCAAGGTTCCTCCACCCCACGGATGAAAGAGTGATGGAATTTCCACATGGACTGAAAACGAAAAGATGAAGGGCTAGAAACCGAGTGAGGAGAGCACCGGCAAATCATAGAAGCATGGTCCGAGTTAGTCCAATGAAGATGATCCATCGAGAAAGAAAAGGGAAAAGTAAACCAACCCTCAAAACCGAAAACTTGATCGAGACGAGAGAGGATCCAACTGGGTCCTTCTTGGTTATTACACCAGGTGAAAGCGGAACCCACCAAAGAGACCTCCGACATCCCCAACTGAATGAAGAAAGAGTTAACATCCTCAACCGTTGAGCGTTGGATAGCGGCACCCCCTCTTTTCTCCGCTTGACAAGATACAACGTTGAAGTCGCCTCCTAAATCAGAGGCCTAGAGGCTAAAACCGGCAAAGATAGCATGTCATCCCATAAAACGCGGTCGCTCTACGTGCACTTGGCATAGACAGCAGAAAAAAGAAAGGGGCAGGTAAAAGGAAAAAGGAGCATTCGATTGACAAAAGCTGATGTGAGTCGAAGACCACACGGACGGAGGCATCTTTCGCTCAAAGAATCCAAATTTCATTAGATTCGTTGGGGATGCCTCCCCCGAAGTTAAGCTGAAGAACAATGTCACAAATCATTTCCGACACCATGAAAGATTCCTGAAGAGCCACCAATAGAATTAAATGCTTCTTGACGATGCGCTTCAAACGCGAAAGAGAGGTATCATTACCAACACTATGATGTTCTAGAAAAGACAGTTTTGAATGTATTCGGTTTTTTTCTAAATGCGCTTCAAATATTAAAATTTACCTGATCCAACCAACCTATTATGTGAATTACCCATTTAAACCATCTAAATATATTCTATTATTTTCTAAGTACGACTATTAGTTACCTTAGGAAGCTATAACATTGGTTTAAAAATTGAAAAAAAAAAAAGGTTAAAAAATTCAAATTTGGAACTTTAAATTGTAAATATTCGAATTTCAAATTTTAAATTTTGAAATTTTATTTCAAAATTTAAAAGTTCAAATTTTGAATCTGAAATTTAAATTTCGAACTTAAAAAAAATTTGAAAATTTGACATTTGAAATATTGAAAATTTGGAAATCCGAAATATGATAGTTTGTAACTTGAAATTTGGAATTGTAAAATTTAAAATTTAAAAAAATAAGAAAATTTTCCAAGTGAAATTTTGAAAATTTAAAATTTGAAAGAAAATTGAAAATGCTTAATTTTGAAATTTGCAATTTTGAAAGTTGAAATTTGAAATTTTAAAATTTTGAAAATATGAAATTTTGAATTACAGATTTGAAATTTTGAAATCTGAAATATTGAAAATTTAGGTTGGAATTCATTGACTAAAACTTTGTCCGATTTCAAGATAGTATAAAGTTACTGCAGTTTAAATTAAAAAATAACGACTTCATATGTTAGGAGTTAAATGAATAGATGGATTTTTCTTTATAACACTTTTAAAAATGGATCATCCTTTTTATGATTCATTCAATAAAAATTCATAAATGAATTGATCCAACATGGTTGTAAGAAAGATAAATGAGTATAGGTAAGTTTTGACAGGTCTAATATCAGCTTTGTAGGTTGCATTTCGCATGAAATAATACTGCATCAATTGCCTGCGGCGTTCGTAAAATTATTTACTCACAGAATAATAGAGAATGCAACTGCTTTTAACATATGCTAATGCAGAAGATGAAATACACCATTTAAGTAGATACAGCAGCTCTCTTCATCAAAACCGAAGCTCAAACAAAAATACAACATATTTTACATGGGAAAAAATGCATTCAAGTACAATACTACCCATTACAAACTACAGAAACACAGGATAAATCTCCATCTATTAACCACATATCCAGTTTCCTTAGACCTGTTTGAACCAAATCCACTCCCATATCAGACCAAAATACAAATTTCTTTCCTCTGTCTACACCACTAACATTTACATCATCACTATATCTCAGTTTCTCACCAATCTTTGAATCATCAAATCTCAACACTTTTGCAGACTTGGCATTTTCCAATATTTCAGTAACAAAATGCGTGAAGTTTTCTCCATCTTCATGTACAAACTTATGAAGATTAGGTACAACATTCTTGACCCAAACTTGTAAGGAAGCCGAAGAACCTTTCACAAATAAAAGCTCCGAATTTTTCAAAGAAGAGAATGAATATTCAGGATTCGGCAGCTCGGAGAAAAAGTCGGTGTAAGGAACTATATTGCCATCCATCATCCAGCAATCATAATCCAACTCAAGGCAAATTTTGATCGCATTCGATTTTGCACTTAACTCACCATTTAACTTACCAGAATCGATCACTCGGTATCCTCGCCGAGCAAAATCATGACGAAGATCAACATCCCCACCGATAAACAAGAAGTTTTGTATGTGTAGTCGCTCTAAATGGCATATCAAGTTTCTAGCAATTTTTTCAGTAGTACGGTACAGACTTATAACTATGATAGGTTTCTGCTTTTGCATGAAGCTAATAACAGACCTGAGTTCACCGTATGTCTGAATGATTCTTCTGTTAGGAAAGACTTCGGAAAAGCAGAAATCATACCATTTTAACTCTTTTAAAGGGGGGAGTTTGTAAAGGTCAAAATCGAGAGAACTTTTGGTTAGTAATTTGGAGTCGGGGCCGGCAGTTTTGCCATAGTTTACACCTGCATCGCGATGTGAGGTACTTAAGGCTCTCTCTTGTAGGAAATTTGTGTAGATGTTGTAGTATCCACGGGAGTGTATGAATTTGATGAACCAAGGTGTCCATATTTTCTCACCTATCTTTTTGTACCATCCTGTTGTCACCTGCATCCGTCAGAAAAGGGAGTGATTATGGGTATGCATGAATGGTAGAGTATTTCATTTCCTAAACTGATACTAGTTTTTACATGTATATCCTTGCAGCATTAGCAAAAAATTACACTAATAAAATAAAAATTCTCACCTAGATTAATTTATCCTCTAATAAAGTAGACGAATATGAGCCATTCAATGAACATCAGCCTATGCTATTTGAGTAATACAGTACACATCATTAAATTTTCAACTGATACAAGGTAAGTATAACATAAGATTGGCCGGATCAAGTTGGGTCTTTTGTGCCATGAAGACTGTATTCCAACCAAGGTATGCACATTAACAAATCTTGATGGTCACACATGAAGAAACTTCATCAAACTGTTATGAAGATGAATCATTGAAAATAGTTCAAGTTGTTGGTGTATATATCTGATATAGTAGCGCTCTTTATTGACTGCAAAGGAAGGGCCTGAAAGGGAAAACCGTGCCAATCAATGAAGTAAAAAACTCATGTTGAATAACCAGGTTTTTGGGCTTTTATTTGCCAATTTGACTCACGTTTTGGAATGAACAAGGATTCACACTTCAATGTAGAAACATGGTTCAAACTCCAAATAAGCAAGGTTGGCTCTCAACAACATCTCCATTATGTTTTATCATATTTAATGGCCCAATTAAAAAACGTGGAAGACAAAGGACGAATAAAATGGATTACCAGAAACCATTTGATGGGTCATAGTCGTGGTCAGCAAACAAGCACAAAACATTTTCAAAGTTAGGAGCCCGTTAGTTTTCATTTTGAGTTTTTTGTTTTGGGTTTTCAACATGAATTACAAACCGCTCTTAAGGAGAAGATTTAAAATTCTAACTCATTCCAACGATGCAAGGACCGCAAAGGAGAAAAATTGTTTTCCGTGCTTTTGTTATTCCACGGAACACTGAAAACAAAATTGGTTGTCTTTCAATAAATTTGTTTTTGATACATGTTAACTTCATTTTCCGAATTGGTTTTCTTTCAAAAATACATACGCCGGCATTTTGTTTGACCAGAAACCCAAAACTAAAAAAGGTAAACCAAAAGAGGCCTAATCCTTTAGACAATTGTGATTTTGTGACAATTAATCAAGTTAAATGAATCAACAACTGCCAGCCAAGAAATTTGAGTTAGGTATGTTTATTAAATCATTAAATTCTCTCCTAGTGTGTGCGTGTCCAGAGGAATATTTTTATGCCTGGTTAGCGTTATGTATAGGTCACAAAATATATTTAATATTTCAATAAGATATCAATTTTACCTTCATAACACACCGTATTTAATTTGAGATTGCTTTGTCATCTTAATCTTTATACCCATTTTAATAGTTTTGGCAAAACTACATTTTTTTTATGGGAAGTCTATTTAGACACAAATCTTTAACACAATTGGTGATGATAACACAATTGATCACCATTGGATCGCCCCATGAATTTCACTACTCCACATAAGGACAAAAAGACCCAACGGTCGAGGCTTTGTGTCTAATTTTGTGTCCAAATAGCCGCCCCCTTTTTTTATTATCAACCCTATCAAATGGAAGTGTAAAACATCTACTGGCAGAATACTATTAATTTTGCCGGATGCTATCAGCGGATAATCCAAAGCAAAGAAGAAAGTAACATCGTCTTCATCAAAACGAATGCATGAGATCTTAAATGAAGTAAAACAGTAATTTATTTATTGGGTAATATAAGAGGAAAATTCCACATCTTAAAATACTATACCAGCTTGAAAACCTTCAAGACAAGGGAATATGATACTTTGTGATATCCACATTACAAAATTATTATATTACTTTTTGGCAGTTGCAGATTTCACCAATTGGTTTATATCAACAGGCATATAAATTATTAAAAATCAATCTCCTCCAGATTTTTTGGTAATAAACAGTGCTGAAGAAGAATCCAACACTTTCTGACTAAAGATCTAATTATTCGTACACACTATAAATTATAATTCTTAAAATTTATATATTTGATCATAAAGTGGTTAGACTCCTTCTGGGCACCGTTTATTCCCACAAAATCCAAACGAGACTGCTTTTCTTAACTTCAATGCATTTTGATATAACCCAATCGCTGAAATTTACAACCACCTATGGAGTAATATTTTTAAAAAAATAGTGCAGATAAAAAAGTATTAAATTTCCATGTAATCAAAGTTTTCGAGTTGGTATAGAATTTCGAGAAATGGTTGTCCAATTTAATTACAATTTAAACTGAATTACCATTCCTTGCAAAATTGGTTTGATTTCTTTAGCTTTGTGTGCATCAAACCACAACCGGAATTCTCTCCAAGTTCTTGGGAATAGAAGTTGACCCCACGTGCCAACCATCTGATATAGGAACAAGCGTGTTTCATCGTCCACATGAAGTTTGTTTCCATGCTTACCTGTTCAAAGTATGTAGCAATAAGTTTAAAGCCCGAAATAAGCGTTGGCACAATTTCCAGGATTAAACAAAAGAGACGAACGTTCCTCACTGTCATGAACTCTGCGAGCTTCTTAGTAATATCAAAGCAAAGGAGACACCAGGATGCCAATATAAGATATAAAAAGAAAAGAAAAGTTGTGCACATATGACAGTTTTTTTTCGTTTTCCCACAAAAATAGCAGCATATTGCACATGGTATTAATGCAATCAAACGAGGGGAATGGTCAAATAATGGTTTTAAAGTTTGAGTATAATTTATATATCGTGCATATAGTCCTTTCATACGAGACATGTAAATTATAATACATCTATTTTCAGTCAACCATATATGGTTGAATAATGGCTTTAAAGTTTGAGTAGAATTTATATATCGTGCATATGATCCTTTCATACGAGACATGTTAATTATAAAACATCTCTTTTCAGTCAACCATAGAAATATGGTATATGAATTCAATCAAATTATGGTCCCAAAATCAAATCATAATTTCAACAGAATCATGTTGAATGGCATAGAAGACAGATTTTCGGGTAGCACCATCTATGTGAAATAATCATTGACAATGCGTAAAAATATATAAACCAAATCATTAATTGTCTTTTGATGGCCCAACAAGAAAATCAAAACAAACAAGAAAAAGAACTAGTTGCTATAAAGGTATATGGTTTTGCTAGGGCTCATTGTAATCAATTGCAGTAGGTGACAACTATTATTTCATGACGTCAAAATGTCGTATGGATGTTGTATATTTTGGTCGTTGTAGATTATTTGACAGCATTAGAATATATGCTATGCAATCGCAAAGCCCATTTTTCTCTGAAACCAATAAGGTTGTGACTGACTACAACTTTAATTTACATGACCTTGTGTCTGGAACTCCAACTCCCAAGCACAATAAAAGATGAATCGTAAGAATGACGACCTTATGCTCTCACTTTCCCAATAAAAGAGAATGGAATGTGCGAACAGTTTTGTGACAACAGCTGGAAGTTGTGGTCATGCAGATATTACATGTGTTCAAATTACATATGGGAATATATGCTGGAAGTCTTGAGCATCTTGTATGGATATTAGTCTTAATTGGTATGTGATCAATGCAAATGCGTTATTGCTTCTAAAGTAGTTATACAATTAACACAACAAATATCAAATTAAAAACTATATTAAAAAATATCAATGATATTATCAATTAGAAATCACTGATGCTGAGACATATTTCATTCCCTCGTATATTTTCAATAAATAGGTTATATTTCACATACACGAAATTAATGGAAAAAAAAAATAGATTTCATTATATTTGCGCTATGCAATCCCATAAAAGAGAACGTAAAATTAAAATGAGCAAGTACTCTCTGTTTGATAAACGAAACCACGTAACTGGAGATTCAAATCATTGTTGCTTGGCCTAAAGAATAGGAAAGTACTAATACATTTTGGAGAATGTTAGGATATGCCAATTGGGCACATTATGTGTTAATATATTAGATTAGTTTATGCTTGTTTACTTTTTGTATGCCATAAACAACATTCTTGGGACTGTACAAGTATCTTGCTTTTGTATGATTGAAGGGAAAAAAAAAAAAAAAAAACAATTCAAGTTTAATGGGCATGAAAGCAACTTAGCATAACCCCATCAACCTTTGTAGAGTAAGGGGACACGAAGCAATAAACCTAAAAGAAATATATATTTTTTAAAAAATAAAAAATAAACAACCAAAGAGTAAGTTTGATAAGGATAACATGAAAACGACAAAATATCAGCTCCATTTTTCAAAACAATACATTTACATATACTTGATGTGTGCTCTATAGATAGATGGAATCACAAACTGATATATAGGAGCTAGTGGACTTTTGTAGTTCTATAACTCTCGCATCATGGGTCATGAAGACTCTTGATTTTCCTATCATTTTAGGTTATTAACCTCATTACATTTTAACTTGATTAATTGTTGGATGAAACAATGGTAAATGCAAATTGCATTTACAATTTCACCACAGTTGACATTTTGTCGTTATCCATATAAATTGGGTGTGCATAGTAGAGTAATAAGACTGAGTTGCCTATGGTATATTTCAAATTCCTAATGCTCACATCCCATGGTCGGTGCTACAAAAAGAAAATTAATAATTAAATGAATTTTTAAGACAACCTGTAAAGAAATAGAAAAAATAGCAAAAAGCTTATTTACTAGAATAACCAAAGCATAATAATAGCATTGTTACTTCAACTTGTAATTAGTGGAAATCGATAAATAAATAAATTTTTAAGACAACGTGTAGAAAAAATAGAACTGAGATAAAATTCCACAAAAAGCTATTTACTAGAATAATCAAAGCATAATAATAGCATTGTTACTTCAACTTGTAATTAGTGGAAATTTTATACTGGATGATCTATAAGATACTTGTAAACCAGTCAAACTGATTGCTACTGCAATCACAATATGAATACTAAAAACTTACTAGGTCAATATAAGTGACAACTGTATTTACCAAAAATACATGGTATTGAAAAAATTGAATTTAATATGGACAAATTCAAATACATTCCTCGGATAGTTGTAAATTTTGCAGCTGTGTATTCCTGATTAATAATGCTTGGTCCAATATTGGTTTCCAATAAATAAATTAGGACTTGAGAAATACCAAACTAACTGAGGGTTGAGAAGCTAGAAGAATGCTACGTTTTGCACCGATGAAAGCACGCAAAGAAGTTCCATAGCGGAACAGTTATCATCATCATCATCATCATTATTTAATTTGACACTTAATATTTATACCAAATTAATAAAGGATTGAGATGCGATGATAGACATGTAGCACATACAAACTTTTCAGATAATAATAATTATATGTTACTCTGTTTCTACTCTTGTTTACTTAGATATTTTTTATTGGGCTATTAAAAAGACAATTAATGATCGATAATTCGATATCTACCAATTCATTTGCCATGCAATATGGTTGTATTGAAATTATGAGCTATGTGATTATAATTCACATAGAATGCCCATACAATATTCTTTACCATTGCCAAAAAGGGGAGAGTTTAAATTCAGATTATAAGTAATCTGCCTTATATGGGAAGAAATACATGAATGACATATAAATTATAGTTTTTTACTCCATCAATCCCCAATAAAAACATCACAATACATCCTCCCCTCCCCCCACGACCCCAAACCCCAAAAAAAAAAAAAAAAACACATGCAACAACAACAAAGAAAAAAAAACAAGGATCATTACAAACACAATTCAAATTTAAATGTTCAGTGCTTGCCTAATATTAGAATATAGATACCAGTTATATTTTGAAATCGGAGTTTCGCCACTACTTCACCTATTATAAAAATACCCGCTGTCATGTCGATTGTCATAAAGTGAATGCTAGGCCTAAAAAGACAAACCAAAAGGTGAATGGCCCAAAAAAAAAAAAAACTGTTTTTTCCAGAAAATAAGTAAGTCTACAAATTTCCATGGGATAAGTAAATCGTAAAATTTGTTTTATTATAAATTTGAGTTTTTAATTGGTTTTCCTTTAAAAATGTAAAAAATACTTGATCGGAGTATACCGTTGAACAAAATAAAAGATAGATTGAAGAAAAAAGACCCTCAAAAAAATCTATATATTGTATCTATTAGCTCCCAAAATAATCAGGAATGAGCTAAGAGCGTAAACTGTATTGAAGGGATGTCAAAAGCTACGAGCTTCCGGTCCAAATGAAACATTCGATCAGACCTTGCTCCCGTATACAAGGCCAAAGAGTAAAAAGCTCCTTTAAGAAAAGTCTCTTTCGGTGGAATCTAAAGATCGTGTTTTCAAGAACAACAATCTCCAAGCAAAGGAAAAACTAACTTGACCCTTTGGGTAAGTCGAAAGATGGATTTTGATAGCTAGATCCCTGATAAGACATTCATTACATAAAGAAAAATTCGTACAATAGAAGACAACTACCTAGCATTATCGAAAGCCGTGAGCATGCAAAAGCTTATTTCTCCCGCAAACAGTCGAATTCATCGTCTAGAAGATTCCCTTTAGAGAAGCGATTCAAAAGCATCTTAGCGGCTACCCATCAAGAATGTTCGAAACGATGTATTGTCACTCCAGACCGCACCAAGAGCACAAGCCACTTGTCATTGGAAGTGCCTTTATAAGACCTTCGATTTCGCCTTCGTGAAAACACCAAGACGAAAGCCTTAAGGCGCAAAAAGAGGTCAACCCACACCTATAAGTACGGGCGTCCAGAATCCAAACCAATTTCTTCATTCTCTTACACTAGAAAAGTCCGAATTGTAAATCCTAATTTCTAAATCAATTTGGGGATTTTTAGGGTTGAGATATCGAACCTATATACTTTCTCTAAGTATTAACAAAAGAAGTTCAATTATTGAGGTAATGTCGAAGCACTCTTAAATTATTATATTATTATCATCTTATCACTTTGCAAGTCTAACACAGCATCGAAAGGAATATTTCTACGAGGATGCCTCTAGTTCCGTTGAAAGGTATTAATAAATAAAATAAGATTAGTGGGGAATCATCAAGGATTTTCATCCCAGAATCTCTAAAACCTAAGTTTATCAAAGGTTTCTTGAAAATTCCGCAACTAATTAGGTCACCCGAAACTATAAATTTTCCCTAAGAGCGTATGGTCAACCAGATAAACCTTTTGAAAACCAACAAATGACATTGATCTACACAGATATTAACCCAGATAATACTTGAAATAATATGTCTACCGAAGTGGATAAGACGGACATCTCGACTGAATCTAAAAGATCACCGACGAAACCTTAAAAGTAGAAACACCAAGAGTCGAGTCTATATGAAGCAAGACCTTCGGCCTAAAGGAAGTTCTCAGATTCGGATAACGTGCATCTAATACTTCCTTTTACTTCTACAAGGATATATTTCCAAAGAGCTTAAAAGCGCGAAAGGATCAAGCAATGGGACCATTTAACTACAAGAGGGTGTAACCCGAGTAAATTCCTATTAAAATAAGAATTATATGAGGACCACGCCACAGTGGGGTATTAACCATTATTTTGGCTAACAGTAGCAATGTTGCAATGTAATATATTATTACATATAATTAAACTTTTACACTATCAATAATCTTTCTGAATCCAGATGGGTACCAACAAATTTTCTTTGGCCTTAGAATTGACTTAAGTCAGAGAAATTGAACTACAAAATAATAAAAAATGAAATCAAGAAGCTTGGAAGATGGCAAAATTGAGTTGTCAAAAGAAAAGTTCAAATATGAAACAGGCTTGATTGATCGACGTTGATCGATCAAAAATGGATTTTGGTTTAAGAATGGAAGATTATCGGTAACAATCGATTCAAATTACATTTTGTCAGGAAAGTTTAAAATTTTGGAAAAAGAAGTTGAAGTAGTCAAAATATCAATTGGTCGATCAAATCTTGGGAAGTATTAAAGCTGACGCATTTTTCGTGCTTAAAACTCAAATTGGACTAATTGAAAATTCAGATAAGATCCGGCAATCCTAATGCATAAATTCATCTATAAATAGCAAGCAACAACATATAAAATTTGATTTTGAGCATATACATAAGTGCTCAAGCACTTTGATCAACTTTTTAATGGAATACTCAGTACCCTGTCAATCCTAATGTAACCTTTGTACTTCGAAAAATCCATTTTAACTTTGGTTATTCCAGCAAAGAGTAATCAATAAACACAAGAAGATTATTGTATGCCGAAGATTTGTTATACCATTTAAAAAAGTTTATCCCATTCCCTCTCTTCCTTTTGGTTTTTACTTATTTCATTTGTTTACTACATCCATATCACTTTTGTAGCGTTTGCCCAGAAAAAAGCAAATATTTTAGGTTTTCATTGAGAAAGGCTTTAGATCTTATACGTTAAATGTGAAGAGGTGAACGAAAAGAAAATTATAGTCGAAGGGAACCGATCAGAGCAGGGAACAACCAAGAAGTGCCTCTAGTTCAAACTCACCTTCAATTTTTGTGACAAGGGATGAAATGTTGGAATAACAACAAATATGCATACAATGTTGCTAGCTCGTCCAAAAATTATGATTTTTCAACTAAAGCAGCAAAAAAAGAATGATCAAAGTTGCTGGAAATCAAAACTATAAAGAGGTTAGATATTAGAGAGGACGGACAAATGACATGGGAACCAACAGCACTTGGCCTCAACATCCATGATCGATTAGCGTCGATCGACCCCATGATTAATATCGATCCATTCGGACAACCAGACAGGGTTAATTTGGATCACAAGTAAAGAAAAGCACATCAAAAGGACAATAAGGTGCTAGAAACCAAGATTTGCATGCAAACTTACAGCCGAATGAAGAAAAACCAGAAGGTCTACGTAGAAATTGGGGCTTGAGGAAGCCTTGGTTCAAGGACAAGTTGAACCCCAAATAATTTTAGTTGAACCAAAAAGTGTATAGTTGAGATGATATGACAGACGATTCAAGATTAATGTGCACGTAAAAATGCATATTTTTACTCACATATTTAGTTTTGTTTTAGTTAAATAAACGAACATTTTTGGGTATTTTATATGATCAATCCATGATTTAAATGTTTTCAAAATCATCACTCATTTAGGGTAAAACAATCAATTGTGCATGTGCTAATTTGTGATATCATTTACTTGTTCCTTGTAGGAATTTAGGAACAAAAATGAAGTATGCACATGCATAGTAGTTAAGGCGTGCGTCTAGGCGTGCCTAGGCACGCTTAAGGCGCAGGCTAATGTCTGCGCCTTGCCAGTAACTGAGGCGCCTCCGCTAAGGGAGGCGCACATAAGGCGCGCCTTTGTGCGCTTTTCTTCGAGGCGCCAAGGCTCAAAAAACGCGCCTCGAGAAAAATGGAAATACTTCGTTCGATTTTAGGGTTTCTAGCTTTCAAGCTTCTACAGTTCGACTTCGACGCTAAAAAAAACCACAACCTATGTCGCCATCGCTGCACCCTTCTGCCGCCGCTACAGCATCAGCCGCGCCTCATTCTCTGTCGCGGCTCCTCTCCTTTGTTGCAGATTTTTTTTTAAAATATATGCAGTGCACCTTTTTAAAAAAAAGTCGCACAAAAAAGCCCAAGGCTCAAAAAAGCCCCAGGCTCAAGCCGTGCGCCTTTTTGTGCCTTAGCGCCTTAACTACTATATGCACATGAAGATATGAAGAAAGACATGCACATACGCAAGAAAAGAGAAAGAAATAATTCATCCTATAGAAAGTGGAGGACCCCACATCTCAATTAACCCACTTACTCTTAAGGCTTCATATTAGAGACTAATGCACTAATTGGATGAGACAAAAAGACTTCATGCATTTTACATGATTGATTAGTGGCTAAATACAAAATTAGAAGCTTCATGAAGAGGTCATTTCGGGTAATTCCCAAGAATAGTGATTAAGGTTTTAGATCATGTATGCATACCTCCATGTTTCATGTAACTTTCATCTTCTTCTTATCTCATGAAAGTGTAAGTTGATCAAGTGAATAAAAATGGCTTCCAAGCCTCTTGCTTTAATGTTCATTTCTATGTTTTTTCTTTTGTTGTTTATAGATTAGATTTACATATTGCAATTAGTATAGTTTAAATTTCATGCAAGTAGAATAGTTTAGTTTATTCTTGTTATTTAGTTCTCTCATTCTTTTGTTATTATTTATATTGAAATCTACATTTGTTGACATGATAACATATGTTAAAAGCTAAACCCCTTCAATTTAGGGGCAATGAAGCTCTCTTGATTATGTAGATGCAACATATTTTGATTTTTATGGTCTCTTTCTATGCTTAATGGAATAGTTGTAGTAGTGATTACATTGTTGTTTGAGTTTTGGTTTTGATAGTCTGTGTTGTTAACAACAAAATAGGTTATGCTTATTGCTTAGTCAACATAAACACAAGATTGCATCTTCATCTATATATGTATACAGTAATTAAAATGTGATTAAAATTCAAATTTGATACTCTATGTTACTAACTTAATAGTAATTAGAGTATACTTAAAGTAAATTTTAGTTTCAACTTTTGTTGTCATTTCATAAAAGTATAAATATGGATTAAAGTTTGACGGTTTAAGTGTGTTAACTAATAACACAATTTGGTCATGCTTATGATAAATAAGCTAACTAATTACACAAAAGATCAAAAGAAATATCATGAAATCATTATATGTTAATTTATGTGGTCATGAGGGTGAAGTTGCTTCTAAATTGCTCTAATTTCATTTGTCAACTTTTAGCTTGTTCTTTTTTGTTAATTTTGTAATTTTTAGTTAATCAAAATCTCAAGTGATATAATTCGATTGAGTAGAACTTAGATTTATTTCTTTCTCCGCAGATCGACTCGTATTCGTCGTGTACTACAAGTGTACGTCGTGCACTTGCTGTTTAATACAATTTGCTCGACGGTTTTCTAAGCCAATTGAATTTTCGTTGTCGAACAAGTTTTTGAACACACACCTCAAACAAACAAACGAACAAGACACAACTTTTCCTTCATTTTTTTAATGAAATTAATTCGAAGAGCAAAACAAATTAAATATCTATCCTGACAACGACGCAAAAAACTTGTTTGACGACGGAAATTCTATCGATTTAGAAAACCGTCGAACGAAATGTATTAAACCGCAAGTGCACGACGTACACTTGTAGTACGTGGCGAATACGGGTCGATCCGCGAAGAAAAATAATAATTTTAAGTTCTACTCAATCGAATTATATTACTTGAGATTTTGATTAACTAAAAATTACAAAACTAACAAAAAACCACAAGTTTAAAGTTAACAAATGAAATGCGAGCAATTTAAAAGCAACTTCACCCTCATGACCACATAAATCAACATATAATGATTTCATGATCTTTCTTTTGATCTTGTGTGTAATTAGTTAGTGTATTTATCATAAGCACAGCCTAATTGTATTATTAGTTAACATACTTAAACTGTCAAACTTTAATACCTCTCTAATCCACATTTATACTTTCATGAAATGACAACAAAAGTTGGAACTAAAATTTACTTTAAGTATATTCTATTTACTATTAAGTAACATATAGTATCAAATTTGAATTTTAATCACACTTTAAGTACCATATTCATATGTAGATGAAGAGACAATCTTGTGTTTATGTTGACTAAGCAAAGCCTACTTTGTTGTCAACAACATAGACTATCAAAACCAAAACTCAAACAACAATATAGTTACTACTTCTACCATTCCATTAAGCATAGAAAGAGAGCATAAAAATCAAAATATGTTGCATCTACGTACTCAAAAGAGCTTCATTGCCCCCTAAATTGAAAGATTTGGCTTCCAATATATGTTAACACGCCAACAAATGTAGATTTCAACACAAATAAAAACAAAAAGAAAGAGAGAACTAAATAACAAAAATAAACTAACTTATTCTACTTGCATGAAATTTAAACTATAGTAATTACAATATGTAAATCTAACCTATAAACAACAAAAGAAAAACATATGAATGAACATTAAAGTAAGCATAAGAATGACATAAAAGAAAGAGGTTTGGAAGTCATTTTTATTCAATTGATCAACTTACACTTTCATGAGATAAAAAAGAAGATGAAAATTACATGAAACATGGGGTATATATACATGATCTAAAACTCTAAAACCCTAATCACTCTTCTTAGGAATTACCCAAAATTTCATGAAGCTTATAATTTTGTCTTTAGCCACTAATCAATCATGTAAAATGCATGAAGCATTTTTGTCTCATCCAATTAATGCATTAGTCTCTAATATGAAGCCTTAAGAGTAAGTGGGTTAATTGAGAGGTGGGGTCCTCCACTTTCCATAGGATGGATTATTTCTCTCCTCTTGTATATGTGCGTGTCTTTCTTCATATCCTCGTGTGCATATTTCATTTTTGCTGCTAAATTCCTACAAGAAACGACTACAAGGAACAAGTAAATGATATCACAAATTAGAACATGCACAATTGACCGTTTTACTCCAAATGAGTGATGATTTTGAAAACATTTAAATCATGGGTTGATCATTTTAAATACCCAAAAATGTTCATTTATTAACTAAAACAAGACTAAATATGTGCATTTTTACGTGCAGATCAAATAACCTCATACTTATCTTTTTATTCGTTCTCGAATAAGTAAAAAACTAAGATAAATCGACTTTCGTAGGGAGCATTATTGCATTGAGCGTATGCCACAAACCGTTAAACCTCTGGGTGTTCTCAGTAGGACGAGTGTTGTCTCGTGAGGGTTTTCAGCGGATACTACCCACAAAATCCAAATATAATGCGAAAATTTCCTATATGCAAGTTTATTTACAAGATGAGTGCAAGTTTTCGAAAGAATATTTACAAATGGGTAATTTACTTTTAAATTTAACACTAGTGAGTTAATATAAGTTTGGGTTCGCTATGAAATTTTAGTTCGTATTAATCAAAACTTCAAACAAAAGTCAGGTTATCGTTACAATCTCCTCTAGCTTGGCCTGTTGTTTCGGTTGAAAACATAATACAATTATAAAATGGTATTTTTATTTCCTTTTGTTAACAAGTTAGGTCAAATAAGTGAAGATAGTGCTTGGATTTCAAATGCTTACTCTCTTTTATTTTGAAAAATATTTACATTATTATTATTTACAAACAACTAGCTCAAATAAACTGAGGCCAGCGATACATTCCATGCAATGTCTTTCGAACTAACGTGAGAAAAGTACAAAGGCTGGCGATGCATACACTTACGTGCAATGTGCATGCACTATCGATCGTAGGTATTTATTATTATTATTATATATATATTTTTTCTTTTTCAGTTTCACCACAATTGAAATTATATATATATACAAATAATAATATAAATACTATATATATCGTAAAAAAAATCAGTTTCACCACAATTGAAATTATATAAATAAATAATAATAATAATAATAATAACCAACATCTACGGTCGATAGTGCATGCACATTGCACGTAAGTGTATGCATCGCCAATTTTTGCACTTTCTCATGTCAATCCGAAAGGCAGTGCATTGAACGTATAGCTGGCCTCAGTTTACCTGAGCTAGGTGTTTGTAAATAATAATAATGGTATTTTTTTTAAATAAAGAGAGTAAGCACTTGAAATCCAAGCATTATCTTCACTTATTTGACCTAACTTGTTAACCAAAAAGAAATAAAAATATTATTTTACGATTGTTGATAATCGATTATAGAATTCATTTCATAATTGCACTATTTTTTCATCGGAAACAACAGGCCAAGCTAGAGGAGATTGTAACGATAACCTGACTTTTGTTTGAAGTTTTCATTAATACGAAATAAAATTTCATAGTGAACCCAAACTTGTATTAACTCACTCGTGTTAAATTTAAAAGTAAATTACCCATTTGTAAATATTCTTTCGAAAACTTGCACTCATCTTGTAAATAAACTTGCATTTAGGAAACTTTCACATTATATTTGGATTTTTTGGGTAGTATCCGCTGAAAACTCTCACGAGACAACACTCGTCCTACTAGGGACACCCAGAGGTTTAATGGCTTGTGGCATACGCTCAATGCAATAATGCTCCCTACAAAAGTGGATTTATCTTAGTTTTTTTACTTTATTCGAGGACGAATAAAAAGATAAGTGTAGGGGTATTTGATCTGAACGTAAAAATGCACATTTTTACTCATATATTTAGTCTTGTTTTAGTTAAATAAATGAACATTTTTGGGTACTTTATATGATCAACCCATGATTTAAATGTTTTCAAAATCATCACTCATTTGAAGTAAAATGGTCAATTGTGCATATTCTGATTTGTAATATATCATTTACTTGTTACTTGTAGTTGTCTCTTGTAGAAATTTAAGAGTAAAAATGAATTATGTACATGAAGATATGAAGAAATACATGCACATACACAAGAAGAGAAAAAGAAATAATTCATCCTATGGAAAGTGGAGAACCCCGCCTCTCAACTAACTCACTTACTCTTAAGGCTTCATATTAGAGAATAATACACTAATTGAATGAGACAAAAAAGACTTCATGCATTTTACATGATTGATTAGTGGCTAAAGACAAAATTAGAAGCTTCATGAAGAGGACATTTTGGGTAATCCCAAAAAGAGTGATTAGGGTTTTAGATCATATATATATATATATATAAAGGTTCGAAAACTCGGTTTCGATCACTTGAAAATTTACAAGTTTCGTATGGTTTCGGTTTTAGTTTCGGTCCAAAAATCAAACTTTTATATTTTTTATAAAAAAGCTGATGATTATTTTCTACTTGGTCCAGACCAAAACAATGTTAGCCACAATTATCTTTAGTAACCTTAACTATTCTTCAGCCCATACCTAAATACACGAGCCCATTATTCTTCAGCCCATCTAAAACCCTAACTTTATCCTTTAATAACCCATCGCTCAAACCTATTCAGCAGAGAAAAAACACGACACGAAAAAATGAACAGAAGTAAATCGATTTCAACTTCGAACTGGAAGATTAAAGGCAAATCTTTAATTTCAACTTCGGAATAGATTTCAACTTCGAAGTGGAAGATCAAATACGACACGAGAAAATGAACGAAATCAACTTCAACTTCAATTGTTCGAACTTGATTCCGAGGCCAGATCTGTAATTAAATTTAGCTCTCCTTTGATTTTTGATGTTTTTCCTTTTTATTTTAATTGGGGGCAACGATAGCAAAAATTTTGGTTTTTTTTCTTCCAAGAGCAGCAGGACGAGATTTTGACCTAATCTCGTCCCGCCTCCGGCCGGAACCAAGACGAGATGACCGGAATCTCGTGGTTCTGGCCGGAACCTCATACTATGATATATATACCCCATGTTTCATGTAATTTTCATCTTCTTTTTATCTATGAAAGTGTAAGTTGATCAAGTGAATAAAAATGGTTTTCAAGCCTCTTTCTTTTATATCACTCTTATGCTTACTTTAATGTTCATTCATATGTTTTTCTTCTGTTGTTTATATATTAGATTTACATATTGCAATTAGTATGGTTTAAATTTCATGCAAGTAGAATATTTTAGTTTATTCTTGTAATTTAGTTATCTCATTCTTTTTGTTCTTATTTATGTTGAAATCTTCATTTGTTGGCATGATAACATATATTAGAAGCTAAACTCATTCAATTTAGCGGTAATGAAGCTCTTTTGATTATGTAGATGCAACATATTTTGATTTTATGCTCTCTTTCTATGCATAATGGAATGGTTGAAGTAGCAATTACATTATTGTTTGAGTTTTGGTTTTGACAGTCTATGTTGTTGACAACAAAATAGGCTATGCTTAGTCAACATAAACACAAGATTGCATCTTCATCTACATATGTATATGATAATTAAAGTGCGATTAAAATTCAAATTTGATACTTTATGTTACTAACTTAATAGTAAATAGGGTATACTTAAAGTAAATTTTAGTTTTAACTTTTGTTGTCATTTCATGAAAGTATAAATGTGGATTAGAGAGGTTTTAAGTGTGTTAACTAATAACACAATTAGGTCGTGCTTATGATAGATACATTAACTAATTACACAAAAAATCAAAAGAAAGATCATGAAATCATTATGTGTTGATTTATGTGGTCATGAGGGTGAAGTTGCTTCTAAATTGCTCTCATTTCATTTGTTAACTTTCAACTTGTTCTTTTTTGTTAGTTTTGTAATTTTTGATTAACCAAAATCTCAAGTGGTATAATTCGATTGAATAGAACTTAGAATTATTTCTTTCACCGCGGATAGACCCGTATTCGTCGCGTACTACAAGTGTACACCGTGCGCTTGCGCTTTAATACAATTCATTCGACGGTTTTCTAAACCGATAGAATTTACGTCATCGAACAAAGATGGAGTCCAAGAATAAAGTTTGAAGAACGTAAATCGTAGCCCATTCATGCAAGATTGGTTCAAGGACATATTTTCCACTGTATTTAACTGATTTGATTGTCATGTGGTTTCGACACATAGATAATGGATCCATTAGCATATAAACAAAATTAGTTGAGAATTTCATAAGCCAGTTCTGGGTTCATATTGTTCGAACAAAGAATGTGGTGTTGCTTTCGAACATAAAGCATAAAAAAGGGAATCATTACGAGGTTATTTAACCAAATTTAACATAGCAATAGTCGTAATTTAAAAATTAGATGTTTTCATTATGCTTAGAGTGGAGGTTGCATGAATAGATAATCATGTTGCGTTTAAGAAGGCATTGGCAAGTGATCCTCCAGTGGATCTAGTGGATTTCTATTACCAATCTGAAAGATATATACATCAAAAGAAACAAAAGCTGAAAATATCAAAGTTAATGCAGCTAAGAGTGAAAGACCATACAAGATAGTTTATAAAACGGATGAGTGGAAAACTAATGACGATATCGAAGTCCCAAGGAGTCTTAGGAGGAAGTTGAAATTTTCTTCTTACACCGACTTAATTGAAAGCTTTGAAAAGATTTATCTAAAAACGAGGGGAGTATCAATATAAAAACTACTTAGGAAAGCCCACGAAATGGAAGAGGAAGTATAATACATTTTTGCATGTTCCAAAGAAACGGAAGAACATGGATCAAATAAGTGCATGTAGTTGCAAGATCTGATGTAGGAGCAAGTTAGAAGTAATCAACTGCAACATTACGTGAGAAATCCAACAATTGTAGCACAAACTGTAATTGTGTCATAGCTACACACTCCGGTGGACAACCATTATGCACTCAAAGACATGGACATAGCATGGTAATCCAATGATTGGGATGATCTGAAACCAACTTTTGTTTTTGTTGCTTCAAATATAAAGCTTTACCTTAGGATTATTTATCCATGGGCATGCTTTAAGTTTAAGCCCGAGGCTAATCTCAAATTAGACTATTTATTTAAATTTTCATTTGATGCACATTGGTTTAGATGCACTAAAGCTTGTATGAACAATCTACTGACGGATATTAATTAGATACATTAACCATGAACTCATTTGAACATGACATATAATTCAGACATTGTTATGAATATTAATCGAACTGGATTGTACCTTAATTTGATGTATAGACTAATGGAACCCCTTGATCAAAGAGACGAGACGATGAACCATAAAATACAAATTCCATCACTAAAGAGTGAGTGGATGGGCTTGTATAATATAACAAGTTCCCTCTCTAGAGCGTGAGTGCACGAATTAGCCTTCAACACCAAGTCAAATCACTTAATCATGAGTGTATGTGCTCAATATAAATTTACTATTATTTAATTATGAAAGATAAAAAGTTCACTTTAAGGTATGAATACCTCTTGATTTGAAATGACTTGATTATGATTACTTAACGATTGATAGATATTAATAATGCCTTGATGTGATTGGGCTCACTTATAATTTGATATTAGATTATATTAAACGATTTATATGTAATGTTTCAATCGAGGGCAATGTGACAACACACCATATTGAAACTTGATATAGGATTTCTCGCTGGTAATATTGCTAGGCACGTCTAGGGCTTCCTAGGTGCCAGAAATCCTATGCACCAATCTGAGGCTTTTTTATCTATCAAAGCGCCGACAATGCGTAAGGCGCTCAAAAATCCTCAAAAGCGTTGAAGTGCTAAGGCATTGAAGCATAAAGAAGCACGCCTTATGCAGTGCTATTGAGGAAAAAAACAAGTTTTGGTATTCGGTCCATCATGAAGCCCAGTTACATTTTGAAATCTAACAACCAGCAAATATAAGCGTTCACTGATCTCTACCAACATCCAAGAATGAAAAACATTGTTCCTTCAAATACCGAACAAATAAAATCCTAGGCAATTTCTATATTTCAAGAATTTTTGTTGTTTCTAGACCTGAATTGAAAGGTTTTGTGTCCTCTTAGTTTGATTTATGATGACCGTATGTTGTTTTATTCATATTTTTTATGACCGTATGCTGTTTTATTCGTATTTTTTTACGCCATGGTAACATTATAATTAACTTACCATATATGAACCTCGACCGAATGCATGATGATGACAATTTACATAACAATCAGACAAGGATATGAGTCACTGAGAGCGACTTTTGATCTGCATGAGTATCCAGGGTAATTCAATGATCCACCACAAATGGTTTGATATATGACCTGGAGACAACAATGATAATTTGCCAATACCAATGCCTGTTTTTTTAATCAAAGCATGCTTTGTATGCATAAAGCTATGCTTTTGGAGCATGTGTTGTCGATAAATTTTTCATAGTCTTAGGATTGCAAAATAACTGAACTACAAAGTGACAAAGAAATGGATCAAAAAGTTTAAAAAAGAGCAAATATGATCACCAAAAGAAAAGCTCAAGTTTGAAATAAACTTGATCTATGGGTACAGATCAATCCGCCTATAGGTTTTGATTAACGGATAACGATTGATAGATATTAAGCGATCAAAAAGTGAATTTTGTAGGCTTATATGATATCTTGAAGACAAGTTTACGAATGGATGGCCGCTCAATCAAAACTACAATTTTATCCCTAATAATCCAAAATTTGAAAGCAATCATTTTTTGAAGAAAGCAATCAAAGAATTGGTTAATATATATTAGTACAAATCAATCAATTTTGAAAATGTGCAGATTGGCTTGTTCTCTGTGTTGAAAACTCGAATCTGACTGTTTGAGTGATTCAAATGACATCTAATTATTCTGATGCATGAATTCACTTATATATAACAAGCCACAACATATTAAAAATGATTTTTGGTAAATCCATACGACATTGAGCTCTTTAATGAACTTTTCCAAGGGATGCTCTCCATCAATTCAAGATCAATTCTTTGTATTTTGAAAATCCATTAATTGGGTTGGTCTGTGAAAGAGTAATTGTCAAAATAACAAAGTGAACGTAGGCTAACAATTTGTCAAATCACTATAAAAAAAAGTTGTCTTCGTCATCGTATGATTTTTTACTGTTTCCGTTTACTGCAATTATATCGATTTGGAGTGTTAGTCCAGAAAAAATGCAAATACTAGCATTATGCCTTCAGTTTGTTTGTTTTTACTTTCAAAATGACTTCAAATTTGCTATTGTTATGCATATAGCATTGTATCTTATAAAAATTTCTTACTGGTCTAGAAATCTCTGTGGGATATATTATGTTTTACATGAACAAATTTGTGCTAGTTTTGTTTGGAGAATAGCATCAAGGATAACAATATAACCTCCATTCTAGGAAAAAAAAAATTATCAAAAAAGGCATGCACCTTACATTAAAGCTTCAAGAAGTTCTTTTATGCCATATTTTCATTTAAGTATTTATACACTGCACAGGGATATTCGACAACCCATCTAGCACAATTTCTTTAGCAATCAGTTAACATATTAAAGTCCCTAAGCAAAAAAATTATACACTTGCAAGAATCTAAGCTTAATTTCACCAAGTAACGGAAAGATCTTGTGAGGCAATTATCAACATGTGACCTAGTACAAGCATGATGTTCAAATACAATACACAACCCATGTCATCCAGCATAGAGGCGCAAGTAAACTAATAGCACGTTGCACCTCGTAGAGTATGCTGAGGTCTCTTGAGCACATTCTGTCACCCCCTCGAGAACAGCTGCACCTTATAATCCAAACAGCCCAAGCGCATTAAATAAGATGTCCACTTTGGCATGGTTTACCTACATTTTAGCAGAACACTCACACTTCGTCTATCGCCTTTAACCAAATGCACAATGGAATAAAACCTATATTCTTCATCGATCAAAAATACATAACTATTAACAAATTGATATCTTAGGCGTGTGACCAAATCAATCTGACTTATCTCTTCGTAACTTTTAACAAATTGATACCTTAAGTATGTGACCTAAACAATCAGACTCTCTCTTCGTAAGAAACAATCCAGCAAAACATGCAAGCAGCTTAATCCAGTCTTAAAGTTGGGAGCATACACCACAATCAACTCCACTTCCCCAAATGTGGTATCGACTTCCAAGCATGATTGACGTCCCCGAGAGCACTCAAACTCATAAATAACGACCATGCAACCGAAAAAGCTATTGATCCATAACACGTCAACTGATTTCGACCTATCTTATTAGTAAATAGTGGATACCTCAACTTCATGCTTAATCAAATTCCAACATCACATACTAAACATAACAATCAAGTTTTCACATATGTTAGACATCAATTTACACTAGTAGACATAATTATTAATTACCTCCCAATGTAGTCACCACATCTATTCACAAATGCTTGAATAAAAGGCACCTCATATTTTCCCAACACATCAACTATATGCATTACTCCTACTGGTAAAATGGTAACACTTTCTATATCATTCAGATCTTCTGAACGACCACGTAATCGTTCAACTACCATAAATTAAACCAATATCATGTCATTAAACATTGTACTAATGATAAATGGGGGTCACCCCCAATTAGGAAAATGATCTGATTTCCAAAATCATTCTTCCAAATCATTACCTTCAAAATTACTCTATTTTTCCAACTTTTTAACAAGCACCGATAACAATGGCCCAAGGGAGTCCATTTTATAATTTCCAAACAAATACAAGTGGCAAGGATATTTGCGTAGTGGACTTAAGGATGAATCATCTTCCCGAATCACTTTAAGATCACATCGTCCTTTATAATTTCTATACTTCGTTTTTAGCACTGATCTTATCAAAGTAGTCAAGGCGAAAAAGCCCCAGGCTGGTGCCTAGCGCTCTTTGGCGCTTAGGGCTTTTTTGGGCGCCTTGAACATCAGTTTTATTGTTTTACAGCAAAATAAACTGCACCTAAAAAGTACTATAAAACTCAAATGCATACAAAAGCAATATTGAGATTAAAACATCATACCATCATCATAAGCCAAACAAAGAAACTGCACTTTGAAAAAAAAAACTAAATTTAAAACAAAAAAACTGCACTCTTAACCAAAAAAAAAAAAAAAAAAAAAAAAAAAAAAAAAAAAACCTGCAAGTTCTAAAACATAAGCTGGGCTGTACCCTTTAAAAAAAACAGCAGCAGCACTTCAAAATCAAGTCTCAAGATGCCTCGAGCTTCAGATGGTGGCCAATTGACAAGGTGCGAATGGATGAACAAAATCGGCTATTGGTTGATGTTGAGATTTGTTAGCCTTCGGTCTTTTTTTTTTTTTTTACTGGTTCGATGTTTTTGGTTTGCCCTAATATCATGAAGTCGGGCTCGTTTTTGGGCCTGGAGCACGAAAAACCGAATTGCACTGAAAGGCACTTTTTTTTGAAGCGTCGCTTTTCTGGGGCTTTGACGCCTCGAGCGCCTTTCTGGCGCCTCAGCCAGTGAAAAGGCTGGCACCTAGGGTTTTTTAGCGTCTAGGCGCGCCTTGATAACACTGGATCTTATTGCCTCTCTTTTGCATAATGCATGAGACGATATTAAATCCTTAGAACATCTTCTTCAAGTTGCCAATCGCTACTTGATATCGTTCCAAGAATTCATCTTGCACTCACAGCACTTTAATTGCACATTCAACGCAGAACCTACTTCTCCATTATTGGTGCAACAGAAAGTTGCATAAACAAAAATTGTGCACATTTATACGCGTGCATAAACAACCATTATTTTGTCTAATAACTATTTAATTACCACCTGCGCGAGCTGTCTCTAATGATCTGTGAAAAGATGAATTTAGGTCACTGGCTATATGTGTGCTTAGTACGATAGCAGAATCTAAGGATTGCTTCAGGAACTTGCTAAAGAAAGACAATTTAGTTGAGAAGAATCATGAACGGAATTTAAGAGAAGAATTTTAAATTTTTTAGGGGTAGAAAATATAAAACTATTGTTGATTTCTCATATAAAATATTACTTGTTTTTTCCAATAATACCGTTTTAATGTTAATTCCTTCTCGACCAAATTGCATTCATATTTCTCTCCCAATAACTTTCCAGAAACATAATTGGAATCTTGAAAAGGACAAAACATATCAATATCCATGTTACATTGTGTTATTTGATATTCAGATGGAGTTTGAGTTGAAAATGAGATGGTGGCTGAGATGAATTCTCCTCAATGGCTATAATATTTGATATACATTTTCTTAAAATGAAGAGATAAAGGAAGAACAGTTTTCAAACAAAAAGAAAATAACTATTGCTAAAGAGAGAGACAATTTAGTTGAGCTGAATGGAATTTAAAAGAAGAATGTTAAATTTTATAGGGATAGAAAATATAAAACTATTGCTGATTTCTCATATAAAATATTACTTGTTTTTTTTTTCCAATAATACCGTTTTCACGTTATGTCCTTCTTGACCAAATTGCATTCATATTTCTCTCCCAACAAGTTTCCAAAAACATAATTGGAATCTTGAAAAGAAGAAAATATATCAATATTCATGTTACATTGCGTTGTTTGATATTCGGATGGAGTTTGAATTGAAAATGAGATGGTGGTTGAGATGAGTTCTATGGCCATAATATTTGATATGCATTTTCTTAAAATGAAGAGATAAAGGAAGAATGGTTTTCAAACAAAAAGAAAATAGCTAATTGTACAAAGGTCAAATTGACGTTTTCCTTTGTTTATTTTTTTACAAGGGAAATCAATAATTTGATTCATCCTTAACCGATAATTTAACTAAACAAAGATTTTTCTTTTCATTTTGTTTAACCAAATCATTTCTCGCTTTAACCAGTCTTTTACCTCAGCTGATTGGAGAGCTTAAAAGCATAAATTATAGTAGAACTAAAAGGGAGAAAAGAAACTGAAGCACAGCGTACCAGCAACAAACCTGGGCCGCTGCAGGGAAACCCCGTAGACTCCCATCCTCCAGACCTCCTCATCATAATAGTACTTCAAAATCACCTTCTTTAGAAACAAATACCAATAACTGGACAGCTCCAAATCGTCCTCCACCACAAATGCAAACTCATCATCCCCACTCGGCCACCATGCCTCAATCCACTGCGCCTGCAGCCCTGCGTTCTGACTTCTATAATGAACCACCTTCTGTCCATGCTTCCACTCAAACTTATCAATGAAATCGAGAATCTTCGTTGAAGCCTTCAACTTCTCATCAACTGCTGTATCGTTGTGATCGGATTTGAAGTGGTCCAGAAAGATGTGAAGGTGAACGACATCGTCGGAGTACGACGCAGCAGAAAGGGAAATGAGACAACGGCGGAGAGCTGGGAGGCGGTTATAGGTTAGGACCTTGATTGTGAACGTGAAGTTATGGTTCAAATTTTGATAATAGTTAGGGTTTTGAGTTGAGAAAAAAGAGGATGTGTGGTAATGGTAAGAGTAGACGAAAATGGCGGCAATGGGAAAGAGGAAGAGGAAGAGAAGCCGGAATGAGCTCCTTTTGGGGGGCATATTTTGTTATGTTTTGGGGTTGGATCTGAGAGCGAGGGAGGAGGAAGAAGGTTGGGTTCGGATCGCACTCTACAATTTGGATCCGCTAGGCCCAGGGGCATACCATCGTCGCCCAGCAGGACTTGAGTGCGAGTTACGAGCCCATCTTTCCAAAATCGAGGGATTCAGTTTGCCCTTCTTTTGCTTTGGGTTTTCATTCAAGCAAAAGCACGGATAATTCAAATCAATCATCTTGGGATATGAAGTTAATATATATGGCAGAAAATAAAATTATTTTTGTTTTCATTTTTCTTACACTCTCTCCGTCATCCTCTCCTCTTTTTATTTTTTATAACTAATGTTGAAAACTCAAAATACAAAACGTTTGGGTGGTTACAATGTAAAATATTGAATAAGTGTTCGTAAATTTATCGAATTCGATTTATTTTTTTCATTATTAAACTGTTTTTTATCCAAAACAAAATTCATGCATCATGCCTCTTGATGAATCTTGCTAAAGTAAAAAACAAATGCATTGGAAAAAATGAAGGACAAATGAATGATGATTGGATATACCAATTTTAGAGTGACGCCGACTGAAGAGTTTATTAGTTTTGCAACTTGATCAGAAACAACTTTTCATTATCGAAAATAAAAAATTAATTGATATTACAAATATTAGGGTTATGATAATGGAACATGCGAAGTAGTTATTTTTAGACGTAGACCATGAACGCTTTAATTCCAGAAGAAGATTTCATATTATAAAAACCCAATAAATGAGTCTTAGAAAACGAATTAGAGATCGAAAAGTTATACCATAAAACAACTAGTTTGAAATCAAATTTGTGACTAGTCATTCCCATCATATTTTCTTATATTCAAAAAACAATCAAAAATTCGATTTCAAATATGAATAAATTTGTGATCAAAATTTGGTTACGGGTTTATAAGAACGGGCTTTTGTAGCAAATTCAACCTTAAAATAAAACTGGATCAGTAATCAATATTATGTTTCATTTTAAAATCCAGCTTGGGTGAAAAGCTCGATCAATTGTAGTTTATGATCGAATTTCAATCTCAAACAATTGAGATGGATATAATTAAAAGTCAATCTCAAGTAAGAAAGTAGTTTGTGACCAAATTTCAGTCTTGGGCAGATTATTTAGCATAATATCAATTAAGCTGGGTATACTTCCCTGATGCTTAAGTTCTCAACATAGCAAAAGTTGATTTAGACAAGGAGGTCGGGACATATTCTAATGTCACAAGAGATCTTATTAAAGAAATTGATTGCGAGATTATTCAGATCAAGGAGTTGAGTAACGATGACGCTCGGCCGAAAAAAGAGATTGTTAAACTTAAAAATTTATCACTCACAAAATGGTTCTCCAGCTAGAGAAAACGCATGTTTGTTAGAGGATATTGCCTCCTCCAAGGTGATTGCTAAATTACAAGAAAATATTATCCACAAGCTTCTAGAAAAACGAGGAAGTCAAGAATGAAGTCGACGCAATGAGCACGAAAGTAAACGTAAGCTCTAATAGAGTTTATAATGTGCTTTGAGACATGTATGCAATTGTATTATGTAATTAGACTCTTGTAAATAATTCTATTCGAAATAAAGTAAGTTTTCAGGTTTTGTTTTCTATTTGCGTGTTTATTGGACTTAATGCTTCGAGTACGCCAGTTTTGTAAATTTAAAGACGTATATGTGAATTGTATAATCAATTGGATTTTGTTTAATTGATTGGATTCTGCAAAATAGTTCGTAAATAACTAAAATAATTAAATTTACTTATTCTTAATTGTTTGATGTTTCAAGAACGAGATGTCAATTAAGCTGAAAGACTGATATAAGTAGTGCTATCTATATAATTGATATCAATTTACTCGGGATGCACCAATAGATTGTATTCTATAATTGTTGAAATAATTATGGAGGAAGCCAATGGTTTCACAGTATACTTATTTAGACTAGGCTAACTTTTATATGGAGGAAGCCAGTGGTTCAAAAGTATGCTTTTATTTTTTATTTAACATGTCTTAATAAACTGCCTACCATGGACAGAATTCATAGATGGAACAATAATATTGACACTATTTGCAAACTCTGTTATTGTTATATGGAGGATAGAGATCATTTATTTTTTCAATGTACTTATACGATATTTATTTGGGATTTCTTGAAGAAAAATCTGCAATTTAATTCCAATGGAAATTATAAACTATAAGATAGATGAGATCTCAGAGCTTATTAAATCTAGTTCTAAGAATATAAGACTGCAATCTTTACTCATAATCACCATCACCACTGCAATCAACCATACATGGAAAGAGAGATGTAGGCGAATATTTAATAACATCTTAATCCCTTAAGAAAATCAATGGAAATCTAATTTTCGCAGAAAATACAGCTATCTTTCAAGCATTCGAGTACAAGAGGAAGAGAGAAATTGGGCTTACCAGTTAACCTAAATCTGCTAAATTGGAAGAAAATTGGTCGTGCTTCATGGATTCTAATCTGTTTCCAGCATGAATTGTGTTTTTGGGAAGTAGCGTTTGTTAGGATTGCCTCGCATGTTCTTAAGGAGGAATGATGGTTTGGATACAATAGTCTCACATCACGGAATATATTGAAGGAATTGTGTACAAATATGAATTGGTAGGCATGTAACATTAGTGATTCCTTTTGTCATATGGGAGTTGCGTGCCAGCTCATATGCGTGCAAGGAAGAGGGGCTTTGTTCCAACCGTCGTTATATAACAGTAGTATCAAAGACGAAGGTAACGGACTGGGTCATGCGGGCAAGCCAGTGCTCTCAAAAGATACTCGTAGGATGCGAGTCAAGGGGGAGACTATAAGGTTGTCTTGCATGTTGTTAAGGAGGAATGATGGTTTGGATACAATAGTCCCACATCACGGAATATATTGAAGGAATTGTGTACAAGTATGAGCTGGTAAGTACGTAACATCAGGGATTCCTTTTGTTATATGGGAGTTGTGTGTCAGCTCATATGCGTGCAAGGAAGGGGACTTTGTTCCGACCGTCGTTACATAACAGTGTCATCAGAGCCGAAGGTTACGGACTGGGCCATGCAGGCAAGGCACTGTTAGGATTGTCTTGCATGTTTTTAAGGAGGAATGATGTTTTGGATACAATAGTCCCACATCACGGAATATATTAAAGGAATTGTGTACAAATATGAATTGGTAGGTACAATAACATCAGGGATTCCTTTGTTATATGGGAGTTGTGTACCAGCTCATATGCATGAAAGGAAGGGTGGTTTTGTTCCGACCGTCGTTACATAACAACTGTTAAGATTGCCTTGCATGTCCTTAAGGGGGAATGATGGTTTGGATACAATAGTCCTACATCACGGAATAAATTGAAGGAGTTGAGTACAAATATGAGTTGATAGGCACGCAACAACAGGGATTCTTTTTGTTATATGGGAGTTGTGTGTCAGCTCATATGCGTGCAAGGAAGGGAGCTTTGTTCCGACCGTCGTTACATAACAGTGGTATCGGAGCCGAAGGTTCGGACTGGACCATGCAGGCAAGGCAGTGCTCTCAAAAGATACTCGTAGGATGCAAGTCAATGGGGAGGCTGTTAGGATTGCCTCGCATGTTCTTAAGGAGGAATAATGGTTTGGATACAATAGTCCCACATCACAGAATATATTGAAGGAATTGTATACAAATATGAATTGGTAGGCACGTAACATTAGGGATTACTTTTGTTATATGGGAGTTGTGTGCCAGCTCATATGCGTGCAAGGAAGGGGGCTTTGTTCCGACTGTCGTTTCATAACAGCGATATCAGAGCCGAAGGTTCGGACTGTGCCATGCAGGCAAGGCAGTGCTCTCAAAAGATACTCGTAGGATGCGAGTCAAGGGGGAGACTGTTAGGATTGCCTCGCATGTCCTTAAGGAGGAATGATGGTTTGGATACAATAGCCCTACATCACGGAATAAATTGAAGGAGTTGAGTACAAATATGAGTTGTTAGGCATGTAACAACAGGGATTCCTTTGTTATATGGGAGTTGTGTCAACTCATATGCGTGCAAGGAAGGGGGCTTTGTTCCGACCGTTGTTACATAACAGTGGTATCGGAGCCGAAGGTTCGGACTGGGCCATGTATGCAAGGCAGTGCTTTCAAAAGATACTCGTAGGATGCGAGTCAAGGGGGAGACTGTTAGGATTTCCTCGCATGTTCTTAAGGAGGAATGATGGCTTGGATACAATAGTCCCACATCATGGAATATATTGAAGAAATTGTGTACAAATATGAATTGGTAGGCATGTAACATCAGGGATTCCTTTTGTCATATGGGAGTTGTGTGTCAGCTCATATGCATGCAAGGAAGGGGGCTTTGTTCCAACCGTCGTTACATAACAGTGGTATCAGAACCGAAGGTAACGGACTGGGCCATGCGGACTGAAACACCCCACCTCCGTTAGGGTCACTCTCAAAGGGAATGCCCTAATTTTGGTGGAGGTTTATAAGTACAAGTCACAGATATACAAGACAGATATAAGAACACATATTTTGCAAACAGCGGAAGAACAACAAATTTTTATTTCATAAAGTCAAATATGTGTTACAACAACATCCTTTCCAAAAACATAACATAACACTTTCATAATCTGTCTTGAGTACATTATTTAAAGAAGCATAAATAAAACGTAGATAAACTGCAAAAGCCCCATAGAGTGTGTCCAAAGCCATAGTTCAAAACAGGAAAGTCCAAGCAATACATTTCTCTTCTTCAAGCTGGATGTCAAAGCTGATCAAGCTGCTGTGTTCCCTCCCTGAGGACCTGGGGGGGGGGGAAACGGAAGAAAGAAGACGAAAGAAAAGTAGAGTCAGACATAAGCCTGAGTAAGTCTAGTACTACTTTGTCTATGAATAAAGAACTGGGTATGATAAGTAATAACAAGAAGTGGGCAAACACTATAACTTGGTTAAGTTGCCTAGGGTCGAATATACTATCGTACCCCATGTTAATCTCTGAACCCATATAAACTAGTTTCCAACTGGCACCCCATAGTCAGGGTGATGTGATCCATTCTATGATGATCGGCTCCTACTCGCGTAGTTACATGTGTCTTACGGCCCCCGATGTCTGTAGTTACCTATGCTGGTCCCACCATGGGGTGTATCAAGTCCCATAGTGGCAACCCGACACAACCTTAGAGTGCACAGGTATGCTACTGGTGCCCAGTGCTTTATTTTTCTGCGCCGGAGTGCGTGCACGCCCGCACACCGTTAGAACCTACACTGCTACACCACCGCCGTCGCTTTGACCTCTTACAATCAGCCCAGTAATCGTGCCCCACCCTGCCTAGTTTCAGGGTATCCTGATACACCTTTTAGGGTTACTGCTGAAAAGGGTCCCCCGTTACTAGGTTTTCTATCTCTAGCCAACATGCTAAGTTGGTTAAGTGTTTCTAACCTAACCCCCACCAGTCCGTTTAGTTTAGCATGTTTCATTTTGATTAAGTCTTAGTCCACTTAATCCTAACAATCCTGACTCAGCCTTAATTGTCTTATTAAGGCCCTGACCTCTCACATTAGACAGGTATTGTTGTGGCTGCCTGTTGCCGGTTGGTTCCGGGCAGTCTTACGCCACAACTCAGTCTAACCTCGGGTCCTTATTGGGCTCCATGTTTAACCTCCCACATTGGATAGGTATTGTTGTGACTACTGGACAGCCGGGCGGTTCCGGGCAGGTTTACATCACAACTCAATCCAACCTCGGGTTAAACACATCGTATGTTCTACATTTACATATCTTGTCATTCTTCTTTATTTCTTATATGTAAATATTTGCGGCCCATTATTAAGTTAATAGTGTAACGGTTACACCAATCATGGGCCCAACCCATACTTGAACTTGGGCCCTTCTATTTTATATTTTCATTCATTAATTAATTTTTAACCCAACGTTATCTTCCCCCGTTTTACAAGTCCATTCATATATATTGGGCTTAGCCTTTTAAAGCCCAATTTAGCCATGCGAAAAGGGGAGGCTTATGGCGTATACATGAAGAGGGGAAAGTGAGCGCATGAACTTGCATATGACGTTGGAAAATACATAATAGAAATTGGTGTACTTGCATAGTGGTGACATGTATTTTGGTCATAAAACATAGGTGACATAAATCAAGGCATGTAAACTTGCATAGGTTTAACTACAACATGAACCTATATTCTTATTTAGGCATAATGTCAAACATAGGCATGGCACAAATACTTCTAGCATAAGCATGGCATAATGTCAAACATAAGCATGGCATAAATACTTCTAGCATAAACATGGCATAATGTCAAACATAAGCATGGCATAAAATACTTCTAGCATAGGCATGACATATTGTCAAACATAAGCATGGCATAAATACTTCTAGCATAAACATGGCATAATGTCAAACATAAGCATGGCATAAATACTTCTAGCATAAACATGGCATAATGTCAAACATAAGCATGGCATAAATACTTCTAGCATAAACATGGCATAATGTCAAACATAAGCATGGCATAAATACTTCTAGCATAAACATGGCATAATGTCAAACATAAGCATGGCATAAATACTTCTAGCATAAACATGGCATAATGTCAAACATAAGCATGGCATAAATACTTCTAGCATAAACATGGCATAATGTCAAACATAAGCATGGCATAAATACTTCTAGCATAAACATGGCATAGGTATAGTTAAATTTGTTCATGGCATAAATATAAACAAGTCATGTTCATAAGGTTTCTACATGTTTACAAAGAGGATACTTTGTTACTAACACAAAAGCATAGTTCAACTTAATTAAATTTAATCACATAACGATGGTATACTTATGCATAAATATTCCTAATCATGGTGTTTGCTTTTAACTTGCAAAAAAAGGGATTTTTGTGTCTAACTTAGCCATGTCTCACATATGTCATCGGATAATTCTTTTAAACAAGATAGACTTAATCATGAATTTCAATTATGCCCAATATCATTCATAGCCTAGCCATATTCATAAGTTTTGCAAAAGCATGACTTAATACATGGATTATGGTGTCAAAATTCCAACATAGTTTCATATGAACTATAACAACCAAACTTGTATCAATTACTTGCAAAATGATTTATGCACAAAATAGACATCATGATGGCATAATAACAAAGCCCCAAACTTGCATGAATTTCAATCAACTACATACATGTAGCTTCAACATAGACTACATAATTTGCGCAATATTCCAAATGTATATTTGCATAGAACTACCGCATGTAGTTCTTTATAATTGAATGACATAATTCAGAATATCCAAAAGTATATAAATCGCACAAATACGAATTTCATTGCCACAATTCAAGCATACATATCTACACAATCATTTGTTCATACCAAAGTAATACTCTACTTACAATGGTTGTGGCAAATTCTCTAATTAAGAGATATGATTCCTTTGTTGAATTGATTAGCTTTAGGTTGCTTGAATTGCTTTAGGCTTTAGAACTTTCTCCCTAATCCTCTCTCTCTAGATGGCGGCTACTCTTAGTCGTTCCTCAGCAACATGGCGGCTATGCTCTTAATTTGAATGAATAGATTAGGGTTTAGTCTAGGGTTGTTTATATAGAGGTTAGGAATTGATTAGAACCATTGATGTTGCTAGGTTAGATCGTAGCCATTCATTAGATAGAGAGACCAATTAAAACTTGCCACCTAGCCCTAATGACAAAGCAACCCACAGAAATTCGACCAAACACAGACCAGGCCAGCCAGGAGGGACTGGGTTCGATTTTCAAAAATTAAACTTTAAATTGAGCTGTTTTAGTCTATTTGAATTTTATCTATTGTATACATATATTTTTGCATATATATATATATATATTCTCATATATATACATATATTTTCTTTATTTCCTTATATGTACGTTCTTATCCTTTCAAAATTTGAATTTGTATACGTACATGTATTTGCATGCTCGGTTGGCCCTCTCTAAAACAGAGATAAAAATTATGTCGCCGCCGGGGTTCGAACCCCCGACCACCATGCTACAAATCCAATGCCTTAACCAACTGAGCTACAAAGGCTTTTGTTAATAAGTCTTAGAATAATAATAATTATTGTCCTCTCCTTACTTCTCTTTTTTCATGTTTTGCTGTAATATTTAAATTAAAGATATCTTCTTCATACGTTATCCGTTTTGCGCAAACTCGGACTCTATCTCAAGCAGAATTCCGAGACGAACGCAATGGTGATGTCCGTTTCCCTTAATTTTTCTGTTACAATTTAATTATACTTTAATTTGTTAATTTACTGTTAACGGAAAAATCCGGGGTGTTACATTCTCCCCCACTTAAAAGGATTTCGTCCCCGAAATCTTCAAGTTTAGGAAGAATGTAAATCCTAACATTCAATCATCCATCTACTCATCCATCAAACACGAGCATCCATTGTCCTTAAAAGACTTCTAATGCTTCATGATCATATGCGAAGTGTGTGTGTTCATGAACTTATCTAATGCAAAATCAGGCGGTCTACTGATTCAGTTGACCTCCTTAATGCGAATCATGTAAGTGCCATGTATCCATTATGTATGCAGATTTTTCCTATTCATGATTCTACATGGGTGCACAATCTTTCATACAAATGCAACATCCATATGACAACACATTACAATTCAACCATATACGAGTGCAAACATATATGCATATGCAATATGAAGTGACTGAGCCGATCTAAAACCTAGATTGTGTGTGTATATGCAGCCACGAGCAACTACTAGCAATCACTTGCAACCACTTGCAACCATCATACATAACATGTTTCAATTACATGTTTTCATCCAAAAGGTTTCTATCTAAAAGATAAGGCCGAGGAGATATTCCTAAAAAGATAGATAAAAGCGCAACTTAAGGAAAAAGAAAGATCAAGGACGTACCCTCGAAAAGAAAAGGGTAAGCAGTGCGTATTCTAGCTTCAGTTTCCCAAGTCGCGTCTCCCTCGGCGTCGCTCCACTGAACTTTGACGAGTTTGACTTCACGGTTGCGTAGCTTCTTCACTTCCGTTCCTAGTATGCGGGTTGGAACTTTTCTTATGGTTGCTTCGCGTTCCACTTCGGCCTCTTCGAGGATATTTGGCTCTACCACTTCAGCAGACTCATGTAGACATTTTCGGAGATGTGAAACGTGAAAAACGTTGTGGACTCCGGCCAATTTCTCGGGTAGCTCTAATCTATAGGTCATTTTCCAAATTTTCTCAATGATAGGAAATGGTCCTACCTAAAGGTATAGTCGAATGATAGAAGCAAGTAAAAATTTTGTGCCCATTAGGCAATGTCAAAACTGGAAATCTATGCCACATATATATTGATTAGGAGAAGAACTCTCTAAGCATCAGCCCCGAAGACCGAAATCAACATCAGACTGACACCCAAAGAATTAATCAACCCAACCACCACATATGATTCTAGGAAACTAAGCATGATGGACTCCTTTTAGGTCACAAGGGAGTCCCTTCCTAAGTCCAACTATGTTGCCAAATGTACTTACTAAGGTGATTCTTTACAACTCATGCATAAGTGAAATGAACCTTCAGCCTTAGTGGCGAACACTCCTGGAGTGCCCTATTCTGAAATGCTCCACCTAATGAACCCCTTCTCTAGAAGCTCTTTAATCTGTTTACTGAACTCTTTTCTTTCTCGTGGAGCCATGTGTCTAACGGGCAACGCAACGGGCTTTGCATTATCTACAAGATATATGCGGAAGTCTATTTCCCGCTTCGGAGGCAAGCCCTTCACCTCTTCGAAGACATCCGGATATTCCCGGACCACTCTAACTGATTGCAAATTTTCAACAGAGGCATCTAGCGACTCAAGATAACTAAGCATAACCGCATACGAGGGATTACAAGAAATTTCCAAAGTATTACTGAGCTGGGTTAGGAGCCTAACAACCCTTTTCTCACAATCAAGGATGGCCCCATTACTGGATAGCCAATCCATACCCAAAATCAAACCATACCCCGCAAAGCCCAAAACAAAGGCACTACATTCAAATTCTACACTTAGAATAGAAATTTTCAAATCCAAACAGATCATAGACAAATGAGCTGGGCCCCCAATTGGGTTTGAAACAATTAAGGGGTCCTCTACCATACTAGTTTTTAGGTGCAGAGATTCTACTAAAGCAGACGAGATAAAGGAGTGTGATGCGCCAGAATCAAATAAAGTGCGAACGGGGTGATCATAAAGATAAACTACACTTTCTACAGAAGTGTTTGTACCTCGCTGTTGCAAAGGTGGCGCTTCCAGCACATGAACCTGTGCCCCTGGAGTGGATCCAGACCCCTGCCCCTGCCCTCGTTTCTTTGGGCAGTCCTTAGCTCTGTGGCCTGTCTGACCGCAAGAAAAGCACCCACCATTCTCCTTGGCCTTCTTTTTCCGGCAGTCCTTTACTAAGTGCCCCACTTTGCCACAGAAATTACACGTCCTCTTCTCTTTGTTGCCTTCCCCGCCTTTCTTAAAGTCTGTCTTCTTAGGCTGCAAACCCTCTTTCTTCCCTTGAGAGCTTTCTGCCTTTGCCTCCTTCTTGCCCTTATCCTCCTCATTCAGCAATGCCATTTGCACCAATCTTTCATACGTGGCCCCCATGGGTATATGTGTCATGGCCAAACTGTGTAATGGCTCATTTAACCCTTTGACGAAACGGAGAGCCTTCTTGTGCGGGGTGTTGACTAGGTCAAGCCCAAACCTAGCCAGCTCATCAAACTGATTCACATACTCTCTAACAGTCTTGTCTCCTTGCTTAAGAAATAAGAATTTCTCCAACTGCAAACTTCTTTCCGCATCTGAGAGAAATTTGGTCTCAAACCTTGCCCTAAAGTCCTCCCATGTTTCTACTGGTCTTTCAGCATTAGTGACTTCCCACTAGTAGGAAGCCTCGCCCTTCAATAGCCACACCGCCAATTGTACTTTTTGTCTGTCCTCTACCTCAAAGATGATGAATAGATCCTCAGTTTCCTTCAGCCAATTTCTAGCTGCTACGAAGGACTCAGTTCCATGGAAATCCCTTCCTCCCATAGCTTTAAAATCCTTACATATCTTAGCAAACGCGTTTCCTCGTGGAGGAGGTAGAGGAAGAGGTGCTGCTGCAGCTGGATGATTCCCTGCAGCTGGGGGAGGAGGAACGGTAGGACCTGGTTGAGTGGCCCTAGCTTCTAAGAATCGTCTAAACCAACCAGGTATTGGTACTCCTTCCGGCAAGTTAAGATCTTCGGACATGCTGAAACAAAAGGGATAGATTCAAAACGAAGGATAAGAGATAGTACCTATGGCTTTGGGGAGTGGACTTTGCCTTTTTTAAAATAAAATAATATTTTTATCTTTTAAAAATGCTTCTTTAAATTTCCTTTTTGAAAATAAATTTCCAAAACTTTTTATCTTATCTGGTAAACCTATGCTCTGATACCAAGTGAAACACCCCACCTCCGTTAGGGTCACTCTCAAAGGGAATGCCCTAATTTTGGTGGAGGTTTATAAGTACAAGTCACAGATATACAAGACAGATATAAGAACACATATTTTGCAAACAGCGGAAGAACAACAAATTTTTATTTCATAAAGTCAAATATGTGTTACAACAACATCCTTTCCAAAAACATAACATAACACTTTCATAATCTGTCTTGAGTACATTATTTAAAGAAGCATAAATAAAACGTAGATAAACTGCAAAAGCCCCATAGAGTGTGTCCAAAGCCATAGTTCAAAACAGGAAAGTCCAAGCAATACATTTCTCTTCTTCAAGCTGGATGTCAAAGCTGATCAAGCTGCTGTGTTCCCTCCCTGAGGACCTGGGGGGGGGGGGGGAACGGAAGAAAGAAGACGAAAGAAAAGTAGAGTCAGACATAAGCCTGAGTAAGTCTAGTACTACTTTGTCTATGAATAAAGAACTGGGTATGATAAGTAATAACAAGAAGTGGGCAAACACTATAACTTGGTTAAGTTGCCTAGGGTCGAATATACTATCGTACCCCATGTTAATCTCTGAACCCATATAAACTAGTTTCCAACTGGCACCCCATAGTCAGGGTGATGTGATCCATTCTATGATGATCGGCTCCTACTCGCGTAGTTACATGTGTCTTACGGCCCCCGATGTCTGTAGTTACCTATGCTGGTCCCACCATGGGGTGTATCAAGTCCCATAGTGGCAACCCGACACAACCTTAGAGTGCACAGGTATGCTACTGGTGCCCAGTGCTTTATTTTTCTGCGCCGGAGTGCGTGCACGCCCGCACACCGTTAGAACCTACACTGCTACACCACCGCCGTCGCTTTGACCTCTTACAATCAGCCTAGTAATCGTGCCCCACCCTGCCTAGTTTCAGGGTATCCTGATACACCTTTTAGGGTTACTGCTGAAAAGGGTCCCCCGTTACTAGGTTTTCTATCTCTAGCCAACATGCTAAGTTGGTTAAGTGTTTCTAACCTAACCCCCACCAGTCCGTTTAGTTTAGCATGTTTCATTTTGATTAAGTCTTAGTCCACTTAATCCTAACAATCCTGACTCAGCCTTAATTGTCTTATTAAGGCCCTGACCTCTCACATTAGACAGGTATTGTTGTGGCTGCCTGTTGCCGGTTGGTTCCGGGCAGTCTTACGCCACAACTCAGTCTAACCTCGGGTCCTTATTGGGCTCCATGTTTAACCTCCCACATTGGATAGGTATTGTTGTGACTACTGGACAGCCGGGCAGTTCCGGGCAGGTTTACATCACAACTCAATCCAACCTCGGGTTAAACACATCGTATGTTCTACATCTACATATCTTGTCATTCTTCTTTATTTCTTATATGTAAATATTTGCGGCCCATTATTAAGTTAATGGTGTAAAGGTTACACCAATCATGGGCCCAACCCATACTTGAACTTGGGCCCTTCTATTTTATATTTTCATTCATTAATTAATTTTTAACCCAACGTTATCTTCCCCCGTTTTACAAGTCCGTTCATATATATTGGGCTTAGCCTTTTAAAGCCCAATTTAGCCATGCGAAAAGGGGAGGCTTATGGCGTATACATGAAGAGGGGAAAGTGAGCGCATGAACTTGCATATGACGTTGGAAAATACATAATAGAAATTGGTGTACTTGCATAGTGGTGACATGTATTTTGGTCATAAATCATAGGTGACATAAATCAAGGCATGTAAACTTGCATAGGTTTAACTACAACATGAACCTATATTCTTATTTAGGCATAATGTCAAACATAGGCATGGCACAAATACTTCTAGCATAAGCATGGCATAATGTCAAACATAAGCATGGCATAAATACTTCTAGCATAAACATGGCATAATGTCAAACATAAGCATGGCATAAAATACTTCTAGCATAGGCATGACATATTGTCAAACATAAGCATGGCATAAATACTTCTAGCATAAACATGGCATAATGTCAAACATAAGCATGGCATAAATACTTCTAGCATAAACATGGCATAATGTCAAACATAAGCATGGCATAAATACTTCTAGCATAAACATGGCATAATGTCAAACATAAGCATGGCATAAATACTTCTAGCATAAACATGGCATAATGTCAAACATAAGCATGGCATAAATACTTCTAGCATAAACATGGCATAATGTCAAACATAAGCATGGCATAAATACTTCTAGCATAAACATGGCATAATGTCAAACATAAGCATGGCATAAATACTTCTAGCATAAACATGGCATAGGTATAGTTAAATTTGTTCATGGCATAAATATAAACAAGTCATGTTCATAAGGTTTCTACATGTTTACAAAGAGGATACTTTGTTACTAACACAAAAGCATAGTTCAACTTAATTAAATTTAATCACATAACGATGGTATACTTATGCATAAATATTCCTAATCATGGTGTTTGCTTTTAACTTGCAAAAAAAGGGATTTTTGTGTCTAACTTAGCCATGTCTCACATATGTCATCAGATAATTCTTTTAAACAAGATAGACTTAATCATGAATTTCAATTATGCCCAATATCATTCATAGCCTAGCCATATTCATAAGTTTTGCAAAAGCATGACTTAATACATGGATTATGGTGTCAAAATTCCAACATAGTTTCATATGAACTATAACAACCAAACTTGTCTCAATTACTTGCAAAATGATTTATGCACAAAATAGACATCATGATGGCATAATAACAAAGCCCCAAACTTGCATGAATTTCAATCAACTACATACATGTAGCTTCAACATAGACTACATAATTTGCGCAATATTCCAAACGTATATTTGCATAGAACTACCGCATGTAGTTCTTTATAATTGAATGACATAATTCAGAATATCCAAAAGTATATAAATCGCACAAATACGAATTTCATTGCCACAATTCAAGCATACATATCTACACAATCATTTGTTCATACCAAAGTAATACTCTACTTACAATGGTTGTGGCAAATTCTCTAATTAAGAGATATGATTCCTTTGTTGAATTGATTAGCTTTAGGTTGCTTGAATTGCTTTAGGCTTTAGAACTTTCTCCCTAATCCTCTCTCTCTCTAGATGGCGGCTACTCTTAGTCGTTCCTCAGCAACATGGCGGCTATGCTCTTAATTTGAATGAATAGATTAGGGTTTAGTCTAGGGTTGTTTATATAGAGGTTAGGAATTGATTAGAACCATTGATGTTGCTAGGTTAGATCGTAGCCATTCATTAGATAGAGAGACCAATTAAAACTTGCCACCTAGCCCTAATGACAAAGCAACCCACAGAAATTCGACCAAACACAGACCAGGCCAGCCAGGAGGGACTGGGTTCGATTTTCAAAAATTAAACTTTAAATTGAGCTGTTTTAGTCTATTTGAATTTTATCTATTGTATACATATATTTTTGCATATATATATATATATTCTCATATATATACATATATTTTCTTTATTTCCTTATATGTACGTTCTTATCCTTTCAAAATTTGAATTTGTATACGTACATGTATTTGCATGCTCAGTTGGCCCTCTCTAAAACAGAGATAAAAATTATGTCGCCGCCGGGGTTCGAACCCCCGACCTCCATGCTACAAATCCAATGCCTTAACCAACTGAGCTACAGAGGCTTTTGTTAATAAGTCTTAGAATAATAATAATTATTGTCCTCTCCTTACTTCTCTTTTTTCATGTTTTGCTGTAATATTTAAATTAAAGATATCTTCTTCATACGTTATCCGTTTTGCGCAAACTCGGACTCTATCTCAAGCAGAATTCCGAGACGAACGCAATGGTGATGTCCGTTTCCCTTAATTTTTCTGTTACAATTTAATTATACTTTAATTTGTTAATTTACTGTTAACGGAAAAATCCGGGGTGTTACACGGACAAGGCAATGCTCTCGAAAGATACTCGTAGGATGCGAGTCAAGGGGGAGACTATTAGGATTGTCTCGCATGTTGTTAAGGAGGAATGATGGTTTGGATACAATAGTCCCACATCACAGAATATATTGAAGGAATTGTGTACAAATATGAGCTGGTAGGCATGTAATATCAGGGTTTTCTTTTGTTATATGGGAGTTGTGTGCCAACTCATATGCGTACAAGGAAGGGGGTCTTGTTCTGACCATCGTTACATAACAGTGGTATCAGAGCCAAAGGTTACGGATTGGGCCATGCAGGCAAGGCATTGTTAGGATTGTCTCGCATGTTCTTAAGGAGGAATGATGGTTTGGATACAATAGTCCCACATCACGGAATATATTGAAGGAATTATGTACAAATATGAATTGGTAGGTACGTAACATTAGGGACTCCTTTTGTTATATGGGAGTTGTGTACCAGCTCATATGCGTGCAAGGAAGGGGGCTTTGTTTCGACCGTCGTTACATAACAACTGTTAGGATTGCCTCACATATCCTTAAGGAGGAATGATGGTCTGGATACAATAGTCCTACATCACGGAATAAATTGAAGGAGTTGAGTACAAATATGAGTTGGTAGGCACGTAATAACAGGGATTCCTTTTGTTATATGGGAGTTGTGTGTCAGCACATATGCGTGCAAGGAAGGGGCTTTGTTCCGACCATCGTTACATAATAGTGGTATCGGAGCCGAAGGTCCGGACTAGGCCATGCAGGCAAGGCAGTGCTCTCAAAAGATACTCGTAGGATGCGATTCAAGGGGGAGACTGTTAGGATTGCCTTGCATGTTCTTAAGGAGGAATGATGGTTTGGATACAATAGTCCCACATCATGGAAAATATTGAAGGAATTGTGTACAAATATGTATTGGTAGGCACGTAACATTAGGGATTCCGTTTGTTGTATGGGAGTTGTGTGCTAGCTCATATGCGTGCAAGGAAGGAGCTTTGTTCCGACCGTTGTTTCATAACGGAGATATCAGAGCCGAAGGTTCGGACTGGGCCATGCAGGCAAGGCAGTGCTCTCAAATGATACTCGTCGGATGCGAGTCAAGGGGGAGACTGTTAGGATTGCCTCGCATGTTGTTAAGGAGGAATGATGGTTTGGATACAATAGTCCTACATCACGGAATAAGTTGACGGAGTTGAGCACAAATATGAGTGGTTAGGCACGTAACAATAGGGATTCCTTTTGTTATATGGGAGCTGTGTGTCATCTCATATGCGTGCAAGGAAGGGGGCTTTGTTCCGACCGTCGTTACATAACAGTGGTATCGGAGCCGAAGGTTCGGACTGGGCCATGTAGGCAAGGCAGTGCTCCCAAAGGATACTCGTAGGATGCGAGTCAAGGGGGAGACTGTTAGGATTGCCTCGCATGTTCTTAAGGAGGAATGATGGTTTGGATACAATAGTCCCACATCACGGAATATATTGAAGGAATTGTGTACAAATATGAATTGGTAGGCACGTAACATTAGGGATTCCTTTTGTTACATGGGAGTTGTGTGCCAGCTCATATATGTGCAAGGAAGGGGGCTTTGTTCCGACCGTCGTTTCATAACAGCGTTGAGAGTAGAAAAACTTTTCACCCGTGGGCTATTTATATTTTAATTTTGAAATGCACGTAATGTGTTGCACTGTACGTTTGTCTTTAGGGATTGAGGTGGGCAATCTTGTATTTTGTATTGTATTTGTTCTTCAATGTTTTATTATTGACCACCTTAATCCTATTTTAACTTTTTCTTGTTAATAAAGTACCTTGTTTTCAAAAAAAAAATATGGAACAACCCACCAGGAATCTTTTATAGGTCATTATAACTAGTCAAATAAAAGATCTCATTCAATGATGTGCAGTGTTCCCTTCACTTGAATATATCGATAATCCTATGTGTGTAAATCGTAATTTGATTTTAGATAATAACGATAATTCTTTATGTTACATTTGATTTTAGGTAAGGTCAAAACTCGTGATCTGAAGCATTAAAAAGGAATTGTCTCATTCGATATGAATGGTTAGCATTGTGGCAATTGAAAGTTGGTATTTAATCAAATAAACACTATTAGATGATAATTTATATTAGTCTATGCCAAATGTCGAAGCCAATATAGTAACTTTTAGGAAATTTCTTAGGATCTCTACACAATTAGATTTTAGAAGAGATAAGAAAAGAAAATGACAAATGAATTCCTCAAAATAAACCTTTATTAAATCACTAAATGATTACAAAAGAAAACCTAAAACATGAGATGATATCTCAATCCCCAAACAGAAGAATAACTTTTTCTCTCTTACCTCATATGAAACTCATACACGACTATTTATAATAGACTTGGCAATATATCTTCTTTTAGAAGCTATTGAATGCTGGCATAAATCTTTTCCATGTAAGTTATTTGTTACGCCCTTTTCTAGTGCAATAAAAAAGGCAACTAATCAATTTATTTGGTCCACAAAATCTTAAAAAGAGCAACTAATCACTACCTATAATGCACCAAATCTATCAAATAAGAAATGCGTTATATTTATAATTCAATGTAGACTATAATATCTCGAAGATATACTTAAATACTGAATATAGTATCACCAAAATTCAACAAACTTCACCTTGATACGGTATTCCATAAATGTCATCCAAGTTCCTTTTAGAACCTCAACCTCCAAACAATCTCCAATGTTACCCAAAAATGTTATCATTCCAAATATGACTAATTGCCAAATCACCTAATTATGTATGCTCCCAATTGAACATGCGTATCACTAACAAATCGGAATCTTTTGTAATACCACAATGGCCTCCATGTGGTTTTTATGGCTTTACGTTGCTGGCTCCGCCTTGATTCAGAAAAATTTCTCCATTCAACCACAAATTGAGAAATTTCTTCATTATCCACCGTCTTTCCAAGTATTTTGTAAATAGCATTGTTTTCTCTTTTAGCGTGCAACACCTCCCTATTATCTTCCCAAACTCTTACGATTCCACCTCTAATTGAAAAGTTGCAGCCTTTTACCAACAATTGTCATATAGAAATAAGAATCTTTGTAACTTCTGAAACATACCTAACTTTCGCGAGTTTCATCACCCTTCCATGAGTTGAAAAGTTGCAGCCTTTTACTTACAATTGTGCAGCATTAGCCCAGCAGATAAGGACTTGTGTAAGGGTAATAACAATGCGAGTTCGAAACATGAAATGGCATGCTAAGGGTTTGACATGTGCATATGCAAAGATCAATCACTTATGTGGTACCCGCGGACCGGGCCAGATACACTAGGGGGTTTCACAGCTCGGGTCGGTTTCACCAAGAACAAATTAAAAAAAAACATATCCCTTTAACACAAAACTCTTCACCATTGGCGGATTCCACTTTAGCATCTTGCTCTTCATATTCAATGAATGCCATCTTTTGATTGCATATGTGGAAGCACGCACGGGAGTCAAGGAACCAACTTTTGTTTTTCCTTTATTAACTCATAAAACATTGCCCTGAAATTACTCACCAACATTCATCTCATCATCGTTATTATTATTTTGTTTATTTGGTTCTTCTTCCAATGCCTTCATCTTCTCTTTGTCCTTTTTAAGTTTATGACAAAATCTCAGCTGATGATCAAGTTTCTCACAGTAATGACAAATGAATTCCTTTTTCATATTTGATCTATTTGATTGTCTTTCCATATTTCGGTGATTAACCCTCCTTACAAGATAAAACCCTTCAATTAGAGTTCTAATTTCCGTTTTCTCCTTATCCTTTGCTTCCATAAGGTTTGTCCTCCGCATCTCCTCGTTAATTAAGCTACTAACCACTGAACCCATTGAAACGACTCCATCTAAACTTGAGTTATTCAATGCAATTACAAGAGCTTCCCAAATTTTTGATAATAAACTCATTAACATCAAGGCTTGTGTCTTATCATCCATCATGAAATTCATGATAGTCAATCGATTCACAATTACCTGAAAATCATTAAGATGCTCTCCAATTGATCCACCTTCCTTAAGCTTTAGATTCACCAATCTTCTCATAAGAAGAACCTCGTTTGTCTCAAAGTTCTTTGTATAAACTTCTTCCAATTTCTTCCAAATTGCATAAGCAGATGTTTCATTAGCAATAATATGAAACACTGAATTATCCAAAAAAAAAAAGAATAGACTTGAAATTCCACTTCTTGATCTCTATCTTCAATTTTTGGAAACTTATGAAATTCTTCCGTTAAACCCTGATTAATGATCCTACAAAATCTCTCAAATAGTGTTGCAGCCTTCCTATCCAAAGTCTCTCATTTTGCTTCGGATAAATTACTAGGTTTCTCCCCTTTGTTCTCTAATGTCAGGGAAGATCATTAAGATAAAGAAAATATTTCATCTTCGCCTTCCATAATCCCCAATTTCTCTTATTAAGTTTTTCCGCGTTTGTATTCTTCATAACTAAACACTCTTCAAAAAAAATTATGTAGCAGGCTCTGATACCAATCTGTTAGGAAAATTCTTAGGGTCTCTACACAGTTAGATTTTAGAAGAAAAGAAAATATCAAAAGAATTCCTCTAAATAAAACTTTATTAATTCACTAAATGATTACAAAAGAAAGCCTAAAAAATGACATGATATCTCAATCCCCAAACAAAAGAAATAACATTTTCCCTCTTATCTCATACATGACTATTTATAATAGACTTGACAATATATCTTCTTTAAGAAGCTATTGAATGCTTGTACAAATCATTCTCATGTAAATTATTTGTTGCCTTTTCCAATGCAATAAAAAGAGACAACTAACCAATCTATTTGATCCACAAAATCTTTAAAAAGAGCAATTAATCACTTCCTATAATGCACCAAATTTTCAACTGGCCAAATATAATAAAGCAGAAGATCCCAAACAAGAAGAGCAAAGGGTTTCGGGTAGCGAAACCAGAATCATATAGGAAAGAGCCCTGGAGGACGTTAGGGCGATACCGAGAGCAAGCTGCGAAAACTAAAGAACAAATACCAAATAGATGAAGTCTTGGGGATAGCTATATCGACACCAAGAGTAGTGGGATGAAAGCTGACACTGGTAGAGAAGAGGTTCAGGTTGCAGCCAAGCATCAGCAGCTAGCATCGTTAGGGAGCAATATCGAGATTACGGCAGCATTAAAGAAGAAGTCTGGAAGGATTAAGGCCAATACAAGAACACAAGAATATCGGTCTGACACCGATAGCTGAGGAATAGGAAAAGCAATAATAATAACATTAAAGCAGTAGGAAAGAGAATGGTGAAGCATGGTGTCGGCACCAGCATATAGTGGACTACTAGCAAAGAGTTCAGAAGGGAACAACCATAGCATTGATTCCAAAAGAGTTAGAAAGAAGATAAAGGCTTGGTGTTGATACCAATGTGCAATGAACAATTCAGCTTGGTATCAACAGCGGAACAAGAAGATAAGTCTATAAGGACAACACCCAAGGTTCTGACACCGAAAGAGAAATAGAGGTCAAAGCACACTGAGGCAATGGAAATATCATATTTGGAGGATCGACACCAACTACTAAGTTGAGAACATAAAGCCGAAACTGGGCTTGTTACCTCTATATTTCAACACCGAAAGCAATCAACTGGGAGGTGGATCCGAGAGCATACAATTCGATGCCGAAGGCAAACAATAGGAAATGACCAAAAGCAAATGATCCAATACCAGAATACATAATCAGGGAAGGGAAGCACCTAACCAAGTAAGATGGAGGAAAGGTCCATCGACACCGACACACTTGGTATCGAGACCAGGAAGCAACATTCAACTCACTGAAAGGAGTGCCAAAACCGGGTTGTCGTAAAGCCGAGACCAAGGATGAAGATATGGAATCAACATGTAAAGAATGAGCAACCAAGAATGATCAAAGTATCGCTACCAAAAGTAATCAATTTGGTTTCGACTCTGAAAGCATGTATTCTGACACCAAAAAGGATGCCAAAGTAAAGATAGTACTCAGAAGTCACGAAAGCAAGGCATTCGCTATCGAAATAGAATGTTATCACTGAAATCGAAAGCAGATAGGGAGGTTATCCATACCAATCTACTTGGTATTGATAGACTATATGAAGGCAATTCCTGAATCAAAAGTCACTAAGGATCAAGACCAACATTCCGGAAATAAAACAGAGCCGTTAACAATATTCAAAACAGAAAAAAAAGACCGGAATCCAAGAGCCGGCACCAAAAGCTTTGACGCGGACTGACATTGACACCAAATACCATTGTCGAATTCGAAAGCAAGCTACCGCTGATCGTTACCAAAAGGGGGCCTAAATCCACTATAAATATGACCCCAAGGGTCACATTTCAGAGGACTTTTCTCATTCCATAATCTTGTTCTCATTTCTAAGAGAGCTAACCCTAATTTGTAAATCAATTTGGGGATTTATTATGTAACCTCCTCCATGAATAAAATCATCAATGCCCTTAAAGTGGACATAGGTTCAATCCCCACCGAAGCACTATAAATCGTTGTGTTCTCTACTATTTTGCATATTATATTGTATATAGTTGTGCTTATGCGAATCTACTCTCCTCAAACCAATCTTTCGAATAATTACCTAAATACCCTTAATGCGTATTGTAATGTTGATTGTTGTAACCCCATCCCAGGGTAATTGTTGACCCTTAAGTCTCGTAATTTTGATACTCACCTCTTGAAGGAATAGTAAATAATCTTCGGACTAAGGGTCTTGATACCTAAGGAGCAGTGAGTTCAATCAAGCTCAAAAGGACTAGATTACCGAAATAACCCTTCATAATCCCTTTTAGCTTTGTGAAAATAAGGGACACATCCCTGGAAAGTTTCAAAATACAATTGGCATCCTCCCTAACTTTCTTATTTAAAGCGGGTCGCAAAAATAGACGTTACGTGTTTTTAAAAAAGAAAAAATGTGTTGTACAGTAAAAAAAAATCAAAAATCAGAAATATTCCCAGAAGCATTCGTAAAAAAAAAGTTGCATACATCTATGCAACTATATGAATATATGCACACATGTATGCATATATTCATCCAGTGTTTTCTATTGAAAATCTGGACCAATATATGCATACTTGTATGCATATATCTGTAATAGTTGCATACATGTATGCATATAAAGTTGAACTGAGATGCATGTCTTACGAATAGTTGCATACATGTATGCATTTATTCCGTATATATGCATACTTGTATGCAACAAATTTAAAAGGGATGAAGGCTTCTGAATATGTGCATGAATGTATGCATGTATTCCGTATAAGTGCATACATGTATGCAACAATGTATGAAAATTGTTAAAACAAGCCAGAATTAAATATTTGCATGAAATGATGCATATATTGTTGTTTAACTACATACGTGTATGCATTTATATTGTAGTTTGATGCAACATTGAATATATGCGTGAATGCATGCAACTATGTACGAATAGGTGCATCTTTTGATGCAATATGCTGTCGTTTCGCTGTTTTTTGGTATTTTTAGTTTTTGATTCTTTTTTCGGTTGTTTTACCACGTGAATATGATGATGATTTATTGTTTTATTTAATTGCGAATTTTCGTGATTTTTTTAATTTTTTGGTGATTTCTTGATGATTTTTCAAAAAATAGGGATGTAATTTATAATAAGTTTAAGACCGGACCTGAGCCTAATTTCCAAACCTATTAGGGACCTGAGCCAAACTCACCCTTTAGTTGTCTACTTGTGTCGAGTTCATGAAGCCCTTATCCCAAGGAAACGGTAAACTAACGTAAGCTTGTAAGAACTAAATAATCCCTAGATTACCCTAGTTCAACAACCATAACCACTAATTTCGGTGTTAACGAAAAATATCGTTAACATTTTGGCGCTAGAAGGAGGGCCTGAACCTCCGACCTTGTGGTTAACCTTCCCACATTTCTAACTGTGTTGTTCCGTCACGCATTGGACTAGGCTTTGAAGAAGCAAGATTATAGATAATGAGTCTCGACAAGGAGCTTATGAATACCAAATGGCTATTTCGACATTATTGATCTAAGCTATTTGAAGAATAGTATAACCTTGAACCCCATGCCTTATCTCATATACTTTCGCCCTTATGATGAACCATTATTTCTCCTATCTCTGTCCCTATTATAATACTTCCATCCTTATTTTCTTTCTATCATAAAAAGAGACTTCCAATACCTATTAAAATGGTCAGACCAAGGAGGAATCATGAACAAGATTTTAGCATGTTTTCCACCCTGAAGGATGGTATACTGCCGGACTTTAACTTAGCAAATTTTCAAACCGAGGAACCTTCAAGCTCAATAAAAGAACCAAATGATGCGTTGGAAATATTGCACCAAGCTTCACGTTTTTACACTGTTAGGAGGTTTATTGAAGAAGACATGATTGAAAGATCCCTGAAGCAAACCCCTACGAAGCAAAATCAAGAGCGATGGAACCTCAAGAGCTTAATACCTAAATTAGGACCACACCAAGCCCACAGAACAATACAGTTATGCAAGAAAGCAATCAATTATTAAAGGAAGTGGACAGTCTGAAAAAAGTGAGAGCCCAACGTCGTCAGAAAGTAGAGATTTACAAGGATTTACCTTTTCCAATGAAATAATGGTAGCTAAAGTTCCCTTTGATATGAAAATACCACAACTCATGTATGATGGAACTATGGATCCGAAAAAGCACCTCTCCATCTTTGAAAGTTACATGGATTTATACAACACTCCCGAAGCGTTTCGATGCAATATTTTCCTAACAATTCTTTGTAAGAAAGCTAATAAATGGTGTAGGCATTATCATGGCCTAGTCATCACAACTTGGAAACAATTATCCATTGCATTTAGCATGTAATTCGATGTGTGGAAAGACCCTACAATCAGCATTTATGACCTAGCTAGAATTAGACTGAGATCAGAAGAGTCACTCGACCATTATCTGAAGAGATTTCATACCGAGTCACTCAAAGTAAAAGGAGAAACAGATAGAGAGAAGTTGATAGCTGTGCATTCAAGGTTACTTGCACCAACACCTTTCTGGAAGGATCTTATCTTAAACGAATGTGAAAGCCTAAATGGTTTTTATTCCAGAGATGACAAATTCATCCACATGGAGGAAATACTCAACACAAAGGAAAATTTACAACACAGACATAAGGCAGGAGAGTTTGGTTCCAATTCTTTTGCAGAGGATGCTTTAGAGTAAGACACAGGAAAAGATTACTATTCTTATCACAAGCCAAAAGGACATCAAACCAGTCAATGTCATGATTTGATAAAGAAGATCCAAACCAAAAAGTAAAAAGAGACTATTCAAAAAGGTTGAAAGATGACCAGCGGGAGAAATGGTCGAAAACACTCCAGCAAGAGACAAAGATCAAACAATAAGTTTCATGTTTCACTTCGTATCTTACTTGTAATCGAACAAATATTAATATAGATTCAAGTGTCATTACATGTAAAAAAAAAAAACCTATTCAACCTTATGTATACAACAATGGCTCAATGGAAGCATTCAAAACGCGTCCAACTTCTGCTTATGACTCATCCCGCAGAAGGGAATGAAAGCTCAAAAGGGAGTACCCAAAGAACGCAATATATGAATAAATGCACAACAAAGTTACCAATCAATAACAAATTTCAATAGAAGCCACCTAAAAGAATATGCAACGAAGAAGCAACTAAATGCCAATCATTGCCTAACTTAAATGAGATTGCTTAAAATCTTATCTCATTTATCTTAAAATTTCATAAACTATCTTTATCAAACATATTATATTGACATGTATAAGGCTATCAATAGATGCTTTCGGATATGAATAGTGCCATATTCGTATCCGAAATTATTTTCGAATATCAGATATCTGTATTTATTTAATTTTCGGACATCGGATATCCGCTTAATTTTCGAATACGAACGGATATTGGATATTTATCCGCTCCGCCAGTAATTAATAAATTTAAGAGTATAAATAAAAAAAATTGGATCAACATAAAATAATTTTTATACTAATGTTTATAAACAATCAGGAAATAAAGAAATGTGATGTTGAAACATTGTTTACACTAATATCCATAAGCATATCCAAAAATATTCCAAAATTAAACACTAAAGCTACCATTTTTCATTAAAAATGGACAAAATTTTATATCATATAAACATCCAACAGTTACAAAGTAATTATTAACTTTATTTTTCTGTTTTGAGTTATATATATTACATCAATTAGTCGGACGAATATTTTTCAGATACGGATGCCACAATAACCATATCTGTATCCGAAAAGCTTTTTGAATATCCGTATCCGCTTTTCGAATAATGTCGAATAACAGATATTTTTCATATTTTCGGATGCGTATTCGGATAGATATCGGATTTTTCAGGTATTCATTAACAATCCTAGACATGTACGAATGCTTCCATGAAAGGTGCGGTATATAGAATCAATAAAGCCTTTAGAGGAAAAGGAAAACAAACAAAGCTTCTAGAGAGAGAAGCAACAATAAACAAAACCTCCCAGAAGAGGAGAAACAAACAATGCTTTTCCAGAGAGAGAAGCAACAACAAACAAAGCTTCTAGAGAGAGAAGCAACAATAAACAAAACCTCCCAGAAGAGGAGCGACAAACAAAGCCTCCAAATGAGAAGCAACAAATAAGGCTTCCAAGAAGAGAAGCAATATCTCCTGCAATGGAGTAACTCTTAAGTAGGGCAACAATACTTGCATCTCCAGTAATGGAGTGCCCATCAAGTAGGGCTAAGTACTTGCATCTCTAGCAATGGAGTGGCCATCAAGTTGGGATAAATATTTGCATCTCCAGCTAGCGGAGTTGCCCCCTAAGTAGGGTTAGTTATGCATGCATTTTCCCATAAAGGGGCTAGTTTCACTCTCTTATAGAGTAATTGTTCATTTGAAAGGGTTAGGAATAAGACTAGACATTAGATACCCATTATCCGAATAATCAAACGGAACTTGTCGCAATACGGTTGAAAGTTAGATGACCTAATGGAACTTCTCGCTAAACGATTGTGAATTCAGATAACTAAACAAAACTACCTGCTGAACGATCAAACAATTGAAAATTTGGGTGATCGAACGGAACTGCCTGCTGAATGGTTGAATAAGGAAACAACTGAACGGAACTATTACTGAAGGACTAAATTGCTAGAAAACTGAACGGAACTACTGCTGAATGACTAATCGGTTTAGGATAGGACTAATTTATTTCAAAAGTAGTCCTCTATGTATGCATCCGAGAAATCGTTTCTCAGAATACTTAGGACTCTTTCGCTCGCATGTTTTCTCTGAACAAACTTCTGTGGAACCCATAAGTAATTTATGCTTGTTGACCACCTTCACTAATGTTTGGTTTGTTTAAACATTACTCGTGTAAGATAATTTTTGGATGATGTTTGATGCTTCTATTGGATGATGTTTGAAATAATCTTTGATGATTCTTCTGTGACTTAATTAAGATGGTTCATTTAACTATGACATTACATAATGATCATCAGTTAAGACATGATTCTTTATGATTTCTAATTCCAATTTACCCGAGCATGAGTATCGGGATTTTTGTTATGTTCAGACAAGAACTACTAATTTCTATTCACCCGAATATGAGTCTCGGGATTCTTATTTCTACTTACCCGAACGTGAGTCATGGGATTTCCATTAATTTCGTATGTGAATTTCTAGTTACTACTTACTCGAGTGTGAGACTCAAGATTTCTGTTAATTCCAAATGTAAGTTCCTGGTTTCTTACATACCCGAGCATGAGTCTCGGTGTTTCTATTATGTTCAAAGAAGAGTTTCTGACTTTCCGCTTACTTGGGAGTGAGTCTCTAAGTTTCTAAATTTTCGACCTCTATTCACCCGAGTATGAGTCTCGGGGCTTCCATTAATTTCCGATATGGTTCTCTAATTCTTTATTTTTACCTGAGCATGAGTCTCAAGATATCAGATGTAAATTTCTGATTTCCGTTTATCCGAGTGTGAGTCTCGGGATTTTCTATAAGATTTCTGGTTTCTATTTGCTCGAGTGTGAGTCTTTGGATTTTTATGTAATTTCTGATTTTAACTTACCCGAGTGTGAGTCTTGGGGATTCTGTGTATTTTCTAATTTCCATTAACCAAGTGTGGGTCTCGGAATTTCTATTAATCTCATGTATGAATCTCTGATTTCTATTTATCCAAGTGTGAGTTTCGCGATTCTTACTATATTCAAATTTCCAGATTTTTGTGGCATAAGTTCAAATTAAGCCGTAAACCTCTTCCTTTGCTATTTCCAAATAAGTATTTTAAGCTTACAAGTATGTTCAAGAAAGAAATCCTTTAGATCTACACTGTTCTAACCACTAAGTTTATTTAAGAATTTCCATTTCTTGGTTCCAAAAGGATAATGTATAAAGTTCTTTTTGTAATTTTCACATATGGAGCTTGAATATACGACTATTATTCCAAGGTAAAGATGTTTAAGTTAGTGCCCAAGTAGGTACTACGGACCTCCCATTCGAAGCTTTCCAACAAGGGTTATGATCTGACGATACCTCATACAAGGAAGTTTTTTTAAACTCATGACATATTTACCCTTAACATTCATTACTATGGTTTTGGTCAAAATAATGTTTGACACATTATAAGTGAAATATCAAACATTATGCGAGCTACATTCCTTTTATCAATACATTGTGATTGTAAAAAGTGAACTTCTGATTTTCTATTGCAAGTATCCAAATATATGTTTTGTGCTTGCTATCCCACTCTTCCAGGAACAAATTCTTGTTAAACTGAATACCTAAATAAGAATACTAGTTCCCCCATTCGATGTTGTTAGAAAATGTTAAACCTTAAAACCATAGAATCCCACATGGATACATATTTGAGTTTGCATCTTATGCATAATTGGGTTTATAAAAGTCCATAATTTGGAGTTTGAACTCAAGCCCTATTCATTAAGAAAATTTGTGCTTCCCCTTGTATCACTATCTTGGATTATACGAAAATAATGTTGAAACTTTTCTAATGATTCTTGAGTTGCAGAAAAACAGTACCAGAATCATAGGTTTTTCCCTAAAGAACAAAAGCTTCTTTATACTAAAGGGGCTAACTGTTAACATCAAATTTTGCAAATGGCTAAATATAAAGAAGCAGAAGATCCGAAACAAGAAGAACAGAGGGTTTCGGTAGCGAAACAGGAACCATGTAGGAAAGAGCCTTGGAGGAGGCTAGGACGATACCGAGAGCAAGCTCCAGAAACTCGAGAGTTGATACCAAATAGAAGAAGTCTTGGGGACATCTATCTCGACACCAAGAGCAGTGGGCCGAAAGCCAACACCGGCAAAGAAAAGGTCCAGGTTGCAGCCAAGCATCAACACTAGCATTGTTAGGGAGCGATACTGAGATACGACAGCATTAAAGAAGACGTCTGAAAGAATCAGGGCCAATACCAGAACACAAGAATATCGGTCCGATCTTTAGTAGAGGAATAGGAAAAGCAACAACAATAGCGTTAAAGTAGCAAGAAAGAGAATGGCAAAGTATGGTGTTAGCACCAACATATAGTGGACTATTAGCTTGGTGACAACACCGAAACCAAGACAGCAAATAGTTCAGAAGGGAACAACCATAGCAATGATTCCAAAAGGGTTAGAAATAAGATAAAGGCCTGGTGTCAATACCAATGTATAATTTAAAATTTAGCCTGGTATTGACAGCGGAACAAGAAGATTGGGCTATGAGGACAACACACATGGTTCCGACACCGAAAGAGAAAAAGAGGTCAAAGCACACCGAGGCAATGGAAATATCGTATATGGAGGATCGACATCAACTACCTAAGTTGAGAACACGAAGCCAAAGATCGCTTGTTACCACCATATTTCAACACCGAAAGCAATCAACTGGGAGGTGGATCCAAGAGCATACAATTCGTTGTTGGAGGCCAACAATAGGAAATGACCAAAAGCAAATAATCTGATGTCGTAATACATAATCAGGGAAGGGAAGCACCTAACCAAGTAAGATAGAGAAAAGGGCCATCGATACCAACACACTTGGTATCGATACTAGGAAGCGGCATTCAACTCACTGAAAGGAGTACCGAAACCGAGTTGTCGCAAAGCCGACACCAAGGATGAAGATATGGAAGCAGCATGCAAAGAATGAGCAACCAAGAATGATCATAATATCACTACCAAAAGCAATCAATTCGTTTTCGACTCCAAAAGCATGCATTCAGACACCAAAAAGGATGCCTAAGTAAAGATAGTACTTAGAAGTCACGAAAGCAAGGCAAAGTTCATGGTTCGCTATCGAAATAGAATGTTATCACTGAAACCGAAAGCAGATAGGGAGCATATCCATACCAATCTACTTGGTATCAATACACTATATGAAGGCAATACCTGAATCACAAGTCACTAAGGATCGAGACCAACATTCCGAAAACAAAATAGAGTCGGCAACAATATTCAAAAGAGAAAAGAAGACTGAAACCTGGGAGTCGGCCCCGAAAGCTTTGATGCGGACCAACATTAACATCGAATACCATTGCCGCATTCGAAAGCAAGCTATCATTGATCATTAGTAAAAGGAGGCCCAAATCCTCTATAAATATAACCCAGGGGTCACATATCTGGGGACTTTTCTCATTCCACAATCTTGTTCTCATTTCTAAGAGGGCTAACCCTAATTTGTAAATCAATTTGGGGAGTTCTTATGTAACCTCCTCTATGAATAAAATCATCAAATCCCTTAAAGTGGACGTAGGTTCAATCCGAATCGAACCACTATAAATCGTTGTGTTCCCTACTATTTTGCATATTATATTGTGTACTGTTGTGCTTATGGGAATCTACTCTCCTCAACCAATCTTTCCAACAATTACCTAAATACCCTTAATGCATATTGTAGTGACGATTGTTGTAACCCCATCCCAAGATAACTGTTGATCCTTAAGTCTCTTAAGTGTGATACTCGCCTCTTGAAGGAAGAGTAACTAATCTTTGGGCTAAGGGTCTTGTTACCCAAGGAGATGTGGGTTCAACAAAGCTCAAAAGGACTAGATTACCGAAATAACACTTCATAAGCCCTTTAGGTTTCTACTTGTGTCGAGTTAATGAAGACCTTATCCCAAGGAAACAGTGAACTAACTTAAGCTTATAGGAACTAAATAATCCCTAAATTGCCCTATTACCACAACCATAACCCCTCATTTCGGTGCTAACGAAAAAATTGTTAACAAGTTATATTTATAATTCCATGTAGACTAAAATATCTCGAAGATCTACTTAAATACGGAATATTGTATCACCAAAATTCAATAGTAATAACTGCTAACGTTATTGGAGTTTTGATCACTAACTGAGATCTAAACATCTAAGTGATATTATGTTGACAAAAAGATAAAGATGCACACTGTACCGTCGCTTAAGGATGTTCGATGTATGATTATAAATTTGGATTTTAGTATAGATGATTCATAAACAATTGATGTTGGGTCAACTATCATGCTTCTAAAGATGTCGCACTAATTCGTTGTTTAGATTATTTGAACATCATTGAGGACATCACACCTAATAATCATATGGGCATGACTTCCAAATTAGACCAAATTAGAATGATAATAAATAAATATAAATCGTTAATGGTGAAAAATAATTGAATTAGTACAAATTATTTTCTAAATTATAGGACTAAATTCTGTTGGAATAAGGATTAAATATGTGTACTTTGGTATTATTTAAAATGTTTAGATTACTCCAAAATTAACAAGCATTTAGTTTCATGTATTAACGTATATTTATTAAAATCGTTTAGTAACTGTATTTATTGGTGTAAACTATAACAAAATTTCATTGGAGAAAGAGAAAGGAGACGCTTTTCATTTCACATATCAACATATAATACATGGAGTTCTATTTGAAGACAGATAGTAGAAAATGAAGATTACAATAATGTCATGTAATATTTAACATATCCACTGTAACACCCTGCAATTTTAAATAATAAAGATTAACAAAATTATCAAAATAATTATAGAAGAGTGTGCATTTGAAATTTGAAAACGAACGCATGTTATAAATTGGGCAATAAATAAAAAGTCGTCACTATGTAAACTAAATACACAGTAGTGTGTATATATAATTAAATAAAAAGAAACGACAGAAAGATTGTAATAAATGGTATGCAGGTTAACTGTATAAACAATGTGCGTTTGAATTTAAAATAAAAAGGGTTATTAACGTATTAATAGGCTTAACCATTTTATATAAACTTCTAGTAATAACCATGTTTGAAAGTGGAATTTGATGTGTGTTAGAAATGGAAAACAATTAATGTCAAATTGCAACATTTCTTTGATTAACAATGCGCGGCATAAACGGAATAAAATCATGCAATAAAAAAGGTATCTAACAGACGTTAGTTAAGTAGTGTTTAATTCAAAAAAATAAAGCAAGTGTGTGTAAATATACAATGATATATATATATATATATATATATATATATATGCACACATATTAATTTCAGTACTAAACACATTTGAAACTGAGATTTAATAAGTGTTGAGAATAGAAGAAAATTTAGTAAAAATCAAAAATGTAGATAAATGTCTTGTATAACTGTCTAAAAGAATCGACAAGCATATAATAGGGAAGATAATTTATGCGTTAATGGGATATATAGTAAGAGTTTAAATTTAAAATTAGAACGCATATTAAAATAGGAAACCAGAGGATAACATTGAAAGCGACGTTCAAAGAAATTTATGTGAATATTAAATACGTGTTGAATTTGAAACTAATGGGCAAAGAAATAAAAAGCTATAAATTTAAAACATTAAAAGAATAACAACATTCACAAGATCAGAGGAATCAAACACATAGGAATTTGAAAGTAGAGGGAAAATAAATATGCACGTTTATTTACGCATTTGAACACGCATTAAAAGCTGGAAATAATAATAATAAAATAGTTAATGTTGTAATACATATAAGTGAATATGCATTTGTCATATTATTTTTAGTCCCACATTTTGGGTGTAAGGCTAACATCAGCTCCAAAGCCAATATATAAGGGAGCCAATGTAATAGAATTATGTACACTGAATCAAGAGAAATAAAAAGGTCTCTCCCTTATCTCTTATGTTCTTTCTAATGTCTTCTCTTTTATGATCTGTTCTATCTTATTTTATAACACGTTATCAGCACGAGATTCTTTTATTGTTATTTCTTGAGATCTTCTAGATCGACATCTATGAATTTGTCATGTAAGTAATTTTTTATTTGTGAATATTTGATCTATGGATCTATATTTTTTTTGTAGGTCTAGATTATGTTCCGATGGATCTAACTTTTTAGATCTAATTATTTTTCGCTTAGTGGTTTTTAGATATCCACCTATTCATATTTGATCTGGTATTATTGTATACCAAATAAATTTTTAGGAAGATCCATTCATTTTCTTTTTATAATATTATATATGGATCTTTTACCCCATACGTTATACATAAATAATCTTCATTTGCTACTTTATCTCTTCAATAACAGAGAAGCCATTGATAATAGGTATGTATATATGTAAACTGCAGGCTGCTTCTTATTTAATCTAATACTTGCTGTACAACTTCAGCTTTGTAATAATAGACTACCTATTCTCAATTTTTTTAATGCTTCATCTCGCAAGATGAGATGCTTTAAATATTTAGAATTACATTTCCATGTATGGCTTACTTTTATATGCTTTTTCATCTTTCAATATAAGCAAGCTGCTTGTTAGCCAACATATGTATTACTGTGGCCATTATTTTTTTTATATGGTGTATGGCTCCTTGACGGTTTGTATTGTTTTATTATTGTAATTAGTTCATTGTAAATGTATAGAGAAAGACTTGCAGATTTGGATTAATTTTTTTTTTATGATTTTGTGCCGTAATATATTCAATTTAATTATAGAACATGTATATTGATATGTGAATTTTGTTTAATTAAGCATCTGCAAATTTTTTTGTGTAGTTCACAAAAATGTCGAACCCTGAGATTCATTTACAATCTTAATACTTAGAGGATACCATTAAAAAATGGTAACCCTGCAGGACAAAGCAAAGGCTCTGATATTTTTTTAAGATGCCACATCTGCGATGATATAAATATTTAACTGAAAAAGATCTTATCCACTTATGGAACTCCCTAAAGGAGCGTTATGACCACCAGAAGACGGTCATACTTCCAAACACAAGACAAGAGTGGTTGAACCTGAAGTTCACATGCAAATGACCTGAAGTTCATATGAACTAAAGTTCATATACAAATCCTTTCAAATGAGGGACCTGAAGTTCCGAGGAACCTGAAGTTCATATTCAATTGAGAAACATGAAATAAAATATAAAAGCCTATAATTGCATTTAATATTTGCTTATAGCAAATGACCAATAATAGGAAAGGATTTGAAAAATCAATGAAAGGAAAAGTTTTAACAAGAGGGAAAAGCATTATATTCCAACTTTATGCTACAAATAATTTCTTGAAGAAACTTATTATTGGAAGAGATCATTACGTTTATAATCAATACTATTTTCTTGAAGAAAAATAGTAAAATGACTCTCATATGTGAAAAAAAAGGAGGGGCACTTTCTTGAAAAGTTGCTTCATATGAGTTATGATAAAACTTAAAGTTTTATTATAGTCATATTATATTTCTAGAAGAAATAATTTATTGTTTCTTAGGAAAACTTTTATAAAGAAAATATGCATCCTGAAGATCATATTAAGTTAAGATCTAAATACCGATCTAAATTTTGCACACCGGAAGTGAATGCAAAAGTAATTTTTGTTATAAAATAGAAAACTTAGAACCTGTAGTTTCTATAATAATAACAAGTAGCCTGAAACTCAATATGTGATTCATTTCCTTTCAGCATGTATTAGTTTGAAACTTTTGTTTATTTGCCTTTCTTTTTAGCTTCTGCTTATGGAATAGCAGAAATAATATGTAATGTTGGACATGATAAGTAGTATATTCCCATGGACATTTATCTGTATTTATAAGTTATTTCAGTTATCAACTAGCTGTATTGCTTTTAATTCTTAAGGTATGGATCGACAGTGTTTAAGTGATGATATATGTCTGGTTGATTGTGGAACTACTCATACGCTATTGAAAAACCAGAAGATTTTCTCTGAATTATCTGAAAATGTTTCATATAAAGTTTCAACTATAGTTGGTTCAACCAATATAATTGAAGGGTTCAAAAGAGCCCATATAGTGTTACCAAATGGTACACATATATTCATTCAAAATGCACTATATTCAAGCAATTCTAAAAAAATCTGCTTGGCATCAAAGATATAAGAATGAATGGATATCATAAATGAAAACAACAAAGAATATCTTTGTGTTATTTCTAAAATTGAAAGCCAGAAGCTTATTTTAGAAAAATTTGGTACAATTTCAATTGGATTATACTTTACCAAAATTGGCATAGTTGAATCTCATTTTATAAACATGAGCTAGAAGCTCACAGATACAAAGAAATTGATTCTTTGGCATGATCCTTTAGGTCATTCCGGATCAACTATGATCGTTTACATAAATAAAAAATATGTTCTCTGAAGGAATATCATACACTTCAGAAGTAGTGATTTCTTGTCTTGAATCTTATTTTTATTTATTGCATCTAATTTCGTTACTGCATTTAAAATTTGATATGTATTTTTGTATATTGATATGATATTTCAATAGTTTGTATGGAGGAGATAAGTTCATCCCAGAAGCGGTGATAACAGAATATCTTTAGAGGATATTTGTATATTTGAAAATGATAAGATATCTCTAGAAGAGATCCGTTTATATGAAAATAATAAAATATCTCCAGAAGATATTTCTACAATTAAAAAGCGATATTAAAACTCCATCAATTTAACAACTTGAAGTTGTTCATATATTTATTTGGACCAGAAGTTCGATATGTTTTCAAACCAGAAGTTTTGAACATTATCATACGATCCTGAAGAATTTGTAATGACATTGATCAATACATTGAAATCAATAGTTTGATCTTTGTAATAATTTATTGTAAAATCACTAACTCAAATGAGAAAGACTATGCAAATTTATAATACGTGGACGCACGTATTTATATATTCATATTTGTAAATATTTAACTAACAACCTGAAGTTTGTTATAAGCATATTTTATAGATTATGCATAAATATTATTTAGTGATTTAAAGTGCAGTCAACATGAATGTTGAATGACCTAAAGTCATATGTGTATTCAAATAACCCATATAATAAGAAAATTCCTCCAATATTGCTAGATCAATGAAAGAGAATAAGTAATAAAAAAATGATGAATGCATCTTATCGACTAATTAAAGGTTTATCCTCCAACAACGGATATACATATAAAATACTTGCCAGCAGCAATGTGATAATGGATCAAAATGAGAACCCCATAATGATTATTATTTAGTGTGACAATGTTTGTCAACATTGAGGGGGAGGATAAAGGGATACAATTTCATTTTGAGTATCAGTATAATTGACACACGAATAAATTATAAATAATATCCCTTGTAGACTTGCTTCAATATATATTTGAATCCCTGAAGGATCAAAATGCATAAACCACATTTAAAGATTGGTTTAAAATTCAGTTCGAGACACTTTTGAAGTAAGTAATAAAGATGCCAGATGAAGGAGGTGAGTGTTCTTAAAGAAACACCTAAGGAGTCTCTTGAAGAGATCCATGACATAATTGTCAAATAACCCCAGAAGTGGTTTAGGTACCTAAAATAGATAAATAAAGAGATCTCAGTAAATTATATCTAGAACTGACAATATATAATCTTCGACGATAAATTTATAAAAAGTAAAGCGCTTATGTTAAATCATGATTGGCCATCATGAATCCTTCTCTAATTGAGAAATGTGGACCTGTAGTCCACAAAGTAGTGAATAAACCTCGAAGGTATGAATATTTGTTAAATCACACTAAATGATGAAAGAATATTAGTTCCTGAAGAACATAAACTACTTTGTTGGTTATATAGAATATAAAGAACAAAGAAAGTTGATTACAACATTCTTTTAAATATTGTTATAATGAAAATCATGATATAATTCATGATGAGTAGATCATTTCCTGCTTTTAAGTATTGTTGTAATGAAACATTGAATATACTTTTGAGTATAGTTGCAATATGTAAAATTCATTGAAGTGTACAGGTTCCTGAAGAACATAAATAACTTTAGTGATTATAAGAATGCAAAGAACATAGAATATAGATTACAACATGCTTCTAAGTATTGTTGTAATGAAAATTTTGATATAATTCAAGATGAGTAGATTACTTTCTGCTTATAAGTATTGCTATAATGAAACTATTATTGTTCATTACAAATGTATTGCAGTGTGCAGACCTGATTAAAGCACAAAATTGTAAACACTCGAAGTGTATAGCAAGCAAGCGCAAATAAAAGATGTTTTAAATAAGAAAACATGCCTGAAGCATGAAAATGCACACAAAAGTCTTTTAAGAAAAGTTCATTAAGAATTTTCTTGTGATGTTGTACTCTTTTTCCTTCACTTCGGTTTTTCCCCATAGGGTTTTCCATCGTGAAGGTTTTAATGAGGCAAATGTTAATAAATGATGAACTTCAGAAGTATGAAGAGTAAAGATTATTATCTCTTGAGTTTATTTTCTATACAAGATTTGTTTAAGTAATATTATCAATAAGATATATATTTATGGATCCAGAAGTATCTATAACGAAATTGAGATATCAAAAAGTATGCACTCTTTTTCTTTAACTAAGATTTTTCCCATCGGGTTTTTTCTTAGTAAAGTTCTAATGAGATATTATATTGATCCAGAAGTATCATCCTCAAAGTAATATTGAAAATTGTAACGAGACATTATCTTGATCTAGAAGAATCAAGCACCACATCAAGGAATAACATCTCAAATATGATATTTAAGTTAATCTGTATCTTTATCCTTAACTAAGTTTTTCCCACTGGGTTTTCCTTTGTAAGGTTTTTACTGAAGAATTATATTGATCTAGAAGTATCATTCTACATTTAATGTAGTAAATTATTGAAAATATGTTTTTGTACTCCTTTTCCTTCACTAAGATTTTTCCCATAGGGTTTTTCTTATTAAGGTTTTAACGAGGCATTACATCGATCCTGAAGTATCGAACTCTTATAAGAAATATCATTTTAATATGAAAATATCTATGAGGGGGAGCAATAAATTTTCAAGGGGGATAATTTCAAGCTACTATAAGAGCATTCAAGATTTTGAAGACACATATTCAAGGAGGAGTGTTAAAGTTACCTTTCTGATCCACATAAAGCAAAATCACAAACTGGATATATGTTTACAAACAACAATGCAGCTATTTCATGAAGATCTACAAAACAAACATTGAAAGCAACATCATCCAATCATTCTGAAATTCTAGCACTACATGAAGCGAGTCGAGAATGTGTTTGGTTAAGGTCATTAATTGAACATATTCGAAGCACATGTCAACTTCCCTTAACTACAGAAAGATCAACTATTATTTATGAGGACAATGCAGCATGCGTAGCTCAGATTCAAGCAGGATATATCAAGGATGATAGGACAAAACATACTTCTCCTAAATTCTTTATCACACATAAGTTTCAAAATAGAAGTGAAGAAAATCCAATCTCAAGAAAATCTAGCAGATCTATTCACGAAGGCACTTCCATAATCAACATTGCAGAAGGCGATATATAAAATTGGTATACGCAGCTTGCATCACCAAACTATTTGAATAATGCATTACGAATCAGGGGGAGCATATATTATGCTGTAATGCACTCTTTTCCTTCACTAATATTTTTCCCACTGGGTTTTTATTAGTAAGGTTTTTAACGAGGCGCTATTTTGATCCAGAAGTATCAACCCTCATTGGAACATTGTCAATATGTTTCCTGGAGATGAAATAAAATTGTACTCTTTTCTTTGTTTATGATTTTTCCCACAGGGTTTTTCATAAAAAGTTTTTAATGAGGCAATTAATATTATCGTCTTTACATACACATATTCAAGGGGGAGTGTTGTAATACATAAAAGTGAATATGCATTTGTCATATTATTTTTAGTCCCACATTTTGGGTGTAAGGCTAACATCAGCTCCAAAGCCAATATATAAGGGAGCCAATGTAATAGAATTATGTACACTGAATCAAGAGAAATAAAAAGCTTCCTCCTTTATTTCTTATGTTCTCTCTAATGTCTTCTCTTTTATGGTATGTTCTATTTTATTTTATAATAGTTAAGAAATATTAATGTTAATAACAACGTTTATCAATCGAAATGGTTCTTTTGAGCAGCTATAAATAAACCAATAGGACCTAACCTCCAACTCATATCTCTAAGAGGGCACCAGAGTTCTACCATTTTCTTTTCTCCTTCAAACTCTTCAAAAAAATATGTTAGTTTTAAGATTTTCGATTCAAGATTTGGAGATGAAAGGTTTTAGATTAGGCTATGGGTGCTCGGATTTCCCATCCGTGTGAGATTCGAATTAGAGAAACCACGAATGTCAGATCTGAATCAAATTTAGAATTGGAGAGCTATCAGGTGAGTGTATTTAAATAATCTTTTTCATATAATGGTACATGATATCGCTTGGCTTCCGTAAAGTTAATAAAATATTCTATCAGCCCTCTTTTACCCATTCTACGTTGGATTTTACAGTTTTAAATTGAATCGCAATTATGCACAAAATAATTGAATTGTTGTTAGGCATAAATTAACTAAATTGTAGTTATGTGCAAAGCAATTGAATTGTGGTTAGACGCAAATTAATTGAATGGAGGTTATGCGTAAATTAATTAATTGAGGGGAATTTAATGATTTGGGGCTAAATGAATATATCATGTAAAATTTGTAATAAAAAGGGGAAAGTTGATGATTTGAGCTAAATAAAATATTATGCCAGAATTGTAATAAAAGGGAAATTTGGAAGTAAGCAAACTTGGTAAGACTTGCTAAATAAAATGTGACACAGAATGACATCGCATAATTAAGTTAATGTGTGGGAAATTTGTAGGAAAAAAAAAGTAAATTTGAGAATTTTCATACTATCTGTAAGGAATCACCTTTCAGATTTAAAATAGAATTAATACGGAAATTGGAAAATAGATAAGAGATAGGAAATAATAATACAACTAATAAAAGTGGGAAATTAGTAATTGACCGAATCAGTTGGTAGTGGAAAAAAGATACATTTTCATAATTAATTTTTTGCTAAATATGGATAAGGAAATTACAAGAAAAAGGGGAATAATGCGGGTTAGTGTGAAATAGGGATTTTTTTTATATTGTGCACTAATCAATAACCAGAAAATAATCTACTAAATAGTAATGTCTTGCAATTATGAGCCTCGATTAATTTATTTTATGGAAATAGATTTTAGTACATTTCCAGCAACCAACTAGATAATGTGTGTGTGAATTATTTCTTGTAAGTAAAACTTACAAAGTGGTAAGTTGAGTAGTGTATAACTGTAAGAGTTATGTTAAATAATAAGAAACCTGAAGTACGTAATGTACGAGGAATGTGACCTATTATAATAAATTATATAAGGCGGAAATGTAACATAATAGGCATGTTAGATGCTCAGTTGCATGCTTTTAATGACGACAACGATCAATCATGATACACAATACATACATACATATATATATATATACACACACACACACACACACACACACAATATCTATCTTTGTAGGAGATATACATATGCGGAAATATCATTACACACTGGAAGACATATACAAAGAGCACCTACCAAAGCTACATAGTAAGATAAATAGTTTGTATATTAGTTGAAATAATATGTAAAATCTTCTTGGATAAATATATTTTAACTCATTTCAGTAAATAGACTTTGAGTATGTCAGAAGTTTGTTTAAAAAGAATGGACGTATGTACATAGGCTTTGGAAATTCTCCAGACTCAGCACGGACGTCTGACCATTAAAGGACAAACATCTGTCATTGAGTTCGGGAAATTTTACTGGGTATAGAGTAGACGTATGTTCTATGTGATAGGCGTTTGTCCTGAATGATGACCTATTTTCTTGAAAGGGTTTCTTCCAAAATTAATAGAAACAAGCATTTTTTTAAACCCTAGTTATATTTCAATGGCTAGAACTTTTAAATTGAAGAGTTTTCCGTATAAAAGCTATCTCTTTAACAAAACTCTTTGATTTCTATATATAGATTGAAAACAAAAGAGTTTATTCACCGAATCTTTCTGAATCTCTCTATAACTCTTTATACTCTCTTGCAATCCTCCTTTACTCAAAAGCACACTTATTCTTCTATACAAAAGCACTTTAATTCATATATATACTCAAAGAGATTATAGGAGAAGCTTTGTAAAGCATTCAGTCAATATAATTGTTGTAGAGAGCATAAGTTTGTCAAAGCAACTATACTTCTATACGCCTATTCCTCTGGGCTAAGAGAGGACAATTTTTGACAGTTAGAAAACTGAAGGGGAGCTTTGGGATCGGACGTAGGACGGGAGGTCCGAACCAGGATAAAAGATTGGTGTGCTCCTTCTTTACTTTACTTGCTTATATTGTTTCAGCATTTATATCAATTATGGTTGCTTAGTTAGATGCGTACGATCCATATAAGAACTTATAATTGGTATCAGAATAAGATTTTGATCAAATTACAGTAACTTGTATTTGTGTCATCTAATATGACAAGTATATTTCAAGAAGGTCAGTCCATACAACGTCCTCCATTTTTCAATGGTTCAAATTATGCATATTGGCCAACCTGTATGCGAATTTTTGTGGAAGCAAACGGATTGGAAACTTGGTCTGCCACTCAAAATAACTATGAAGCACCAACTACTGAAATGAGTGCAGGGATAGATGCTCAAAAATCCGCAGTTTTAATCAATTCAAAAGCAATGAATGTCCTATTTTGTGCTTTAGATAAAAATGAATTTTCATGAGTTTTGTTGTGCAACACTGCATATGATATTTGGCGTACCTTACAAGTAACACACAAAGGTACTACCAAAGTTAAACAAACTACGATTTCTGTTTTCCAAAATCAGTTTTCGTCTTTTAAAATGAAACAAGAGAAACTATAGTTGATATGTATTCAAGATTTCAGACTATTCAACATGATCTAAAGGCGCTAGGAGTAAAATTCACCGATTTTGATTTAGTTTTTAGAATACTCAATTCCTTGACACCTGAGTGGGAAAAAAAGTATTAGCCTTCGAAGAAGCTAATGATCTTTCAACACTTAAAGTTAAGGAATTGATAGAAAATTTAATGTCCTATGAAGCCAACTTGCAGGCAAGAAAGGAACAAAACAATGAAAAGAAGAACATAGCTTTTCTGGCTAATAATGAAGGTTCTGACTTAGATGAAGAAAAATTGTGTTCATAGCCAAAAATTACAACAAGTTTAGAGAAATGACAAAATTTCAAAAGGACGGGAAATCAAGCTCAGCAAATTAAACATCAATCAAGTGCTTTGAATATGACGAATTTGGTCATATGAAGAAACATTGTCAAAAGATTCTTGATGAAAAGAGGAAACGTAAAAATGAAAAATTCAAAAAGAAAAGAAGAGCTTTTCAAGTCACTTGGGATGGTTCTGACTTTCCTCATCAGCCAGTGATAGTGAAACGGAACAAGCAAATGTATGTTTGGCAGACATGGATGAGGTATGTCCTGAACTTACTTATAAGGAAATCTTAGAGTCAATATGGAGTTAGATGAAAAATATAAAGAGCAAAAAAATTTGAACAAAGAACATATTGCTAAAATAAATAGAATGGAAATTGAAATAGGACTATTAAAAGATGAAAAATTTATTTTAGAAGAAGAACTAGGAAATGGACAAAATAGTTGTGAAAAGTTAATTTTAGAAAATAATTTATTATCAAAAGAGTTAGGAAAATTTAAACTAGAAAATAATGATATTTTGAATAAAAATGTAACCTTAAGTCCGCAGCATTAGCACAAAGGATAAGGACTTGTGTCGATGTAACAACGATGCGAGTTCGAAACCCGAAATGGCATGCAAAAAGGGTTTACCATGTGCATACGCTACGATTAGCCACTTAGTGGTATCCATGGGCTGGGCTAGGTGACTAGGGGTTTTTGCGACACCGGTCGGTTCCCCCCCCCCCCCCCCGAACAAATTAAAAAAAACATAACTTTAGATAGTAGCCTAGAAGTTTCACTTAATGAAAATTCAATACTCAAAAATGAGTTGGAAAATATTACTAAATTTTTTTCAAAATTTAATAAAGGAAAACAAAATTTAGATAATTTGACTAAAGCTTCCAAATCATCTGCAAACAGAAATGGATTACGTTTTAAAAATGATTCAAAATCCGAAAACTACCTTTTTTTTTATAAAAAGGTAAAAAAGAAAACTCTCAACAAAAAGGAGGTAAAACCTAAGGAAGCAAATATATGGATTCCTAAATCCAATAATAAGCTTATTAGACAAAAGCATATAAAAACTATCTACAAAATGTAGTTTACAATACAAATTATATTTTTAAAGGTCCCAAACCCACTTGGATGTGACTGTCTTCTCCGCCTAACATTTATGACCCTAACGGAGGAAGTGGGTACCAATTAAACATTCTTATCTTACATGTATCCAAAACAAGGCCAAAAGAGAAATGGATCTTGGATAGTGGTTGTTCCAAGCACATGATGGTAAACAAAAACTTGTATAAAATATAACATATATGGATTGTGGCACAATGACTTTTGGCGACAATTCAAAGGGATACATCATTGGCACTGGTGAAGTCATCAATATCAGTATATCCAATTCTCCTATTATTACAAATGTTCTATTAGTTAAAAATTTAAAGTATAATCTTCTAAGTATTAGTCAGTTATGTGACAAAGGTTTTCAAATCAATTTTGAAAAAGATAAATGTAACATACTTGATAATAAAAAAAAAAAAATTGGAAGGCTTCAGAAAAAGAAACATTTATATATTAAATATGTATACAACAAAATTCTGATTTATGCTTAACGGTAAAACACAATGATTCATGGTTATGACATAAACGGTTATGTCACATAAATTTTAAGTATTGACAAACTAGCTAAACGTGAATTAGTAAGGTGTTTACCAAAAATAAATTATAAAGTCGATAATTTTTTGATGCATGTCAGTTTGGTAAATTAAAAAAAAAGTTCTTTCAAATCTAAAAATAAAATTTTGACAAAACAACCTAGAACTATTACATTTGGACTTATTTGGTCCTACTCAAACTCGTTTTTTTAATCATAATAATTATGTTTTTGTAATTATAGATGATTTCTTGAGATACATATGGACATTATTTTTAAAACATAAAAGTGATACTTTTGGAATGTTCAAAATATTCGCTAAACAAATAAGAAATCTAATGGATTTGAAAATAAAAATATATATGTAATGATCATCATGGCGAATTTGAAAATGAACGATTTACCGATTTTTGTAATAAAAAATGAATAAGTCATAAATTTTCTTTTCCAAGAACACCACAACAAATGAAGTGTTGAAAGGAAAAATCGAGCATTACAAGAATGCAGTAGGACTCTATTAAATAGTAGTGGTTCATCAAAACAATTCTAGGCTAAAGTAATAGCAACGATATGCTATGTGCTAAGTAAAGCAACACTATGACCATTAACAAAAAATACGTGTTATGAAATGTTTTATGAAAAGAAACCTTAAATATCATATTTTAGAACATTTGGCTCAAAATGTTTTATTTTGAATACCAAAGACAATTTACGAAAAATTGATCCAAAAGCTGATGAAGGAATATTTATTGGTTATTCAAATCGAAGTAAAGCCTATAGGATTTTTAATAAACGAACTGGCACAATAGAAGAAAGCTTACACGTGTCTTTTGATGAAAACTTTTTAACTAATCAAAGCAATGATAAAGATGAAACTATAGTACACTCTACTGGAAATAATATTACTTTAAATAATAATTCAATGAATACATTAAAATCACCTCCTCGTACTCTGAAAGATCATCCCTCAAATAATACTATTGGAGATCTGAATACAAGAGTATCTACTCGACATCAGTTAAATTAAATGAGTCACATTGCTTTCATTTCCACTTTAGAACCTAAAACTACTAGAAAACACATCAATTTTCTACGTAAAATTTCTTACGTCTTTCCTACCACATGGTGCGGGGAGTTGGAAAGACGTAGGCAATATATAAAAAAGGCAAATGGCGTAGAGAAGAATTAAAAAATCTTCTGTGTCTTTCCTACGCCATCGTTAAGCTAAGAAAGCGGGATATAGGAATTTCCTACACAATTTATACAACAACAAATGTGGTATACACAAAGTAATCCAATCCACTACTTTAAATAAACATCCAACCATTCGTTTGACAACAAAATTGACGGTTTAAGTACGCCCTCCTATCAGATTTGATAATTTGTAGGGCCAGATGCAATCTCCCCATTGCAATCAAATTTACCCAAATCCCTAAATTAAATTAGAAACGAATCTCCTGCGTAGATCTGGAACTACACCCAAGATCACCATCATCATTGATGGAGAACATGTCATCGTGAACGTCGTTGTTTGAGAGGTGAGTAGATATCATGTGCGCCATAAGCCTGGATGTGATATAAAACAGGGAACGCATATGGTTACATAGACTTTAATTATACAAGTATAATTTTATTTTTTTTACAATGAAAAGTTATGTTAACCGAAGTTTTGAAATGTTCCAAAGTTAAATAGGTATGCTTGCTATATATGACACTGAGTTTGAGTTCATATACTTCGTAAATCCTATTTAAATCCAATTATTTATACTAATGTAAAATACATATATTTCGATATATGAAAATGACATTAGTATTGTTCGCCACTACGAATTATAAAATCCCTTTAAAGCAAATTTTGTTATATTAATTCGTGATGATGTCTTCCAATATATACATCCATCAATGCCAGAATCATTGGATGTAGGTACTGCCAAAGTGTTGTGCATCCTTTAATTTGGTTATATGCGGTAGAGTAATCGTGATACTCGAGTGTATTATTGGGTCTGATTTAACTAGGCTGCATAATAGGATTATGGCCTTAGAGACAAAGAGCATGCATTACTCTATATTTTAAGCAAATAAATAATTGTATAAATAAAATGTTCATCATGCGATCCAAGAATTATATATATGATATAATTGATATAAGATGTCTACCTAAAAGGTTATGCTTTGGTGATTAGCCAAAGCTAGGTCAAGGCATGATTAGATATGGATCTTAGACCGCCATTATATATATACATACATTGATATATATATATATATATATATATGTATGTATATATATATATAATGATGTTAATTTGAGTGGGAGCGTATTTTAGTTTAAATTATACACTTATATTATTTTGCAATATTCTATGTAATTTTGATTGTTAAATTTTGTACAAATATGTTGCAAAACTTCTACCTTTGTTTTAATATTCATTTTCTATTGTAGATATTAAATTAAAACAACTCCGATAATTTATTACTAAATTAATCCTTAAAAGGGATAGATTGAATTAAATCAAATTTCTTAACTAACATTGAAATCCTCAAACAAATTATAACGTAATTGTTTTTTTTTAATATAGAAGATCTAAAATAAAAGTTGAAGTATGACTTCAACCGAATAAGATATAAATGTTATAACCATCTGCTTATGCATCTCTAGTATTATATATTAGATATGAAATACATATATGTATGTGAATTTGCAAGAATTGCAAAAGAGTATAAATTTGACAAAATGAGAAGTGAACTTACGAATGGTAATGAAACAAATGTTGCGACATTCTCCATAGAAAGCTACTTCTTGTCTAACTACTGGCTTAATTGAAGAATTAAAATATTATTGTTATAAAATTCCATTAAAACAAAGGTTATTTTATATCTTGTATAGATAAGTTTGAATTTCATTTGTAATAAAAGGACAATTGTTGTTCATTTTATTTAAATGAAATATCTCATGGAAATACGCAATTTGTTAGCCTTTTTTTTACGAATCCTTTACTTTTATATGCTTGATAATAACATAAATAGTGGACGGATTAAATCTAAATCCAACATACCTTGGCATTGTCACTTAGGCCATATAAACAAGCAACACATATCAAAACTCCACAATGATGGAATTTTGAGGTCATTTGATTTTGAATCATATTAAGAATGCAAATCTTGTTTATTGGGCAAGATGATTAAAGCACCTTTCTCTGGAAACAGTGAATGAGCTAGTGATGTATTGGCCCTTTTACATAATGATGTATGTGGACTAATAATTACATCAGCTAGAGGTAGATTTATTGCTTCATTCTGTCTACTGATGATGTCAGTAGATATAGTTATGTGTCACTTATGAAACAAAAAATTGAATCATTTGAAAACTTCAAAGAATTCAAGAATGAAGTTCTAAACCAACTTTGAGAGAACATTTAAGACAATAATCCATAACTGTCCAATAGAGTTTGAAATTGTCTCACGATCACTCCATCAAGAACACCGTATTGGACTGGTGTGTCTGAAAGGAGAGGTCGCACCTTATAAGATATTGTACGATCAAGATGGGTCATATAGATCTTCCAATATATTTTGGGATTATCCTCCTAAAGCAATTATATTTAATTACAATCCTACTAAAATGATTCTAAAGACGCCATATAAGATATGGACTACGAATGTCCTAGTGTGTCTATTAAGAAGAATTGGGTATAAGGCGTTTGTTAAACGTCTTTCCTTTGATAAGATCGGACCCAAATCTGATAATTATTTTATGGAATATCCAAAAAAATCAAAAGGATATTATTCCTATAAATCCTCTAAGAATTAAATGTTTATTGCTCGAATTGGTATCCTTTTAAAAGAGAGCCAGTCTCTATGATACCGATGGGAATGAAATAGAATTCAAAATGCCTAGGGAACCAAAAAATACCATTAAACCTTGTATAGACAACAAATTGAGTGGGAGTGACATAATAATTCTAATGTTATATTTTGATAACACATTAATTGTTGTGAATAATGTTAGTTTGAAATCAAGAAATAGAGACTAATTTTAATAAAGAAAATGTTTGGATTAAGAAGTTCATAAATGAACTTAATTCATTGTTGATCCAATAATTTACATTGTGATAACAATGGAGCTATTGCTCAGGCCAAAAACCTTGAACTCATTATCGATCCAAAAATTATTTAAGAAATATATTTTCTTATGTGAAGGTTTTCACAGAGGAAATAAACATATTTTCAAAGTTGCAAAAGGTTATAATATTGCAGACCTACTGACTTAAACTCTATCGCAATAGAAGTTCAATAGTCACACTAGTTTCATGGGTATACGGTACACGAATGATTGACTTTAGTGAAAGTGGGAGATTTTTAGAGTTTACGCTCTAGAGGCAATCCATTTGATGTGATTAATAACACTATTGATGTTATTATTTTATTTGGAATAAAAATATTCTGTTATGTTATATTTACTACGTAATATAAATATTAACGTAACAGAAGTCCTTAGAATAATAATACGGAATTATATAGCTCAAGCAAGTGACTTGAACATGAGATTATATAATATATTAAGTATTATCATTCTTAAATGTCCCTAGTCAAGTTTTATTGTTTACATAGGACAACAATAAGACATCGAGATTAGTATGTTGATTGACTGATGCTCACATCTCATTGATCATTAATATACGTGATATTAATGTCAAAACATAAATATGTATTGGAGCGTATCAGGCTGATCCAACATGAGAAAACTACATGGAATATAATTAACAGTATCATAAGTTATTCTCATAGTGACAGTATTGTAATGGTCCTTAGACCTGAAATCATTATAAGTTTATATGAGGATATTTTTGTTTTGATATCATCAACAATTACTTTTAACCAAGTAGACGATAAAGGTGGTTATTGGATACATCTCGAATCGAATGAAAATTATGAATGATCTGGATGAAATTTAACCCTATGATATATTTGTAGTGATATTCATGGGCCTTTTGATTGAGTGAGACTATAAAATGCATAGCCATGCTCAAATATTGATTTATTTTATATAGTCTACTCATCAATCAAGATAAACAGATTAAATTATAAAGAGGATGATACGCTCCATGCCTCGAGTTTAATCCTGGATTTGTTGGTTAAAATGATTATATTTCATTGAAACACTGGTCACATAAAAGGTTGTATCGAATCGTCAATATTATAATAACTTGGGTAGCAATGACGTATTACTAGATGCCAATCTTTGTTTATGATTTTAAATACGATTTAAAATCATTGCCAATGTTGTAATAACCTATAGGGTCACACAATATAATGCTATAAAGAAGAAGTTATTTTTTGGGTTAAATAAAATATCAATTTGTTGATATTTTATTTGAAGTTTGAATAAGTATTCCGGTCAGTTCCTATTTTATGGTTAACGTTTAATTTTGAAAGAGATATTCATTTTCTCTTTTAAGATATATGGCTAAACCAATATATAATTTATATGACCAGATCAAAAATATAACACTCGCTCGAATACCCTTTCCAAAACCTAGAAAATCATGGCGGCTAGTAACGCCCTTCCTTTTCTTCTTCAATTTGATTGATGAAGAAAAAAAACGTTCAAGTGGATACCTCTAAAGGGAGGGCGTTTTGTCATGCTTCGACTCGATCCTTCCGGCCTCCAGCGAAATTCCAAAATTGAGGATTTATCGATTTCGTAAAACCCTAGGTATGATTTTTATCTCAATCTATTTTTTTCATATTAGATCGTATTTAGGGTTTAATTTTTTCTATTGCTAAATCATTTTGTAAAACCCTAAACGTAACTTTCACATGAATCTTCTCTACACTTTTTGTTCATATGTGAGTATTCACAGTTCATATGGGGTTCGATTAGCATAAAACTAGGTATGGCTTTCAATGTTATTGGGTCATTGGAAGACGAGGCAACTCAAATACTGTTGAAATTCAAGGAGAAGAATCAGGTTACTGATTTGGCTTATGCAACTCTAGCTACAACGATGTATCATATTTGGTTAGAGAGGAATGCTAGAGTTTTTAATAACCACTGCATTTCGAAATATATAAGGCTTCAGCTTATTATAAAAGTTGCATGCTACTTGGTAAGAGGTAATGGAATCTAATTTGTACGAACACATGATAACATGGAGATTATGAGTAGATGGGGCATAGACATTGTGGATACAGGTTGACTGAGGAGCTGTTTGATGTATTTGTTCTTTTTCTTTGGTACTGGTTGTTCTTTGAGGTGCAAGGGAGTGATGTACTTTCATGTTTTTCCCATATATTGCTATATGTCTTGTATTGTGAATATATGGAGTTTATATGTATTCCTTGTTGTCGCACCACTTAGGTTGGGGGCACAAGTTTTTGACGAGGCATATAAATGAAGTATATGATTAGTATTTCGCAATAAAGTGTACCAATTTTCAATATATATATATATATGTGTGTGTGTGTGTGTGTGTGTGCTTGTGTGTGTGTATTGTGTAACACCCTATAAAATATTCCCTAGATATACATAGATAATTAAATTAAAAATAAACAATGGTAATTAATGATATATTAATGGATAAAATACGAGTATTGAGTTGTTCACCAGCCTTTTGGCAAGGCCATCAAGATTCATTGGTATCATGGAATCTAGACCAGATGACGAGGAAGCTTGTGTTACCCTGGCCAAAGAACCGATCGACCCAAGCACAAGGACTCGATGTGCGAGCCATTTGGAACCCATGATCTTCGGATTGACTGGGTCATGATCATTCCAATGCTATGCAAAATATCCTCCTGAAGAGTTGGTCTTGCTCCTACTTGAATGCTCTTTGTCATCCTTTATGATTGGATCAAATGCCACCTATCACTGCTGATTCGTATCACGTCGCTATCCTCGAAAAGGAACTCCTCTTGGGGACCTCCTAAGGTTTTGGATCAGAGGACACGTGTCTCAGCCAATTCAAATACTATAGCACCTATAAATAAACTTTTTGGACTTAGAAGTAGGATCTCTTTTTGGCAAGTTTCTGACATACTACTATTGTAACTATTTGACTATAATAGGTCATTTGATACAAGAAGAATTATAAAGTGGACATAGGCTCATTGCCGAACCACTATAAACCTGTGTGTGATCGTTTTTCTTTGCAATTTTCATTTGTTTGTCTTCATTTAATCCCTATAAATCTGTCTTTTGGGTGTTGTACCAGTTTTTGGTATCAACACTTTGGTGCTTTCACTGAGAACTTAATATTCTCAGTATTTGAAGGATTTTGCTCTACTTTCGGATCACCATGTTCGAGACGAGATGCTATGACTTTTCAGATATCATTGAATCATGGTCGGTAAGTCCTTAACGTATGCCGCTGGAAAGCATCCTCTAGCTACAACGTCAACAGATACGGCTGGAGGATCTACTGCTCTGAGAGTTACAGCGGACCCCAATTTGGACCAGCCTATTCTGCCTTCTTCAGTACAGCTTTCTGCTGCAGATCAAGCCTCCCTCTCGGCTTTCGCCGCTCAAGATGAGTTCATGACTGTGATTAATTAACTTTGGGAAACCACGGAAGCTTTAAATGCTCATGCCCATGAGAATGCTGCAATATGGCAGGATATGAATCGTATGTCGAGACAATTGGAAGAATTCAGGAATCATCAACCTTCCCCTCGACGAATGGACCAGAATTCAGAGAGCTCATCATCATCCTGGGGAAATAGGGACCAACGTAAACTACAATGCCCATTGGAAAGACCCGAAAACATATATCTGTGGCACTTGGAAGGGCGTTCAGACCAACCGGGAATAGGGGGTCAGACTCAGGCCGACCTGGCCGATGTGGAAGTCAACGAGCCAACAGCCCGACGGGATTGAAGTGCCTCTCCCTCGACTCACTAAAATAACGCTCAGACAACCCAACTCATGTCCTTCCTCCTCAACATCTTGTGATTGACCGAGCTGCCCGGGATAATGGAAGGCCTCCCTAGACGGCAACTCAGGCGACGTTGCCTGGAAAGGGGGAATGAAGGGGTCGTCGGTCGAAGAGACCGATCGAGTACGATTATCCCTCCATATTTAACTGCTATGGTACATCAGACCATGAATGACAGTGAAGGATGTATAAAAATTAAGATTTGGGGATCGGCCGAAGCCATACGCCATTTACAGATGACACTCTGTAGGTAGCATTCCCCAGAAGATTTAACATGCCCCAGATGAACCATTACGATGGAACCACCGACCTACGACAACATCTGATAAGATATTCGTGGCATATGGAAGTGGCTATAGCTCTAAACACCATCAAATGCAAGGCTTTCCTGATCTTTCTGAGTGTAGTAGCGCTCATGTGGTTCACTCGTCTTCCCCCAAGGTCGGTCCCAAGATTCAAAGACTTAGGCGAGAAATTCCTAAACCAGTTTCGTCTCCACGCTTCTAAGTAGAAGCATGTTATGGCCCTTTCTATAGTAAAACAAGGAAGGATTGAATCCTTGAGGAACTACCTTAATCAATTCAATCGGATTGCCACCGAAGTAAGCAATCCCAATCACGAGACGTTTTTGATGGCCATGGTAGACAACATTGACAAAAGGACGGAGTTCGGGAAATATCTAATTGGGAACCCCCCACGACTATTGAGATGTTCCATGAAAAGGCTAACATTTGGTTGAGGCATGAAGATGCACAATTGGATGAAGAGGATGGGTCGAAAGACGTATCTACTAAACCCATTCAGAGTAATGTAGCAGTCAAGCAGTCTGAAGATAATTCTAGGAAGGTGGAAGTGAATGTTGGAAATCATGGTAAATGAAATGGTAGCAAGCCGAAGGGAGGCAATGGAAACCCTGGACAAAGAGGGAAGTTTTTGAAACTTATACGGTGTTGAACGACACAGTGGAAAATATTTTTCTTGACACATGTAGAACAGTTTAGTACTAAAAGCCGCCCTTGCGTGAACCTACCAAGAAACAACGGGCTATTGGGAAGTTCTGTCTCTTCCATGAGATTTATGAGCACACGACCAATGAGTGTCGCCACCTTCGGGATATTGTTGAGAAGCTGATTCGAGAGGGAAAGCTCGATGAATACAAAGTGGCCCTAAGAGACAGGGGCAGGGGACTTTGACACCTAAGCAAAGTCAGGCGGTGCCTAGAGCCACAGCTCAAGAAAAGGGAAATGAGATAATGATTAATGCCATTGTTAGAGGACCACACCCAGTAGGGCATAACATTAGAACTATGGAGCGTTATGTAAATTCCACTAAGCATCTGGATGTTGCGGAGATAAGCACGCCTAAAGCTGCAAGTCCCATCAAGCAAAGAAGGATGATGGCCGATGACATCATCTTCAGTGATCGGGAGTCAATCGGTATAGATGCCCCAACCATCGATCGCTTAATAGTAACGACCGTCATAGGTCCAGCTACAGTACGAAAGGTCGTGATCAACAATGGAAGTTCGGTAAATATATTATTGAAACAAGCTTATAATCGGATGAAGTTGGAATTGAAAGACTTGGAATCATGTACCGGCCAGATACGCAGTTTCAATGGATCATCCACTGAGTCGATCGGTCTGATCAAGCTATCTGTATAATTGGGAGACGAAGACCACTAGAGAGTATGGATCCTACCATTTGTTGTGATGAACATCAAGTCTTTGTATAACGCATTTCCGGGATGACCGGCCCTAACTGAGTTTAGAGCTTGTATTGCTCCTTGGTGCCTCTCTTGAAATTTCCGACCAACAGAGGGATTAAAATGGTGCAAAGGGACCAAGTGACGGGACGAGCTTTCTTTTTGGCAAAATGTAAAGAGCTACGAAGCAAAAGTAGCATGGAGTCAGAAGATGCCCCTCTCATTGCGGAGGGGAAGGAAGCATAGCAACTACAGAAAGCATCCCGACCAAGATCGTCCATCTACCAATTCGAGGACATCGATCCAAGGGAGGATAAAAAACTGGGATGTAGAAAGGCTTCTCCGAATGAAACTACCATAGAGATTTCGATCGACGACGACCCACCAGGGCCTTGAAGATCGGATCTCATCTCGATCCCCTCTGGATGAGGGAGTTGACTGAATTCCTCCATACAAACCTTGACGTGTTTGCAAGGACGCATGCTGACATGTGTGGTATTTCACCCTCCATCATGACTAATTCTCTTAGTATCAAACCGAAATATACCCCTGTGAAGTAGAAGAGGCGGATGCTCGGCCCCGAGAGGTCTGCAACTGTTAACGATATTTTTCGTCAACACCGGAGATAGATCTATGGAAGTGGACCTAAGGAAGAATTGGTTGTTTAACCATCGCAAGTTTGAGTTAGTTCACTGTTTCCTAGGTATCAAGGTCCAAAATCCAAAAGAATAGTTACTCTTCCCTTATTGCGGTAAGAATCATGCTTAAGCGATTCAAGAACCAACAGTTACCTTAGGGAGAAGGATCCCTAAACACAACCCTTGATAACAGGCTTAACGGATGACAGGAAGGGGTTCTGCACCAATCTTACTGAACGGTCTAAGCTTGTAGGAGGTATTAAGCCAATTGGAAGGGTTTAATCCTATAGGAAGGGTCTAAGCTTGTAGAAAGGGGTGTTTCGCCCAATTCATGGAAAGGCTTGGGTAAGGGCTCATGCACATGTAGTAAACGGACAATAAGCTATAGAAACGATAACTAAGAAATAACATGGCAAATCCATAAGAAAATATCATAAGTGTTGATTCATTCTTTGTTGATCTTTGATTCAGAATACATGAACAGAATAGAAGAAATCCCAAATCGATCTAAGAATTAGGGTTTACTCTAGAGAGAAAGAGTACAAGATAAGAATGAGAAAATCCGTCCCCCCAAATGTGACACCTGGGGTCTTATTTATAGAGAATTCGGAGCCCCTTTTACTATTGGGCCGTTGGGCTTGTAGAAGCCTCTGTCGGGTGCTTTTCTCCTTGGTCTCGGATGCTTGGCTATTGGCCGCTTTTGTGGTGCTGATTGTAGCATCCGAAGTGAGGGTCCCGTTCAATTAGGGCTTCTTTGAGATTGAGATGAGCTTGTCGATGTAATGGCTTTTGGAATGCATTTGAACTCCTGGGTGTAGGCTCTTGGTTATAAGTCTCCGGATGTAGGCTTTCGATTTTTTCTGGGACACTCTCTTAGCTCATTTGAGATAAGGGATTTTACCTTTGGAATGGACCAGTCTTTCGTTGCTAGGTGGCATAGACAGGTTAAGGCCAATATGAAGGGCGTTTACGACAGGAAAAGTGTTGAGGATAACTTTCATCGTATTGATCTTTATACTTCCAAAATTAAGCAATTACAAAAGGAGAAACAGTATTTATGTAAAGATGCTTTTGACTTGAAGTAGGAGAACAGAAATCTTCACGAAATGGGCAAGTCTTTCAACTGAGCTTTGAAGTTGTAGCCTAAACCCTCGGACGACTCACGCGTGGTCATAGAAAATATGTGAAAGGTCGAGGGACTTTTACGTACTGCGATTCATCATTCTGTAATTTCTTCTTTGTCTAATGAATAAGAAGCTTTTCATTGAGCGCTAGGCTATATTTATACAAAGGCTTTAACACTGGGATACGTGTGTTCTTTTTCCTGGGGATGTGTTATTCCACAATCTTTTTGTAAATAATTATGTAAGATGTGAAGTACTTGGTATATCACCCGTCGCATGTAATATTTTATAATGATTGTGTTCATGAACAGAGGCAGAACATATAACCGTATAACAGTATTACATAACGCGCGATTACGCATTTAAGCGTAAACATTTTTCTTTCATTATGGTTTTATCACGACAGGGTGCACGTCTTCGGCACATTTCGTTAGAAATTTGTCTTATAGTCCTTCATAGACTGTCATTTTCTCTCAGTAGGGTTAATAGTGTTGGGGACCATTATATATCAAATGTCTATAGTGCTTACTTGTGTTTTGTGTGCTAGTGCAAACATTTGATATACTTGGATAGTGAATTGATGAATGTGTAAGTTAAAGACACTTCCCTGAGCAAGTGAGAAGGCCATAAGTTTGCAGCTACTAATAGCGGAAATGCGATTCCAAGCCAGATTCGAGTTGGCGAGAAGGTTGATTAACTCCTTCTTGTTCAATTTTGAAAATCTGAACCGATCCAGATCTAGACACCTGTAATGAGACCGAAACCCTACATACGGTTATAATTCACATTTGAATCGACCCAGATTTAGGCATTAAGATAGAAGACCAAGAATCCGCTTTTGGTCTTTGTTGAAAGTTGAATCACCCTGGATTCAGTGTTGAAACATAAAGGGTTTCTCCTTCCGGTATTTATGAAGACCTGGAACCCAGATTCGGGTTATTTAAAATAGAAGACCGAAAATCCGCTTCAGGTATTTGTGAGGAACTGAACCAACTTAGATACGGGTATTAACATAGAAGACCTGAACCAACCCTTGTTCAGGAAATTAAAGATTGAAGACCAGCAATTCCCTTCCGGTATTTGTAAAGAAAAGAGTAAGCTCAAGTTCGGGTATTAATATAGAAGACCTGAACCAAGCCTGGTTCAAACAATTAAAAATTGAAGAGCAGAAATTCACTTCCAGTATTAATGTTTTGCTGTCCCCCTTTGTATTTGATTTGTGAAGCAGTGGTCATTCGTGTTTCCTGAGCCACTCTCTGGGCTTTTGATGTCAAAGCAGAGGATGTACGTGCTTTGTTGGCCACTCTCTGGGCCTGTGCGTCCGGTGTGCTTGGCTAGCTTATCCACAAGTAGGACCCAAGGACTTACCCGACCTCCCTCTAGGAAGTGCCTTATCCTGACCATCGTAGCTGATGATAAGGTCTTAGGAACTTAATCTGGGTCATCGTAGACACAAAATTAAGATTTACTCTTTTGATGCTCTATACTGACCATTGTAGGTACTGATAGAGGCTTAAACACCACCTCCCTCTGAGGGGTGCCCTATCTTGACCATCGTAGGCAATGATAGGGGTTGGCGTTCCCTTCTGTGGGTAACGCGGAACATAAGCAAAGGTAGGATGTACTCTTCTGTGAGCAGAGGTAGGATGTGCTTAGTTCTAGCAGAGGCAGGGGTACTTTTCTACGAGCATAGGCAGGGAGTGCTAATTTTAGATGCATCGCCACGACCATTTCTGCTGTGAAACGGAGTCTTATACTTTTGATGCTTTAACCTAGCCCCCCTTATTTGGGCATGGAAAAGACTAACACACCACCCCCTTCGGGGGATGCCTTGGCCTAACCAATTTTGGTGATGACAAGGGATTTGATCCTCTTATGGTTTGTCCCCTTCTGGGTTTCTTCAAGCTATTGAAAGGAGGGTTTTCCGTATCCTCGGCCATGTTTGTTAATCCTTTTCCTAAGGACTTTTATTGAGCTTAATCTGATATTTTTATAAACTCTCGTAATGGGCCTTGGTTGATGAATTCGATAATCATTTCCTCAAGGATTCTGTAGTGAATAGTTTCATGTCCATTCGTCATGTGGTAATGACAATAGGTCCTCCTATTTTCCTTTTGTATTTGGGCTTTTTCTTTGCAAACGGCCAATAATTGAGTTCGTGTTTGGTTAGAAAATAGATATTCTCCATCGAGGTGGTAAAGTGGTATCCCTTTGGTAATACTGTCGTAAAGCTTTCTCCTTGCCGTTGGAACCTAACCCTTTTGCAATCCTGTTTTGTTGTTTTACCTATATCTTTTTTCCTTCTTCCCAGAGTATACTGGGGTTGGGGTGTTATCCTTTCAGACCATTTGTTAATAAGGTGGTCAATATCATTCATCATCTCTTGTTCAAACACCGTTCCTCTGACTTGTTTGTGGAGAGTTCTCCTTATATGAGAGAAAATGTTAATATCCTCTAATGTAGAACCACTTGGAGGGGGTAATAGGGTTTGTCCTATGTGGGAAAGGCTATTATCCCAATCGTCGGAAGCATATTGTTCTATTTCTCTTTTTTGCTTTATTATCTGCATGGCTTCCCCTCTCAACCTTCGTTCTTCTATCACTCCTAGGTCAGTGATTTCCGACTTATCCATTCGAGATCCAAAAGGCTTTTGTTGTGACGTCTTACCTATAATTTTGCTTCTTCAAGGCTTTGTCCAATCCGGGACGGAACATCACAGGTAGATATGTGGTAAGGTTAACCAAAGGATCAGAGGTTCAAGCCCTCCTTCTAGTGCCAAAAATTTAATGATATTTTTCGTCAACACCGGAGATTGGTCTATGGAAGTGGACCTAAGGAAGAACTGGTTGTTTAGCCTTCACAAGTTTGAGTTAGTTCATCGTTTCCTAGGCATTAAGGTCCGAAATCCGAAAGAATAGTTACTCTTCCATTAAGGGGTGAGCATCAGGCTTAAGCGATTCAAGAACCAACAGTTACCTTAGGGAGAAGGATTCCTAAATACAACCCTTGATAACGGGCTTAACGGGTGATAGGAAGGGGTTCTGCACCAAGCTTGCTGAAGGGTCTAAGCTTATAGGGAGGTATTAAGCCAGCTGGAAGGTTTTAATCCTGTAGGAAGGATCTAAGCTTATAGAAAGGGGTGTTTCACCCGATTCGTAGCAAGGCTTGGGTAAGGGCCCATGCACATGTAGGAAACAGACAATAAGCTATAACATCGATAACTAAGAAATAACATGACAAATCCATAAGAAAATATCATAAGTGTTGATTCACTCTTTATTGATCTTTGATTCAGAATACATGAACAGAATAGAAGAAATCCCAAATCGATGTAAGAATTAGGGTTTACTCTAGAGAGAAAAAATACAAGATAAGAATGAGAAAATCCATCCTCTAAATGTGACCCATGGGGTTTTTATTTATAGAGAATTCGGAGCCCCTTTTACTATTGGGCCGTTGGGCTTGCAGAAGCCTCTGTCGGTTGCTTTTCTCCTTGGTCTCGGATGCTTGGCTTTCGGCCGCTTTTGTGGTGCTGATTGTAGCCTCCGAAGTGAGGGTCCCGGTCAATTAGGGCTTCTTTGAGATTGAGATGAGCTTGTCGATGTAATGGCTTTCGGAAGGCATTTGAACTCCCTGGTGTAGGCTCTTGGTTATAAGTCTCCGGATGTAGGCTTTCGGTTTTTTCATGAATACTTAGAGGAGTTTTCCTAGGGCTGTAAATTTTGTTCAAATGTCTGACGTTCGTTCGTATCCATGACCGAAATACGTCCGTCTGAATCCATCCGATTTTCATTTAGGACACGAGTTAGGATAACAAAATTTGTATGATAAAAAACCATGTTCGGTCCGGGCTCGTCCGAGTTACTTGTAACCCGGGGTGTAGTTGAGAGAAAATCTAGTAAAATGTACAAAATATGATATAAATAGCCATGTTCGATCGAGTCCGATCGTGTCCGTGTCCGAAAAGCATATGTCCATGTCCGACCGATTTTACTTAGGACACGAATTAGGACAACGAAATTTGATTGAGAAAAAATTTGGTTTGGTCCGTGTTCGGTCCGATTTTTTTAAGGATAGAAATTGAACACATCTCCGTTCAGTCCGGTCCGACCGATTTACACCCCTAAGCTTGCCCTCATGAGATATATAGATAGCTGCTGGTTCGGAACCGCTGTCGGTGTCTGTACTAAGAAAATTAGTATGGATAGCCTATATTACTGCTAAGGTTCCGGTTGGCCTTCTGGTGGAATCTCCATGTGTAGCCCGATCTTCCAAAAGGTAGTTCTAGGTGATTTGTTTGTTGTTTATTAATGTGACCTTTCGGTATTTAGGAAGTAAAGGTTTTAGAATCTGGTTTCAAATAATCTTTATGTACTTCTGGCTTGATACTTTTGATGCCTTTGCCTTCTGGATGTATCGGTATTATGTAGGTTAATACCGATAGCCCTTTGGCCCTTTTGCGTTTCGGCTAATGGAGGTTTTTCCTCCTTCTTTCTTAGTTTCTGACTTGGCTGGCCTTTTGTCATAGAACCCCCGCCGGATTGATCTGACGGACGGACCCTGTCGGATGGACTCTATCGGTGTTCTATTGCTTTTGAGTTCTTTCTAGTGTTTGGCTTTTGCTTTCGGAGAGGGTTCTTTTGCATTTTTGTTCATTTGCTACCCCTTCACCATCAGCCTGTTTTCGGAGTTAATTTTGGTAGTAATAGTAGCCTTGAAGGAAGAAATTGGAAAGCACCAAGCAAATGGGTTTATTCGCGATGCAACTTATCCTAAATGGATAGACAACCTAGTACTTGGAAGAAAGCTAATGGGAAGTGGCGGACCTGTATTGACTTCTCCGATCTAAACAAAGCTTGCCCTAAATATAACTTCCTATGGTCCAGGATGGATCAGTTGGTTGACTCAACCGCGGGGCAAAACTCCTTTCGTTTATGGATGCTTACTCAGGGTACAACCAAATTGCAATGCGTTTCCCAGACTAAGAACATACCATCTTCATAACTGATCTCAGATTATACTGTTATATAGTCATGCCTTTCAGCTTGAAGAACGCCGGGGACACATATCAGCGTTTGGTCAACCGAATGTTTCACGATCAGATTGGGAGAACAGTAGAGGTATATGCAGATGATATGTTGGTGAAGTCAAGACAGTCATCCGATCATGTTACAGATTTATCAGAGTTGTTTGACGTTCTCCAAAGGTGTGGGATAAAGTTCCATCTGTTGAAATGTTCCTTTGGGGTAGCATCGGGAAAGTTCTTGGGTTTCATAGTTAGCTCTCGAGGGATCGAAATCAATACCGATTAGGTTTTGGCCATCAAGGGAATCTAGTAACCGAGGAGAATCAAAGACATGCAGAGCTTGGCAGGCAAGGTCGCAGCAATGGGTCGATTCATATCCAAGGCAACCGATAAGTGCTTACCCTTCTTTGAATTGATCAAAAGAGGGAAATGAAACTTCGCTTGGACACCCGACTGTGTCAAAGCCTTTCAGAAGTTGCTCGATCACCTAGAGAAGCCTCCCATCTTGTCCATGTCGATTGACTTTGAAGATCTATTTGTGTATTTGGAAGTATCCACACATATAGTCAGTTCGGTTCTAATCCGAGAAGAAGAACGGATACAACGACCGGTTTATTATGTGAGCAAGAAATTGACAGGGGTGGAACGCAACTATCCAAAGCTTGAAAAGTTCTCCTATATCCTGTTGCTTGCGTCAAGAAAACTTCGACATTATTTCCAGGCTCACCCTATCAAAGTATTCACCGACCAACCTCTTCGGCAAGTTTTGCAACGACCTGAGGAAAGCGGGAGACTGCTCAAATGGAACATCGAGTTAAATCAGTTCGGCCTAACTTTTATTCCGCGAAAATCCATTTGGGGGAAAGCACTGGCCTACTTCATAGATGAATATACCACCCCAGAGGATGACAACTTAGAGGATAGTACTGAACCTTCGAATACTAAATTGAGATCAAAAACTTAGAAATTGTACACAGATGGTTCCCGTAATAATAAACATTCTGATGCTGGCATAGTATTGTCCTCTCATGAAGGGCGGTCGATCTATTATGCCCTAAGATTGAATTTCTTGGCTACCAACAATGACTCTGAGTATGAAGCCTTGATTGCCGGGTTCAAACTCACGAGGGACTTAAGAATAACATCGCTTGGTATTTTTGTGATTCACAGCTTATTGTATTTCAGGTTCGAAAAGAATATCAAACTAAAGGAGTCTGACTTTCTGCCTATCTCAAGCAGGTCAAAACATTGCTGCATGACTTCGATCACTATAGCATTTCCCACATTCCCAGTGAGGAAAACCAGAAGGCAGATAGATTGGCAAAACTAGCTAGTTCCGACAACCCGAACGAAGAAGAATTGGTTCCTATGGAGACCTTAAGTATTTCGAGCATCGATCAAATGGAGGTTGATCAAATAGAATACAAACCTGAACAAGAATCCTGGATGACCCCCATTAATAATTTTCTCCTACACGACGCTCTCCCCAAAAGAAGAAACGAGAGACGAGCCCTTGTGCGACAATCCTCCAAATATATCATTCAGGAGAACCAACTTTACAGAAGGGGTTTTTCCATTCTAATGTTTCAATTTGTAGCTAACGATGATGTTAAAAGAATACTAAGATAAGTGCATGAACAAGAGTGCGACACACTTACAGGAGGACAAACCCTGGCTAAGAAGTTACCATGATATGGATACTTCTGGCCGATTGTCAACAAGGACGCAGCTAATTATTCCAGACGATGTGATAAATGCAAAAGGTTTTCTCAATTCCCTCGATCCCCGCCAACAAAGCTCACTCAGATGGCCAGCCCTTGGCCATTCGTCGTTTAGGGGATAGACATTATTGGAAGCTTTCCAATCCCAAAAGCAGGTGCAAAGTATGTGATATGGCGGTTGACTACTTTACAAAGTGGGCACAGGACGAACAGATGACCACGATCACGACAAAGCAAGTCATTAATTTCATTATCAGAAATATCATATGCTGTTTTCACCAAAAAATGGCTTAAACACCAAACATACTAGATTTGTACTTCACCGATACGGTAAGAAAATAAATGGAGTCGTACTTAATAACAATTGAGAGTAAAAATGCGAATAAGGAAAAATAGAGACGATATTTAAAGCGGTTCAGCCTTATGCTAGGCCTACATCCACTATGAAGATTACTTGCATTCTTAAAATGGAGATTACAAAATACACCAACTCTTTTTTTTCTCATACATCTCTATATTCACTCAACATACTCTCATTTATACATATCAATCCTGGGATTTTACGAGAAAATGGTATAGTTTGAGGGGGAGAAGGACGGATGAATGATTGAGAAGGAGGATGTATTTGATTTTACTATTACAAGGTTGTACTAGGTGCCATGGCCAAACTGGTGATGAACCTTTGAATTGAGAAGATGGTCCAAATCTTTAAGGAATGATTGAAGATAGAATTTAGCAGCACTTCGTGGTTCAAAAGATTGGATCCCCTTTATGTTGGCAGCCATGGCCTATATATAGGTGACCCTCCCGAAGAAATGAGCTGAAGTTCATATATGCAAGCAATGAATCGTTTCAGTCGGTAATTACCAAAATGCCACTGCCTGGTTGTTGCCAGCTGTCTGTATCTGTATCCAGCTATCATGCGCGAGCAACTTTATAGGAGCGAGTGTTTCAAATAGTCAAGTGGTTGAGTTTGGCTAGTGTTCATCGGATGTGGCTATCTTCAGTAATTGGTGAGCGGTTATCTGATTCGATTGATTGTAAAATGAGCAGGTGACTAGGATTGTACTTGTGGTTGAGCGACTCTGGAGTGGAGCACGGGACTAGGATCAATTCTTCTTTGTGCTTTGCTCGACTGAATTCCTTGGTTTAAGAATGTGCGACCTTCTCTAATTCGAACGCTCTTAGCAGGTTGCTTAAGGATATTCATTCTTACTGCCTTTTCACCGCACCGTTTCTCAGTATGGCTATGCTATGTGGTCGCTCATGATCGTGTTAAGTGAATGACTCGTCTTGTTTTGCTATTCAAGCATCTTTGTTCTAATATGAACGACCAACCTTTGCTTCCGTGACCGGGTCACGACTTGCATCTGTTTGTAATTCTAGCCAGGCTCAACCCTTTAAGAGATAAACGTCTAAATCTTGTTCTATATGGTTGCTTCCTATTCTTTGTGAGTCGTTTAAGTGCCTTGGACAACAATATGCATGACCGACCCTGATGGCGCTCGTCCTTAGTTTCTGCTCAGATTTTGTAGCTCAATTTGCATATGGTTTTTTTAGGGATCAACGCTTGCCCCTCGAAGCTTGTAATCTCTTAGCAGAGAGCTACTAGCTTCGATGTGATTGATCGCAACATTGTTTGGTAAGTTTAATCCGACTCATCGAAGCGTCGTTCATGCATAACTTAAGATTATTCTGTTGTGGAGGATTGATATCGTCCCTTTCCGTGAGTAAGACGCCTAATATATCTTTTCATTGTTGCAAACGGGAGAATTGTGGGATGCCTGATGGATCTTGATGGGACACTTATATATGCAATCAGGCATTGAGTTGACGTGGCGAGAATGCTCTGGATGTATGTCTTTTAATCTTCCCTTTTATTTACTTTTACCCTTCTTTATTTTACCTCTTCTCCTCGAATTTTTTTTCTTCACGACTGTAGCCATGCTCTTCAAGGATTTTACCAGGTAATTCATATCTCTTATTCTTGTTCAGACCCTTCTTCAAAAATCTTTTTCCTAATTATCTTGCTTAGTGCTTGCAGTAACACCTGTTCAATCAAAGCAATTCTCCCTTGGGCCCGAAGCATCATGATCTTTTTGGGTGAGTTTTTTCCTTCATTTTGCCTTGTTTTGTCAGAACTGTGGTATACCTCCATGCTAAGATGTTTTAAGTGTAGTCTGACTGGCTTAAGTTTGAATTGGGATCCTGGTAATAGTCAAATTTTATCTAGCGAAGATACCATTTTGTTGATTATCTTGAAGAATCTGAATCACCTGGTGACTTTTGAAATCTTGATGTTGTTATTGCTTATTAGTTGTTCGATGGAATACCCAAGGATTCTCTGGGTGAAACGTTTCTGTTCACGTCTGAGTCTGGTTGGGCTATTCTTGGTCATTTACGATTGTCGTTTGTGTCCAAACTGATTTTCCTTTTCTTCCTCTTTTTCTCTAAAATAGGCCGCCAAGGATGACATTCTTTATGTTAAAGAGACTAAAGAAAAAATCAATGGGAAATGTTGGTGGAAAAAGGATGCTTCAAGGTAAAAAGAACTTGGGTGCAAATGATACGCAAAGCCATCATTCCTTGGGTGAACCCCCTATCCCAGATGTTCAGATTGTCCCTGATCAACTACTGTTGGCTTCTCCATCCATTACTTTAAACCCTGCTAACTTTCAAATGACTATTCCGAGTCCTTTTTGTGTTCCCAATCCTTATCATCCCGAACTTGTTGAGAGATTCGAGGGTTGGTGCCCAGTTGGTACATACTCAGGCGTATACATAGACACGTTCGATCGATGGATTATTGCAGGAAAAATGGATGCTATGAAGGATTGCATATTAGCTGAATTTAATTAGTTGGAGGCGTTCTGAACCTGGTTGAGGATCTTATCACAGAGGTCATGGATTACATTGTAAAGCAAATGGGTGCTTGGCATACTCTTGTTGTAGATCTTTAGAAGTCGAATAAAGAGAATGTCGATCGAATCTATGCTTTAGAAAAAGACAAGTTCGAGCTCGTCAAGGCCCTTGAATCCCGAGAGAAGATCATTGCCTCCCTTATCTGAATGATGTGGCTTGTTAGCTTTATCTTTTATTATTTCTGCTGTTATTTTAAGATGATACATTTAGTCTAACTTGTATATGCGGGTGCCAGCCTCGCCTATTATCGTACGCTCATGTTGGTGACTTTTATGGCATGTTTTGGACCTTAGTGTGCTGCGGTTTTTTTTACCCAGTCACCTTTACGTTGGTGTGTCGCACGCTGCACCTTTATTTTAATTTTCATGTTTGGTCGGGTGCTCTGTTAATCGCGCGGCTACACCCGATTTATGCTTTTTTTTATTCGTTTGTCTCGATGATTCGTTGTTTACCGTCGGTTATTACGCGCTTGTTTGTATACTCATAAGCGTGTTTGTTACTATTTTTTAATAAGTTGTATTCAACCCCGCGCATGACTGACTTGGTGGACCAATCCCTTTGGAGACTGGTTTTGAATACGTGTCCCCGGGGAGGACATGGGTTATAAGTTTTCGACCCACTCTAGGCCTTGTTTGATATGATTTTTTTTCCTTTCAAAAAAGGTCTTGAATGGATACCCCCTTGTGGCTAGGATTTCTGTTACCCCCTTGCGGCTAGGATTTCTGATTGTGCTGGTCTTTCCAGTATGTTTTTTGGTCCTTCCGGCACTAGGACTGGGGTTTCCAGCCTAGTTTTTTTGTTGCATTGCCCCTAGGAGGCGGACACTAATCCTTGTTACCGAATTTGGTTTCGATTTAAGGAGTTCGTGTCCTGCACCTGACAAGGTGCCTCTTCGGGACTAGCAATTTTTATCCGTGGGATAGATTTGGTAATATTCTTACATCTCTACCGAAGCCTGATGTCGATCCCTTCAATGGATGTTTGCTAAGAGTTCGACATATTTCACAATGAGAAGTGCAGCCCTCTGACTTGTTGTTTGTCTTAGAACAGCATATTATCTTGAGGCAATGCGCCTATTCATCCTATTTGATTTTGCCTGATGTTTATGGTTTTCAAGCCTCTTTGCTTAAGATGTGCTTTGAGATTCTTCTCGTCCCAGTTTAGTTGTATATGATCAATTGCTTCTATCATGCCTACATTCCAAGAGATCGGTTTTTAGCATGAACTGGTAAATATGTTACTCAGGTAAGCACATAATTGATTTTGATGCGCAAGGTTTTTTGTAAGTAAACCATTGCTAAACATTTGCATGAGTATAGAGAATAACAAAACAGGGTAAAACGATTTCAGTAATAAGATAAAAACAAAATAGTAAAGAAAAGTAGTAGGGGTTCTTGTCCAAAACTCCATAATCAGGACACTAGTTACTGATCCTTAAGCAAGTGTTGGTTTCGGACTGACTTGGGCCTTTTTCTTTAAATCTTGTTGCCCCTTGTTCGCAAAGAGCCGGAATAATATTCATGGTTTTGTACGTATTGTTACAAATGGTTTTTCCTGATTAGTCCCTCGATTAACGGCTTCAAATGCCTGTAGTCGTTGGTATCGTGTCCTGGCTGTTTATGGAATTGACGAAACCTTCCTGATTTCATAGCAACATCTTTGACCTGCCTTTGTTTCAAGACCGGATATCTCTCAGTATCCTTAGTTGCTATGAAGATATTTCCAATAGTATGATTAAGAGGAGTGAACTTGGAGTTCTTGAAAAAGCGTAGTTTCTTTTTAGCTCGGCTGTCTTTCCCCTCGTTGCTCCTTTTCTGACTATTAGAGCTACTTTGTGCATTACTTTTCTTCTTTATCTATCCATGTGCTGAATTTTCTTCAATACTCATGCATTTTTCAGCTTTATTGAGTAATTGTCCGAGTGTACTTGGTTTCTTCTTCTTGATCCACCGTCCTAATCCGGTTTCTCTGCACATGGCCCTTTTCAAAGCCATCAGGATTGGACGGGGTTCGAAATTTTTGACTTCAGCCACTGCCATATCAAAGCGAGTGAGAAAAGCTTTGATGGACTCTCCTGGTCTTTGTTGCAGTTCACTTAGCTCCAGAACATCCCGAACTCTGAGTGCTTGGAATTTGAATTGCTTACCAAATAGTTTAGCCAGGGTAGTGAAGTCATCCACATATTTCGGCGGTAGCTTTGTGAACCATAGGTAAGCCACCCCTTCTAGATAAGTCGGGAAATATAAGCACTTGATCTCGTCGGTAGCGCATGCCCCATTCATATACTGGTCTTATTTGCATAGGAATATATTAGGGTCGCTTGTCCCATTATAGGACTGCAACGTTAGACGTTCGAATTTCCGAGGACATACAGTCTTCTTAATCCTTTCAATAAGTGGGGTTTTATTTGGAAAGGATTCCCATTCTTTTTGATCATCCTCCTTCTTTAGACTTTCTTCAATAATTTCACGTGCCATTCCTAAAATGTATTTCTTCTTTCTGCTCTGATCCATGGACTGAGCACCCTCTTCCTTGCCAACTTCTGGTTTAGGTGCATAATCGTGATCTGGAGTCAAGGAATTTAGGCATTCTTCTGGGATGACTATCCCTCTGGCGACGGAGTTGTCTAGTCGCTCTGAGATTGTGTCATCGAAGTAGTCACAGACAGATGCTTTGTTCTTTCCATGATCCCGACTGACGTGATACGTAACTTCTTGAATGGAATTTTCCTGTTTCGAGCTTGAAGCAAAGAATTCTGCCTCAGATCCGTTTCGCGTTTGAGTGGACGGAGAACAAGTGGCCCTTATCGCGGCTTTTGCAGTGGCGGCTTGAATAGCGAGTGTTGACTCGAGTTTCTTCATCATTGCATTGTTCGCAATAGTTATTTGACTCGTTAATCCTGTCATTGCTTCTTCCAACTCATTTTTGGTTACAGTTTCTTCAACTCTGGGCAGTTCTCCAGCCCTGGAACAGGTAGTGGACGATGTGATGATATTATCACTGTTGATGAGGATGTTGACTTCGTCAATGACTTCCCTCAGCATGTCCATGATTCCAAGCACAATTTTCTCAGAGAATCTCGTCGGACCTTATTAGGGAGAGATGTAAATACGGCCCCACGGTGGGCGCCAAATGTTTTCACCAAAAAATGGCTTAAACACCAAAAGTACTAGAATTGCACTTCACCGATACGGTAAGAAAATAAATGGAGCCATATTTAATAACAATTGAAAGTAAAAATGCGAATAAGGAAAAATAGAGATGAGATTTAGAGTGGTTCAGCCTTATGCTAAACCTACATCCACTATGAAGATTACTTGCATTCTTAGAATGGAGATTACAAAATACACCAACTCTTTTTTTTCATACATCTCTATATTCACTCAACACAATCTCATTTATACATATCAATCCTGGGATTTTATGAGAAAATGGTAGAGTTTGAGAAGGAGAAGGATGGATGAATGATTGAGAAGGAGGATGTCGTTGATTTTGCGATTACAAGGTTGTACAAGGCGCCATGGCCAGATTGGTGGAGTATTTTAGTGAATATAGAACAGAAAAATTACAACAAGACAGATATAAATAGTACTTGAAATTTTAAAACATCATCTCATAACAGCGGAAGTAAAACATGTCTGGTTACATCATAAAACCACAATAAAGGTCAAGTACAATATCCATCAAAATAAAGAAGTACATAATCCCACTCTCATACAATAGCCAAACAAAAGAAAAGATAACTGGATAACTGGAGCTTTACATCTATCCAAGCTCCTAAAGACTGGAACAGCAATCCGATCAAGCTCTACTACTGCTAGGATCCACCGTAGGACCTGAGGGTTGGGAAAAAGATAAAAACAACAGGGTCAGACATAAGTCTGAGCGAGTCCTATAACTTTAACAATACAATCGTTAAAGTAACCAGAGAAGACATAAACTGATATACGGTAACATATAGGGATGAATGGCTACCCTATGCAGTCAACTAAACGAAGATAAAGGATAAAGACGCATCTACCCTCCCTAAGGTAAATTACTAAACTGCACCACACCAGTCGTTCCTAACTTAAAGGTTGATCCCACCCAAGGACTTATAAAATTTACTAATTAGTACCTGCGTACCCCTAGGTGACCAAGTAGGCGCCACGGGGCCCTACAATCCACTAGGTGTACACACTACTTCCCATTCGATCGGCTCCCTAACGTAGATACCCGTGCTGGCCCCACCGTGGGATGTATCATTCCCCAATGTGGCAACCTGATGAAACTAAAGGTGCACGACTTATATCTACTCGATGCAACAACGGCTTACCTACCAGCCCGGGCCCACTCACGCATATGAAGCCCGTTGGACTTGCGTTGCCACCGCTAACCCGTTTGCCTCTTACAGTCAAGCCCAGTATGCGTGTCCCGTCCTCGACATGGGTCGAGCCCACAAAGATACGTATGGGTTACTGGTTGAAATGGGCCTCCACAAGCTACCCACCTAAGCTTGTCCCTTTTTCTAGTATATCCCACTTAACCCTTTAATCATGTTTTAATTACATGTTCTATTTTGGTTAAGTATTCTAATCGTATTTTCTATTGCCACCCAAGGCAACCACTAGATTTTCTCATGCCACCCGAGGCACCCACCTAACCCCTCATGTCCCTCTACATGCTAATGTGGTTAAGTGTTTCTTAATTAATTAATTAAGAACGTAACCTTTGTAAAGACCTCTCACATTAGACTGTCTTTTATGACCGCTGGTTAAGCCGGTTGGGTCCGGGCAGCCTTATGTCATAACAGAGTCTAACCTCGTGTCTTTACATTAATTACGTATTTAGTTTGTGCCTAAGACCTCTCACATTGGGCTAACATTTGTAGCAACTGGTTAAGCCGGTTGGGTCCGGGCAGTTTTACGCTACAACTGAGTCCAACCTCGTGTCTTAGTCAATTAATTACACCTAATTAATCACCCTCATAATTTTATATTAATTATCCCTAATTAATCAAGTTTTCTTAACATGGGTAGACCTAACTTAATAGGTAAATTCCCATGGGGTAGACCTAACTCAATAGGTAAATTCCCAACACATAGTATGGGTACACCTAACCAAATAGGCAAATTCCCATACTATGTTTATTTATTTTGTGTTATGCATAATTATATTAATTTCACACAATCTTATTAACTTATGCATTTAATTACCCCATCGTTCCCACGTAATTTCGTTCATGATATAACACATATAAAAGGTGTCAACTTGCATATGAATGAACATGTTTCAAAGGTGCCATCTTGCATATTAACAAACACATAACTTGCATATGAACTTGCATAACATGTCACATAACTTGCATATAATATGTCACATAACTTACATATTCATTTTGCATAACAAACTTGCATATTAGCTTATAGACTTGCATAATGTGTCATCATGAACTTGCATATTAATAAACATGTAACTTGCATATTTACATACATGTAACTCGCATATTAACAAACATGTAACTTGCATATAAAGAAACATGTAACTTGCATATTTACATACATGTAACTTGCATATTAACAAACATGTAACTTGCATATTAACAAACATGTAACTTGCATATTTACATACATGTAACTTGCATATTAACAAACATGTAACTTGCATATTAACAAACATGTAACTTGCATATTTACATACATGTAACTTGCATATTAACAAACATGTAACTTGCATATTAACAAACATGTAACTTGCATAGCATATTACCATGAACTTGCATAACATGCATATGATTACATAGCCCACAACTTGCATATTTAGCATCATGCAAACATAACATACATCATATTAAACTTGCATAAGCTTACATACTCAACATGCATAAACATAAGATTAATGCTAACATCATATCATATGATTCAAAGCTCATTAACCCACATACAAAACCATAAATCTCATCACATCTCATCTAATTAGTTTACCAAAAGATCATCAAAGTGATAGAAACTCACAACTAGCAACTTTGAACACCAAATGAAGAAGATTAAGATGCTAAGAAGGGATTAGAAGTTGATTAGAGAGTGATTAGTATGCAACCCTCTTCATAAAATTAGTGGAGGCCATGAGAGCTTGCATTTTGCCATAGTTTAGTCACTAGATTTAATTATGAATGAATTAGGGTAGGTTAGGGTCTTATTTATAGATTAGGCAAGTGTTTTAGGCCATAGGATTAACCCTAGATTCAATCCAAGCCATCAAAGCATGTCTTGGGGAAGAAGTCAAGTGTAGGAACCATCTAGGGCCTTTAGATTAAAGATGGACCATGAGAACCATTCAAATGCAAAATCTGCACTTGAGCGAATCGGCCCACGGGTTGACAGCCAAACACCCTGGATTAACCCCTAGTCGACCCAGCGGGCTCGGGTCGACTTCAAAAATCGGCCGGTTCGGTTATTCCCCTCTCCCAATTCGCTGTTTTGAGCATTTTTGCATATTTATTTATTAAATTTTCAATTATATATATATATATATATCAATATATATATATATATATATATCTACACAACCCATTTCACTTAATTAAGTATACTTTAATTTGGGAATTTTCGTGAAACTTCGCGAGGCCATATCTTGGTCATACGGACTCCGATTTTCGAAAACTCGGACTCTATTTCGCGTATTTTTCCGAGACGAACACAATGGCATAGCCCGTTTCCCTTGATTCCCATTTTAGAATTAAATTCTGCCTCGATTTATGTTATTACAGGTTATTGAAAATACGGGTTGTTACATTCTCCCCTCCTTAAAGGATTTCGTCCCCGAAATCTTCAAGTTAGGAAGAACGTATCCTACCATCCAATCATCCATCTACTCAAAGCATCATCCACGAGCAATCATTGTCCTTACAAGATTCTAAATGCTGGATGGATATATGCAAAAGTGTGTGTATATGTACTTACCTAATGCGAAAATCAGGCGGTTACTGATACAGTAAACCTCCTTAATGCAAACCATGATAGTGCCATGCATCCAATATGTATGCGAAACCCTATTGACACATACAAATTTCTACATGCGTGCACAACCATACACAAAAATGCATCATCCATATGATAACACAGCCATGATACATCCATCAATCTAACTACCACATCCATTTATGCAATATGCAACATGAAGTGACTGAGCCGATCTAGTGCCTAATGTGTGTGTATATGCATCCACGAGCAACCACTAGCAAACAATTGCATCCATATGCATCCATCAACCATAACATGTTTCAAACACATGTCTCAACCATAGGTTTTACCCTATCTAAAGGTCATAGGTATTAGCGAGAGGATATACTAAAGATAAGATAAGTACTAGACAAGCAATAAAGGAGAAGTTAAAAGACATACTCTCAAAAAGAAATGGATACAAAGAACGCATCTTTGCTTCCGTCTCCCAAGTAGCATTGCTTTCGTCATCTCCCCATTGCACTTTAACTAGCTGAACTTCTCTGTTCCTCAACTTCCTAGTTTCTGACCCAAGGATGCGAGTAGGAGCTCGTCGAATCGTCGCATCACGCTCTACCTCTACATCTCTAAGCAAGCTCGGCTCTACCACCTCCGCGGTCTCATGTAAGCACTTCCTCAAATGTGATACATGGAATACATCATGAACACCACTAAGTCTGTCGGGCAACTCCACCCTATATGCCATCCGTCCAATCCTTTCCTTAATAGGAAACGGCCCAACAAATCTCGGTGCTAACTTCCCTACGGACCCAAAGCGAACAACATTTCTCAATGGAGATACTTTGACAAAAACCATGTCCCCAACCTCAAACTCAAGATCCGTCCTTCTCCGATCCGCATAAGATTTCTGTCTATCTTGCGCTGCTTTCATCCTTTTTCGAATTAAATCAATCTTCTCTGAAGTCTCTCTAACCATATCCGGCCCAAGCAAGATCTTATCCGTAGATTCCCACCAACATGTAGGAGATCGACAAGGCCTTCCATAAAGAGCTTCGAAAGGAGCCATACCAATACTGGACTGAAAGCTGTTATTATATGCGAACTCCACCAAAGGAAGATGTTCTTCCCATGTACCTCCAAAATCCAAGATACAAAGCCTCAAAAGATCTTCTAAGATACGGTTCACCCTCTCGGTCTGACCGTCCGTCTGAGGATGATATGCGGTGCTCAAACACAACTGAGTCCCTACCGCCTCTTGCAAACTTCTCCAAAACTCACTAGTGAAAATAGGATCTCGATCACTCACAATGCTGGATGGTACGCCATGCAATCTAACAATCTCTCTAACATAGACTGAAGCAAGCCATGGAGCGGTCCTCTTACTCTTTACGGGTATAAAATGGGCACTCTTGGTAAGTCTGTCTACCACAACCCAAATTCCCGTATTGCCCTTCCTCGATCTCGGTAACCCGTCGATGAAATCCATCGAGACACTATCCCACTTCCACTGTGGAACTTCCAATGGGTGTAGCAACCCACCGGGTTTCCTTTGCTCCACTTTAACTTGTTGGCACACTAAGCATCTAGCCACATACTCGGCCACATCTTTCTTCATACCGGCCCAAAAGAAAACTCTCTTCATGTCTTGGTACATTTTGTCTCCACCGGGATGAATAGTCATTCTTGAACGATGTGCATCATCCAAAATAGCCTTCTTCAAACCCTCATCTTGCGGTACACAAAGTCTACCGTCTCTATGCAACCATCCCTTATCATCTATGGTGTATCTACCCAAATGGCTGGACGACTCCCCTCTTATAAGCTTCTCTACCAACACAACCAACTGTGGGTCGTCTCGCTGAGCCTCGCCAATCCGTCTCAAAAGAGTAGGTCTAACCTCCAAGGATGCCAACAAACCAGGTACAAAATCAACAGAAGGTCTGAAGTCAAACAAAGAAAGAAACTCCAAGCTTCGTCGTTCCACGAACAATGGACTCAAAGATAGCCTTTTTCTACTTAAGGCGTCTGCCACCACGTTACCCTTACCAGGGGTATACGCTATCTCGAAATCATAGGATGCTAAGAACTCCATCCACCTTTGCTGTCTTAAGTTTAAATCCTTCTGAGAGAATAAGTACTTCAATGATTTATGGTCGGTGAACAACTCGAATCTCTCACCAAGAAGATAATGGCGCCAAGACTTAAGTGCGAAAACAATCGCGGCCAACTCTAGATCATGGGTAGGGTAATTCTTCTCATGCACTCTCAATTGTCTCCCTCCATAGGCTATTACCCTTCCCTCCTGCATCAAGACTGCGCCTAATCCTGTTCCACAAGCATCGGTATAAACAACAAACGGCTTACTCCCATCTGGAAGCACTAAAACTGGAGCGGTGGTCAAAGCTCTCTTTAACCGTCGGAAAGCATCATCACAATCTACATCCCATGAGAAAACCAGATTCTTCTTCGTCAAGCGGGTTAATGGGGCTGATATCTTCGCGAAGTCTTTGATGAACTTCCTATAATATCCTGCCAACCCCAAGAAACTTCTTACCTCGGTAGCATTTCTAGGAACTTTCCAATCCTGGATAGATACTATCTTTGCGGGATCCACAGCTATCCCTTCCTTAGAGACCACATGCCCTAAGAATCGCACTTCTCTTCTCCAAAAATGGCATTTAGAGAATTTAGCTTTAAGACTATGCGCTCGAAGAGTCTCCAACACTTCCTTGAGATGTAAGGCATGCTCTTCTTCATTCTTGGAAAAGACCAAGATGTCATCCACAAAAACTACTACAAACTTATTCAGATACTCTCTGAACACTCTACTCATGAGATCAACAAAGTATGCGGGGGCGTTTGTCAACCCAAATGGCATCACTAGCCACTCATAAAAACCATCCGGAGTCCGGAAAGCAGTCTTCTCTATACTGTCCTCCGCCACTCTTAACTGATGAAACCCTGTAGCTAAGTCCATCTGCGAAAATACTGACGCGCCAACCAACTGATCAAAGAGATCATCTATCCTCGGTAATGGGTGTCTATTCTTCTTCGTGAGCTTATTAAGTTCCCTATAATCCACACAAAGTCTGAGGGACCCATCCGCCTTCGTGGCAAACACTACTGGAGCTCCCCACTCCGATATACTTCGCCTTATGAACCCCTTCTCAAGCAACTCCCCTACTTGCTTATGAAGTTCTCTTCTCTCACGAGGAGCCATGTGGCGTACTGGCAAAGACACTGGTTTAGCATTATCCACCAAATAAATTCGGAAATCTATCTCCCGCTTCGGAGGCAAACCCTTTACTTCTTCAAACACATCCGGATATTCCCGGACTACTCTGACAGAACACAAACTTTCGACCGAAGCATCGAGCGATTCAAGATAACTTAGCAAAACAGATTCCATGG